>LR991090.1:27450000-28679166 GCA_905163515.2 Lymantria monacha | reverse complement strand
AGAAAATCCGCTAATCACCCACGATTGAAAATATCATATTTGCCAAAGTAAAATTACCAATTTCTATAAATATTTGAACAGATTTCTATATTGCCTTTTTATATTTAATCTTATTAATATAGTATTTGGTCCTAAAGTATTTATTTATATATTATTTTGATGAGCTTATAGTTTTGAGTATGTCACAATGACTTGCTGTGAAAAGCGAATACGGTTGGGAATAAATTCGTAAAATTTATTGAAAAAGTACCTACCTATATTTATGCTACATAGAATTATTCTTTGTGCAATAGAGTATAATTTATTAAGAAAAAAAAAATGTTGCAATATATTTATACAATAAAACTATTTATTACGAATTTTATAGCGATTTATTAAATCTTATTTTTATTATCCCGAAGGTTCTAATAACTTTCAGCAAGCGTGGTTTACGAGAGTATTGGACATTGGTGAAAAGCCGAGTATTATCGCTTATAAGTAGTTTTTATAGGTGTAAATGGCTGAGTTCATTATCTTACATGTTAATATCAGTACAGTTATCAGCTCTACCTAAATTATTTAATACTATATTTGGCCGCGCAATTTGCTTAACATAAAAAAAGCCAATCTTATAACGTACGTGCTATCTGTAGAGGAATCTATTCGCTTTTCTCATAATAAGTAGCGGTATGTCTCATTGGGTAAATAGAGCGTCGAGAACAATGATGCGTCTATATTTTTTTCTTTATAATGATAACAGTTAATCTGGCAACATTGATGGGAAAATTTAATCGCGGCCTTATTGTATCTCATTAAATATTCATTTTCTTATCCATGGGGAGATTAATAAAGTGTCTAATAAATAATCGTCTTCTTGATATCGGCGGGCATTTTTCACAGCCCGTGGAGAAATTGGAGTGGAGAAATGTGTTTGTTACTTTACAATTATTCAATTAAACGAATATAAATTACGCGCGAATAATCATTACTAGATCGCTTAAAATCGCGCGCGAATCGTAACTGACACTTTCAGATGACCGCGCGGCGACGCGCGGTTGGCTCGGCGCGCGGTTTAAGATTATAGCAAATCAATGTTGTTGTGTACATGACCGCGCGTCACCGCGCGTGACCACGCGCACCGCCATGCACCGCGCGCAAGATCTTGAACCGCGCGTCACCGCGCGGCGACGCGCGGTTTGAGTTCTACAATCCTGTATGGACCTGTTCAGTTAACCCGCGCGGTTTTAGGGGGACGGACACATGGAGCCACGAAAATGGAGGACGATTTTCTTTTGGTGATATGCAATATCTTATAGCACCATCTGCAGGTTGCATATCCTTTTCAACGCAATCATACAAAAACTCAAAGGAATCAATCGTCATCCTAAAGTAGTTGAAAAATCGATCTTCGTGTAGTCTGTGTGGTATATAAAGTCACAAAAAGACTTAAAGAATGTCTTTGACTGAAAATAGGGTACACCCAGTATTATCTTTGCTTTCTAACACTACGTCGCAATTTGCGGTATAAAACCCACAAACAAATAGCCTCCTCCACGTCCATTATCGCTGAATGTTCACGCTAGATTGCCGCGCGCAAGCCGCCTCCATCTGAACAGCTAAATCGCGCGGCAACGCGCGTCGCCGCGCGGTCATCTGAACTTAGCCTAAGCTTGTTGCTTAGAACCTACTCTTTTTGTGTAGTTGAACATTTATTCATTTATCGCGTTAATTAAATTCGTTGCATTACTTTAGTAATATTACGAGATCTAGTAAGTTAATTTTCCTCCCATTGTAGAGGTAGCCAAATCCCGAACGGGCCATATATAAATAAAGAAAATAATGTATTTTTTATTTTGTTTCAGGTAAGTTATCGAGATTATTTCGAGCGTTTTTGTTATAGTGTTCAGTAAGTCTTTGTTATAGTAAATCGGAAGTGGCTATAGTTATGAGTTTTGAGTTAGATCTTGTTATTTTTGGTGGGTAGATATGGTTTCTATAGTAGAAGAAAATCAAGAAATTTGGTGTTAATTTATGAATAGTAAACTCACATTACTTTGGCAAAGCTGCCTATAGTTTAGTGAAATGATCCGAGTTTGAATATTAGTTTTGATAATGTGTTGTTTTCCGTGTGGTGACGGAGTAAGAATACAATTCACCACCCCTATGTTACCCGTGGGTGATCGTACGAGACGACTAAGGGGTATAAAACGCATATAACATCTATGTAAGAGAAAGAAAAACTCGGAAAAAAACCCTATACCAACACGCCTGACCAGCGTGGTATAGTATACCTATATTGAAGTGAAAACTTCTTTAGGCGCGTTGAGCGTTTTTGGAGGGGAAAAACTTATAGGTTCCCGTCACCGACATGCTAATGCTAATAGTATATCTATAGCTATGTGAAAACGTCTTTAGGCGCGTTGAGCGTTTTTGGAGGGGAAAAATTTATAGGTTCGCGTCACCGACATGCTAATGCTAATAGTATATCTATTGTGTCATTGTGGTTTGAAGGTTATCTTACTAGCGTGGTAAAACCGATTCCTAGATGTTCGATAATATTTCTTATTTTTATATAAAAATTAGAAAATTATTATTATTTCAATTAGTCTTAAGTTAATAGTTTTCACTTCTATCGGCAGTCCCCATGACTGCCTATTGTTTTAATAAAGTAGGTTAATTGCCTTCCCATTACGGAGGAGGCCCGAGCCCAATATTGGGACGTTTATGGACTGTGATGATGATGATGATGATATGAAGTGATCATATCAAAATAATTTGAATTAAAGTTAATTACAATATATTCAATTTACAAGCATATTTGAAATATGTATTTACCTTTACAGGTATTCTAAATCGCGTACTAAATTTACTAACGAATGTTCTCAATAAGGCACATATATAATAGCCGATAGAACCAGTTATCAAATACCCTGACATGTAGTTAGGTGCACTGCTCGTTAGATTTTATGCTTTTACGTAATAACATGTTATTGTACTTTTATTATTAGCGATTCAGTAACTAGATATAAAGTGAATTGATCTAATGATAGTTTTTCATTTCAATTTGCGGTTTTGATAATAGACATCATTTTATTGTAGAAGATGGTTGAAACCGTTTTGTGAAAACTGGATAAGAATACAAAAATATGCTATTATAATTATTTATTTTGCTTACAATTATTTGTATTTAAAATAATACTGATATATGGCATTTCAGTAATGAGAGTGTATTGTTGGAGATCATAATCTTTAGAAATCTATAATCATGATTATTATTAAATATCCAAAATCTTCCGTGTGGTGACGGAGTTAGAATACAATTCACTACTCTATCTTGCCAAAATGAGATGATCCAAAATGTCGATGAACTACAAAATTAAAATATGTACATTAAAATCAAATCTTTATTGTAAAACTTCTTGTGTAAAAAGTCAAACGATTTGGTTAATCAATTTATTCGCTAAGTTCAAGCATCAAACTTCAGCGTTAAGTTAAAGGTCCGCTAAGTATTACATGGTTGTTTGTGAAATCTATATGTAACTACCAGTATTTGTTGTAGCAACTTCTATCAAGCGTAAGAGAAAATCATGAATAACAAACAACTGGTTATATGGAAGCGTAGGCACTTGTGTATTCTTTGCGTTATCAAGTACACACTTTTCCTTGGAATTTTTAGGTTTTTTGACTGTACAAAGTAAACTGTATGACATTGTTTGGCTGTACAATGTAAATTGTAGTTTGCGTTAGTAACTGCCAACTTTCTTAAAAGCGAAGAGGTGTAAACATAACACCTTTTCTATTCTAAAAAAATATTTTACTATCGACCTTGAAAATGAGTCCTTTATGTACTTCAATAATGTTTTTATTATAATTGCCTGTATTGATATCAAAAATATAAATGATATAAAACGAATTTTTTTTTAAATTAAAAAAACGCTGTAAATGGAGGACGCGTCCCGTAACCATGAACGCTGTAAGTGTTCGAAACGTCGGGAAATTAAAAATCAAATACAAACGCGATAGAATCCGTAAAAGTAGTTTTATTTCAAATGTGTAATACTCGCGTAAACATCAGAAATCATTGTAAATGATATGTGAATAAAGGAGGGAGAGAGGAGGGGAAACATGGCGTGTTATGGGCTTTATATTGCAATTTAATTGCTTTAACGCATTGGCAGTATGTGGCCAGCCAAACTGCGACTATTGTCCAGACCATCGTCGCTTTCAAAATGTGAAAAGATACATTTTGAAATCGAAAACTACGTAGTAGATATAATGAGATATTATAAACTATTTAATTATGGATTATATTATGGATTATTTATTGACATAAATATTATGCTTTAATACATAAAGCTGAGACAAATGGAGCCGGCGCAGTGTCTATAATTTAGCCTCTGAACCTTCACTAGACTTATTTTCTTGTACAGAGGGATGTTTTATGTCTGTAGCTGAGAAGTATGTGGAGGCACTGACCATTAGCAGTAGTATATGTTGATCCAAGTTTATTATATTTTATCTTTATTGTAATTATTCAAAACATCTTTAATAATATGTTAATATGTTATTCTCCTTAGTATGTATAAAAATATTGTATATTATTGTGTATGGCACGATGTTAGCAATAATGAAATTAAATAAATAAATAATTATTAGCAAATCAGGCAAAATTTGATACTAATGAGAAATCCCGGATCAAGCGTTTTAAGCAATCACCGTTGTCATAGCAACCGCTGTGATAACAAAAATGTTGATTGATGTATTATGGATGTTATTAATATCGACATTATTATTAATGCCACGGGACGACGTGGGTGTTTAAAAATAATAACATTAAATACCTAGTTAGTTAATAATACACATTACGTGGGCGAGTAACCATTCCAATTGAAAATTAATTCCAAAACATATATCAAAAAAACCAGTTCAGAATACCTACGATTGAAGTACACCGAAACCAGTGGCACCTACTCACTAAAACAAAACAAAGTAACACTTTAAATATCAAATGTGTATGGACTTATTGTTGTATGTATCCGGCCGGATGCTGCGCCCTATACCATTGTTCAATACCTTTGTAGATACATGATGACAACTACGATGACCTTTGTGAATATATGTCTCAGTGATAATTTTTAATGTTGACGCGATTATTTCTTGCGTGATGATGTGGTTAAGACTATAATGCCTGTATCTATCTTATATTCCTGTCGGAGACTTAAAAACTGACTATCGATTGAACAGATCGCGTAGTGCTTAAGATACTGACCTTCTGTGCCAGTGCCATGGTTTCGATTCCCACCCAGGAAAATACTTTGTGCGAACCACAAAGTGTTGTTCTGAGTCTGGGTGTAATTTGTCTGCGTCAATTGCATGTTTGTAAAGTCCTCCGTAATAAAAGGATTATTTCCTTAGTGCAGAGTAGTGTCTTAAAAAAAAACTATGACTGCAAGAAGAATTGGATAGCAATATTCTCAAAAAATTCACTTCACATTCTCATATAAAACTTATAACATCTATTGCGATTATCGCTCCGTTTGCTTTACGTCTGTTCTTGACCGTATTTTACTGTCAACGTTTTACTAGATGGTTAAAAAAAAAGCCATGTTTCTGATAGTTTCCTATCTGCAACCATATATGAGACTGCTAGAACCAGAGTGGCCTAACTGCACTTTTGCAACTTTTAACCTAACTGCAATTTCGTAATCTAAAAATGTTAATCTGCAAAACCACAGCAGCCTAAAATTGTTTACAAGCTCTTAACTATAGATGGCAGTACAAGTACATTTTCGGCTTATGTTCAAATCGATTAATTGAATTTTATTTAATTTTAATTTCCTCCATATAGTAAAACATGGTTCTTGTAGTTAGGGCGCTCTGGTTCTAGCAGCCTCATATTTAGCTGGCTCGTAGAAGTTAGTACAAGTTTCGCAAAAATTCGAGAATAACATAGGCTATTTTTAATCAATCTACCACGCATTCGGAAAACTATTTGACAAGATAACACGCTAATGTGTGAGGTAATAAGATTTGATAGTAAACTTTTAAATACTAAGTACAAGTAAACCAGTTGTTCGTAATTATTAATGTTACATATATCTACTAACAACCTATATAATCTATACTTCGGAGCAAAAACCTCGTTATAGAATTAGAAAGGAACAATTTTATAAGTTACATACATGCGTTAATAGATCTAGTACTTTTATGGGCAATACACTTATCAAGTTTATTTAATATCACGTGTTCATATTTTAGAACTAAATGTATTATCATAATATTTCAAGATAGCTATTTGTTTAAATTATTTTTTATGTCGTGGAAGATTAATTTTTAATTTTTTTTATTATCTTTTTATTAGTTTTTAAAATATGCTGTATGAAATTAATTCTTATGTTGTGAAAGATTTATTTTTTCTTCTTTTCATTATCTTTTTAATATTTTTTAATAAATATGTGTGGTAGCGGCTACAAATACTACCAACCCTCACTTTGCTCGTGGATGTCGTAAAAGACGACTAAGAGCCTTATAACGACCTGGGCCAACTCCATCTGATGCCGTTTGGTCAACAATTAAATTCCCAAGGAGGGTTGACGTTTGGCAGGCGGCCGGTCATAAAACTATTGCCAATAACTTTTACAATATGTACTATGAAAGAAGAGTACATATTGTATCGACTCCAAGTAATTGGGATAAGAGTAAGAGAATGATGATTATCTTTTTAATGAGCCGTTGTCAAGTGAGCCCACTTTATCGTAAGCCTACGAACGAAATTAACCTATTAGAACTGCATTTTTGAGGAATCTGCTTAAGATTTTTTTATGCTAGTCTAGCTAGTCTAGCGGTAATCCCGTATTTTATAGCAATGGGATTTATGGTGTTTATGAATTTTGGAAATTTGGAGTCATATTTTCCTACAAATTATATTTTTACTGTTTTCATCATCATCATCTGTGTGTTTATAGATGTCCCACTGTTGGGCTCGAGTCCCCTCCATAAATGGAGGGAAATTGACCTACTATGCCACGCTGGTGAGACGTGTTGGTACGGGGTTGTTTTGAGTTGCCCTTCTCTTGCATAGATGTTATATGCATTTTATATCCCTTAGTCGTCTCTTACGATCACCCGCGGGTAAGAGAGGAAGTGTTGAATTATATTCTTACTCGGCCACCACACGAAATGTATTATTTTACTTCGATTCATTCACAAATAAAAGTCCTTCAGCGTAGCAATGCAAAGCAATATAAATATAACGCATATTCTAGCTATATACATATAATCCACTTACTATCGGCTATATGATCTATGCTATGTACCTCTATTATTAGGTACATGTGACAGTGTTAGGAAATTATAAGTTATTCACTGTAATAACGGAGAAAATAGAGCATAGTAGAATTTCTAACAACAGAAATATCTTACTGGTTTAAACTAATAATTTAAATAAATGCAGGAACCGAGATGACGGACACAGATGTCCGGTATTTATAAGTTCCGATCTAGTTAGACTGACTGGTTATCGACACTATGTGTACACATAAATAGTTATGATTTATTTTTTAATCTGTAGAAGCGAGTTCGTGCCGTGTTTTACTCTGTGACAAAATTTGAAAGATATAATTGGTAGTTTTTAGCGGGAAAGGAAAAGTGTCATGTAGTGCTCTTGTATTATATTCAATATCTTAGTGTTTTAACGTGTTATATTAAGTAATTTTTGATGGCATTTTATGTAATTTGATGCGCAAGAAGCATTGAGGTGTAGTGAATCTGATATAACAGTGCCCTACATACGTTTTTTGTTTGCCACCAAAATGCCAAAAAGATACCTTTAACAGTGTGGCCATGGCACTGTTGAAGGCGACGATTTGACTTACTGACGGACGATGACTTTAAATGAAGTTTATTTATAAACAAAGATTTAGCTTAAAGGTCTTAGTAACCAAGCCATAAAATCAAATAATAAATAAATAAAAAAAATTGGAATACGTATCCAAATAATCATGCAATTTTCAAATACAGTACTTATCTGTATATGTATATAATTCTTCTGTATATGATTGAACTGTTTCTCAACGACTGGATTGCTCTAGATATTTTTTTTATTTGTGTTCAGCAGAATCAAGAAAAGTTCATAGATTCGGTAGTCGGCGCTGCAAACTTTTTCAAAGAATTCTGTTTTTGTTTTATTTAGTTTTGTACAGAACAGCGTCTATTACATCAGCTAATATTTATAAGTAATACATCAGCATTTAATTTCTATTTCCATTAGCCTATCAACGTCCACTATTAAACAGAGGCCTCTACACTAAATGGTACAATCACAGAAACATTAATTTATTTCTGTGAGTACAATGGCATAACCGCCATGTTCAACGAGCGGGTTGGCATTATGAGTTACCCATAACCTGCATCCTCTTCTAATGTTTCCTTAGCCCCTTTTAATCACTTCTATAATAAAGAAATGGGTGGTGACATATTGAATTCTTAACACCTCATTACAAGAGCTATAACATCTCAGTGAAAGTTGATATTATTAATACTGGGCGTTGATAAGCCATTAAGCTACATATTTGGGCATGCAGGTTTTTGTTGCCATCTGATAAGGCGTGGAACTTACTATACATTTGAAGACAACTAATAAAGATATAATGAAGCAGTAAATTATAAATTAGTAGATGAGGCCAATAGATCGCCACACGAATTTTTAGACTTCGAATTCTCACGGTAAATTATTTGGACTAACATGTTAATTACTTGTAATGTTGTAATATACAATGAAATACAGAACCTACTCCTTTTTAAAGTCGGAAACTTTTTAACCGACTTCAATCACTGATTGCTAGATTTAATGGTGAGGAAATATATTTTGAGGTAAAAAATACAGGAAAAATCGTACGTATACCAACATAAAAGATTGTGACAAAAACCCTTTCACTCCGGGAGAAGAGCCGTCTCCAGTAAGAAGACAAATCAAAGGTAATTACGGTAAAAAAGATGAACAAGTTGTATAACCACCTTCCAATCCCTGTTTGTCAAAACCTTTGTCCTTATTCTAATTATAGTGGTAGTGCCACATTGTTGACAGTTTTCTGTGTACAGCCGTCGGCTGGTCCGTCCGGGGTAATATTATACTCTCGCATCAAAATCTACGTCTGAGCAGTGGCACTGCCACTGGTTTGGGGTTTTTGTTGGGAGGCAGTGGCTTAGCTGTATCCTTGGTATTGCAAAGGTCCATGAGAGGTAGTTACATTTACCATTAGGTGCGCTGCTCGTTTACCACAGTCAGTAATAAAAATGGTGGCGTAAAATGTTTTCTCTTTCAGACAATTCTATCAGAGGCTGTGTTCACATCCTTTCAGACTAAATTATCCATTATGTCCATGCTATACGCTTGCATCAACTTTTACTTCATTGGCGTCATTTTTAAACTACCTGTAATATTATTAATAGTACCTCTGTTATATGTATTAGTCTTTCATCCGTCGCTTTAAAATCATTACTATAACATATGACTAAATTTCAAAGACTATATCATTAAAAGCCGGAAATCATTTCACGTATCAATTCAATCAAAGCGTTTTGTATCATCATCGCACATAACTTATAAAAATTATTCTATCTTGAATTTTATAAGTTTGATTATATTATTCTTTCTCATTATCGAGGGCTTCGCCACCTGTGAAAGCTATCAACTGATTGATTGTTCATGTTATGCAATAAGAACGCGTATCTGTACTATAATGGCCGCCGTGTGGTCTGTCTGTATCAGCAATTTTAATCATTTTGTATTATGTGAATGCTTTTATGAATTAACTTGATGATTATGATTAATTTGCAAAATTTTCACTTATGTGTCTCTAACAATTTTTTTTTTTTTTTGTTGTGGCTCTGTTTATACTTAAGCCAATGTCAAAGTTAAGTTGCAGCTTCTTCTTCTTCTTCTTTTTATGTATTGGCAATCAGCTACTTATACGAGCCATTTTTGCCAGTGTCGAGTTATAATTATCTTCACGTTCTTAATCTCTTCAAGTTAGTCATTGTCTGTCAGTCAGTCGAATTGTCGCCATCAACACTGCTATGGTGACACTGTTAATGGTATGTTGTAGGAATTTTGATGGAAAACGAAAACGTTGTAAAGCACTTTTATATGATATTCACTACATCCCAGCTGTTCTGTCACATCATATTACATAAAACACCATAAAAATTATCTAATATAACACGTTAAAACACTAAGATATCGAATATAATACAAGAGCACAACATGACGTTTTAGATTCCCGCCAAAAGTCCGTCTCTAACAATTAGAAATCACAGATATACGTCATAGGTTATGTTATTTTTTTTTGTTCTGTCATCCGTTTGGTCAGGTAAAGGCAACATAGATCATACAGCCAAATGTTATTTAATTATCTTCACATATTATTTAACACTTTTTTATATTAAGTGGCCCAATAATAGTCACTGTCCGTTAGTACCTAATTCAAGTCATTGCCAATAATAATTAGGAGCTAATAACCAAATTATATCTATGGAATAAATCCTTGTGTTACGTAGGACTTTACAAACGTACAGTAATAACAGACAAAATTACGTGTAGATTAAAGAAAACCGTTATAGCACAAAATTTATTCTACATGGAAATCGAATTCGACATATTCAGCACCGAAGGTACTAAAACTAAAATGGCATCTGTGCAACTAATAACGATCAAGCCTGGCTTAGATTCTACAGAGTACATATATCAGTGAAACTCTACCGACTTTATTAAATATAAATAATTATCAATATTAAGGATATCCGTCATACATGGGGTCAGTATTACACATATTAATAATATCATTCAATGGTAACTGGTTTCTATAAAAAACTTAAGTATAAAATTATTATAAATATTTAATTAAACGTTCACAAGAATTAATTATCTGTACCTGCTAATTATATGCTACTTGGTTTATAAAATCTTTTTTTTTTGACAGCCTATGGTCATGTCATACCTAGAGGATTCGATCCCGGTCGATTTTTCTAATCCCGGGATTTCGGGATTATCTATATTTAATCCCTGGATCTCGGGATATTCCCGGGATTGTATTGGTAATGGAAAATGGTAACAAAAAGTCAGTAAACATATCAAAATCAATTTTTGAGGACATAGAATATTTAAGTTTTAAATCTCCAAAGGCGGTTAAACAAAAATATACTTTGTTTTATAAACTTTCTTCTTATAAAATAAACAAACTAGGCACTTCTGTAAATAATTTATGAAACCAATAATAAACTTCAAAAAGTCACCTTCTTTCTACTTATATTTATGGGTACTTATATTATATTAAATTGACCAGAAACTTTATAGATTACTTATTTAAACCACGAAAATTAAATCATTAATGCATTTTTGCTTTTTAATAATTTGATTATCACCAATTAACAAAATATATCAATACACGAAATGAAGCAGAAATTTTTACACACTTTTACGCATAATCGGGTCGTTAATAAAAACAAATGAAATTACTTAGTATGAATCAATGGGGAATATGCATGATTATTTTTAATTTTTTTAAACGTTTCTACTAGTTATTACATTATCAAAAAGAAATATAATACATCAAAAATATAAACCATTAAGCTAAAAAAAATATATTAAAATCACTATCATTTTTGGGCGATTTAAACACGGCTATTATGACGCGCTTCTGTGACGTCAGAATACACACACAAGTTGGATGTCAACGACGAAATGTTTGGTTCACGAAGTTATTGAAAATTAAAAAAGTGAGTGTAAAATCAACTTATTACCATGGAAAAGAACAGAAAACCGTATTATAAATATTGTGTTGTTCCTATGTGCCAAAATATTATCAAAACTGCACCTACATACATACATACATACATATCATCACGCCATATCCCTTGCAGGGTAGGCAAAACTGCACCTAACAAAGTATATTTCCTTATGCCGAGAAATGTAAGTGTAAGTATTCCCTATTAATAATATGTGTATTCTAAGTGAAATCAGCCGTGTAAACAAAGTGGCTGTTAAAACGTCAAATCAAGTTAAGTGCGTTTCGTCTCACGCACATTTTTATTGACTAATTTAAAAAATTTATCAATCCTGAAAATCCCGGGTTTCATTAAATTTGATCCCGAAAATTTCGGGACTAAAATATGACCGGGATCCCGGATCTCGAGATCCGTCATCGAAATCGTCCGTCGATCGAAACCTCTAGTCATACCCCATCCTAACTGTTTGGAGCCGTATAGATCTGTAACCTGCCGTATTGTAACTTTTTATTACCTATTGATCTCATTACCGGTATCGAGTCCTCATCTTTTGTGGTAATGTCTTATCAGATTTTAATGATGATATCGACTGAAAGAGAATATAATCATAAGTATTTTATCATTCGTATTTTATCACTAAAGATAAATAGTCGTATATCATTTTAATATTTCTAATTATATTAGACTGATGGTGAGCTATCCAGGTGGATGGAGAGAGAATAAAATTCATCACCTCCTTTTTACGAGGGTATCGTAAAAGATGATTAAATAACAAATATAGATGTTCTATGGAAGATAAGGAGAACTGGAAATAAAACCCAATTAAATGTTTGCCCAGCGCCATATATGGTGTGTCAATCTCCATCCTATTATAGAGGAAACTGGAACCTAGCAGTGGAATATATATAGCTGATATGATGATGCCCTTCGATAAATGTTGCATGGCTTCAAAATTTGTATTTCTTAAGATAAATTCCTGATCTTTTTGGGCAATAATGGTTTGCCAGAGTCTAGAGGTCATTAGGCGTATGCTTATACTACCAATGAAGCAATATAGATATCTTTACCATACTGAGCTTGTACCTAAACAAGGCAAACGAAATGACTCAACACAGTACGATGACCTTATAGTTATGTAGAAACAAAAATACATACAATGAAACATAGAACCTCCTCCTTTTTGAAGTCGGTTAAAAAGTACATAAGAAATTCTTGCACAATTTGTGAAAAATTTAAAAAAACAACCGGCGTTTTCGTCATCAATTCAAGCGCGAATTGCGGCAACGTTACAATAAGAAATGAAAAAATAAAAATTATTGCCAATTAAAGCAGAACATTATGAAAGTTTCACGTGTGCGCGTTTGGACAAACGGACCGAAACCTAATTACACAGATTATACATAATTGCCCGCGCGGCTGTTAGCGCTCGCGTCATTGCGAACATTTTTGACAGATGGGGTTGCACGCGAGAAAATTGCACCAACGATACCTGTCAACGCTGTGTTATAATAATTTTAGTTATTATTTTTTTTAATTTATTGATTTGGTATTATAGTTTTTATTTATACGATTTTATGGTAGTTCACTCAATAATGAAATTTTGTTGAAATTCCTTTAAGAGAGTCAATTGTGAGTTGACTTTTTTATGGTGATAACAACGGGGCACTTGTAAAAGAGCGGAAACGTACTTCTGAAAAGCGCATAACACCAACTGCGATTGCCATCCCCTTTTCTTGGGAATATCAATATTCACCAGAAAACATCATAGGCTAATGAATGATTGAATTTCATCTTGATGACGTTCTTGATAACATAAGAGATTAAAATAATAAAAAAAAAACATTAATATACTTATATACATAACAACAACAAAAAAAAATTGATTCGAATAAATTGTTTTGAAATATATATATTTTTTTAATTTTGTATATGGAGAATGATGATATACTATGTAGGATACATAGTTTATCATCTTTCTCCTACTCTTATCCCAATTACTTGGGGTTGATACAATATGTACATCAACCTTCCTTGGGAATGTAGTTGTTGACGACACGGCATCAGATGGAGTTGGCCTAGATCGTGATAAGGCTCTTAGTCGTTTTTTACGTCATCCACGAGCAAAGTAAGGGTTGGTAGTATACGTAGCCGCTACCACATAGCAAATCCTACATAGTATATATATATATATATATATATATACACTCATTTGCAAAAAAAACGGGCACCTAAGCAATGAACCATTTCAAATGTTAATATTTCTTTGTTTGATAATTATAGGTAGTTTTATCCACACAATTTGGTAAATTAATAAGAAAATAATCGTTTTCATCAGTATTTCATAAAATTTAGATACAATTTATGGGAAATAATGCTAAACCTCGCTATTAATGTATATTCGCTAATAGTGCATATGCTCATGAAGTAAAAATAAAAAAGTTTTTTTGTTTGTTTTTCTTTAATAAAGTAAAAGCAGATAAATGTTTAGTATCGAGTGTGACCCCCTCTAGCTAAAATCACAGCTTGAATTCGTCTGGGCATGCTAGCGAGTATATCCCGGATACTTGCTTGCGGAATACGTTCCCACTCCGCAGTAATCACATTCTTCAGCTCTCTGATGGTCTGCGGAGCCGGGTGTACTGATCTCACATGCCGTTTCAGAACGTCCCAGACATGCTCTATGGGATTGAGGTCGGGACTTCGAGCTGGCCAATCCAAACGACGAATGCCGACCTCTTGCACATACGCATTAACATCGCGGGATCGGTGGGCGCGAGCATTGTCGTCCATAAAAATCGAGTCTTCACCTAGAGCGGCCAATGCGGGTTGTGCATGAGAAATTAGAACTTCCGTTATGTATCGATGCCCAGTCAGTGAGCCGTTTTCAATGAAGACTAACTCTGTACGATCCATTGAATTTATTCCTGCCCAAAACATAACAGAGCCCCCACCATAAGGTGTGATTTCTTCGAAACATGCCTCTGCAAAGCGTTCTCCTTGTCTTCTTAGCACTCGCCGACGTCGATCTTCACTGAACAGAGATATCCTGGCTTCATCAGAGAACAAAACCCTATTCCAATCGTCTTGAGTCCATGATTCACAATTTCTAGCGAACCTAAGCCTGTGAACTCTGTGCTCACGGAGTAATTTGGGGCCGCGGGCCGGGCGGTGACTGCGTATATTGGCAGCGAGAAGCCTCCTCCTGACCGTCCATAGACTAATATGCACATTTCTTACTTCTTGGAGGTTGTTCTTAAGATCCACATACGAAGATTTGCGATTTCTCAATGCGCGACTCACAAGAAAACGATCATCCCGTGGTTGGGTACATGGTTTTCTTCCAGAACCAGGCCTTCTCTCGACGGAACCAGTCTCCTGATATCGCTGCCAGGTCCTTTGGACTGTCGAGCGACTAACATTTAGCCTCCTAGCCACGAAACATTGGCTGCAACCCTCTTCAAGCAGCGCGATAATTTTGGTAGCTTTTACCACTTTATCTACCATTTTTGATACAGCCAAACAGCATTAAATAAAGCTTTGACAGTCAAGGATATGAAATTAATCGATAAAAATTGAATAAAAGTTATGAAAGTCGATGTTAACTTCTGGAACTTCGCGCCAAAAATGTAGGATAAAAAGGGGTTTTCTGTAAAAATGAACATCAAATGAAAAATTGAATTTAGAACGTACTTTTTTAAATACCACAGCATTTTTAAAACCGGCCAGTAACGTGTACAAACGATTGAAACCTTTTTGGTATTGTATCTTTTTAAATATGAATGAAAATCAAAACCGCCCGTTTTTTTTGCAAATGAGTTTATATATATATTTATATATATATATATATATATATATATATATATATATGTATATAGTAAATAAATCCATATCATATCATATATTTTTTTAAAGTGTCAACGACAACATTGAGTGAGTATAAATTAATAAGTAGACGAAAGAAAATTCATGATTATATTTCTTCTTTAGTGTCATTAATACCCTGCTCCTATCCCAATTACTCGGAGTTGACGTAATATGTTTTTTTTTCACACAATCCTATCAGATAACATCACTGCGTTTACTCTCTTTCTATCCATGTCATATTTCACGCAATCCATCTATCTTTTCTTCGGTCTTCCCTTACATCTAAATCCTTCAACATTTTCTTCTTTAGTCTATACATATAAAATTCACAGCCACCAATTTAGCAATAAACACTTTTACTTTTACAAATATTACAATGTTATTTGCTTGGTATATTATTATCGCTCGTTTTAATATAAACTTTATAAATTGAAATAAACGAAACGTAATTTGTGTTCAACATATTCGCTATGAGATAACTAGTGAACATTTGGCTAGACGTACGTATTAAAAACAAAATATTTTAATAGATTTTAAACGGCGTTTATTTATACATACATACATACATACATATCATCACGCCATATCCCTTGCAGGGTAGGCAGAGAGAACAGAGTGCCAGAGAACTCTATCTCTGCATACTTCACTCGCTTCCTCAACATTCATAATTCTCTTCATACACGCTCGCCGGTTTCGGAGACTCTTGACTCCACCTTCCTTCAGTACATGACCGATCTGGTCTAGGTAGGTTAGTCTCGGTCTCCCTCGGTACCTACATCCTTCCACTTTCGCATTGTATATCTTCTTAACCAGGCGTTCGTTCGGCATTCTTTCCACATGTCCGAACCATCGGAGCATTCCCTTTCGCATCTTTACACCAATACTCTCTTTCATACCTACTCGCTCTCTTACGTCGTCGTTACGAATGCGGTCGGTCAGCCTAACTCCACAGATTTTCCGCAGAGATCGCATTTCGACCGCATTAATTTTACTATCATACTCTTTTCTGCATACCAAACTCTCGCTTCCATACAGTAATGTTGGGACAAGCACTGCGTTATGTATTGCTACACGTGCCTTCTGGCTGAGGTGGTGGCTGCCGAGAAGTTGCCCCAACGCTCCGTTCACTCTATTTCCCGCATTCACTCTTCGCTCTATATCAGTGGTGTACCTTCCATCTCGGCTAAATCCACATCCAAGATATACAAATTCATCCACTTGCTCTAGTACATCATTACCTATTGTTACTCTTACATCTGTTCTGGTTTTATCTCTTTCAAAGACCATTATTTTGGTTTTGCTCACATTCACGCGTAGACCCCTTTTCTTACAATCTTCTGTCATTGTGTCGACTAGGGTCTGCAGGTCAATCGCTGACTGTGCCAGCAGGACTGCATCATCTGCATAAAGCAGAGCAGTGACCACTGAGTCGCCCATCTGGACTCCCACATTCATATCGTTCAACCTTTGGAGACATTTATCCAGATATATGATAAACAGCCTGGCTGACAGAACGTACCCCTGCTTAACGCCGATATTGACGTCAAACCAAGGCGACATTCCATCATCCAGCCGCACACAGGCTCTACAGCCCATGTAACTGGACTGCACAGCCTGTAGCAGTTTACCGTTAATACCATACTCCGGTAAAATGTCCCAAAGTTCCTTTCGTACAACCGTGTCAAATGCTCTCTCCAGATCCACAAAACTGCAGAAAACCCTCTGACCTAGAGCCAGATGCTTCTCCACAATGTTGCGCAGAGAGAACACTTGATCCATGCATCCCCTTCCACTCCTGAAACCTCCTTGTGTCTCACACAGTAAACCATCGGACACCATCCTCATTCTCCTTTCATTTATTTATAATATTATTCCTTGCGTTTATTTATAATAAAGTTAATTGACAGTGTTGCAATGTAAATAATTTTGAAATGTTGTAATAAAATGTGCCCTTTTGCTTGTTTCAGGTGAGAGTAATTTTAGTAAAAATGTGTTGCGGCAACGCAGACCAAATAACTTAAGGTAAATTATTTACTTTGAATTTTACAGCTTCTATTGCCATCATCATTCTTGGCTCTTAATAGTCTAAGTTTAAAAGGATAATACATTCTGCGTGAGAGCTACATCGTGAGATACAAGGTTTTATTCTTTAAGTCAAGTATTCAGTTTTTTAAAAAGATACAAGTTTGAAATAAAGCTGCTTTTACGGATTCTATCGCGTTTGTATTTGATTTTTAATTGCCCGACGTTTCGAACACTGTACAGCGTTCAAACGCAATAGAATCCGTAAAAGTAGTTTTATATCAAATATAATGCTCGCGTAAACATCAGAAATAGCCATCCATTATATACATATTAATATAACATCCATTTTTATTAACACGTACATATATCTTATCATCTAGACGTCAAGCAGTCTCTTAAATTCATTTGTTAGTTTTTTAGCTCAACATGCAATACATGTTAGTACATAAGTTATAATCAATTAAATTTAAATTTCATAACAGACTTGTTCAGCCATTTTAGTTCACATTTTTTTTATTATTTATTTTTAAATTTATGAAACTATATTTTGAATATCAATCGACTAATGATAAATTAAATAGATTACACCAATTGCTGAGAGAAATCAACGAGTAATAATAATTAAAGTAACTGTTTCTTAACAAAACTGTATTTTATGGTTAAACTTAGTATAGCAATGGTCAAAATTTGAGTACACACGGTTATAAATGATACTAGAAGTCATTGGATTAACCGAATAACTAATCAAGGCAGTCTTATGGAGACTAAATATATAAAAAAAACATGAAAAAGAATCTAAACACTTTTAAATTTTTACACTTTATAATTATAGTACATACATACATATATATCATCACGCCATATCCCTTGCAGGGTGGGCAGAGAGAACAGAGTGCCAGAGAACTCTATCTTTGCATACTTCACTCGCTTCCTCAACATTCATAATTCTCTTCATACACGCTCGCCGGTTTTGGAGACTCTTGACTCCACCTTCCTTCAGTACATGACCGATCTGGTCTAGGTAGGTTAGTCTCGGTCTACCCCGGTACTTACATCCTTCCACTTTCGCATTGTATATCTTCTTAACCAGACGTTCGTTCGACATTCTTTCCACATGTCCGAACCATCGGAGCATTCCCTTTCGCATCTTTACATCAATACTCTGTTTCATACCTACTCGCTCTCTTACGTCGTCGTTACGAATGCGGTCGGTCGTAATTATAGTCTTCCATCGAAACGCCTGTTAAAGTATAAACATAGCGTGTTTAGTTGATGAGCGTTTTGTGATGTCTAAATAAGATTATTATATATCATCCAATGTGAAAATGACATACAAATTACAGATTAAGATCTCGTCTTAGTTTGATGCAATTAGTGGGTATGGTTAAATAAATCTAATTTTCAATTTTAGATACATTTTGATTAGTAAATGTATTCATCATCATCATCACAGCCCATAAATGCCCCACTGTTGGGTTCGGGCCTCCTCCATAATGGGAGGGAAATTAACCTACTATACCGCGCTGGTCAGACGTTTTGGTATAGGATTTCTTTCGAGTTTTTCATCTCTTGCATAGATGTTATATGCGTTTTATATCCCTTAGTTGTCTCTTACGATCATTCAAGGGTAAGATAGGGGGTGGTGAACTGTATTCTTACTCCGTAACCACAGGGATAAAAAATGTCCGGCGGAGGAGTGCTGTTGGTGGTGTCCCTGGACATCGCCAACTCATTCAATAGTCTGCCATATAGTTGCATCAGGGAGGCGCACGTCGCTCAAGGAGAGGGTACCACTCAGGGGGTATTCCATCGGGCCGGCCACTGATGACAAGTTCACGTAGCTCCGGTGGCCGGTCCAACGACGAACACGAGGTACACGGGTGGGTTGCGGGTGTGCGTGCTTACGCCCCTCTGTCACCCCGGATGGAGTGGTGCGAGGAGTGCGCCGACCGTAACCCACCCCAAAAAAGGGATAATAAATTATTACATTGTTTATTATTGATAATATTTTTGAAGTTACTTATCTCGTCACTCACCTGCTCTTATCCCAATTACCTAGGCTCGACGCAATATGATATAATATTGCAAAGTTATTGGCATTCGTTTAAGACCAGCTACCTGCCTGACATCAACTCAAAGAGGTTTGAATGTGAATGTAATTGTTGACCAAACGGCATCAAATGGAGTTTACCCAGGTCGATATAAAGCTCTTAGTCGTCTTTTACGACATCCACGAGCAAAGTAAGGGTTGGTAGTATTCGTAGCTGCTACCATACAGCATCTTAAGGGCAATAGTTTATATTTATTGAAGCTTAATTAATTTTTATAGGTTAAAATGATTAAAATTGTCGTGTAAGGCCGGACACACCAAATGACTGTGTGTGTTTGATCAAAGCCGCAAGCAACCTTAGAATGTAGGCGTTACAGTATCACCAGGACGACTAGATGACTATTATGCAGTAGGCTCCAGCCCAATCATAAATTTCACCCACATTTTTTCGACTTTTCTAGCATAATTAAGTAACGAAAATCACGGGGTATAAAGATATCCCGTGATTTTACTTACAATTTTTTTTTTACCTTTAAAACTATTTTTACTCACAGTTTTATTAAGTTGCGTTAAAAGAACATATTGAACATTTTTCAATTTTCGTCATAAAAGTCAGAATCTAAACATAAAAATATCAATAAACATTGGTAATACTTAGCGTAATAATTTTTTTCCATAAAGAGAGTATTGGTGTAAAGATGCGAAAGGGAATGCTCCGATGGTTCGGACATGTGGAAAGAATGCCGAACGAACGCCTGGTTAAGAAGATATACAATGCGAAAGTGGAAGGATGTAGGTATCGAGGGAGACCGAGACTAACCTACCTAGACCAGATCGGTCATGTACTGAAGGAAGGTGAAGTCAAGAGTCTCCGAAACCGGCGAGCGTGTATGAAGAGAATTATGAATGTTGAGGAAGCGAGTGAAGTATGCAGAGATAGAGTTCTCTGGCACTCTGTTCTCTCTGCCTACCCTGCAAGGGATATGGCGTGATGATATGTATGTATGTATGTAAATAGTGTGCCAAGGACTGCCCTGGGTTATATGTTTCGTGCATGACCTTACCAAATTAAACATGGCAATTAAATTATGTTATAGTGTAGAAAATATAGGTGCAGCTTACAATATTGTACATATTTAATTACGACACGATACAAGTTAACTATTCGTTTTTTTTCTCCAATTTTCTTTTGTTAGTAGACGAGCAAATAGTCTACTTGGTGATAAGTGGGAGGGAAATTAGCCTGCTATGCCATTACCGGGTATAAAATTGTATATCGAGTTTATCTTAAATTGTAGTAATATTCTCTGCTGTCTTTCTTTAATAAATGATAGTAACTCGGTCGTACTATAGTAACGATGGCCATCAAATGTTTTGGAAATTCGCTGTTGTCATGACAACCGCTGAGAAAGCAAGAATTGTCCTTATTAACCGACTTCAAAAAGGAGGAGGTTCTATGTTTCATTGTATGTATTTTTTATCATTAATATTGATCACAGAGAAAATAATTTGTATAATTAATAAGAAGATGAATTGCCCTTGGTTCTCTCCGTGACTATGAATATTGAAAAAATTCAAAATATCGTGCAAGTAAAAATTATATATAAACACCACAAAATCCGTAAAAATATCAAATGTGTAATACTCGCATAAACATCAGAAATCATTATAATTATTCATATTAATACTAGGACTAAGTAAGTTTTCAAATAGAAAAATATCCATGGAAGCAAAGTTGCTCTATCTATTTTCATCACAAAACACGAACTAAACAAAATTTAATTATGGAACACTTTTTTTGGCAAACAAGTTTTTGCAAACATTGATAGTTGCTATTGCCATTTAAAATTGCAAACTAGACAAAAAGATACGTGGTACTTTTGACCCACTATCTAGCAGCATTTCAACTTTTCGATTAGGTATTTTTAGGAATGATGACCTAGAGAGACCTAGATACACAGGTGAATATCTTACGTAATCATAGTATTCTAAATTATAGTCATATAAATATAGGTATACTAACACACAGATCGAATTGATGTGAATATATATTGAAATGAAATTATGTTTTGAAATAATAAAAATTGTATATAAAGTCTTTAATAATAACCTCTTGTTTTGTTTTTGGCGGCCGGTTACGATTCGTCACGCCTCCATAATCCGTCCGAGGCGATAGAAAAACTGGCGCACGACCCCATAGACCCGCCCTATAACATACCTCTAGACGCCATGCTGGTGGGTCACTGGAACGCGGTTTTTTTCTTCAGTGGCCCACCCAGAAAATAATAACCACTTTAATACTTACTTAGGAAAAATGTTATACAAGAGGACATTTTGTTATGTGGCGACAGCTACGAATACTATCAACACTTACATGGTTCGGTGGAGTCGTCAAAACCGATTAAGGGTTTTACATAGACTTAGGTCAACTCCATGTGATATCATCTTGTCAATAAATACATTCTCAAGACGTAAGGCAAGCGGTCGGTCATAAAACTATTGTTAAAATTTTCTTAATATATATAATCGAAGGAGAATAGAGAAGGAGATAATAGAAATATATATTGAATCGCCTTCAAGTAATTGGGATAAGAGCAGGATGATGATAATGATGGTGATTACCTATATATTAGACCCTTTCAAATAGTTCATACCGTTATAAATTTTGTTTAATTTTCCTTTACTAATGTCTTATTTGTTGAGTTTATAATTACTCTGTGAGTTTTGTGAAAATCATAAAGTTTATTTGATTTGCTAATAGATGGCGACATTTATTTTTCTAAATATTATATTGTTACACTTACATTTATAAACAAATTCTCGAGCAGTTCAAATGTTCCACTTGTCAACAGATGACATGTTGAAAAGTAAGTTTTAAACTGTTTTTTTAATGAAAACATTCCGTTTCATATATTTACCCATTAGAATCGAACATAACCTTCAAAATGATGTATCTTTACTTTATTGTGTTGAGGCAATAGTATGAGAAAAATTTCGTGAACACAGAAAGAAATACATTTCTGAAATAATATAACTTTTGCTCTTTTCTCTAACAATAAGATGGACTACATTTTATAATAGTTTCACGTCTTAACTATATAGTAAGATCTATGTATATGAAATTAACACTTTTAAATTTAAGTACCTAAATTTCTTGTTTTTTTAAATATTCAACTAAATCCGCGACAATGTGTCTAAATTAATTTAATAATCTGCAATGATTGGTAATAGTAGTTGGTATAAATAAATAAAATAGTCGGCAGTAGTAGTTGGAATTAGTCTAGAACAAGTCAAAACCATAATATAATACGGGGCATTAAATCAATAAAAATATAATTCAATCTTGCCATAAAAATAACCTACTGAATATTAGAATGGCAATACCGATGCTAATAAATTTAATATACCAAATACATCATACTAAACTTTATAAAAAACTTTAACAAATAAACAGTCAAATATTCTGCGACGAATTAAATGGATGTCAATCATCCTGTCTGTCAATAGATAAGGAAAAACTAGAACTATATAGTTTGTCGCAAAGTAGGTATCATTAGCATCAGAACGTATACTTTTGATGGATTCTAGGTACATAAATATGATCTTATGTTCTTCTCAAGCATGGGCGTTTTTCATACGAAGTAGCCTACACCACCACGCCAGAGGATTTGGTATACGGTCCCAAGTAATTAAAATAAGAGCAGGGAAATCATGATTCATTCTAGAATAAAACACAATACTAGTAAAAAAATATAGTTTATCATATACTAAACTGAGTAATATCGTTATAACAAAATGTTCTAGGAACATTTTTTAAGGATTTATTAGTAAGTCCGCTGTATAGGCCCACCCATAGCTGTAACCAACGCAGATTCATAGTTATTATTACAAAAGTAATATTACCGTAAACTGGGTTTGTGTGGCAACAACGACGCTAATTGAGAAAAAGTATTATTTACAATTATGTCATAACTTTAAAACAATATCAATAACGGCTATTGTAGAACAACTTATTAACTTATAAGTTCTCAGTCGACAATTTCATATGTGTGAGAAGTAGGCTTATTAAATATTAATACGGACATTTCATAATAAATTTTAGTATTTGGGAAATCTAATGTATTTTTTTAAAACTTTAATGTATTTATTTATTCAATTTGACTGCACAGATGGCGTAGTGGTTAAGATACCAAACTTCAGTACCAGTGCAGTGGATTCGATTCCTATGAGTTTGGGTGTAATTTGTCTGCGTTAATAAAGTTTTTGAAGGCCCCGAAATAGAAGGATTGTTTCACTTTTTTAAAAAAAGTATTTTCAAAAAACTTTAAATTGTAATCTGATTGCATAGCAGCGTAGCAGCTTAAGTAGCAAGCTCTTAAGCCAAATGTCATAGCTTCAATTTTCACGAAAGGTTATCTTCCGTCTGAAGTGAGTTTCCTATCTGAAAATAATATTCAAATTGCGAACTATAATTTGAGGATCAAAGAGTTATCTTTGATCCTCAAATTAGTATTTATTGGAGTTTACTCCATAAGAATCGATTTCCATATAAGGCGTCCGGTATGAGAAAAATTTGAGGAGTGAAATTTAGTGATCGAATGACCTCGTTACGTTTTTGGTGCGCAACCTATTCTGCGCACCTTTCACTTTCTGACGTGAGATAATACTTCACTTAACAGTTTTAATAAAATTGATTGAATTAGGCGATACATGGCGGAAATCCATTATTATTATAAAATGGAGGAGAGAAAAGAAAACCCACCATTTGCCCACGGTAAATCAATATACCGTACACCTCAAGAAAGGAATACGGGATGGGATCAAGGTGGAATAGGATATAAGGAAATCTTACTCCTGTGATGAGCACCGCCTCCAGAACTTCTACTTGCAATTTTCCGCAGAACTTCGAATAAAGATTCGACACGTGTTTCACCTCTAAACGAGGCATCCTCAGGACGGTTCGGCTTCAAATGCGCCAGTTTTAATAAATGTAATTAAATATATATATATATATATATATATATATATATATATATATATATGTATATATATATATATATATATATATATATATATATATATATATATATATATATATATATATATATACATATATATATATATATATATATATATATATATATATATACATATATATATATATATATATATATATATATATATATATATATATATATATATATATATATATATATATATATATATTATTTTTAGTCAAATGAGCTTTTTTTTGCACCAGTTTTGATAATCATACTTAAGGAGTAAACTGCAGTCGTGCGTCGGAGCTGACACACACACTTTTTTTTTAGTTCTGGTTTTCTTCTTTAATATTTTTTTTAAATTTATTAGTTGGCAGCGGCCTAGCTATACCCTTGGTATTGCAAAGGTCCTTGGGCGCCAGTAACACTTACCATCAGATGTGCTGCTGGCTCGTTTGCCACAATAAGCAATAAAAAAGAAATCTTTTATTATTATATGTACGATACATAATAAAACACTACCTCTCGATATCAGGATGTCTAACAGTCGACTCACGTTCAAGAAGAGAGTTCGTCTACATCTCTTGAATGAATTAGCTGAATCTTCATGACCTATATAATTTAACGTAATTATGTATATGTAGTATATATATTGTATATATTATATACATATATATATGTATTTTTGATATGTAGTATATATTCTTGTATGTATCTATCTTTGTTTGTAAAGTGTATTGTTATAAGTTTGTAGTATATAGTGTACAAACGCTCTTTCGTTTATTGTCTAGCATTAATTTAATAACTTGGAACATGCCCTACCTTCTACCATTTCTGCTTCACCTTTGGTTGACTGGTAGAGAATGCCTCCGGCATTAAGTCCGCCATTGTACTTGTTGCATGAAGTTTAATAAATAAAATAAAATAAAACAGTCATATCACAAAAAACAACTTTACATTAGAATAAGTTACTGCTAACAAAAAATGTTACAATTCGTTATAAAACATCCAAACTATTGGACAGCTGGGATGGTTCTTTAATGGCTATCCTTATAAGCCTCTTCCCATTTATGGTGACTTGATATCATCAGCTTTAAATAGCACAAGTCCGTCTGTGTTATTAAATATTGCGATTAACTTAGAGATATTTACAGAAACTGTTTACAAAGGTATATTAAGTTTTTAAACGAGCTATTCTTGTGTATTTCTACTTATATTTATATATTTTTATTTTTCCATGTGGTGACGGAGTAGTCGTCAGTCGTCGTCGTAAGAGAGCGAGTAGGTACGAAAGAGAGTATTGGTGTAAAGATGCGAAAGGGAATGCTCCGATGGTTCGGACATGCGGCAAGAATGCCGAACGAACGTCTAGTTAAGAAGATATACAATGCGAAAGTGGAAGGATGTAGGTACCGGGGGAGACCGAGATTAACCTATCTAGACCAGATCGGTCATGTACTGAAGGAAGGTGGAGTCAAGAGTCTCCGAAACCAGCGAGCGTGTATGAAGAGAATTATGAATGTTGAGGAAGCGAGTGAAGTATGCAAGGATAGAGTTCTCTGGCACTCTGTACTCTCTGCCTACCCTGCAAGGGATATGGAGTGATGATATGTATGTATGTGACGGAGTAAGAATACAATTCACCACACCTTCTATATATACATTATAATGATGAAGTAAGAATACAATTCAACCTCTATCTTGCCGGATATCGTAAAAGACGACTGACGTATACAATATGCATATGATATCTGTGCCCTTAGTCGTTTTCTACGACTTTCAGCAAAATAGAGGGTGGTATATTATATTTTTAATTCATCACTAAAATGTATTATATTTATAAATATTAGAATAGTAACTAACTAACTTTTCCGTGTGGTGAAGGAATAAGTATACAGTTCACCACTCCATATCTTACCCGTGGCTGATCGTACGAGACGACTAAGGGATATAAAACGCATATAACATCTATGCGAGAGAAGGAAAACTCGAAACAAAACCCTATACCAACACGTCTGACCAGCGTGGTATAGTAGGTCAATTACCTTCCTATTATGAAGGAGGCTCGAGCCCAACAGTGGGACATATGTGACTTGAGATGAGAGAATATTAACTAAAGCTAGATATCCAATAAACATGGCGTAGGCTGATACCTCAAGCGCTGCTATTTATGTTTGGTATATTATTAAGGTCGATGTGAATCATCCAAGGCTGATATTGTGATTAAAAATTGAATATAATTGAAGTATCTCAGTTACCAATTGATCATTGATCGTTTTATTCAACCCTCTCGAAAAGACTATGGATTTTAATTAGACATATGTATTACGAGAAATAGCGCACTAAAAAAATAAAAAAGATAAAAATATATAAAACACGAACTCTATCTTATTAAAAAAAGACAACGATGTTATTGATTTAGTTGATTTTTAATACATTTTTTTTATTTTGTTTTTTATATGTAGACAGTACGAAATTTAAGTTTAGGTAAAACAAATATTATAAAACTAAAATAAAACTAATGTAACGATTTCTGGTTATTACGGGATTATTTCTTGTTGAAATAAAAGTCCGTTTTTACATAATTTATCGTGTTTGTATTTAATTTTCAATTTTCTGACGCTCCTAACCCTTTTCAGTGCTCATAGTTATAATTCGCCCCTGACTATTCTTAGTCAGTCTTGGATGAAGATCAAAAATTCGAAGCGAAAAACAATATTTTATAAAATCTGCCACCTTACCTCATATTCATATTTATAGTTAAATAACCACGATTTTTTATAGGAATCTAATTATTATTCCTACAGAATACAATAATAATACCTATATTGCTTAGGATTGGCCCAAAATTGCACTGTACTGCGTACTAGTGAACGCTATTACGGTAAGGTAGGCCTTCCCGCCCTCAAACAACACCATATAAAGTATTATACACAATAGAAGAGAAAATCTGAGGTAGTTGATATTAATAATGATGTTTAACATGTGTTTCTTATCATTCAATCCTTTTTAGCTGGTCTAAACTTAGTATAGATTGATCTTCGTCTGATTTGAGGTCAACATTGTGATAAACAGTAAAGGAAATTGGTGACACGAAAATAAATACATTCTATATAGTTGCCAACGCCTTAAAAGGAATGCTTTCTTATCTGGTACGATAATCGTGTACTCCCCGTACACGATTATCGTTAATTAATTTATTGTTTTGCTATTTTCCTTTAGTTGAAATAAATAATAGTTATACATATTATAAATAAATAGCTTCATAAATAAAAAGGTGTATAATATATTGTGTACAAATATGTCATACATATACATATACAAATATGTCACTTAACTGTTTTTTTTAATAATATAGCATCTTCATCATTATCCTGCTCTTATCTCAATTACATGGAGTCGATGCAATATGTACTCTTCTTCCTTTATACATATTGCAAAAGTTATTAGCAATAGTTTTATGATCATCCGCCTGCCTTACATCAACCCTCCTAAAGAATGTAATTATTGACCAAACGTCATCAGGTGGAGTTGGTCCAGATAAAGCTCTTAATTGTCCTTTACGACATTCACGAGCTAAGTAAGGGTTGGTAGTATTCGTAGTTGCTACCACAGAACAAGTTAGCTTCGTTCATTTAAAATAATATAGCAAGTACTATTAAAGTATATGGCAGTATTTCATTTATTACGTATTTTAAGAAATGTTTACTAGTAATTGCATATAAGTATGGACATTGATTAAATTTCCATAAACTAGTGATTTTATTAACATTTTCTTGTTGAATACTTTAGTTAAATGTCAATCGTGAACATAATACATTCATGTAGCCTTTAACAGATAATTGGCGGCATATTGTTGGCTATTTTATTACGAATTTTAATCGATTAGACGAATACCTATAGCTTATTATCGAAGATAATTTTATTTGTTTTTTAAATTCTTAATATCATCCTTGATATTTATTAAAATATATAATATTTAGTCTCTTTTAACTATGAGCACAATTAATTTGTTAAGTTATAATAATTCAAGAGGAAATTAGTTTTAATAGTTGCTTGACCTTTTTAATAATATTTAACACAAGCTTGTTCTGGTTAATCAAATCTTATAGAAGAGCAAACTTCTTGCAATTTTTATTTTAGTAATAACTAAATTTACATTACCCACGACTAAGTTATCATTAAAGTAGATTCTAAGCCGAAATAGGCCTAAATAGTATACTCTTTTTAATCTCAGTCATGCAATAGACACAACCAAATATGGAAGCTACCAGTAAGGAATTGTAAAGATTAAAGTTAAGCTAAATCAGCTGGAGGTATACACCTGAGTGGTCAGATATAATCAAGTTTGCAGCTTCGTGGGTGTATTTCTTGATTATGTCGGTTGATAAGTATAGGGGTACCTCAAGGTACTGTTTTAAGTCACATTCTTTTTTTCTTGTAACATTATTTGAAAACTATTGTCTGTGTTATTGCTCCGATGATATGATAGTTTTATTGAGCTGACGCGCAATCTGTAGAGAGTTGGATTCCCATTTTTTTATTAAAATAATCACCTGTGTGGTATCATTTAAATGCTCCTCTAAATTTGATTTTTCATTTAAACAACATAATTATCTTAATAATAGTGATAATAATGTAGTTTAAATAAAATAAATAATTTAACGTATTATGTATTGTGCCGTAAAA
Organism: Lymantria monacha; assembly: GCA_905163515.2. Classification (NCBI taxonomy): domain Eukaryota; kingdom Metazoa; phylum Arthropoda; class Insecta; order Lepidoptera; family Erebidae; genus Lymantria; species Lymantria monacha. The sequence continues at coordinate 28,649,775 of LR991090.1, read as the reverse complement.
GAGAAATGAATTTCATTTGAAATTATGTAAGTTAAAATCAAAAGATTGTATCGAAGATATAATCTGAAATTTCGCTCGAAATTGCAAATAAAAGAATTAACATTTTTAATTGAAATCGCAAACCTATAATTATTATAATATGTGCAAGAATTAAACAATGTAACATATGATAGACACCATATATTAAATATTGGAAAGCGACACGGGCCAGAAATATCAGACGGGAATGGTGATGTCGAATCGTGTGCCATAGGCGATGAAAGCGGCCGCTGTCCCACATGCATTGTTGTACTTGTATAATAAATAATAGGTATGCAATAATGATGTTATGTATGGTCAAACTGTGTTATTAGATTACCTTATATGTCTAAACCGTCAACTGAATACTAAACGATATTGATTGTTGTACGATTAGAAACTTCTTTTGATCTATATAAAATGTAGCAAGTTGTGAAATGATAACGTGGTCGCATTTGAAACTGCTTTTATTGAATTCAAAGGTGAGATGGTACTTAAATCGTCATGTTGATATACCGCACGCTTAAAGAATAGAAGTAAATAATAAAAATGATATCACAACAAAAATAAATCAGACAGAAGTTCGCTATATTTAAATTCATATTTGAGTATTGAGTCTATAAAATTGTAGGTGCGCGGGCTTAAGTTGTATCTCTGAAATAAAACTAGTTTTGAAGATTTTGTCACCTTTTTTATTTCTCGACGTTTCTAACACTTTTCGGGATTCATGGTCACGTCTAAGGTGTTTTATATCCAACTTGTCATTTTTATTCCAGAGTGTTTTATCTCTAAATGAATATCGTAGCACGTTATTCATATTCAATATTTCATCAGTTCTTATGACTAACTAATATGACTCTTCTACATAAGATGAGATTAATGTTATTTAAAATGATTAATGAATTAATTAAAAGCGGTCCAAGTAGAGATTTTCGTAATAGCTAAAGGTTAGGGTAAAGAGAAAACATCATTTCAAGAGGAAACGATTTGAAATTTAAGACTTTTTCAGTAATTAAGGTTCTAGCTGTAAGATGTGTGGAAGTTAATATGAAATAGGCAGATTATGGGGCTACACGCCGACCTTCCGCTATCATGGATTGTTCGGGCAGTACTGGTCAACAGTCTGTTATAGAAAAATGTATTGTTAGATGGTTAAGAAAAACGAAAGTGGTGTAAAGACTCGGTGGAAGTGAGACTTCTCTATTACAACATATTAATTATTTACTTTTGAAAAGCATAGTTTGTCTGAGCACTTTAAAGTGTGTGACGAATAGTAATAATAGAGACGGTAGCCGCTTAAAATCTTTTTCCCAAATTTTTCTTCATGCGAAAAGTCACAGAACGATTTTTACTTTAAGAACATGTTTTGCTGTATTACTTCAATTTTATTGTTTCTTTGTTGTTAATAAAAATGAACTATAACCTTTTTCAATGTCAATATGACGTTTAAAATTTACTACCATTACAGTAGCCACTAATCTTGTGGGAATGATTAGAACAAACAATTAAATTTTATTTTTGTGATATAAGGAGATAATTATATAGGCATTGCAAGTAAATATCTGCTATTGTAATAATTAATGTTATTTCCACTCTCCACCAGCCGGAAATATGGTCATATAATTCTGTATTATATCGAGGAAGCTAATATTTAATGAACGAGCTTACTTTTAAGACTCTTTGTTTTTAAAGAATTAATGTTATCTTACATAACTTCACTGTGACATCTGCAAATATACTCGTACGCTTGTATTTCCTTTCTCGATTATCTTGGTTTATATTTGTTATAAAAATGAAAGTAAAACGTGGTATGGACCTGCAATGAATCAGGATGAAAGTGATTTGTGAGGAAAGTTTTAAATGTGAATATCGAATTCATTAGGAACAAGGAAAGACTGAAGTGAATGATTGTTAAAGGAGCAAAGGTAGAGATGCAATCGAATAAGTTTTGTATGAAAAAAGAGCCTGTTAATAAATCTTCCCCAAATATTTAGAATAAAAGCAGGATGATGTAATGAATGTATTTGCACTTAGTAAGGTAAATACCTAAGGAGACGACTAAAAGAAGCAAGGGAATACTATCACTGAAACCCGCTTTACTATTTTGCTGTTATTCTTAATATAGCCAGTATTAAATATCACAGAATAAATTATTTGCTTTGGGAACGTGTAGCTTTTCATTTGCACAAGCTCCTGTAACCGCAACTGTCCTCGCATGACGATCACCGTGAGAACTGAATACTATTTCCTAGGGTAAGAAATCAATTTACTTTCATAAGTACACACCGTAGCCAATTGAACACTAATACCATAGAAAACCAAGCACAAAAACTTATAGCCACCGTTGTGAACGCAGGTTGATACTTCAGTTAAATAAGCGCAAACGATTGTGTGCTTTATATTGATCAAATAGAGCGTATAATGATAGGAATTTGTATAAGGTGTGACAATTGATGGTGCTTTCATGTTTTTATCATCTATAGTCGGTCAAGGCTTGTTGTAGAGGTCGGTAGTATCTGCTGCCTATTGTTAAAGATGTGATCGTGACCAACGATGCATGGAGAGGAACTGAATAATATCTATTCATTTGTTATGAGAAATTAAATGTTTGCTTCGATGTGAACTTGTGAAGTCAGCGCGGAATGGCAATGAAGTCATAATATTAATAATGTTTATTGATGTTACCTTTTGTTTTAACAGCATGGGAATTAATCCATAATTTAATAAAAGTTTATTAGTTGTAGTTTTTCAAAAATTAGTTGTCAAATGATACATTATTTAATATTTTTTTAAGAATTTGTGGGTGAATTGTAACGCTAACCTAACTATACATACAATAGGCGATGATATAGCTAATAATAATCTTAATAATCTCATTAGACAACTTCTAGTCTCCATTTCTCTATACATACGTATAGAGAAATGAAGACTAGAAGTTATAGATTGTTGTTATGGAGACTAGAAGTTATAGATATTAAGTTATCCATCATAGACAAATATATACTTCATATATAAAAAGCTGTATTAATGGTTAACACAGAGAAATTATTGCCATTCTACACATCATCACTACCCTGCTCTTATCCCAATTGCTTGGGGTCGACGCAATATGTTTTTTTTTTCCACACAATCCTATTCGATGTCATATCTGCGGTCACGCCCTTCCATATTGTCAATCTACACAGCTATTGCATTTAGAAAATTACAGAAATAAAACTATTTTTTTGTCTTTTATCGCGTTTTTACTTCGGATTCACATGATATTTCGGATATATTACAGCATGTTTTGAACGTCTCACGATATTTTGAACTCTTTTCATCATTCGAAACAGAAAGAAAAGCAAATACTAACGCGATAACATTCGTAATAGTTATATTTCGTATGTGAAATACTTACGTAAACATTGATAATGATAAGCTATTTATAAATTTAAACTTCTCATATATTCACGGTCGTTTAATCATATCATAATTGTAGCTTGTTCCACTTCTGGGCTTTGCCTTCTTTTGCAGTGGAAACAAAATTGATCTAAATTGTCCTGTTATACGAGTACCATGTTTTTCAGACGTGTAAGAATAGTGATTTTTTTCGAGACTTTCTTTCCTTTAGTGATGTTATCTGCTTGCGTATCTAATGCTTCTTTCTACCAACAGCCCCTAAAGTTTAGGAAACTTTAACACTTAAGGCAATGAAAATAACATATAACATGCTACATGCTATTATTATCGCATTAGGTGTTACTCATTTTTTTTTAACGTCAATTATTATCAGCAAATGTAAGTCACGTACATATTTGAAATTAAATTATTTTTACGGATTCTAAGAAAACGTAAAAACAGTTTTTTTTTCAAATGTGTAAATACTCTCGTAAACATCAGAAACCATTATTTTTGGTGTTACTTAAAATTTAGGATTTTCATTCGGCGATGGATAAAGAATACAATTCACCACCTCCAATCTTATACATGGGCATTGTAAGAGAAGACTAAGGGATATAATAAGTATTTAACATCTATATAAGGACACTCGAAATAAACATCAACGCTCCTGACCAGCGTTGTATAGTAGGTCAATTTCCCCTTATATTATGGTGAAGATTTGAGTCCAATAGTGGAATGTATATGCGTTGAAATGATGATGATGAAAATTTAGAAATAATTGGTGATATTGGACATTAGTACTATGTATGAACAGCTAGGGTAATGATTATTGTATTATTACTCTGACGCCATAATAAAACTTGATCTATACGTTAGCATATTCATATGTGTATGACTATGTCTTAAAACACGATGATTACTTAAGACATTCATCTATGTATCTAGGTCTCACTAGGTGTGGGCTTCAAATCTTATGAAATATTTAGCGCACACAGACCAATTTGTAGCGTATAGATATTAAGTTATGTATCATAAATTATTAATAAAAGGTAACCAAACTAGAAATTGTACAATTTTATATCTATTCTAATTGCCTTTATTTGTATCTATCCATATGGTGATGGAGCGAGATTAAAATTTTCCACCCATTTTGTTGCCACTGAATATTGTAAATGATGATTAATATGCAGATCTATTTATGCACGACACGAAGGTAATCTATAACCACCCATTTGACCAGCGTACAGTGAGTTATCTTCTTTCCCATTATGAAGGTGGCTTGAGTCCAGTCCAGTGGGGTTTATATGTTCTTTTCTTTTTTGTCGGCGGGCTATTTTTTCTCACACCCCGCTAAATCCATCAAGGGGGCGCGCGACCCCATAGGCCCGCCCTAAATGTACCTCCCTACGCCGAGCAAGCAGGCTACCAGAACCTGATCTTTGTGTTTGGTGGAGAAGGTTTAAATGCTATCCCCATTGACGTAACTCACCACCAGGTGGCATTATAGCGACTTCTACAAACAAAACAACGGTCTGGGTTTGCTAGTATTATATAAAATCACAATTAGAAGTGATGTGTCAATCTTTACACCTATTTATTAGAACTACCTTCATATATATGTGAATCATCTTTAATAGTGGGTTATACACGAAGCTTATAGCTAGTGTGTTAAGCTCACTGGTGTTATGAATCGCTAAAAGACCGACGTAAGTCATAAGCGTATGGCGGGTTTCAATTCAAATATATATTTTCATAATGGTCAATCCATTGACGTCTACAATAGGGCTCCTCAAGGAAAAATAATGCCCCTGATCGCCATGTTTGACATCCCGATGGGCACCACAATTGTTGCTCCAAGTCATCAGAATCAGAAGAAAAGTATCACACTTTAAAAAAATTTCCTCAGTTGACGGGAACCGCCTTTATTCGAACGAGCGTTAAAGAGCTGAGAGCGAGATCCCAGTCTTATTCATCCACAAAATCATGATACGTCTAAAGATGCTTCCAATTCCAAAAAGGGTTTCAAAAGATCACATTTGGCATCAAGCTGAAAATGCTATTGATATTCAAAAATACTGTTAGTAATTTGAGGAAAACATTCTCGCTGATATTCAATCGTTTGAACCATACATCAAGTTGAATGAGCATTGTTTGCATGCGAAAGGTGGTTACATTGTGTTAGCACAATGATAATATCTACTCAAGACTTTTTGTTTGTCATCAATACAGGTTAGGCATAGCATTGACGATTGAGAAATAACGTACGTCTTATTATGCATAGTGCAATAAGCGTTATTATTAAAGTTAGGCATGCTTAATACAATGAATACTTATGAGCTGAAGATAAATTTGTAGTTCAAGTACGCGACCCAGCTTATAAATCAGCCTAAACTTTTACTTATGACTTTTCTTCTTCCTAATTTATGTGCTTATTTTTGCTAAAATACATCATCAATAATTTTTAACTTTTTTTTTTGGGTCACACTGGAGTCTGGTTTCTCCTCGTCCAAATCCCATTTTTTTTTGGAAGAGACTACGTCCAGTTACTGCTCGCCTAAACCTTTCGGGGTGGTGAAGGATACGGCGTGTAATCCTATAACCTGCAGTACTATAATAAATCTTTTTATTGTCAATTGGACTGACGCTCGGTACTGAATTTTTGGTGAACAATGTTCTCCCTTTTTTTTGGGTTGGGTTACGGTCAGCGCACTCCAACAATGTTCTCCCTGAGGTAATTCAGGAAATTTGTCTTAATATGATACTTTGAATTACTGTTGGATTTAATTCATCATACAACATCTTCAGAATAAACGTTTGAGTCGAGTAAATAATGTTTGTATCAGATTTTATCGCGTTTGTATTTGATTTTGACCTCTTGCTGTTAATAATATTTTAAAGCCTTCATGGTCACGAAAGAATGTCCCGTAAATAAAAAAATGAATACAAACGCGACAAATTCTCATACAATCAGTAAATAGAATGCGATAAAATTCGCTTGCGTTTTGTTTTTACCTTTATTTTATTTTTATTTTTTTCTGTATTTGGAACACTTTTCAGCGTTTATAGTCAACGGGTACATCAAAAACATTATTATAAAGATAACCATGTAGGAATATTAAGGAATAAATTCGTGGATCCCGAAAATTTTATAGACATATACATACATACATATCATCACTCCATATCCCTTGCAGGGTAGGCAGAGAGAATAGAGTGCCAGAGAACTCTATCTCTGCATACTTCACTCGCTTCCTCAACATTCATAATTCTCTTCATACACGCTCGCCGGTTTCGGAGACTCTTGACTCCATCTTCCTTCAGTACATGACCGATCTGGTCTAGGTAGGTTAGTCTCGGTCTCCCTCGGTACCTACATCCATCCACTTTCGCATTGTATATCTTCTTAACCAGACGTTCGTTCAGCATTCTTTCCACAGGCCCGAACCATCGGAGCATTCCCTTTCGCATCTTTACACCAATACTATAGACATATAACTAAAGTATAAAAAATACTCTGTCTCCAAATAAATCGTTTGTGGTTTGTACAAAAATCTTTGTAAGGATCGAAACCAGGATACTTGGGACAGAGTCCGATACTTAGACCACTCTGCCACCTGTGCATTTTATATAAATTTATTTCAAAATTTAACACATTAATGTACTAAAAATGAAATAATTTTATTTCATAATAAAATGTACATAATTGTTGCACTTTCGTCGGTCTGTTCTCATGCGATTTCAAATAAAAGCTTTCTGTCTTAACAAACTTCTCTTGCAAATTATCAGCTACTCAATTTTTCACATGTCCTACTTGGGTATATTGCATTAATGTAACTATTGAGTCTAGGGTTGCCATGCTACCAAAGTAGCAATTGACTGCACTGGGAACTGTCTGCTATTCACAGTGAAGTTTACCGCGTAAATGTAACGGAACTTAGAGGACAGGTACCCGAAAATTAAACCCCTCGAATGACCTGGCAAATTCCCTCATTGTTGTATGGTGATTGGGTTGATGGTGGTTTTTGGGGTCCAATATCGTTTCATTATCACATCAGACTGCCGCTCAACTGAAGTAGGTGTCTTCAACAACATCCTTACGATTTCTCTGCTCAATACAATTTATCTGTTATTAGAAGAGGCTGGAGCCCAGTAGTGGTTCATATATGAGCTAAGATGCTGATGACGATGAATAAACTAGACGTAAATATAGATTTTTACACTAGAAGTAATATCTGACTTCTTGTTCAAATAGTCTGGATCTTAATACAGGGTGGAAGTGGATCGCTCCCGAAAACAAAAACAGGTGACCCCACTAGTCCTAATTGTAATAATAGGCTAGAAAAAAATCGAGAATTCTATTTTTTTTTCACATTCCATAGTATTAGGATAGTGCCATGTAACGATAATTCCATAAAAAGTACTTAACTTTACTCAGATGAGAAAAGACGCAATCTATTCGAAACTCACGGTTCAAGAGTTCAACGACCTCGTGTTGTGAAAAAATTCCTTTTTTTCATCCGAATCGATTTTTTTCTAGCCTACCATTACAAGTAGGACTAGTGGGGTTACCTGTCTTTGTTTTCGAGAGCGGTCCCCTTCCATCCTGTATATTTGGATATTTTATTTAAAAGTATGGTACAACCCTAATTTAAATCAATAATTGCATGCAAACTACATATCACTTATTTATATCTATCTTTTTATTTCAGGTAAATATGACTGCGAATCGAGATTTCATAATGTTATGTAAGTATCAGGTGCGGCGTGAATTGTGCCGCAGTGATGAGAACTGAGGTGTTGATATGAAAGTCCTTAATGAGATTGCGTTGTCAGTTATTCATTACTATACTCATACAACAATTTTGTTTAACATTCATAGTGGTAGGACCATGCTTTGGACATTTCTCCGTCTATAATCGCGTGCCTTTCCGTCCGGGGTAGTACCACAATCTCATAGAAGATCGACGTCCGAATACTACTACTACTACTGACGCCGATATGCTATTGCGCTTCGTTCCGTGAAAGAAAAAGCCGGAAACCCAACTGGGGTGGGTTTGGGGTTTATATTGGTGGGCAGTGGCAGGTGGGCTTTTTGCTCGTTTGCCACCATAAGCAATAAAAAAAACATAAAAGTTGGGCTCCCTTTGCTTTTTATTTCATTTTATTCAATCTTTTACTTACGCTAGGCTAATTAGCCCTTCAATCAAATGTGTGTCCTCAATTTTGTATAAAAAATTAAGGATTGGTTATACAAAAAAAATGTGTCTAATTTACAATTAATATATTAATTTTACTGCTTATAAATCTAGTTTACGATATTATTTATGATTTTATATTAATTCTCGTATAGCCACTGGATAAGAATACAATAGTCGTAAATTAGCTAAGGCTCACCCACAAGAGTGGACAGCAGTTATCTCCTGAGAAATATATAGCATTTGTCTGTAATATGCCTTTTGGGCATAGTGATTAAGGTACTATATCCTTATTTTTGGAGGCTTACGACCAATAGTGGATGCTGGAAGGCTGAATAATGATGATGATATTAAATTTGATCGGCTATACAGATATTGTAATGGTTAAGATACCGACTTATCATGCCAAGTATCACAGGTACGATTCTTATGCAGTAATCCTATTCAATAATTTGTGCTATCCAAAAATTGCTGTCCTGGTTTTTGGTGTAATTTATTTATTTAATTATACGTGGGTAAAGCCCCCGCAATATATGGATTTTTCTTTAGTAAATGTCTTTATCATAGAAAAAATATTAGATATGATAATATCCTTTATATATAAAAATCTAAGATATACAAGAAGATAATCGGTAATCAGGTGAGGTAATCGGGTTTTTATAAATATACAAGAAGATATACAATGCGAAAGTGGAAGGATGTAGGTACCGGGGGAGACCGAGACTAACTTACCTAGACCAGATTGGTCACGTACTGAAGGAAGGTGGAGTCAAGTCTCCGAAACCGGCGAGCGTGTATGAAGAGAATTATGAATGTTGAGGAAGCGAGTGAAGTATGCGAGAGAGAGTTCTCTGGCACTCCGTTCTCTCTGCCTAACCTGCAGCGGATATGGCGTGATGATATGTACCTATGTATAAAAATCTACTATCGGTGTTCATTTACGCTAATTGCCAAAACACATAAGTGATTTTAATAAAGTTTTGTAATAGTATTTAGCTTAGTAACGTGACAGAACACTTTTTATCTTATTATGTAGTATACTTAAAGAGGGCAATGCGTTCATCAAAATGTTATACATCTAATTTATATTCAACGATAACGAAGCCGTATATAACTAACTTATAAAAAAAAGGAAAGGCTAATAGTTTTTTTTTTAAATCTTAATGCTTATGCAATAAAATAATCCTATATTCGCAGTGAACGTATATTGTATTGACTTCAGTTATAAATAGAAACATTATTTTAACATACATACCTACATACATACATATCATCACGCCATATCCCTTGCAGGGTAGGCAGAGAGATCAGAGTGCCAGAGAACTCTAACCTTGCATATTTCACTCGCTTCCTCAACATTCATAATTCTCTTCATACACGCTCGCCGGTTTCGGAGACTCGTGACTCCACCTTCCTTCAGTACGTGACCAATCTGGTCTAGGTAGGTGAGTCTCGGTCTCCCTCGGTACCTACATCCTTCCACATTCACATTGTATATTTTCTTAACCAGACGTTCGTTCGGCATTCTTTCCACATGTCCGAAACATTGTTGTATATTATTATTATATTATCTTAATATATCCGATATTCCGTTATGAGTAAACTGGAGCAATAACACATCAAATCGATGTGGTTAACCCTTCATCAACCATCATAACTTAACAAGCAATGATTAATCAAACCATGAAATAAATAGCAGTACTTCGGCAATCAAATCAATTTGATCGAGTGAGTTGAAAAGAAACCGCTACTTTTGATTAAAAACATAAATAACCGAAATTTTATACAGATTATATAACTTATTTATTTGTAGTGATACGATTTACTTTCCCGTGGGAGCCTTAACCTTTGCTGAGGGATTGCCAAGGGTAGCAGCAGTACTTTCGTGAGAAACTTATTAAGCTTTATTAACTAACTTATTAAACCTTATTTGCTAGCCTAACTTTGCGTTTTTCAACTCACCTATCCAGCTTCAATATTATAACATGACTGCACAGATGACGTAATAGTTAAGGTGCCTACCGTGCCAGTGTCGGTTTCGATTCCTACGCGGGACAAAACTTTATGCGATCCAAAAATTGTTGTCCTATGTCTGGGTGTAGATTGGGTCAGTTTAGTTATATGTTTGTAAAATCCCTTGCAATAAAATAATTATTTGCTTAGTGCAGGGTGCTGTCTATAAAAAAAACCATTACATATTCTGTCACTATATAGAAAATTGAATGTTTCAGTAGCAAAATTATTAATTTAGCAATTTTTAATGTATTAGGTGTGTACCTTTTAATTTATGGTACGGCCATGTAAGATTCATTTACTTTGTATGAAGCTACAATAGAAGTTCCATTTGCATTCAATTTTCTATTGGCAAATCCCTTGAATACTCTAAATTGTTAGGTATCTATTTTATAGCTAGCAGGGTAATTCTTATTTATATTTACAATCTACCGCGTTGGCGAGACCGGTTTGTATAGGGTTATATTTCGAGCTTTCCTACTCTTGCACAGGTTTTATTTGCATATTATATCCTTAAATCCTGCCATAAGATATCCAGAGGCAAAATCTCGGCTAAATTGTATTCTTATTCCGCTACCTCACGGTAAATCAAGTTATTAGTTAGAGAAGAATTATGAAGTACGCTACAGAATTTTATATGTAAAAATAATTTTAACTCAACGTCAACTATCTACGCATGCTTACAATGATGGACTTAAATTTACAACTGCGTTTTATTACCATGCAAAAGGTCAACTTTCTTATGAAAACTCTTAGTCATCAAGCTAAGGACACAACTATTTATGAGAGCTTATATAAAGAATGAATGATTGCGTTACTTTATGTTTATTTTTTTTATTATTGATACATGCCAATGTGAGTTTCTCAATGACGAGAATACAGGCTACTAGTGCGTCGTATTATTTACAAATATTTTTTTGTGGTAGAACCACGCTGTTGATAGTTCTCTGTCTACAGCCGCGGACCGGTTCGTCCGGGGTAGTACCACACTCTCGCAGAAGATCGATGTCTGAATAATGGCAATGTGCTATTGCGCTTCGTTCGGTGAGCGAGAGAGCCGGAAGCTCAACTGGGTGCGTTTGTATTGGTAGGCAGTGGCTTAGCTTTGCCCTTGGTATTGCATAGGTCCATGGGCGGCAGTGACACTTACCATCAGGTGTGTTGCACGCTCGTTTGCCACCATATGCAATATAAAAACAAACAAAAAAATTAAGAAATCTGATGATTAGTGGATAGACTGCTAGTGGTCCCTGTTAGAGAATGGCTTACGTCAAATATAAGTCTTTTATATTACATGGTTTGGTATCAGTAGACATTTTTATTTAGCTTTTTTCTTTTTAATTTTAAATACCTATATTTATGTGAAAATTTAAGTCTATTTTATTTTTTTATTTACTATACATCATCATAATCATCTCAGCTCATATATGTCCCACTGTTGGGTTCGAGCCTCCTCCATAATGTTAGAGAAATTCATTTACTATACCACGCTGGTCAGACGTGTTGGTATAGGGTTTAGTTTCGAGTTTTCTTTTCTTGTTTAGATGTTATATGTGACGTTCTTCTTTTTTATCGACAATCACTTGTCTTCTCCGCAAAAAAATAAATATATTGCTCCTAAATACTAAATTTCTTATTTTTTTATTTATAAAAATACACTTGACAATGCAATAAGTATAATATCCTCAAAAGTAGATTTTAATTATTAATATTTTTTACAAAATTAGTGTGACATAGTATACAAAAAGCGTGACGGAGGTGTTTTACATACAAATAAAGTGTGTCTCTCTATGACCACTAATGTAAACAAATTGCTCTCGTAAAAAAAAAATACATTAAAAGTTTCTATCCAAAAACATTTACTGAACTACTTGACCTTTGTTATTAAATTAATAAGAAGAAATAATTTTTAATGTTTCTATTATTAAATAAAAAAAATATTTTATTGGCTGTCTCCTCACGTGTATGATTTTTGTTGCTACCTTCTGTCACTCATTTCATGGTGCAAAATAATGTGCGTTAGGAATTTTGGCCTTGGTCACTAGACAACACAACAGCCCCACTCCACCCAGGACCCACGGTATGCGTCCCTACGCCCCGGAAATACCAGTCAGTCACTCGCAAACAGTAAAAGGAGGTGCGTGTGTTTATTTAGCGACCGCTCTGTCACGTAAGTTACTACTTCCAAATGTTATTGTAATTTCTGTGTTTTAATATTATTTTATTGATTCCTGATAAGTATTTCATATATGCCCAGTTTTATGCGTAAATTATAATTAGGAAAATGCTGAGAGTCTCGAACACTACTATTTTACACCTCTGTCACGAAGCACCTCTGTCACAAAAATGTGACGGAGTGGTATAACTTGTGACGAAGTGGTCATTTTTGCTTGGAACTTAGAGCCTTAGTTAATATTCATAATAGATGTTGATGATTATATCGGATGTTGGTTATTATATCGTCGATTATTTTCTTAGTTTAAGGTGTTACCATCAGTTAAATGGAAAAATGGCATTATCTGCGGCTGAATGACAGCGACGGTGTCGTGAAAAAAGGAAACTTAACGCTGAAATCGTTGCAGAAGTGAAACGTAAAGATTTAGAAAGATATCATGTTCGTAAAAAGTTGGTTAAAGATATGACACCAAAAGAGCATAAAAAATAAAGAGACAATGGCAGATTAGAAATAAGAAGAGAAGAGAACGACAGAAAGCTTTGCAGAACTTTTTGATGAACACTCCAGCTTCAACACCACCTCTTTCAAGTCCCAGACTACTTCCATTAAGTCCTAGATCTCGTTCACTGACTCCACCCTCGTCTACTGCCAGTGCAAGCGGAAGAAAATAAGTTAGACGGGATAGATCACGACTTTTTAGACAAAATATTTCACTTTAAGACCAAATACAAGAATTACTAAGAAAAGTACAGAAATACAAGAAAAGACTTCAGCAAAAGAAAAAGAAAGAAAATAAAGTGCATAATACAACCTATAGTGAAAAGGAAAATGAACATGGCGAAGAAGAAAACAGAAAATATACTATTTTATCAAATACCATTAAGAAACATTACAAGGACACAAAAGACCACAAAAAAAACGCTATATCAAAAGTATACTTGAAAACCCAACAATTCAACGTTCCGGGCTAAAACTTCAGCTGGCAAAAGAAACCATGGGAATTAAGAGAGTGACGAAGTATAGTTCCGTCTTACCAAAAAATACTATATTAAAACAAAAAATTCATGATTTTTATCTCAGTTCTGTTGATAATACTGGAAAATTATTTAAATTGTTAGAATCTGATGTGTCGGATGTGATGTTTGAAAATTTGTTACAAATTATTCCACCTCCTAAGGTAGTTAAAAGAGGAAGACGCGTGTTTTACGAATACGATCAACCAATAGAAGTTTTTGAAAATAGAGTAAGTGAAAAGATATTGTGAAACTAAATTAATATCCACCAAAGAATGGATACCAATCAAAAGACTTTATAGTAATATTTTAAGGAAATATTATAATTTGTTATTGTTTTCTAAAATTAAAAATTGTTATAAGGTTAACGCGGGTAAACATTATTTACCACTCCGTCACTTCGTTTACCACTTTGTCACAATTTTGTCCCCCTTATAATTGAAGTTCAAAGTAATGTATGAACCACTTTATTGGTAATATTTACAAAAATAACGTGTTCTAGTATTACATGCTAAACAATAAAGGTGTTCACTAGATTTTCAAGTTACTTTATTGGGTGACTTTCATAATATTAAATAGTATTTTGTCTTAAAAATCAAAAATGTGACAGAGTGGTATTGGATATATTTTTTTAAATGTTTATTTTAATAATTCCATCCAATGGAGCTAGGTAAAAATAAATGTTTATATTCTTGATAAGAAAGTAATAAGAAACTGAAGATCTGATTTTAAATGAGAAATAAAAAAAATAAACATTTCTGTGACTGAGGTGTTATTTTTTTGATACCATTCCTACTAAATTTGAAATAAAACAAAAATTACAAGTAATACTTCGATGCATTATATGTTTTTGAAATCTACAATAACGAGGCAATAATTTAAATCACATTTTACTAAACAAATCACATTTTTACTTTTTTAACAAATATAAAAATTTGCCGGTCAGATTGTTGGTAAAAAAGAAGAATGTCCCATATGCGTTTTATATCCTATAGTCGTCACCACATAGATGACTATACTATAAATTAAAATTAAAATCTATTAATCTACATTCGTCTAATGAAAAAGAAATTTACTTAATGTAGAAAATAATTTTGTATAAAAAATAAAAGTGTAAACTTCACGAATATTTCTTTCTTAAAATACTAGATTGATATCAGTGAAGCATTGTAAGCAATTTCCAAGTTTCAAACGTCAATGTTTGTATAGGCGTTTGTATGAAATTCAAAAGACAGTATTTAGCATACCTTTCTCACAAACGGTGAGGTTTTGCTTACGGTTTATATGCAAATGCACTCATTTATACAGTAAACTTGCAAATTATCGAGTAGTTTGATTCCAGGGAAATGTACTTTGTTATTTTTTACTTGTTTTATTTTCTTACAGTATTGACGTATAGAAACTATGTATTCTATTACGTGAATAATATAAATGGGAAAATTTTTAAGCGCCATCATCATCATCATCTTGCTCTTATCTCAATTACTTGATGGATATATTAAGCTTCTTCATATATTCCTATCAGACGTTATCTCTGTTGTCACTACCCCTTTCTGGCCACCAAAGACAAAGATCGGGTACCGGTGGTCCGCTCGCATGGCGAAGAGAGGAGTTTGCATGGTGGGTCTATGGAGTCACGCGCCGTCTCTTCCGTCACACCGGAACCGATTTGGCGGGGCGAGACGCAACCATAATCCACGGCAAAAAAAAAAGTCACTCACTTTCTATCCATGTCATGCTTCATTGTTTCTTTGGTCTTTCTAATAAAATTTCTAAGCGCCTATTATTTATTTATATTTAAACTCTATAAAGCCTCAAAAGAATTAAGGAAATTATTGATATATATATAAATACTATTTTAGAGTAACATATAACCTACTTTTTATTCTAGAGTAATTGAAAGAGCCTGCAAAATAATATGGTTCACGTTATTTCTCACAAGTGAAGCAGCGTCAACGATCTAATTATACCAGACCATAGGGTCTGAGAGGTATTGATAGCTTTTCTAGCGATAAATGCTAATAACATCCATAACAAAAATCCAATCAAGAATTCTAGGTACCTATGCTTAAATTAAAGTAACAAAGCAATAAATGTCAATTAAAATTTTGTTCTTATTTTAACAAACAATGCGTTAGGTCAATGAAATTCTTCGAATTTCATCGAACTATCTATAAAATTTCTGAGCGAGAAAAGGTGATTGTTGAATCAGATATTATTAAAATATTGTTTTTTAATTGGAAATCTTATGGTCACTTCATGTAGTGACGGAGCAAGCATAGAATCCATCAGCTCTTATCTTGTCCGTGGTAGTCGTAAAAGGTAATAAATATAACCTTTACACGATAAAGGTATGCAATATACAGAAAACACACATGCAAGAGAAGGAAAACTTAAAACAAAACTCAATATCAACCCACCTGATCAGCGTGGTATAGTAGATCATTTTTTTATTATCGAGTCCAACGATGGAGCATGAGCTGAGATAAAGATGATGATAAGATCTTATGTTAAAGTATTTTAAATTAACTAGTTAGAAGACATTTTGACAAGTAAGACGAAGCCTATATAATTATATTCAGTACCCATAATAGACCACACACCTTTAGCGTGAGTAATTTGCAACAACTAATTCCAGAACTATTTTCCAACTCATTTCATTCAACGCAAGTATAGCTTCCAGTTATCTATTAAGCACAACTAAGGCTAAAGCCGATTGCATAATTAAAGGCCACATCGTGAGACTATAATGTTAATTAAAAGTTTTAAAGAGAGTCTTCAGAGAAGGCTGCGTGATCGAAAATCGAAATGATGGTTCGAACAATTTGTTTAGGACTCTTTATGTAGTCCTTGATTTTTTTAAATTAACTCATACGTTGATAGGTCATGAGTAAGTTTATTATCTCCTTGTGATAAAGTATGTGCAATATTTTTAGGTCAGTATTATCACTGCTTCCTTTTCCCCGGTTTCGAAAGAGATGACTAAGGAGAGTTGTTAGAGAAACATCGCTCCTATAGTTTTTATTCGTTCGACTACTAGGCTTAAGCTCCTCAAAAGAGTAGGCAGAACGCTGACCTACTGTATTATGCTGGTCAGACGGGTTTGTATAGGAAGTTATTTATAGTATTTTTTTTTTCAAACAGATGCTTTCTCTTGCATAGATATACAAGAAAAAACATCTGTTTTCGGCATATTATAGCTCTTATTCAGCTTTATAAATCCCACAAGCAAAAAAGGTCTTGTGGTATTTTTACTTCGTCAGCACGCCTTGAAATCGGTCTTCTGTTACGTGTTCTTCTTAACGAGAGTGTGGAAATAGAAATATACTTTTTCATTGATATCCGATAATATTATTATAAATATGGTTTTAATTCTTAAATTATTTTATATAAATTGTTTCAAAGATATACACGCACTCATATATGGAGCGTTGCATCAAGAAAGTACACTATTAAATAAGTTTTGAATAGCAACATCAACGAAAGGTCTGAAACACATCTGGTTTTTCGGCAACGTGCCATAATTCATGACCATCTTGACGTCAATAATAGATTTCGTGATTATTTTGCAAAGTATTTTATAAAGTATGTTTGATTTAAAATTAACAACTTGTTAAAATAAGTTTTTTGTAATAAATTATTGATGGTCACGTCCACTTGATTATGGTTTTGAAAATGAAATTAATTAATAAAAATCTTGATATTAAATCTTGTCTTAGTATGAAAAATTCTTTCCCATTACAGAAGAGGCGTATACAATGCGCGAATGAACAAAGAATTAAAGAATTTGTATTAATAGAAGTATATTGAAGCAAAGTGTCAATTTAATTGTAGATACAATAAGAGCACGAATACCAAATCGTGTAATACAATAAATTGGTTATAGATAAACAAGGTAAGGGACATTAAAAATTATGTAAAAATATGTACAAAATGAGCTTGTTCAAAAAAAAAAAAATAAAAGATCTATATAAATTGCCTTAATTTTTGTCAAATTGATTCAACAGATTAAAAAGTAGTTTCAGCATCAAACTTCCATGCCGATTAAATTTGACCATTAATTGTTGTTTTCATATTCACAAAAGACAATTTTGTGTGTGGTCCATAAATGATCTGGGTGTAAAATCCTATAGTACAAAATTTGACTGTCAAGTGTCGCGCCAAAAGTAATTATTTCTTAAGTCGAAATGTATAAAACACAAAAAAAAGTACAACGCAGTAGAACCTATATTTAGGTTATGGTAGTGTAACTTTTTTTTATTTTGTGCCTGTATTAAGTTATCCGCAGCAACTTGCGGTTACGAATTAAACCTGTCGTGGGGCGATTGACTTTCATAGTGGGATACAAAACGTGTTTTTGTTATAATACTATGCAATGTAGGGCTTGAGTGTATTCATTATTCCTACTATTATCATGTCACCGCAAATAATGGTATTACAGTATTTCTTTTGTATCGAAAAATATTATAATTTTACTAGTGAATCGACTAAGGTTGGTATATTCTTTTTTTGGAGAGGACGCGTAATTGATAAGAAACAAATATTATAAAAGGCTGCATCTATTTTCTTATAAAAAAAATGTCTATTCAAATAATTACTACTACTAATTACTACTACTAATTACTACTACTACTACCATATAAGCCCACAGTTCTTAATTACAGATCACTGAAATAGCTTAATTGCGTTATTAATGTAAAGTAATAGAATTTCGCACGAGTTTTTACATCTAACTCTCAATGTATTAATGAGTGTGAAAACAATAAAATTACATATCATAATTATGGAATATTGGTTTTCATTGTAAACCATTTGATTGACAATTCATTTTAATTAAAGTTTTTTTTTAAATAGTACTATTTCGTATCCGATTGTGAAATCGTGTTACCGAGATTTAGAAAAAGAAAAATAACTGTCTAATGCTACATGAAGGCCTACCCCATAAATTGGGACGATATAGGCAGCACCAGATTTCGAATAAAAAAGGTATCATCACAATCGGCACATTTAGAAAAAAGAAATACACACAAAAAAAATACAATAGAATTGAGAATCTTCTGCTTTTTGAAGTCGTTTAAAAAGTACTCCGGCCCATACTTTTAGTGACTTTCTCAATCAGTTTGTAAGATTCTCACAAGAACCCATCACCAATAAATCTTTTCAATAATAAATCTTAATACAAATAAGTAAAAAAGGTAAGCTTGCTAATCGGAAGTGTAATATCATCGACACGTGTTCAATAGGAAACGTAAATGAAATTGCATAACATAATAGTTTTTATTGAGTTGTATAATTGTGCCTCGAGCTGCAAATGTAGATAAATATAAACAGATGTTAGAATGTTTTCTGAATCAAATGTAATGAATCTATACAGTTATACAATTGCTTGATGCCCGCGGCTTAGTTATAGAGTTAGTTAGCAAGTGATTCGCTTTAACAAGAGTGCTTGATTTGTTGCTAGCTTTTGCATTTTTCATATCCGCGTGGTGATAAAGAAAGATTACAATTCACCATCCCTTTTTTTACCCGTGGGTGTCACAATAGCTGTGTGGTATCGGCTACGAATACTATCAACCCTTACTTTGCTCGTGGATGTCGTAAAAGACGACTAAGAGCCTTATAACGACCTGTGCCAACTCCATCTGATGTCGTTGGCTCAACAATTACATTTCCAAGGAGGATTGACGTCTGGCAGGCGGCCGATCATAAAACTATTGCTAATGACATATACAATATGTACTATAAAAGAAGATTACATATTATATCGACCCCAAGTAATTGGGATAAGAGTAGGAGAATGATGGTGATGTCACAATACGCATGTGTCATATATGCAAGAGAAGAAATGTTTTAAATAAATCTCTATGTATATCATTCTTTACTATGATGATCAGACGATGTTCAAATGACCAGGTTATTCCTTATTGTTCTTCATTCTCGACGCAATATGTAAACATGCTTATTGTAAACGTTATTGGCAATAGTTATATGACCGGCCATCTGCCTGATGTCAACTTTTCATGGGAATGTTATTTATTATTGACAAAACGACATCAGGTGGAATTGTACCAGGTCGATATGAAGCTCTTACTCGTCTTTTGAAATAAAACTATTTTTACTGATTCTATTTACGGTTCATGATCAGGGGGGGGACATATGACTATGAACGCTGTAAAGTATTCATAAAGTCGGGGAAAATAAAAATCAAATACAAACGCGATAAAATCTGTAAAATAGTTTTATTTCAAATGTGTAATACTCGCATAAACATCAGATATAATTAACTTTGTCGTCTTTTACAACATCCACGAGCAAAGTAAGGGTTGGTAGTATACGTAGCCGTAGGTTATTCCTTATCAAAAACTAAAAATAGTCAAGTCAAGAGTATCCGAAACCGGCGAGCGTGTATGAAGAGAATTATGAATCTTGAGGAAACGAGTGAAATATGCAAGGATAGAGTTCTCTGGCACTCTGTTCTCTCTGCCTACCCTACAAAGGATATGGCGTATGTATGGATGTAAAAACTAAAAATAATATTACTCCGTAAATATAGTTTGTAAACGTTATTAAATTCTTAAAATATTTATAACGATTCTTTAAATTGGATAATATTAATAAAATTACATACAATTATGACTGTATTGGTAATGTTGAGACGATGCTGTCATTCACCGGTCGCTCACCGATTTACCGTAGTGCATTCGCTTTAACGATAACTGTCGATATCTGTCTGCGTTTAATTGCGTATTGTCCATGGTTTATCTACCATTATATATACGACCACCGTTTATTGTTTACGCTCGGTTTGGTAACTTGATTTGTTGTAAGTTGTCTTGAATATTAGATGTGAGTAGTGACGTGATAAATCATTAGTTCTTATATTTATTAGAGATGGTAAGGAACAGCTGTAATAAAGTTAATGGAGCGTTTCAGATCTTTTTGAGAGGTAGTATGGTAACCAAAATGTCGCGCCATGGAGGACCATGTACATGGCGTAACTTATTATTATAATATTAGTGTCCTATTTTAATAATGAAAGGTTTTGATGAACGCTGATAAATCCATATAAATTTGACATCCCACATTTTACCAAAGAGCGACTACCTTCTGAACGGAATATAAGTTTTTTCCGTTCTCACTTTCCTTTTTATAGGCTTTTTCCTTTTTATATTTAGATACACAATGTTATTAACAAAAAGTATGAGCGGGTATCATGGAAGTGTTGATTTAAGCCAGTGCTCAAGACAATGAATCTTTCATGCTAGTCGAGGCAGCGCGTGTCTGGACCTGGAATGAGTCCGTCACCTGAGAAAAGGACGATCACGTGAAGGCGTCGCATCGAGTGTATCATCATTCTCCTACACTTTTCCTAATTGTTTGGGGTCGAAACAGTATGTAATCTTTTTTCATAGTACATATTGTAAAAGTTATTGGCAATAGTTTTATGACCGGCTGCCTGCCAGACGTCAACCCTTCTTGAGAATGTAATTGTTGACCAAACGGCATCAGATGCAGTTGGCCGTGGTCGTTATAAGGCTCTTAGTCGTCTTTTACGACATCCACGAGCAAAGTAAGGGTTGATAGTTTTCGTAGCCGCTACCACACAGCAATAATGCCTGGACATCGAGTGTATGTGGTACCTAAAAGGGTAACCCGTCGGACGGGCCGTCTATGACAAAGACCATATTCCGGTGGTTGGCCCATATGATGTAGAAAGGTACATGTACTGCAGTTTATGGGATGGAACGCTGTTCCTTCCGTCGTCCTGGACGCCCTTGACGGAGCGGGCGGGTTGTGACCGTAGCATTGCCTGTCTTCTTCATCGTTCTTTATGACAGGTTTCGCAACGGTTAAATTTCTAGCTTAGAGTATTTCGGTTATTTTAATTTTGTGCTGGGCTACCCTCTTTTGTGCCTGTGAGCTGTTTTTTTCTCCGTTACCAGACGAATAATCCCGTGTACGCATACTCATGCATGCATACTCATCTTTTCTTCTAATAATGGTATCGTAAGAAGAACCATGTGTGTCAGAACATTTAAGTGTATATTGTTATTTCAATTGTAAAATTGTATGGAATTTGTTCATTCTTTCATGTCACTTAAGATTTGACACGATATAAGAATATACTTTGATAATATAAACGATTGTGTGATAAAATCGTGTTAAAAGATTTTTCAAATTAAATTTCGTAAAATCTTTGTAACACATAGAAGCTTGAAGGTTAAGATGTATGTTTAAAACAATTTGTTCCACAAAAATATTTTGTAAATCTTTTGATACGTCATTTGCCACGCTTTTTAACGTCAGCCGTATCAAG
Organism: Lymantria monacha; assembly: GCA_905163515.2. Lineage (NCBI taxonomy): Eukaryota > Metazoa > Arthropoda > Insecta > Lepidoptera > Erebidae > Lymantria > Lymantria monacha. The sequence goes on along the minus strand of LR991090.1, from coordinate 28,627,662 downwards.
CCTTTACTTTCTCACTGTAGAATTTAGTACATGCGTTTATGGGAAGAGGTCAGTATAGTCACAAGTGTAGCCTAATCAAATTTTACTAATACTGATCAAGAAAAAAAACGTTGACTCACTTTTGTTTATTCCATCTCTACTTACCTATCTTATATACACGCACGCCTAGTGCAAATGACATTCGTAATTGTTAATCTAAATTTTACATCCTACCTGAATCTTTAGATTCAAAGGTTTTTACAACGTAGGTTTATGCTTTATCTGGTAGCAAACTGATATTAAATTGATAAAATATGTCTATATTGAAATAATAATGATATCTGAGCAGGAAACTTATTGGATTTTTCTGGTTATTTTAACTTCAGCTACCAAAAGTAGCCAGTGTAGCTAGTTTTTGTAATTTTGTCAAAGCATTCTCTGTCAAGCGAGTAAGTCAAGTCGTTTAGTAGAAGGTTGATTACGATACTAAAATATTTTATGGTAATTTTAGTTGAACATAAAACAACTGTTATTTCATATATGCGACTATTTTAATTGTAATGAATAATTATTTGAGTTATTGTGAATGTAAAATAAAATTAAACCAAACTTAGAACAAACATTGCTGATTTAGATTTGTGAATTATTTATTATATCGAGGTCGTGCATTTTGGCAAACTTTGTGGTGCATCAAACTTGATAAAATAGATACAAATTCCCCAAGCGATTCGGTCTTAATTAGCGTTGATTTTCCGTAATTGTAGCATTGTTTGCAGAGACTGCATACTGACTGTGGCTTAACCCTTTTTTGATGGTTTATGATCTGTCTGTGTCCTGCTTGGCTGTTTAGAGTAACAGCAGCCACTATAAGATCTATAACTGGTTCTTTAACTGCCTACCCTCCTTTGGCCGGTTCATTGGATCGTCTGCTATTACCTTAACATCTATTAACGAAACTATTGACATTGTTATATTAAGTAGTTGGGATGTTTGCACGCTACGTTGGAATGTGTTTACACTTCCCACACAACTAGTCCCTTTCTTCTTAAGTACACATTAACTTGGACCCGTGCTTAAAGAAGTTTGACAGGTATTTTGAGCGAAAGTTTTAGGAATATGTTTTGGCCTTTTATGTGAATTAACATTTTTATTATATTGAATGGTTGTATGTCTTTTATCTGTTTTTGTTTTATATCTTGCATCGAAACTTTGTACAAGTGTTTATGTGATGATTTTTGAAAAAATACTTAAAATAAAAAAAAAAATTTTAAAAATGATATTACTTGAATTTACATACATATATACATACATACCATCACGCCATGTCCTTTGCAGGGTAGGCAGAGAGAGCAGAGTGCCAGAGAACTCTATCCTTGCATACTTCACTCGCTTCCTCAACATTCATAATTCTCTTCATACACGCTCGCCGGTTTCTAGTCTCGGTCTTCCCCGGTACCTACATCCTTCCACTTTCGCATTGTATATCTTCTTAACCAGACGTTCGTTCGGCATTCTTTCCACATGTCCGAACCATCGGAGCATTCTTGAATTTAATTCTTAATACATACATATACACATACATATCATCACGCCATATCCCTTGCAGGGTAGGCAGAGAGAACAGAGTGCCAGAGAACTCTATCTCTGCATACTTCACTCGCTTCCTCAACATTCATAATTCTCTTCATACACGCTCGCCGGTTTCGGAGACTCTTGACTCCACCTTCCTTCAGTACCTGACCGATCTGGTCTAGGTAGGTTAGTCTCGGTCTCCCTCGGTACCTACATCCTTCCACTTTCGCATTGTATATCTTCTTAACCAGACGTTCGTTCGGCATTCTTTCCACATGTCCGAACCATCGGAGCACTCCCTTTCGCATCTTTACACCAATACTCTCTTTCATACCTGCTCGCTCTCTTACCTCGTCGTTACGAATGCGGTCGGTTAGCCTAACTCCACAGATTTTCCGAAGAGATCGCATTTCGACCGCATTAATTTTACTTTCATACTCTTTTCTGCATACCCAACTCTCGCTTCCATACAATAATGTTGGGACAAGCACTGCGTTATGTATTGCTACACGTGCCTTCTGGCTGAGGTGGTGGCTGCTGAGAAGTTGCCCCAACGCTCCGTTCACTCTATTTCCCGCATTCACTCTTCGTTCTATATCAGTAATTCTTAATCTTAAATTTAATTCATCATACTTGAATTTAATTGATTCTTAATTTTCCATTTTGGCTAAAAAGATCTTTATCTGTATATACGATGCGATAACGCGTGTTTTTTTTTAAATTTATATTCCAGGAGTAGAGAATTAAAGTCTATTAGTAGATTCATGCGACCGACCCAATTAATATCAGGTTTTTAGAGACGGAAAACCTAATGAAATCAAAGCTGAATAATGTTATAGACACTAAGTAAGGAATTAGAAAATTCGTAAATACTAAACAAAGTATACATCGAATCTACAATGAATATAATTTTATTTGACCCCAGACAATACGAAGACAACTAACGCGAATGTAAGAGATATCATTAAAGCTCAAACAATTCACGCAACTATGACCTTTATCCTCAATTCATATAATCGTTGAAACGGCATATCATAACTTGAATAGATTGAAGCCACTCAATTGTCCCATGTATAGAACAATGAAATGATAGAACATACAAGAACTATTTTCTCATACAAATAATTACTTCAGTCTCGCAACTAGAATGTCCTAGAAAGTAAGTGACCATATTCAATGCTCGTTCGTGATTCGCACAATTATCTTCATATTATTATTGTTTTCCACCTACATACACTGTAACGGCTTTAAATTGAAATTTCATTAAATTCACTCTACACTGTGTCTATTTTAATAAAGAGTTGTTATAGCAATTTTAATCTGTAATACATTTACGTCATATTAAAAAAAATAAGAAAGTTTGAATTCGTTGTGTGCACAGTTAAATATGTTACAAAATTTTGAAATTATTTCTACTCTGTGTAAAAATTTATGCATATTTGTGTTATATTTGGCTAAAATAACATGGCTTCGTAAAAGTATGTATGCTGTAAAAACATATAACACAATTTTTTTCCGTGTGGTGATGGAGTAAGGATACAATTCATACTCTATCTTACCCATGGATGATCGTAAGAGACGACTAAAGCATATAAAACGCATGTAAAATCTATGCAAGAGAAGGAATATTAGCAAGAAAACTCTATACCAACCCGTCTCACCAGCGTGGTATAGTAAGTCAATTTGCCTCCCATTATGAAGGAGGCTCGACCCCAACAGTGGAATGTATATGATCTGAGACGATATAAACTTTAATTAAGTAATCGTATTAAAGCTGATATTGATTTCTAACCGTGCGTGTTCTCCGTGCGTCGACAGAGTAACAATACAATTCACCACCCCGTTTTCTGCCTGCCGTACGTGCCGTTAAAAACAACTAAAGGATATAATATGTAAATAATATCTACCTAAGAGAAGATAAAGTCAAAATACCAACCAACCCATTTAACTAACATGTTCAGGTCAATTTCTCTCCTACTGCGGAGGCTCGAACACAGTACTAGCATGTGGATTATGAAGCATGCGTATGTTGAATTTCTTTTGTTGGTGGACTATGATGATGATGATGATAGTAAAAGATTAATTGGGGCTTCATAATTACCGTTCGTATATTTTTTGATAGAAGGCATAGCATATTTCATATTTAAATTAGTTAATACTTTCTTTACTTCTAAAGAGCGTTGTTTTAAGCACTACAACACATTCATTCACATCATATAGATGTCCCCCACCCGCTTCCCTTCTTTCCGGATAAGTAATCACCAACATGTCATATGCTAAAACCTTCTCCGAAACATGCTACATCTTATAGTATAAGTATTATTCCAACCGATTCAGTAATTTTCGCAGTATAACCGAACAAAAACACCGGTTCTCCATCTATTAATAGATATAGATTAAAAGTTAGAATGAATGAATTTGTAAAGTATAAAAATACACAAAATTTGTTTTGAGTAAAATTCAAATTGTGCCAATTCTTTCGTTCTTATATTTTCAAGTTCTTTAGTCATGCAATTACATTTTTATACCTACCATCTATCTCGCGTCATTCGAAAGTCTCTGCCTTTCATTGAAACTTTCAGATAAATTTTTGTGATAAAAATAACAAGTGCCTACAACGGGTACAACCTATTATTTTGTTATGAATGTTGTTGGAGCTCGTAATATTACATTAGAGTGAATCATTAAAAATAAAGAATTTTAGTTTAATGTTACGATAATTTAGTTAATTTTTAAAATTAAATGGCTATATTTTATACCTAATTTTCATCTGTTCTCTCTGCCTACCCTCTCTGCCTGCCAAGGGATATGGCGTGATGATATATATGTACATATATATAATTATGTAGGTATGTAATTTTCATATTTGATCATAGTATTATATATTTTCTTGTATAATTATGGATAAAGAAAATATAATACCGGTGATAGGGCCGGGGATTTGTCCGTCGTCTGTAGAGAGGATAATAGTGCGAGCACTAAGACCCTGCAACAAATAATTTTGCGTAATGATGGAAGGGTAATTACACGACACTCCCGGCAAATTAAAGATCGCATTTTATGATAGGGTAACTTGGACACGCCCCGCTCGAACCATCCGGAGCAACGGAAGCAGGTTAGGAATCGCAATTAGAGTTATAAATATCCCAGAAGAATTATTATCATCACAGTCTATACATATATATACCTCTGTTGACTTCAGCCTTCCTTTACTGTGAGAGCAATATCTCTTCTTTCATCGTACATATAGTAAAAGTTATTGGCAATAGTTCTATGACCGGACGCCGGCCAGACGTCAACCCTCCTGTAATTGTTGATCCAACGACATCAGATGGAGTTGGTCCAGGTCGTTACAAGGCTCTCAGTCGTTTTTTACGACATCCACGAGCAAAGTAAGAGTTGGTAGCATTCATAGCCGCTACCACTCAGCTTAGCGTTAGAAGATCATCATTTGGCTGCCCTCATCCCACGCTAAGTGGGGTCGGCACAACACCTTCTTGCCTTCCACAATCTTCTATCAGCCGTCATATCTGCACTCACAACTTTCATACACATATCTTCGTTTACACAATCCATCCATCTATTTTTGGGTCTCCCACGATACTTACGCGGTAGCCGTTAGCGTTAGAAGATATTGGTGCTTATTTTCTTAATAATTCCTCAGCTAAAGAAAATTAGGAGATGTTGACACGATGGATTCTTAACCGGTCAACACACGCTGAACCCACCCATATGAATTGCTGCAACTTGAAAATAATATAAAAACTTCATTATATTCATAGTACATATGTTCATTCTAAACATAATGTTTAATATTCTATTAACATCAGCTAACCGTACTGATAAGATTAAAATAAATCTTTCCATATTGCTCATTCAAAAGGCAAACTATTCTTTTGAAATATTTTAATAGTGATTCTCAAACTTTCTCTTTCCGTTTAAAATTTGATCTATCCGATTTTGCCTGAAGGTTTTATTAGAAGTCGTAGTTATTATTTCATCTATCCATCAATACATCAGCAACGTCAGTTCCATATAGTCCTCTTCAAAGAATAATGCCATAATTGCTATACCTGGCGCGTATATTGGCAGTTGTAGTTGGTATTATATTTCGTAGGAGTGTATTGTTACTTATTCTCTTGGTAAACACTCAGCTGATTTTTACGGATCCCACAGAAAAATAAGAAATGGTGACACATTTTATATTTTATTTATTATTGTAGAAGTTTTTTTTTACTATACCAAATAATATAATTATGAAAGAAACGTGTTCATACATAATCTATATCTTAATTAAGAAAGCGTTGGGAGTTTTGTTTGTTTATATCTGCTAAATTTAGGTACTATCATTTAGATTAAAAAAAGAAATATTGTGCTAAGCCTGTTAATATATGAAGATTATCGGCTATAAAATATAATGTTGCAGCAAATCCATCCGTCGTCCACTGCTGGACATAGGTTTTCGAATAGAATTTGATTCTTATCCGTGTGGTGACGGAGTAAGAATACAATCCACCACCCCCTATCTTACCCGTGGGTGATCGTAAAAGACGACTAAGGGATATAAAATGTATATAACATCTATGCAAGAGAAGGAAAACTCGAAACAAAACCCTATTACCATCACGTCTTACCAGCACGGTATAATAGGTTAATTGGCCTTTCATTACGGAGGAGGCCCGAGCCTAACAGTGGGACGTGTGTGGGCTGTGATGATGATGATGATACGATTAAAATTCAACTTTGAGAACCGTCGCAATTGACATAAATCATTCAGTACAATGAACCATGCCATCGTATTGTAACTGTCTTAGTTCTTATGAATGACGCCCCGTTTACTATTCAATGCGTTTCCTTTAATAATATTATTCAAAATTGTTTTTTTTTCTATCGCAGCTATCGACACGTGTTTATTGTTTAATGATAGATTTATTGTCATGTAATGTACTATGAAAGTTATTTAATGTATACGATTGATTGTTCTCTTTCTTTACATATTTAGTAGTGGTATGGTCATCACTGCTGAAAGTTTTCTGTCTAAAGTCCCAGCCCGATCTATCTGGTTTAGTATCATTTTATTTTTTGGCGGTGGTCTACGGTACGTCACGCCGCGCTAATCCATCCGGGGTAACAGAGAAGCGACGCAACACCCCGTAGACCTGTGCTATAATATACGTCTTGACGCCGTGCGGGTAGGCCATTGGAACGCGGTCCCTTTCTTCAGTGGCTCACACGTCGGTCTACCCTCGCGGGTATCCTCTCATGTCGACGCCCACTGGTCTAGTATCATAAGCAGAACTTCGACCGTTTGACTTTTATGTGGTACAATGCTTTTTACAGTCAGTGCGGTCGAAATGCGATCTCTGCGGAAAATCTGTGGAGTAAAGCTGACCGACCGCATTCGTAATGACGACGTAAGTGAGTGAGTAGGTATGAAAGAGAGTATCGGTGTAAAGATGCGAAAGGGAATGCTCTGATGGTTCGGACATGTGAAAAGAATGCCGAACGAACGTCTGGTTAAGAAGATATACAATGCGAAAGTGGAAGGATGTAGGTACCGAGGGAGACCGAGACTAACCTACCTAGACCAGATCGGTCATGTACTGAAGGAAGGTGGAGTCAAGAGTCTCCGAAACCGGCGAGCGTGTATGAAGAGAATTATGAATGTTGAGGAAGCGAGTGAAGTATGCAAAGATAGAGTTCTCTGGCACTCTGTTCTCTCTGCCTACCCTGCAAGGGATATGGCGTGATGATATGTATGTATGTTCTCAGTTTGAGTGTAATTTGTGAAAGTTGGTAAATTCAAATCAAATACAATGGTTACTTACTGCCTTAGTGCATTTTGTTTTTTTAAATAGATTGCACAAATATGTAGTCTGTGTATGTCTGTACGTGTCATATCTATGATATGGTATACTGATATGTACTGTTTCAATCACTAAGCTTGCTACGTTAACGATGTCAAGGTACCAACCAGTATCGAAGGTCAGTCCTAATGGCGATGGGAAAGCCAGGTAATACAGTAGGATATGGAAGCACAGACTGCATTAGTAAATAATATTAAATACATTTTTTTAACCCCAAAATCTTATAAGAAATTCTCTTTGTAAATTGAAATAATAATAATGATGTTTATTTGGACAAAAATCATTACAAACTCAAAACATATCACAATAGATCGGACACAGATCAATTTAGTAATTTACTAATCCGTTGGCAACTGTACATACTAATGTAGACATTGTATCATAGGTGCCAGCTATACATGTGTAAGTAATGCAAGTGATGTATCACATGTAATATTACCCGACCGTGTACTGACTCATTACACATTACGCGACTAAACATAACATCACATTAAACATCACACATCACATTAAACATGATGCGAACACCCGTGTACTGTTCTGCATTTCTGCAATGTTCGGTGTCTGGCAATTCAATATTTATTTTAAGCTTTATTTTCAGAATGTTAAGGCTTATATTTCTTGACGCCGCCCGCCGTATATATAGAGCGCTATCGCATTACGCATCACACATGATATGAAATGTCATATGTGATGTTTGAAGTGACGGTTAAATGTAATATTACTGGGCACGAAATGTAATGCCATATCACATTACTTCGTGAAGTACTGTTCCGCGCATGTCTAGTGCCAGCGCCTTTCATTAACAGATGATGTACCAATACATAAAAAACTATTGCCGTTATATGCATCGATATTTACAAGATTGATTTTATCTAACAGCATAATAAACTATAGACGTGGAACAATGTAAAAATAAATAAAAAAAAACCTCATTGTTATTCCAAATACAGTATAAAATCCGCTTATCTCATCATGTTAAATGTAAAACCAAAACATTCATGTGAATAATGGTCAAAAATTATACTCGGGACCGCGATCGTTCAACCACACAATGTCAGCTCGAATCGCAAACATTGCGTTCGGACGTGATCAGAAACTAAACATGTCAACACGTACGAAGTTTCTCATGATGCAGATAGAATTAATAATTATGCATATTATTTGTAATTTGTAGTAATAGTTGCAACGTAATCAAAGAAGAAATGTATAAGAATATTGATTAATAAATCACAGTGTTTTTACCCGACTGCGCGACGCAAAGGAGTGGTAATGTGTTTAACAGTTTATGTATGTATGTATCCTTTGAAGCACTATACAGATCAAACGCCTGGGCCGATCTTTATGATTCACACATCAATCGATTCCTCTTAGTCTGGCGAGTGTCACTAAAGACATGACGTTATTGAAAATGCAATATGGCGACCACTGGACGCCATTTTGTGAAAATGAAAAAAATTAAAGCCAACAAACTATGTCGAGTAGAGTATCGTTGAATAGGTATTTAAAAAGCATTATTAGTTTTCCCTCAACATTTTTCGATTCAACTGACCGTTTAGGATCTATATCGATTTAAAGTTGTGTAACAACCATTTCCATATATAGGTCTTTAGACAGTTGAAATTTGCGATAAAAAGACGAAAACTTCGTAAGACTGTGCGTGTGAATGTAGATGGACATATACTAAAGTATCTAGTAGATATATTGGACTACCTAAAGTTTCTAACGTCTGACACGCCCATCTCGAACTTCAAACGATTTAGTACTCAACTTCACTCAAAATGAATAATATACATATTATAGAATTATAGACTACCGGATATCTAAGTGCTTGTTTTTTTCTTTTCATTTTTTTTATTATGTACGTAATCTGGTTCACTTTTTACGCAATCAGTCTCTGAAAATCGTTTTTTTTTTAATTTTTTTTTAATTCTTTTTTTATTGCTAATGGTGGCCTGGTAACTCTCACTACTGCTCATTGACCTTTTCAATATCAGTGACACACCTAGGCCGTTACTTACCAACCAAAAGTCACCACAATATTTGGACTTCCGATTTTCACGCTCAACGAATGAAGTGCATCAGTACATTGCCATATAGACGTTGATTTTCTGCGAGAGTGTGGTACTACCCCGGACGGACCGGCTCTGGAGGCCCTATCAATATAACGATGTTTTATTTCAATAGCATTGTATTACTATCCTTCGCTTGAGATTTGTACGTTTTTTTATATCGACCTGGAAAGATTCCACCTAATGTCGTTTGGACAACAATTACATTCCCAAGGAGGGTTGACGTCAGACAGACGGCTGGTCATAAAACTATTGCCAATAATTTTTGCAATATGTACGTGTACATATTGAGTTCTCCTAAGTAATTGGGATAATAGCAGGAGAATGATGAATGATGCCTTCAGATTTGTACGAATATGAATTTCATGTGAAGAAGAGCTTGTCGCTTTCTCTCTCTTTTATGGAACTATTTGAACTTTAGAAAATAGTTTCAGTAGAATATAATTTTTAAATTCACGCTAGTCGTATTCAAAAGCTTGTCTTGTATAATTTATGTTCCAAGAAATGAGAGTAATGAATAGTATTGTGCGTTTTGCACCAATTCATCTTTGAAAGTAAACTGAGATTCGTAGAGAAGTGAAATTATAACACTATATTTATTCGTAAATCAGAGCGGAAGCACATACTTATTTACATAGCAGTATGACAGTAAGGCTGTTATTATATAAATTATTGATTAACATAATCTTCTCAAAGTAATTTTTTTAAAGATACTACCCTCCACTAAGGAAATAATCCTGGTATTGTGTGGGACTTTGCAAACATGCAATTAACGCAGTGAACTTACACCTAGAATCAGAATAACAGTTTGTGGATCGCGTGGGAATCGAATCCACGGCACTGGTACAGAAGGTCGGTTAGGATCTTAACCATTACGCCATCTGTGCAGTCAGCACTTCTGAAAATTAAACAATATTTAATATAATAAAGTTAAAGAGTTTATTTGGTTGACTGTGCTGATCTCAAGAACGACTGCTCTGAATTGAAAAATTATTTTAGTGTTGTATAGTGCATTTATTGTGGAAGGTTTATAGGCTATATAACATCACGCTACGATCCATAAAAGAAAGAAAAAGAAAAGCAAGATCCTGAGTATTAGTGAAAAATGTTGGTAAGATCTGTAAACATTTTTGAGAGTTTCCACTGCGTTCGTTGAGCATTATAGGTATTTGCTATCCGCTCCCTTTAACTCTTTTTCTATTTTATGCGACGACGAAGTTGCGCGGGTCAGCTAACTGACCTAAAGTTATTATGTACGATGGATAGTCCAAATACATTTCTGTATTGTTTATAAGTCCTCTTTCTCATAAGAGCCTTCTCAACTAGATTTTTCCAGAGTGTAAAACAAATAACCCAATTGATTCCAACTCGCCAGATTCAGATTTTCAAAATTCAAGACCGGATTTTCTTTATTTTACAATAATATTTTTTGTTTGCAGGTCTTTATTTACTTCGATGATGCCAATTTTATAATATTTCTACTAGTTCTAATGTAATTTGAATATTAGAAAATAATACATTCATCAAATGCCTTTTAATATGTAGATTAAGATCTAATCAAGAATAAATTAAAACAAATATTTGAAACAGATATAATGACGTAATGAAATAAAATCCAACAGTAAATATGATTAAGTACATATACCGTTAAAGATCACAGAAGATACATAATCAACTAAGGAAAAGATAGATGACATTCAATCAGATGAGAATTTCCCGTAACTTGATATTAGATGAAATGTTGTCTTTGGTCTAGAATCAGATCTGTTTTGCAATGAAAGTATAGTTGTTAACTGGATTTATACGACTGGATATAGGTCTTTAAAAAATAGTCATATTTTTAATAATTTCCTTCATTGTACATGTGTATAGTCTCTTATTTGATTTTAAGATTTTTATACGCACGATCACGTTTATAAAAAAATTATGATATGTAATTGCTGATGTTAATATTGGATCATTATTATCATATCAGCATCACGTCCCTCTGTTAGGCTTCAATCGCCTCCCCATATGAAGGAAATTAATCTTTATATTCCACGCTAGTCAGATGGATTTCTTATATTATATGCCTTAGTCGTTTTTTACGACACGCACGGGCAAGTATAGTTAGTGAATTACATTCTCATTCACACGGATATAATGTGAGATACTGTGATAATAGATCAATGTTGTTTTGAAGGATCATGGTTTGTACCTAGTCCGCGCTAAAAAAATGATTTACCTTAGAAAAATGTTGTCTCTTTTGTAAAATAAGGTGTTTTTATTTCTTAGTCTGTGACTATATCCACCGCAAGCCGATTGAAATATCTTTAATATAAGTATTATACTTTTAAATAATTATATCTGCATGAAATAACTAGTTGTTATTGGCATGGAAGGTTTAGAAGAGTATTATTATTGTGACAGTCTAAACATTAACAGAAAATAGTTCGTGAATATGAATTAACTAAGAAGTATTCTAGTAGTATGTGTTTAAAGTATTTGCAGTCATCTGCCTTCTAATCATTGTGGAATGAACCGTCTATATGAATCATATGTGTATATTTACGTGGGTACTTCTACGTAGAAAGTGTTTCAGCATTGTCTAACTGTACTATAGTGTATCCAGAAATTTTAAATATTGTATCACAATGGATTTTTGTAAAATATACATTATGGTGGATATTAATTTATCCGTTGACGTGATCATTACTTGGAAAATCAATTGAAATTTTGTAGCCTAATTTAAATTTAACATTTGTTTATAGATTTATAATTAGATTTAGATTTTAATAGTGGTAGGATAATGCTGTTGACAGTTCTCTGTCTACAGCTGCGGGCCGGTCCGTCCGGGGTAGTACCACACTCTCGCAGAAGATCGTCGTCTGAGTAATGGAAATGTGCTATTGCGCTTCGTTCGTTCGGTAAGCGAGAGAGTCGGAAGCCCAACTGGGTGGGTTTGGGGATTGTAATGGTAGGCAGCGGCCTAGCTATTATAGCCTTGGTTATAACAGAGGTCCATGGGCGGCAGTGACACTTACCACCAGGTGTCCTGCTTGCTCGTTTGCCACCTTAAGCTATAAAAAAAGAATAAAAAAGATTGATTAAATACATATATATTTCTTTCTAAGTGTAAACATTCATGTACATATTTATAAAAAAATCCTAAAAATGGATCTGAAACCTTGCGGATCTAAATGAATAATTTTATTTTCATAAGATATTTCTTTTACAAGTGCGGACTAAATTATTATCAAGATTTACCATAAATAAACAGAAATCATCATCTACATTATAGCGCTATTTAGAATACAGAATACAACACAAGGTGAACTCAACAAAAGTAACTGTTACACGAAAGAAAGAACTACCATATTACGTAATTAAACGAGTAACACAAATGGAAAACTTTAAATGGATTTTTGGGAATAAAGCATGTTTTATTTGTTAGAGTTGCCTAAGAAACCTTGACTAATTTGGTCAACTTTTGTTTGCACATACATTGTTTTAATCTTGCCATTTGCAAACAGATGCCAGACATTTGTCACTATATTTGGTAGTTTTATTATCACCTCTTATCTTTTGAGAACAAACCAGTTTTAATTTAATTACTTGTAAATATTGCAGCAACTGGAAATAATACATATAAAAGGTTCAAGCCTCCCCCATATTGGGAGGGAAATTGATCTAGGACCATGTTCATTAGACGTGTTCATATAGGGTTTTGTTTCAAGATTTTCTTCTCTTACATAGATGTTGTATGCATTTTACATCCCTTAGTTGTACTCTTACAATCACCCATGGGTAAGACAGGGGGTAGTGAATTGTATTCTTACTCCGTCACCGCACGGAAAACTCTCCTTTATCTTCGCATTTTCCCATTTACTTGGGGTCTGCTCTCCTGATATGGCGTCTCCAGGTGGCTCTATCCTGGGTCATCTGGGGTGTTAGATTTGCGTCTTTAAGATCCTTATTAATTAAAGATTGCCATGTAATTTTGGGTCTACCGCGTCTTCTTTGTTGGGAACTCATCTCCAATATTTGTCGGATCATGTGGTCTGGTGAACTCCTCATGACGTGGCCATACCATCTAAGACGGCTCTCTGTCACCTTTTCCACAATAGGTTTCACTCTAAAGCTACCTCGGATATGTATGTTCGGCACATGATCTAACATTGTGACTCCTCCTGCCCATCTCAGCATTCTCATTTCGGCAGTGTGTAGCTTATCGGCGTGCTGTTTTTTGAGTGCCCAGCATTCCGCGCCATATGTCATAGCGGGCCGCACTGCAGCTTTGTACACCTTGCCTTTAATGTGCACCGGCATCCTTCTGTCACACAGTACTCCTGACAGCTCTCTCCACTCCATCCATCCAGTATTTATTCTGTTGATGACATCGGTTTCGATTGAACCATCTTTGGCTACATGGGGGCCTAGGTATTTAAAGCCTTTTACCATTGTCAGTGGTACGTTTTGGAGATATAAAGTGCCAGTGTTGTGACCTCTGCTGAAATCACAATGTAGATATTCGGTTTTCTGTCTACTGATTCTTAGACCAGCTCGTTCCAATGCTACTCTCCATTTTTATAGCGTTTTTTGTAAGTCCGCTGGGCTTTCACTGATCAGTACTATGTCGTCAGCGTATAGGATATCCCAGGGATGCGGGCGTTGCAATTCAGCTGTAAGATGGTTCATTACCAGATTGAAGAGTAAGGAGGAGTAACGGACTAAGGGCTGAGCCTTGGTGAACTCCAACCATCACATCAAACTCTTCACTCAGCCCGGCTGGGCTACGCACTTTACTTTTGGCACCATCATACATATCCTTTATACATTCAATGTAGAGTTCTGGTACATTTTGAGCTCGTAGTGCTTGCCATATGAGCTTTCTAAGGACTCTGTCGAAAGCTTTCTCTAGGTCTATGAAAACCATATGGAGGTCGATCTTGTTATCCCTATATTTCTCCATTAGGACTCGAAGTGTGTGAAGAGCGTCTGTGGCAGACCTTCCCGCCACGAATCCGCATTGGTTCTCTGTGACGTTTGTGAGCTGAAGTAACCTTTTGTTGATAACTCGCTCCCATATTTTAAATGAGTGCGAAATTAACTTGATAGCTCTGTAATTGCTACAAAGTCGTATATCTCCTTTGTTTTTATAAAACGGGACCAAGTAACTATTTCTCCACTCCTTAGGTATCCCATCGATAAGAATCTTATTGAAAAGGTTAGTAAGAAATAGCACGCCCTTGTCTGACAGTTTTTTCCAGAGTTCAGCGGGAATGTCATCCGGTCCCGTGGCTTTGTTATTTGCCATCTTTTTAATAGCAGTGCTCACCTCTTCTGATGTAATATTCGAGATAGGTCCTTTTGTAGGTGCTATTTTAACTTGCAGCTCACCCGGGTAAGTTTCGTTGAGTAGGTGTGAGTAATATTCTCTCCATCTTTCCTTGATATCACTGTTAGAAGTCAGCAGTTTTACTTTTTCGTTTTTAATGAATTTTACAGTGTTTGTGTCTCTACTGTTGTTATGTCTCTGTTTGGCTATTTTAAATATTTCCCTATCATTATTAGCAGTTTCTAATTTTGTATAGAAGCTATCCTCTGAACTAGCTTTGGCTTGGGCTACTGCGCGCTTTGCATCCTTTTTTGCTGTTTTGTATTTGGCATGGTCTCCGTCGGTTTTACTGCATTGCCATTCTCTGAAAAGAGTTTTTTTACGTCCTATAATATTCTTTACGCTTTCTTTCCATCATTTTGTGTCTTTTCCTCCATTTACTGTACCTTTTGATAGCCACAGATGTTGCACTGCTTTTCATGATAGTAGTTTTGAAAATTTGTCCAAGTGGTGCAGACTCATTGTGTGGGGCAGCTTTGATGTAGTCATTGAGATCTTTACATAGCGCGTGACCTTCTGTCCCTTTCAGCCTGTGCCAACGAATTTTGGTTAACCTTTCTTTTTTTGTCTTAATTTTCCTCGGCATGATAAACTCTGCGACCAAAATTCGGTGTTGAGTGGTTAGAAGTTCACCTGGTATAATTTTGCAGTCCCTAAATGTTTTAAGCCCGCAGCGATCGGCTAAGACGTAATCAATCTCTGCGCAGTTTCTGCCGCTCTTAAAGGTTATTAGGTGTTCCTCAGGTTTAGTAAAAAAGGTATTAATGATTGCTAGGTCGTGTGTTGATGTAAGTTGCAGTATGGTTTCACCCTCTGGGTTAATATTCCCGAAACCTTGGTTTCCGTGCACTCTATTGTATGTTGTTGTGGTGCTGCCAACGTGGCCGTTCAGATCGCCGCCGATGTATCTTGATTCATTTGTTGGAATAGCTTGGATTAAGTCGCTAAACTCCTCCCAGAAAGCTTGTTTTTCAGCGGTCTGGCATCCCGTCTGAGGAGCATATGCTGATATAATGTTCATGCAGGGTTGGTCATCCAGGGCAAACTTTACATCCAGGGCAACATACGCTCGAGGTATGTTCGGGCTGGGACGGGCAGCGCCGTGACCTCGTCGCTGTCATCGGTGCCGACCTGACGCTGCCGGCTGTTGCGCGAGCGATGGTCGACAGCGTCAGGAATTGGGACGCGGTCGCCGCCTTCTGCGAGGCTGTCATCTCGCAGAAGGAGGTGGCGGAACGGGCCCGGGAGGATTCCCGTGACCCGGGCCGCCGCCCGCGGCCGGGGCGGCGCAGGCGCGAGTACCTGCGCCTGATGCCGCCCTAACCGAGGCTTCGGGTGATCGGGCCGGGGAATTGTCCGGTCACCCGACGTGAGGCCACCGCGTGAGAACGACGCCTCGACGGCGAAAGCTGTCGGGGCGTCGACAGGAGAGGAGCCCGAGAGGGCATACCGCCGAGCGGGCCACCGAAGACAAAGATCGGGTACCGGTGGCCCGCTCGCACGGCGAAGAAGAGGTGCTTGCAGGGTGAGTCAATGGGGTTGCGCGCCGCCTCTTCCGTCGCCCCGGACCGATTTGGCGGGGTGCGACGTCCATAGCCCACCGCAAAAAAAAAAAAAAAAAAAAAGGGCAAACTTTATCGAAATCAATCTTTCGCTAATTCTATTAACCTCGATGATCCTCTCCTGGAGATCGCTATCCACAACGATTCCAACACCATTTTGTGCTCTGGTTCCATGGTAGATGAGTTTGTAGTTATATCCGATGTTCCGCGCTTTAGACCCTTTCCATTTTGTCTTTTGAATACAACAGATGTTTATGCGTCTACGATGTAATACTTCGCTCAATTCTGTGCTGCGTCCAGTCATTGAACCCACATTCCAGCTTGCCAAACGTAGTTTCCGCCCCCTGGGGACGCGCCCTCTAGGGGTAGGCTCCCCCGAGGGCGACCCTCCGGCGGGAAATCGAACCCCGGTCTCCCGCGTGACAGACGGGGATACTTACCACTATACTACCGAAGAGGTCACCGCACGGTAAACGATATATATAAATATCCAATTTATCACATAAAATTAACAAATAACGAAAGCGAAACAAATTAAATAATTTTTAAGTAATTTCTGAATAATTAATTATTTTCTTTAATTTTATTTTATGCGTTTAAAATTCGTCAGTAATTAGATAATTTTAATACAAAAAAATATTCATTAAGTATTTTTTTTATTCTTGATCTTTAAGATTCAAAATTGTTCGTTAATTAGATAGATAGTGTTATATAAGTACACAAATGAAAATATGTATAAAATTTGCACCTATTAGCTTAATTATATAATGATTGTACATTCCTATCTACGCATACGAAATTGCGCAAGACCATTGCCAACAAGCAATTATTACGGACAGGTTCTTTTCAGTGTTTTGGAACAAAACAATACAGGATATACCTGTTTGTGAAATAAAACAATGCGATTCTTCACTGAAGAAGCGTCTTTGACTTTCTCCTGTCGTCGATAATAACTGACTGATCACACAGTCAACAGCTATCTACTCTTTAAATAATCATGCTTGTATTATAATGATATGTGATGAGTTCTTTTTTAAATTACAACTGATATAATGTCTTGTAAATGTTTTTGTTTTGTGCGTTTGCCTTTTACGGTAAATCCAAAGATAAAATTCAAGATGTTTAATTTAACGCTTCTGTATCTTCAGTAATAAATATTTTATGTATATACAACTTTGACTGCAGAGATGGAGTAGTGGTTAAGATACCTTTCGTGCCAATGTCTTGAGTTGGATTCCCATGTAGGACAATAGGTACTTTGTGCGATTCACAATGTATTGTTCTGAGTCTAGGTACAATTTGTCTGCGTCTATTGTATGTTTGTATAGTCCCCCGTAATATAAGGATTATTTGCCCAGTGCAGGGTCAAGTCTTTTAAAAAAAAAGTAGAGAATCTTATTGTAAAAGATCATCATTCTCTTACTCTTATCCCAATTACTTGGGGTCGATACAATATGTAATATTCTTTCTTACATATATTGTAAATATTGTAAAAGTTATTGGCAATAGTTTTATGACCGGCCGCCTGCCAGACGTCAACCTTCCTTGGGAATGTAATTGTTGACCAAACAGCATCAGATGTAGTTGGCCCAGGTCAGCTCTTAGTCGTGTTTTACAACATCCACGAGCAAAGGGTTGGTAGTATTCATAGCCGCTACCACACAGCTATAAGCTAATATTAATATGCATAATTAGTCTTACTTATCCTGATTAGTCAAGATAATAGCACATTATTTATAATAATTTTTCTTAAAAGCTATATTTACACTTTTTCTTAACTTTCCTTATAGTTAAGGAGTAAGAATACATTTCCACACCTCCTTATCTTAACTGTGGTTGATCGTAAAAGACTACTAAGGGATAAAATATGCAAATAACAAGAGGAAGCATAGAGCAAGAGAAGGAAAAAAAAATCTATTCGCCACTACCTATGATTAATAAGGATGGGGTTAAAAATCAAGCGGTGAAATTTGAATATCGCCTTTGCTTCGCTCTTCAGGGAGAAAAGCTTTGGTAAGAAGGTTTAGGATCAGAACTTCAAAGCCATTTCCATAAAAAGAAAAGTTTCACTTAAAGAATTCTATAATACATATCATAACGGCAGCATCTTCAAATTGAGATACGATTTCTTTATCTTTTAATTACAGATAAATATAACTAACCTAATTTACTAGTGAAACAGCTATTTATTTAACATAAATAACAAATTAAATGAACATAAAGATTGACTATTATACACACTATTACGTGAAATTTTAAGTTAATTTTGATGAATATTAGCTATAATATTACGTAAGCTTGACGGAAGAGCATCAAAACAATTTAAATGAATGCAGCTGATTTAGTTTTATGTCCGAAGCGAATTAACTTTCCTGAACGTTCTTTCATAGATAGATGATAAATTGATCACGTACACTTGAGCGTGGCGTGTAGGGAAGATAAAGAAAGCCTCATTAATTTATGATTTTTAAAACCATTGATTCGAATATGTGTGAAATAAAACTACTTTTACGGATTCTATAGCGTTTAACACTTTACTAGAGGGCTGACTGATTGTCCTCCCGTGACCATGATCACTGTAAAGTGTTCGAAACGTCGGGCAATTAAAAATCAAATACCAACGCGATAAAATCCGTATAAGTAGTTTTATTTCAAATGTGTAATATTCGCGTAAACATTAGATATCGAATATGTGTGTTGTGTGATAGAAACTACGAATACTACTAACCTTTACATTGCTTGTGTATGTCGTATAAGATGGCTTTACATCGACTTGGGATAATTTCATCTGATGCCGTATAGTCAATAATTCTCAAGGAGAGTTGATGTCGGGCAAGCAGCCGGTCATTAAACTATTGCCAATAACTTTTACAACATGTACTATGAAAGAAGAGTACATATTGTATCGACCCCAAGCAATTGGTATAAGAGTAGGAGAATGATGATGATGATGTTCTGTGGAGGAGGAGTCCATATTGCGTTAACTCTAAATAATTGGGATAAGAGTAGGATATTGACGCTGATTATTTGGAAGATATGAAAATTCTATTAATTTTTATTTTGAATCATTCAATACTCACCGAAGCCTTTGAAATTATACGTTTTACGTTTTCTACGAGTAGATTCTAGAAAAAATAATTCACTTAAAATTCCTGTCTATATGTAGGTATAGTAGCATCAAAAAATTGGTGTCATCATATACTTATCATACACAAATTAAGCGTTAATATTAGACAAGTTGAGCTATTCAATAAATTATAAATGTTTTTAATCATATCAGAAGCAGTTTGTAGAATAAATTATATAAATATTAAAGTGATTAAGTTATGCAATATATACTTATTTATAAAAGTAATAAAACCTGTAATGCATTGATATTGTGGGTCACAGAAGTACGACGAAGACTCATGAAAATGAAGTATGTATAATTAGTATATATCTCGTTGGTGTAATTATCTAGTAGTTTAAGCAAGCTATTCTTGATCTTGAGATCAAAGTTCAATTGCTGATTTAGATGCCAATGGAACTTTTCCGTTTCATCGAAGTATCTGGTTGAAAAGTAGTTGCATGGCCACACTTGATAGCCCTCTGTCTACAGTTGCGGGCCGATCCGATCGGGATCGTATCACACTCTCGCAGAAAATCGACATCTTAGCAGTGACCAATGCATTTCGTTCGATGAGCTAGAGAGTCGGAAGGTTTTGGGATGGTTTTAGATTGATATGCAGTGGACTATTTATACCCCTGGTATTGCAAAGGTCCATGAGTGGCAGTAACACTTGCCATCAGGTGTGCCGCTTAGCCGTTTGTTACTATAATAAATAAAAAAAAAGGTTTTTGGACAGTTATTGTAATTTATACAGGGTGGAAGGGGACCGCTCCCGAAAACAAAGACAGGTAACCCTACTAGTCCTACTTGTAATGATAGGCTAGAAAAAAATTCGATTCTGATAAAAAAAAAAATTCACGTCAATTTTAAGTTTTTTTTCACATTCCGTCGTATTATAACAGTGCCATGTGACGATAATGCCATAAAAAATACGTAACTATACTCAGATGAGAAAAGACGCAATGTATTCAAAACTCACGATCATATGTTCAAGAGTTCAACGACCCAACGTGATGAAAAAAAGATTTTTTTTTCATCCGATTCGTTTTATTTTTCTAGCATATCATTACAAGTAGGACTAGTAGGATTACCTGTCTTTGTTTTTGGGAGCGGTCCCCTTCCACCCTGTATATACCGTATACCGTATACTGTGTCGTAGCGGCTACCAAGACTATTAAACTTTATATGCTCGTGGGTGTTATAAAAGACGATTAAGAGCTACAACATGAGCTAACTCCATCTGATACCAACTTGTCAACGATTACATTCTCAAGGAGGGTTGGTGTTGTACCAGCGGCTGGCCTAAAATGCTTAAAAACCTTCGCAATATGTAGGTATGATAGAGTTTCTTCCTTTCCGTGTGGTGACGGAGTAAAAATACAATTCACCATGCCCTATTTTACCCGTGGGTATCGTAAAAGACGAGTAAGGGATATAATATGCATATGGCATCTGTGCAAGTGAAGGGAATTTCGAAATAAAACCCTATACCAAAACGTCTAACCAGCGTGGTATAATAGGTCAATTTTCCTCCTATTGTGAAGGAGGCCCAAGCCCAACAGTGGGACGTATGTGGGCTGAGATGATGATGATGATGTATGATAGAAGAACAGTACATATTACGTCGCCCTTAAACAATTGCGATTAAAGCATAATCTTATGATTATTTGTGAATTGTTTTTAAAAGTAGAATATAGTTTTTCGAATAACCTTGAATGGCAGATTATCATAGACAATAGCTTCTCTTTTTAATGAAGAAATATCTATGGAATAAAACTTGATAGCACATGTGCTAATGATAGTAATATTCTTAAGTGTTTATAATAAAATATTAAACTCTATCTTGATGATAGATTATCTTGTTAAGTACTTTAGAAGCCAACGTTTCATATCATGATAATATTACTTTAGCAGGGAACGTTACCTGCCATATTAGGGCGTACGTGAATTTTAATATCCGACTACCAGAACCTTTATTTTTTTTATGTGGGCGCGGTTGCTTTCATTTTACACGTAACAAATATTACGTCATCAGGAAGTTAATATGTTAATGTTTAATGACAAATAAAGGGCTCGACTTCACGATAACGTGGGTTCAACGGTTTGTTATGTAAGTTTGAGATTGCTGCTGTTTGTGATTTTATAATCGGTCTATGGTCTTGTAGTAAACAAAACAAGATTAGAATAATAATATCATTATTGTATCTTGTAATATATAGATTAGAAATAAAACTATTTTTACGGATTCTATCGCGTATAAGTAGTAAACGATTATATCGTAACGCTGTAAACGGTAGGACTGAGTCCTCCCGAAACGTCGGGTAATTAAAAATCAAATATTAACGATAGAATCCGTAAAAATTGATTTATTGCCAATGTTCTTCCGTAAACATTAAAAATGACATATAGATTTTTTTGACGAAAGAATATTTTCAATTTAACATTTTTAATTTTTACGGTTTAATTTTTTTATACAAGGCTTTGGTAAAGGAAAATAGTAGATCTATGAAGTATATTTGTACAATATTTACCTAATAGTTGTGCGTGCGGAAGTGAACCTGTTATAATTTATTGGAAAACTGAATATACTGGTATCTAATGTAACTAATTTCGATCTTCACATTTCTTTAAATTTTGTAATAGCCATTAAGGATTTCTGAGACAAAGAAAACTTATAGATTAATTTGTAGAAAACGCTAATAACATTTTTTAATCTAATTTACCGGTTTACGAGTCAATTTAGCCGAGTTTATAGTTTATTCGTCTTATAGTTTGTTTATCAATGGGGATATTATATATTATATTTTAGGAGTAATTAGGGTTTTTATTTATATCATTCCAGTTTATATTATAATACACGAGTTTAATGTTAAAAGATTATTTTGGTGGAATTGTATACAAGTATAGGAACGACCTATGTGTTGTCAGTTCTATATCAGCGCCATATTGTTCTATAGCATGACGTCAGGCAGGCGGCCGGTTATAAAACTATTGGCAATAACTTTTGCAATATATAAGATGGAAGAAGAGTATTGCTTCGATCTCAAGTAATTGGAATAATAGCAGATTAATGATGTTCTTTAGTCACACTTTTATAAACAAAATAATATCAACGACGTCGCAAGTCGCTTATTGATGAAAGACGATATGTAAAAGTTTATTATGCAGTTAATTATAAAAACAAGGATGTTTTATAACCACTGATTAAATAACATTCACAGTAAACAAGCTGCACTTGATATTAATTAAACAATAACGTATTTCTCACTCGCCGGTTTACTCTCAGTGACTGATTATCTTTGCAACAGTTATTTTCACTTCTTTATATTATTTACTCTTTAAATCTACCGCTTAGTATCTAGATCTTACGAATTCCTTGAATCTAAACAACTAAAGAATTTCTAAGAAACAATTATACAAATATTTCAGCATTGTATAATCTAAAAATTGAGTTTTAAAGTAAAAAGGAATTTATTAACAGGTGTGAATGTTATTGTGTAATATATTAGATGCGTGTTTAGATCAAAAATGCCGCGTAAATTTTTGGGTAAGTAGGTAAATTAATTATTAAGATTTATTGTTGATAGATAAGAAGCTAGTTCGTTTGTTTAATACTTGTTATATCATCAAATAAAATATGTTTATTTTCTTTCTTTCTATCACAGTTTTCGTTATTTGATGACTTGTATCACGATATCTAATGTTAACTGCGAGTATTACACATTATAGTGATCACTTTGCTCACTGTAAAGTGTTCGAAACGTAGGGAAATTAAAATTCAAATACAAATATGTACGATAGAAACCTTAAAAGTAGTTTTATTTCAAACTTGTTATATCATCATATAAAATATATTTATTTTCTTTCTATCACAGTTTTTTTTTTAAATAACTATGAGCGAAGAAGAAGTATATTTGCTGTATGGAAATGGCTAAGAACTACTACTACTAGCAAACTACTAATTAACTATTAGCAACCTAATTACTTTGCTTGCCGTTATCGTAAAACATGACTTAGAGACTATATTGACCTGAGCCAACTACATCTAATGCTGTTTGGTCAGTAATTACATGCCCAAGGAAGGCTGAACAACCGGTCATAAAACTGTTACCAATAACTTTTGCAATATGTACGATGGAAGAGAATTACATATTGCGTCGACCCCAAGTAACTGGGATAAGAACATTGACCATCAGTGAGATTTGTAAAGAATTTATCTTTATATGAATGAATGAGTTTTGTTGTTTAACTTAGGTCAAAATTATTTTAGATTTAAAATTAGTAATACAAAGTATATATCGGTCTTAAATCACATTCTTTGCTATCCAAAATTGAATCTGAACGTGGGAATTGAGTTAATTCATAATGAGTTTGATATTCAGAAAGTTTTCTGTTATTAGATATTGTTTCATAGTTTTATTAAATAAATATATAAATTACACAGTCTCTCAAAAAAAAGTTGTAAGTGCGATGAATTAAACTACACTTTTCGGAAGTATATTGAGCTGCTGAATCGATATTCTAAGTTAGAATTAACATCCTGTCCATATATACCATTTTTTACCATACCATTTTATATACAATTTTTTTTATAGATATAGTCTCAAGAGTGGGCAACTTGTTGTCGTTATAAAAATTAGGGCAAAATATGTATTTTTGAGTAGTTTTTGCTCAATATTCGGGTTCTGTCGGCTCTGGACCCCTTTTTTATATTTATACTGTGTTAATATTTCTAACTTTGTGTCAATATGTGAATATCTAAGAATAATAAAGCCATTGGAATCTCCCAAAACGATCTAGTTGGCACTAAACGAGAATAATAAAGTTTTGAAGTTATCTAAAAAATGGTACACAGGATTTTAATTCTGACTTCGAATATGGATTCAGTAGCTTAAAATACATCGGAATAGTATAGTCTGATTCGTCACATAACCAACTTTTTTTCGAGGTACTGTCTTAATGTTATATATGTAATGTTATTGTATATGTGACTTTGCAGACATTTTTATATTTTTAAGAGTAAGATCATTTAAAAATATTTTAAATTCAATTAGATCACGTTGATTAGGTTATTACAGAATAGGTTATATTGAATTTCAAATTCATTCATTATATATAAACTCTACGAAGACACTTGCATATTGTCAATTTCAACATTTTAAATTAATTCAATAAACTACCACCGAGTTGGAACTTGACCACAATTGAGAAGATCCGGTAAGAAAGTCAGTAGGTTCATTTACTTTTGTTTACACATTCTTTTACGTAAAAATATATACAAATGAAGGAAACATCATCTTAGCAGTGGAAAGTATATGAAGTAATAATGATTAAAATAACGTTACATCATTATCATCTGAGTTAATACGTCCCACTGCTGGACTTGAGTCATCTCTGTAATAGAAGGGAAATTGACTTACTACGCTAGTTAGACGGATTGGTATAGAGTTTTATTTCGAGTTTTCCTTCCCTTGCATAGATGGTTTATACTGTCAACAGCGTGGTCTTACCACTAAAACACATAGGTATATAGAACAATTCTTTGCGTATTCTACAGAAAGGTTGTCTGAATTTTGTCCCTTAGTAACTAGATATCTCTTAAAGGGTAAGTTGTCATTAAAAAAAAACATGATTAATAAATAATGCCTTCAAATTTTCAAACTATTATAGCAGCAACATAGGACAGTATGACTGCAATTTAACGACGTAATTGTTCACATAACGTCAATGGAAAATCGTTACCTAACAGAGCCAAATTGTAATTGGCTAGCTATTAATTGTTTTCAAATCCAAAAAGAATAATACAATTTCGAAATATTTCAGATAGATGGCGTGTTGAGGAGCTGTTATATTGGTAATTTAGCTTTCCATTAATAATTGCGTTTTGACCTTAATGTGTCGCATTTTCATGTCAAGAGCTCATTAATTTTATTTAATACTTTGCTCTGTGAATTGTTTAAATGTGTGCAAAAATGTTGTTCTGTTAATTTCAAAGGTAGGTAGGAACACATTATAAAATTGTAGAATAATTGGAAACTGTTAAATAGAAAAGATGCAACCAAGAATTTATCGAAAATCCAGTTATGTAAGAATCTACAAATCGATTTTCATATACGCACAAATGCCACGCACCGCCCTTTTTTCGCCCCGGAACATAGACTGTCAAAAAAATATCTATCTTTTAGTCATATTCAAGTTACTAATCACTAGAACAACGATTGTTTCTATTAAATTTCTAAAAATATGACTTCTAAATTCAATAAAATACCTTATTATTAATCTATGCCAAGCCCAACACTCTTCACGCTGTGTATCTTGGAGTTTCTTTATGAGGCTGACATTTAGAGAACGCGTTTCAGACATCGTTGGCAGCAAGGCTTATTTCTCTTTAATGTATAATTACACGTTTTACTTCTAATGTTTTTGGAGTTTACTCCTTAAGAATCGATTTTCATATAAGGCGCCCGGTATGAGAAAAATTTGAGGAGTAAAATCTAGTGATCGAATGACCTCGTTACGTTTTTGGTGCGCAATCTATTTTGCGCACCTTTCACTTTCTGACCTGAGATAATACTTCACTGAGCAGTTTTAATAAATGTAAATAAATATATATATATTATTTTTAGTCAAATGAGCTTTTTTTGCGCCTGTTTTGATAATCGTACTTAAGGAGTAAACTCCAGTCGTGCGTCGGAGCTGACACACACACTTTTTTTTAATTATAATATTTAAGTAGTGGGACTACCATAGCAGCCCGAAATCATCCGGCTTACCCAGACAGTATGACACTCATAAAACGTTGACTTTTGATTAGTAACTATTTGCTCCTACAAGTGTACTTCGTTTGGTGAGCAAGAGAGCTCGAAGCCAACATTCCATTTTACAGTACGGTTGCAGCCTGATTATGCATATAATATTACTGGTTCATGGGCCACTTACTATCAGGTGGGTTGCTTGCTGGTATGATGCTATAGGTAATAAAAAAGAATATTGTTGTTTAATATATTTTGTTAATATTTCATTAAATTAAAATAGGTTTCAAATAACGAACAAAAGAAATAAAATTTCTTCATGTGGCGCATTTTATAAGTTTAGAAATCTTTGTCAAATCGATTCATTTACATTTATAACCAGTTGTTATTAAAATTACTGAAATATAAGAAATATATAGTCTCTCAGAGCGATAGGTAGAGGCTGACACCAATTCCCTTTTATTGTCTTATGCATGTTTATACGTTCGGTACTTTGAATTTAGTTACATACCACTTGAAATATTAATACACCACTATTCAAATTACTGAAATTTAGCATTTAATATGCTTAATTATCTATAAAAACCCGATTTCAAGCGAAAAATGATGTTACAAGTGGGATTCGAAGCCACACCTATTGTAAATTCGTCCCAATCATGCTACCACTTCCACCACCGTGAACTATTGTAGGACATCAAACCTCGCTTCGTATTGTATTTACGTCTTTAAGGAGACGTGTGCCATCTACCCGCCAATGTTTACATATTGTATGGGCTTAATACTTCAAACTTTACAGTTAGAATTGTATTAAACGATGACACAACTTTGTTATTCAAATTACTGAAATTTAGCATTTAATATGCTTAATCTTAATATATATAAATTACGTGTCACGTTGTTTGTCCGCGATGGACTCATAAAGTACTTAACCGACTTTAACCAAATTTGCACAGCAAGTGATCCAAGTTTGATCCAAGTTAAAAGATAGGATAGCTTAAATCTCAATTTATAGTAATATTATTGTATTGCAAATTATTTGTCTAATATTTGACAGTCAAAATCATATGTTATATCAAAAGGATTTTAAAAGATGGCGCAATCTGTTGACTGGATTCAGTAAGTATTTAATAGGTGGCGCTATGTTAAATGTACAAACCACGGAGCAAATACAAAGACGGAACAAATACTTTGTATTTGCTCCGTGGTACAAACGCTTCATATAAGCTAAAATTTGTTAGAATAAACAAAAATTGTTACTGAGGCTAACCTAAGCCACAGCAACGCGTGGCCCGGTCTGCTAGTTATTTATAAAAACCCGATTAAAATAGTAAAATTACATATACTCATCAACATGTTGACAGTTTTCTGTCTACAGCCGCGGGTCGGTTCGTCCAGTGTACCACACTCTCGCAGAAAATCGACGTCTGAGCACTGCAAATGCGCTGCTGTGCTTACTTTCAATGAGCGAGAGAGCCAGCAGTCCATCTTTCTGGGTGGGTTTCGGCTTTTTTTTTTATTGGTAGACAACGGCCTATGTATACTCTTGCAAAGGTCCATGAGCAGCAGTAACACTTACCATCATGTGTGCTGCTTGCTCGTTTGTCACCAAGAGCAATTAAAAAAAAAAAAAAGGAAGATAATGGTTCAAACCACAATTAGCGAATTGGCAAGAGTACTGTAATTAATCCTTTAAAGCTTTGACGTCCAGTTTCCAGTGTATAAGATTAGTTATGTAATATCTATGTATAGTATATGTACTATTATCTAAATATGAATAGATATAATCTTAGATAATGAGTAAACACTATCACTACTCAAATGAAATGTAAATTTTAATCTGTCAAAACATTTGTAATGTACATATTTACATACATACATATCATCACGCCATATTCCTTGCAGGGTAGGCAGAGAGAACAGAGTGCCAGATTTTTTTTTTTTGCCGCGATGGGGGCCGCCATCCATCACGCCTTGCCCAGTCAGGCGAGTCGAGGAGAGCAGAGTGCCGGGTGGGCACGTGGAATGTACATATTTAACAAAAGAAAACATGTATTACATACATAAAGCTAAAGAGTTTGTTTGTTTGTCCACACTAATACAGAAAAAAATATTAGATATCCTTTTAATTCAGAAAGATAAAGCTGAGGCTACAATACATAAAGCAGCAACATATAGGAGCAGTGTCTTTAAATGTTAGTAAATCGGGTAAAATTCGTTAATATTTGGAGAGATCGAGCATCTACTTCTCTGTTGTTATAGCAACTGGTGAGATAACAAAAAATATGACTGATATATTTTAACTATTATTAATTTTCACATTCCTATTGTTACTAGGTTACTTGGGTGCTATAAACATTAATTACTTATTAATTAAATATGAATGTAATTCACTTAAGCGAAGCTGCTGGCACATCTGGTTACTATAATAAGCTTTGATCATCATCATTATTATCCTCTTAAACTACTTACTTGATATCGACGTAATATGTACTCCTCTTCTATCCTACATATTGCAGAAGTTATTGGCAGTTGTTTTATGACCGTCGACTGACCGACATCAACCCTCCTTCGGAATGTAAAAGTTCTTAGTTGTTTTTTATGATACATACGAGCAAAGTAAGGGTGTGGTAGTATTCGTAGCCGCTACCACACAGAAACAGCCTAGTACTATAATACAACACTATATTTTTTTAAAATATCGCTTGTATGTCAAGGATAATTAATATATCTTACAGCCATGCCTGAGGTCAATTGTGTATGTAACTGTGATCAATCATAATATAAATACTGTATACTAGAAGTTCAATCAACAGTGTTGTTAACTACAATCAAACAATAACTTTATTATTTATTATTCAAAAAATAACGCCTATAGATAGAAAGTATTAGAGCCTTGTACTACAAGGTTCTAATACTTTCAGATATACTTTCTTTATTTTTAAGGAGTTTTAGCGGGAAAGGAAAAGTTTTATGTGGTGCTTTTATATAATATTCAATATCTTGGTGTTTTAACGTGTTATATTAAATAACTTTGATGGCAATCTGATGAAGTACTGAGGTGTAGTGAATATAATATAAAATTCGCAAAAGAAACCTTTAACAGTGTAGCCATGGCACTGGTGAAGCCGACGATCTGACTTACTGACGGACGGTGATTTTAAATGAAGTTAATTTATAAACAAAGATTTGTCTTAAAGGTTAGTAACCAAGCCATAAACTCCAAGAAAAAAAAATAACAACGATTTCGAGTAATGTACAAGTGTATATTGAATGCCAGTATACCTACAAAGATAATTTGATGATCAATTTGGAGATAGCAGATGAGAAAAGTAGGTGAAAATAGGACAAACTCATATTAAAGTAGAAATTAGCTGAAATTATATTTGGATAGATGGCGCTGTTATAAAAGTATATCCACGGGGCTGAATGTTTTTGGTGTCTGGTGGATGTTTGGTCTTTATATTTTATCTGGGTGAAGAAATATCTTTTTTAAATAGTTCCGTAGCGAAGGTAACATATAAATGAACCATCGGAATTTAAGAAAATTTAGTCCTATCTTAGCTGATTTTTCGTGATACCTATTTTAAAAATTTAACTATATTTGTACGTATGCTGACACTCAAATGAATATATATACAGTACTTGAAGTTCCACATTTCGTCATTCTATATCTTTTCAGTCAAAAATCTTAAAAAACTTATATTGCCTTGTTCGATTAATTGAAATTTATATTTAAAGAGGCCAAACTTAATCTATCGCTGACAGGTTATAAGATCAAAATGTTTTAATAATAAATTTAACCTTACCCGTTAATTTAGTAATATCTAGGCAATCGCCATCAAATGTTCTGCTCAACCCCTTTGAATTTAAATAAATATTCACATGACAGATTTACCTATAATTTCTTGCTGATATCATCTGATAACTAGTTCACAGATAAGCTATCTAATTAACGTTCGATGTTTGTATGAAATAAACTCAAGTTCTAATTTATAATAATGATTAATTTAGTTATATTTGAATAATATTAGCTTTAAATATTTTTAATATTACGAACACGTTTGTTATACATAATATTCCATCGTGTTACTTGTGTTACTATCATGTCACTTTAGTTATGCACCAATTGCGATTACAAATGTCATATGATATTTTAAGGCTCTTGTATAATTTTATTAAATGAAAATGATACTTCTTCCGCAACTGACAAATAAATGGTTGTGATGATTTAAACATTTATACACAATTAACTAAATTGTTATATTATTTATATAAGGAAATCAATTAGTATAGGTATATAATTGATATTAATATATAAAATTATGAATTTTTTTAGGGATATTTAAAAAAAAAACCTTTAATTTGTTGCTTACATTTCAAGAAATAGGCCACCGATATAGTTAATGCTTATTTAAATAAATTATGTATAAGGGTAAAGTGATGCATTATTCTGTATTAATTAATAATTAATTAATTTAATAATAAAATTATGCAATTCCATTAAATAAAAATAGGATCTTTAAACTGTTATCATAAATCCATAGCGCCATGTATGTTAATAGTCGCTTCTAACTTAATTATTAAATTGAGTATAGCTATTCGCGATAATTGGTCCCTCCGCTTATTTCTTCAAACTCTTCGTCCTTTGAATATGTGTCTAACAAATCATAGTTTCTTTATTTTTATCTTCCTCTATCTCAGCGCATAAATGCCCCATTGCTGGACTGCGGCCTCCTTCATACTAGAAGGAAAATTGACCTAACCTAACCTATACGCTGTTTAGATGTGTTGGTATTGAGTTTTATTTTGAGTTTTCCTTACCTTGATTATCTAAGCATATACGCATATAACATCTGTTATATGCATATTTTATACTTTAATCGTCTTTTACGATCACCTATGGGTAAGATAGGGGATGGTGAATTGTATTCTTACACCGTCACCACACGGAAAATAACGTTGAAATATAAAACATCTAGTCTAGAACGATGGGTATTTATTATTTTCACCATTACATATTTAATTACATATATGCGAATGATAATAAATTAGAACGGTAGCGAATGTAAATAACTGTAGCATCATTTATTGTACTAATTTATATCTGTCAGTAATTAAATTGTCTAGTTCACTAACATCTTTATTACCTAATCACGTTTTCTTTACACTTATAAGTATCTTCATGAAATTTGTATGGTTCACATAACTGTTTTGAACCTTGAAATGTGATCAAACCATTCCTTTGAGCCATTCACCGGTAAATCTTTGTTAGTTTAATTATTGAATCGTGTAATTTTTGTTCAAATTAAGTGATTGTATGAGAATATCATAAATTGCAGTGATTGTGTAATGATAACAGTAATGGCATTCGACTGTGTCCCGCGTTTTATTTTCATCCAGAACAAATCTGTTACAATAATTATTGTTCTCAATTCAATTGTAATTTTTATTCATTAATTGAATCTATGTCGTAATGAAAAGATAATAAAATGAATTTACTGAACCATTAGATAGTAAAAATCGATTAAGAGATGAAGGCTATAACATCATTGTAGAGGACAATAGAAAAAAAGATTCAAATTAAAAGTCTGTACCAAACCGTTTGCCCAGGGTGATGATTATTTGGCCACCGAAGACGAAAATCGGGTACCGGTGGCCCACTCGCATGGTGAAGAGAGGTGTTTGCAGGGTAGGTCTATGGGGTTGCGCGCCGTCTCTTCCGCCGCCCCGTACCAATTTGGCGGGGCGCGACCACGTCCATAGTCCACCGCAATAAAAAAAAAGGTTGATGATTATTTGGCCTCATCTAGAGGAAGCCCGTGCTCATTATTAAGACGTATATGATTACAGAAGTCGAAGATTAAATTTTCATAAAACTCATAAGAATTTAAGTTAGAGTCGGGAGGTATTTTAAAATACACTGAAGATAGCAAAACATTTACGAGCTTAAAATGATAGTTTGAATTTATTTCATTTACTGATCATAAGTAGTAACTGCCACTCATGTCCTTCCACAGCATTACTAGGGATACAGCTTAATCGCTGAGTATCGCAGCTGTAAGCTTAGATAGAATGGAATGATGATAGGAAGGGAGGGGATTTGACCTTAGATGATATACTTACAAGATAAGAAAAACTAGAAATAAAAATCTTTGCTAACACATATCCCTGGCATGGTATAGCAAGTTAGCTTCCCTACCATCGTGTAAATATGTGTACTTCATGGGAAAGTTAGTGTAAATAATGAACTTGATTTAGTGATAAGCAAAATTCTTGATCTTCATTATTTATGTGAACGAATAACTTGTAAAATTTTTCATTATGCCATTTTGCAAATTTATCAAAATTAATAATAATTACATGTTACCAAAAATATTTTTGAAACTGCCATATGTAATTTATACATGCGATACAATGTTGCTAATTGCGAAGGGAACGTGTAAAAAAAACATCAATTAATATCCCACCTACAAATTGGATATGTAATTTTTGGGATTTATCATTTTGTATTCGTTAATTTTTTTCTCGTCATATTCTCTGCGATATAAAGATTTGTTGCACTGTTTCTAAATAAATTAGTAATAACAATATTTTTGGCGGTTCTTTTTTATAAGCGGCCATTTTGAATTTGCCCTCTTTTAGTTGTCACATATTTTTGGACTATCACGCACACCCAATATTATAATGAAAGAATATTTTGTTTTATTGACCGTTATTATGAAATTCGTCAAATTGGTTTATATTTTGAAGTGAAACTTCTTTAGAATCGTTGTGATTTCAAACTCGATGAAACGAAAAAATAAGTCCATAGAGACACAAACACATAAAGGTATAGGATTCAGCCGGCGAGAGAATGAGATAGAACACATTAGACGTTCTCGGTCTCCTCTTTGTGCAACTCTTCGTAGCATCCCCACTATCTAACCTCCCCTCCCCAGAGAGAGAGAGTACACGCTATTGGTTGATGTATGTAAAATATATTTAAAAAATAGTTTGCCAAAGTTTCACTTCTGATATGTGTACTTTGTACGCACGCATAATTTTATTTCTGTGTATCGTACGTTAACGGGACTAAAAATCTATACAAAATTACGTAATCCTAACCCATGGGCTTGGATATAATTGTTTTTGCAAAATTTTACCAAATTACGTCATACGTACGTACGTACATATGTCATTTTAATTAGTTCAAATCTTGCAAGGTAAATAACAAAAGCTTGAAAAAAACGCTGGCAAAACACTGTTCATTATTTTTTTTTAATCATTAGAATACTAAAACAAAGTGTGATTTAAGAACATCTTATCATTGACAGACTGCATGTTCTCACTTGGCCATGATTAGCAACATCCCGGCAATACCATCATTAATCATTACTCGAGCTTTCCATCTTTACATTTCTCATTGGAAATATCAATAAGTATTTATTACGAGAGGAATAAGACTTAAAGTGCAATGTTTTGATGTAAATAGAAGTTTTTGTAAAGCAAAGCATTTTATGATCCTTATTACAAATCGTTTAGGTTTTAAATGGTTTGGCTGATGACAACGGATACAAAGTCGTGTAAGGCACAACAGCGGATGGATGTATCGTTCGCATTCCTGTATGTTAGGTTTTTCTTTTTTCTTTTTTTTTTATATATGTATATATTATTTATACAATAAAGAAAATAGAATTGAATACGCTATAAATTTTTTATACACTGTTTTACAGGTTTTTAGTGATTCAACGAACAATGTTTTAGTGATTCAAATCCAACATTCACGAATTTGCCTCTCGCCTAGGCTCTAGGCAAAATTTCTTACTAGTGTGTGACAAAAATTTCTCACTAGTGTATGAAATGGAAAATAGAAAACATCTTTTGCTCTTAATAGAAAAGCTATTGTTTTGTGAAATTGAAAAATCTATACGCAAGATGGCTTCAAGTAACAATTAACTTAAATCACGTTTTAAATAAGACGATACTATCAATGGTCAAAACTATTTATAATTAAAATTATCTAATTTATTATAGTTTAAAAATGGATATTTTTGTTACAGACGCAGAGAATGGACTGCGGAGTACATGAGTTGGGCAGGAAACTGCGAATAGATCAAGTAAGTATTATAATATACTATGCATAATATATGACCGCTGTAGTAAAAATATTTGATTATAATATTTATATATTCTTCGTGTGGTGATGAAGTAAGAATTCACCTCACCGTATCTTACCCGTGAGTGATCATAAGAGACGACTAAGGGATAAACTATGCATATAACATATATGCAAGTGAAGAAAAACTCGAAATAAAACCCACGTCTGACTAGTGTAGAGCCCCGTAGTGGGACATATATGAGCTGAGATGAAAAATTAATATTTTATATAGATTTTCGTGTTCAAAATATTAGAGAAACGATTGTGAAGTAATCAAATAATGCATAAGAAATGCAGATACTTAAATAATATGTTTTTTTAATAATAATATCTTTAAATGAGTAAATTTCTATATGTTAAGAATGCAGGTGATTTTGAGATGACAAATCGATCTAGTTACGTTTCATTTATAGAATATCTCGTTTCATCAATATTTTTAGACAATGAAAAAATTTAATTACAATATGAAGATAGATTTTGCCGCACAAAAAGAAACATCACAGTTGGAAAAGTGAGTGGTCGCTTAATACAGTCCCGGTTTGTCCTTGATCTTTCATTTTTTTTTATTATTATAATTTTTCATTATTTGATCAAATATGTATTTAGTTTATATTTTATTTATAAAAAAAACAGTACACTTTTAATATCTAAATATATATTTCCAAAAAAAAAACACCAAAAAAAAATACCGACCTAGCTCCGTCATCCAAGTATTAATATTACATGTCACTACAAATTTCTATTTACTTAATATACCTGTACTCTAAAATTATGTAAGTATAGATAATATAATACAAAATGTGTAAAATAAAACGTAAGAATATAAAAATCTGCCTGAACACGACCAGAATTTATACATTACCTAGATCGATAATGAAGCAGAAGGTACGACGACCTCATAAAAATGAGATTATTATATTGATGACATGCTAATGCTCTAAAAATAATATAGTACACAATAATTTATGCCACCTTACTATAAAAACTGAAAGCACATAGCATCTTGGTTATTGGTCCAGGATAGAGTCATCTAATAAAGATAATCACTCTCTCGTTTGACATAAGAGTCATGTGTGTCAGCTGTCAAATTGACGTTAGTGACATAACTGGTTTCGTACACCTGTCGGCAAAAAAAAAACGGAATATTCGATCAGCTGTTTGTAGGTTAGTATTTATTAGTTGTAATTATAAACTTGTTGTGTCGTTATTACTCACTCGTCAATTACTCGACTATTTTAACTAACCGTTTTGCGGCTTATGGCGTTTAATTAGTTGCTTTTTTAATGGAATTAATGTTGGTATCTACTTCAGGTACCAACTATTACGTTGCTGAATAACATGTTTGAAAACGCAAACTTCAGTATTGATAAATTTTATACGTTTACGTTTTTAATTATGTACGTTTGTAATCCTCTGTGACTTTTCTAATAGTATAGAAAAATATATAACATTCCATGTGGTGATGAATTAAGAATACAATTCACTACCCCCTTTCATACTCGTGGGGATTGTAAAAGACGACTAAGGGATATAATATAGAGATGACATTCTATACAAAATAAAAGAAACTCAAAAGAAAATTCTATATTAATCCAGCTAGCCGGTATAGCAGGTCAATTTCTCTGCTATTATGGAGGAAGCTCGAGCCCGACAGTGGGTTGTGCATATATAAGGACTAAGATGATAATGTCTGATTATTGATTAGCTATTAACTGTGTAGTGACCGACTGAGAATTTATTCTCAGTCGGTCACTACACAGTGTAATCACTGATTTATCTATCTTCAGTAGCAGACTGAGCTGACGGATTGATTAATTTCTAGTAACTGTAAAAATGATGTAACTTTCTACTTGTAACAAATATTTCTCAATATGCATCAAACTCTTAACGTGAATTGTTTGTATTTTAAAATGGAGAAAAGGAAGGGAGAGCTACCGCTTTCCCATTGTTAATTAATATACCGTATATCTCAAGAAAGGAAGGAATATATGATGAGAATAAGATGGAATATATTATAGCTTATTCTTAATACTATAGCTTAAATCTATAGAATGAGCAGCCTGCAGAACTTCAACTTTCCCCATAACTTAGAATTTGGATTCGAGACTTGTTATGAGTAGTACAAACGAGGCATCTTCATGACGATTCAGCTTCAGGTTCAGCAAAGTGATTTGTTTTTCTTCCTTTCTTAAATTTTAAAATACTAATGGATTTTCAATGTAGCCTGATTCAGTTAATGACTTGTTTGAGTTTTGTTTATAGTCGTCTTTGATAAAAAAATTTAATGTTGTTATACGAATTGATTCGTTAGATTCAGTAGAATCAACATAATTTCGATGATAAATACTATATATGTATATATATACTATATATATATATATAGAAAATAAATGGCCGCAAATCTCAAAGCAATCAACGATCTATGGAATACAATTCGTATCGGCATCGCTTCCATTCAATATCGAAGTCGTGAGAGGTTTACATAACGGTCCGCATTGCCCCTGTACATGTCACGATATATTTCTACCATACTTAATCGGCTTTTATAATATATTCCATGTAAAATATTTAAAAGGTTAAGAAATATCGTGGCTTCTTAAAGTAAGGCTTCTTCGGTAAGACTGAAATCGGGTTGAGAGCCCTCAGCGCTCACCCATGGTCCGCGTAAAGCTGTCAAAGCCATCTGCGGCTAACAGCTAAAAACAAACAAAAAAAAAATATCGGTAAGACTGCTATGCTTTCTGTTTACATAGTTACAGCCTTTGCCATTGCTGTCCTTAGAGCGAGGAGGCCAGTGTCCAAAACTGTGACATATTCGTCACTTTCTGTGGAGTTGTATTCTTTAACACAGCAAAATAGGCCCTATAATGATGATTTGACACGGGTAAGTTTCCTAGGAAATGCTGCCCATTCTAATAAGGACTCCATTTTTTTGCGGTGGTCTATGCTGTTTTCACGCCCCGCCAAATCGGTCCGTGGCGACGGAAGAGGTGGCGCGAAAATGCCATGATCTGATAGTACACTTTTGAAATCATATGTAAATGCTCCTGTATAATTTACGTGTCTATGAATATCTTTCCTATCCAATTCTATCTGACCCCCTTTTGAACAAGTTGTGACTTATTTACTGCGTGATTGATTCTCTAAAAAAGACGACCAATATTAGGTAAGCGTATTCACCACTACTTACAATTTAAAATTCAGTTCATATACAAAAAAAGTTAAACAGAAACATGTCTAATGATATTACGTAAATCAATTAGAATCTTTCTATAATAAAACATCGACAATTCAATCGTTTAGAAAGGAGGCCGTTTTGAAAATCTAACGAAATAATATAGATACAATAATTCCGTGAGTTTCTTAATAAATAAAATACTGTACTAGTTATATACATATATTACATACACGACCTCCATAAAAACTTTGCAGAATTTGTTTGCTTTCAAGTTTTATGTATTTAAGTGCATTTTTATCATAATTAACATCATCTTAGCGCATATATGTCTCATTGCTGGGCTCGAGCCTCCTCCAAAATAACAGCAAAAATATCAACAAAGGTAAAACAAAATTTGAAAAATATGTATATCGTTGGTTAGACCTAATTGTAAGCTACGCAAGGGTATTTCCACATCTAATGTCGAGAGAGTGAAGTTCTCGCAAACGAGTGCAAAAACATTTAGTGAAAATATTTCTATGTTATAATACAATTTCAAATACAGCTTATCTTATAATGTTTCACGTTAATTAAAGCAACGGCCGTACGCCTCTATTCAACGCAACTCGAATTCTTGTTTACTTTTTGTTGACTTTGCTTGGTTAATATTTTCTGTAATCTGTCACAAGATACGATCGAGTAACGTTGACCTTTTTTTCTTTAACAAAATGCTCTTAAAGCGTTCATTGAACTTTGTAATGATGATTTCATGGCTCATTCAAGTCTGAATTACTTTTTAACTACATAAAATTCTTATACTTTAACTTAAAATATTAAGTAACACTTAATTTTATTATCACATTTTGCGGCACGGCTCTTAATGTCTTCAGTATATTATTTTATTTATTTTTATTGTTATTGTTAAATAACATATAGCAAACCCAGCCTGTTGATTTGTTTGTAGAAGTCGATATATCGCAACGCCATCTGGTGGCGAATTACATCAATGGGGATAGCATATAAACCTTCTCCGTGAAAAAAATTATATACGTACCAATTTTCATATTGATCGATCAAATAGTTTCTGAGTTTTGCGATGTCATATATATAAATATGTATATCCTCTTTTATAGATATAGATTATTATGAAATTTTACTTATTTTAACATTTGTATATTATTTTTACTAGTTTCTTTTTGCTGTATTGTCTATAATATATAGTCGTATCTTATGACATCTGTAGCATAAGTGAGGCTGGGATGTTGTTGTAATTTAAATACTAAGTAAAGAAAAATCACTAAATAAAAGACTGCTAATAATAATAATTTACTTATTCTGTTATTAAAAACTTAACAAATTTATAGTACATGATAAACGCTTTAAATAACTCGAATGAGTTTAGTGTAACTTACGAAAGTTATGATTGAACTCAATCGTGGCAGACTGCGCGACATTCGAAGTTTGAAATGGTGCGGTGTTTCGACGTCACGTCACGGCGATGATCCATCACAGACCGGACTGCGCCGACCGGACCGGTCCAGACGAACGGTACACAACCATAAGGCGAAGTAAGTCGCATT
Source organism: Lymantria monacha (assembly GCA_905163515.2). Taxonomy (NCBI): domain Eukaryota; kingdom Metazoa; phylum Arthropoda; class Insecta; order Lepidoptera; family Erebidae; genus Lymantria; species Lymantria monacha. The sequence continues at coordinate 28,588,498 of LR991090.1, read as the reverse complement.
TTATACAAAATACTGAGAAGAGTTCAATGTCATATACAGAAATGTATTTGGAATTATTGTTATGATTCATAAAAACATTAAAATGTAACGTCCATCATTACTTTACGGAAACACGGCGTATAAATAATAAAATAAAACAATATTTTTTAAGGTTAAAAACATTGTTAAGATTTTTGATTACCTTTTCCTAAAATATCGGAAATGATTTTATTATCTTTCGAAATTTTTATTAAATTAATGTGAATTTTTGGAATTTTTAAAGAGTGTTTGCTTTCTCTTAACTCATTTTATGTAAAATGATCCTACCATTTAGTAAGATATTTTTATTTACGTAAAATAAATACAAATATATACATAACATATATATATATATATATATATATATATATATATATATATATATATATATATATATATATATATATATATATATATATATATATATATGTATGTGTGATTTAGTTGTTAGCCTCAGATGGCTATGGCAACTTTACCCAGACTGCGGGTGGGCTCTGAGGGCTCTCAACCCGAAGGATAAATCTGGTTAATATTTTGCTTTTTAAGATAGCTTAATAAATGTATTTCCCAAAAACAAAGATATTTTACAAAAAAAAAGCGACCAACAGTCAGTTAGATCCTATAAATATAAATAACTACATTATTAATTTGTGTCGGTTAAATTGAATATTTGTAAAGTCCTCCTACAATACAAGACTATTTCCTTATTGCCGTGTCTGTTTAAAAAAAATATAAACTTTAAAAAAATATTGTTTTTTTTTTATAGTTTAAAAACTTGAACTTAGTTTATGAATATATAAGCGACACTATTTGTTATACTCGAAATTAACTAAAGAAAATCTTTTTATTGTTACCAAATCACAGCATAATATAAAACTAAGATTTCTTTTTTCAATTCAAAGTACTAATATTTACAAATGCTATAAAATGGATCTAAATAGCATTCTACATTAAGTTTTTTATTCATCGCACGACTCACATTTCCGTTTGTTACTTACCCTTAATGATTGTACCTGCTATCATCAGGTTATACGAGTTCACTATGTGGACTATTGGGTTATGTCCTTTACGATGTACTGATTGAGCCGTCGTAAATTGTTAAAAGGAAGTTATCCACATCACCTTATACGCGTTTGTTGTTAGTGGAAACCGTGTATGTATATACATACTAATTAAATTAACAGTCAAACTCTTGCTACAGTTAGGCTTTTAAAATTTTTGATGGCCGTGGATTTCCATCTCGTATATCAATTCGTCTGACCAATTTGGTGTAATAGGTCAAATTGTTTTCTATTGTGGATTAGATTCGAGTCCAGCAGTGTAATATATATGGGTGATGATGATGATTAGATGAATTATTTAGTTAAGCTTTGTGATAAGATCGATTTATATGACGCGATGACAAACGACATGACACTGTATTACGACATCATGTAGTTCTGCTAGTGGTAGGACCACGCTGTTGACAGTTCTCTGTCTACAGTCACGGGCCGGTCCGTCCGGGGTAGTACCACACTCTCGCAGAAGATCGACGTATGAGTAATAGCAATGTGCTATATTGCGCTTCTTTCGGTGAGCGAGAGAGTCGGAATCCCAATTGGGTGGGTTTGGGCTTTATATTGGTAGGCAGCGGCCTAATTATACTCTTGGTATTACAAAGGTCCATGGGCGGCAGTGACACTTACCATCAGGTGTGCTGATTGCTCGTTTGCCACCATTAGCAATAAAAAAAAAACAAAAAAAAAATGGCCGTGGATTTCCAACTCGTATATCAACTCGTCTGACCAATGCAGTGTAGTAGGTCAAATTGTTTCCTATTGTGACTTAGGCTTGACTCCAGCAGTGGAATATATAAGAGCTGAGGTGATGATGATGATTAGATGATCTATTTAGTTGGGGTTTGTGATAAGATCGATTTATATGATGCGTTACAAACGGCATGACACTATATTATGACATCATGTACGTAATATTTTTAGAATTGCTATTATAAATAAACTCCTCTTCTGAAGCTATTTGACTAGATACATATATTCCATATAAACAAAAAACAATTGATCTAATATTGTTATATTGGTGAAGACAGGATTTAGAAGAAGGCATTTCACAACGTTGTTACTATGATTATATGTTTCGAATATGACTACATTTTGCTATGGTAAAAATTATAGAGAAATAACGTCATATTTATTAATATTTAATGTTCAAACAGTTTAGTTCTATCTAATTTAATCTTTTTGACAACACATAAATAAACTTTGGATTATTAAAAAAAATATTTATAACTTACATATGTCAAAACTATTTAATTGATCGCGTTCAAAGACCTTTGATTGATTAACTTACAAGTTCCATAAAACTTAATTGTTATATAAATTTATAAATATTAAACTTGTCAATGAATAAATAAAATAAATATTAAAGTTATTTATTATTTTTGTAAGTGAATAGTATTATATAACAAATTGCGTTTACTTTCTTTTTGATCCAGTTCTTAAAGTCATTTAATATTCCTAGCATAAATATGTAAAATCTTACGTGGATAGCCTTAACTCGGCAATTATAAAACTGGACTGTTTATTAAACAGGATTTATCTATCTATTAAGTACAGTTAAAGCTATTAATTTTTGTGTTATGTTATGGTAACGTAATAATTGCTAGTCGAATAAGGATAATGATTCAATATTAATCTCCAATTAATTGTATTTTTTGATTCGTGTAAAGTAATCAGACATTTTTTTTTAGAAGACGCCACCCTGCACTAAGGAAATAAACCTTGTATTGCGGGGAACTTTACAAACATGCAATTAACGCAGACAAATTACACCCAGACTCAGAACAACACTTTGTGGATTGCACAAAGTAATGTCCTGCGTGGTAATCGAACCCACGACACTGGCACGGTAGGTCGGTATCTTAACCACTACGCCATCTGTGCAGTCAATAATGGAGTGTCTTAAATTTAAATTATTATAAAAAATATTTATTTAAACCCGACAATGTTGCAACAAAATTTTAAAACTCCCACACAAAAAAATGATATCAAATTAGTCTTACCAACGTTATTTTCATTCATAAAATATCTAACATTATATCAGCCAATACTTCTACTAAACAATTTAAATCATAATAATCCTTATTGCTATACATTCAAAGATCATTTAAGAGGCATATTTAAGTCGGTACTGTTTTTTTTTTGTTAGTAGGGTTAATAATATGATACGGGCACATTCAAAATGACGTCCGCTGCCCTTTTTCGTTCATATAATTCCTTAGAACTGGTTTTGTGGCATTCATTCAGTGAACTATGTTTTGTACTTTTTTATATTCTCATGAAGTAACAGATGTTTTAGTTCACTTTTTGTTAAAAATAGTTTAAATGTCAGTGGAATGTTGTCGTATATTATGATTCTAGATCGCATACTAGCCCCAAAATATGTTAAAACATCTCAATATTTGTTGTTCAATAACTCTAACCTGAATATTTGTTGTAAAAAAAAAGAACTTATCTGTCAGGTAATATCGATTAACGAAAACGTATGTAAGGCACTGTTATATGTATAATATTCACTAAACCTCAGTACTTCCTGCGCATCAAATTACATAAAATGCCACCAAATTTACTTAATATAACAAGTAAAAACACCAAGATATTGAATATAATACAAGAGCACCAAGACACTTTTTCTTTCCCGCTAAAACTCCAACCCAAAATTTAATGTCAAATATAAAAACCACAGACTATAATAATATATTACATTTTCTCTCAAAGAATTTCAACAATCAAATTGACACCTCAATACTATAAAAAGGGTAATAAAATTAATTAATTTAATCATAGCTGTGTAATAATTATGTCCGTATACGATATTAAAGTCTTATCAATGTTGTTAATCACTTGTTTGACGATAAGACCGTATAAAGTGTGTCAACGGATGCTGTTACATTCTCACGTGCATATTTTATTTTTTACTATATATACTACGCTTGATCACTCTTCAGTTATAAAGCTTCTAATGCTTTCACAGAAACTGTGCTTCTTTACTTTGAATTTGCAAATAAAAAGTTATAGTTAGTTATATTACACTATAGTTGAGAATTTTATATAAATGTGAGATTGTAAAGTGAAACGAAATGTGAGGAGTGAGTGAGAGAGAATGAATGGAGGAGCGAAAGAGGCTAGATGAACTTGAGTGCATACGTCGCGCACCACGATTTCTTTAGATAAGGTTTTTATTTTATAACCCGAAAAATATAAATTAAACTTAAAAATACCAACTGTGTTTATTCCTACATAAATATATTTGAATATAAAAAGGAACCATTCCTTATGTATTCCTTATGTATTATTAGTTCATAGTTCATACAAGTCATAATGCTGGGCCTGAACTTCTTCTACAATGCGAGTAAAATTGACCTACTACACCACGCTGGTCAGACGTGTTAGTAAAAGGTTTTGTAATAAGTTTTCTATCTCTTGCATATATGCTAGCTAGCTAATTCCTTAGTCGTCTTTTACGAAACCTTAGAAATTTTAAGATGAGATGTAAAATGAGGAAAGATTTTACGAACGAAACTCTACCAAAAAATCTACATCTTCCTTTGGTGATCAAAAAATTAAAGACCCAAATTCCTTCTCTCCCTTGCTGTACTTATCCATAAAAATATTCCTTCATAATTTTATTTAGTTATACATATTTATTTTTTTAAGATTTCTGAGAGATTTTTTTTTAAGACCAACAATTCTTCAGTTAATATCCTGTACTATTTTCAATGATCTCTGTCTATGCGATATTTAATATATTATTTATCCATCCAGATTTAGCGGTTTTACCATTGCAAAAAACAGTTTTCACCGATTTAATCGCATGGTTTTTTATTTTTACTTTCGACGTTCATAAGCACGGGGGGGGGACAGATTGCCTGTCTTTTTCTTTATTTATAAACAATGATAGCGATATATATGCACGTTTAATCTTGGTCCTCTGGTGACCACGAACGCTGTAAAGTATCCGAAAGGTAGGGAAATTAAAAATCAAAGAAAAACGCGATATGATCCGTAAATAGTTTTTTTTTTTCAACTGTGTAAACTTTCGCGTAAACATCAGAATCAGAAATCATTACGTGTAATCTTAGATAATTTATAAAAAGTACTACTGTATTTTTATAAATCATACATATGCTTTGAATAGCTAGTAGATTACCTATACTCCCTGAGTCAATTTCACACGCATTATGTTGAATTATATATGCCAATTTTATAGACACGACAGTCATCGTTATTCTACATTTTGCGCAATTTGTTTATGTTCATTACTCTGTTATTTTATAGTCTATATAACCTTTTCGTTTTCAATAAAAGAGTTATTTAATGCGCATGTGCCAATGATAGATTTACACGTTAAAATACATACATATTTAGTAATATATAGATCATATATAGTAAATATGTTATTAAACCCGTGCCCTTGCTTCTAGCGATATATAAAGATGTTGTTTTAAAAAAATAAATAAAGAGCGTATACATATTCAACATATATTACTCAAACTGCATTGAAAAGGTCAAAATTCATCAATTTTGAAATACAAACTGCATCAATGAGATTATTTCTGCATCATTCGATAATCTTTACACAACCTCTTATTATTTTGATATAATCCATGAATAATCTATTTTGCAAACTTATTTATGATCATTTTTTTCATATAATATTTAATAGAAGTAATTTTCTCACGATAGCCAACGATTTAGTTTTATTTATGGTATTTTTAAGGTTGTTTTTAGGCATGAGGGGCAGTTATTATTTGCCGTATTATCTGCCACCATGAACAATAAAAACTTATCATTATAATTAAATTTTAAAATAAATAGAACTCTAGTTAAAAATAACTCTAGTTGTTCAATTACATTTTCTTTTATGCGAACACCAGAGCTAATCTACTGAGTACAAAAACTCGATTCATAACTACTTATAAATAGCATATTTATGTATTTTGTATAGAAATCAAACTCAAAGCACTTGACATGAGAGAGTATTGACACTAATCTAAATTGCGCAATATTTTCTTTGAAATATTATAGCGTAGGAGTTAGGAACTACAATAAAAAAAAAGTCAAAGAGCGTCCGACACAGGTGTCCCACCCACGCTGGACATGTCCAAAGTGGTTCAACGTGCCACTTTACCACTTTCCCAAAGCGTTCACACGCCCGGGTCGCAAGTTTACGAACCTACTTTTATTATGATATGTATGAAAACTTATCATTTCTATTTTCATTATCATAAAAATATTTAAATTTTATAGCTGCGCTCGTTTATTGGTGTATTATATTAAATATATTTTTAATTTCACAATGAATATTAATAATAACTTTGTTTATGCATTTATAATAAATACATATTATCAACGATAGGATTAGCTTAGTCTCATCATCATCATCACACCCCATAAATGTCCCACTGTTGGGCTCGGGCCTCTTCCGTAATGGGAGGGAAATTAACCTACTATACCACGCTGGTCAGACGTGTTGGTATAGGGTTTGTTTCAAGTTTTCCTTCTCTTGCGTAGATGTTATATGTGTTTTATATCCCTTAGTTGTCTCTTACGGTCACCCAAGGGTAAGATAGGGGGTGGTGAATTGTATTCTTATTCCGTCACCACACGGATATTCAGCAGTCAGTCAGCTTAGTCTATTATAACAATAATTTAGTATATACATACATAGCTTCACGCCTATTTCTCAGAGGGGTAGGCAGAGACGGATTGCCACAAGTCACGATACTGGCATACCTCCATCGCTTCAGTCGTATTCATTACAATCTTCATGCTCTACGATTACAAATACTCTTAATATGACCTCTCGTTAACACATTTTCAATTTGTGCCAGAAAAGTATAACGTAGTCTTCCCCTTATAGTCGTTACATTCACGCTTCCTTTATATATTACTAGCTTCTGCCCGCGGCTTCGGCCGCGTAAAAGGTTACTTTCATAATGTGATCCCCTATTTTTATTTTACCCCTTAAGGGTAATTTTTTTACGAAATTTTAATGTCATTATTATTTATATCTAATCAATAGTCTAAAAATAAGTTTCAAGGTTCTGGCTTTAAAAATGACGATAATTTCTTACAACTGTTCATCCCCATTTACAACCTTTTTTGCATTAAAAGTAGCCTATGTCCTTTATTAGGCTCTAGACTATCTGTGTACCAAATTTTATTTAGATCGGTTCAGTAGTTTTGGAGTGAAAGAGCGACAGACAGACAGAGTTACTTTCGCATTTATAATATTAGTAAGGATTTAGTAGTGAAAGTAATTAGGATATTTTAATTTACTATAAGCTGGATTAGAAGTTTTATGTGTTCCATCCACGGAGCAAATTCCGTGGTTCCATCATACACATTTGAAATAACACTATTTTTTACGGATTGTATCGCGTTTGTATTTCGATTTTAATTTTATTAATATCAATTATCTATAAAAGGGACGTTTACGTTCCGATTCACGCTGTTTTGGTGGTTATACCATGGGTAATATATATAACTCTACAGTGTTTTTAATAACTTGTGGAAGAATTTTCTGCCCAACTTTTTAAGATGGAAAAAGACTATGTGTTAGTTGTATAAATTGGTTGAATATTATCATGGTTTTCAATTTCATTACCTATAAATGCTTAATAATGTTAATATAATTGCGTTATTGTATGTATTACGTGAATGCTAAGTTCAAATAATAAGGAAACTATATAAACTTCAATTGATATAATGATAAAGACATACTTAAAATCGAGCTATATAAGAAGTATATATAACAATTTCTGAGGCGATACTATTGCATAATCGATACGGAATAATCGACCTGTAATTGATACGGTCGACAAATGGATGTTCGGTGAAAGTCGGACGAGAAGAGGACCCATCTGGTATATTTATATGCATATATATGATAAAGTCAAAGGTTTCGGAAACGACCTAGATTTTTACGAAACTTGTTATCGCGAGTATGAGCTTCGTTCATACAAACATATAACATTTAATAGTGGTAGGACCACGCCGTTGACAGTTTTCTGTCGACAGCTGCGGGCTGGTCCGTCTGGGGTATTACCACACTCTCGCAGAAGATCGACGTCTGAGTAATGGCAATGTGCTATTGCGCTTCGATCGGTGAGCGAGAGAGCCAGAAGCCCAACTGGGTGGGTTAGGGGATTTTATTGGGAGGCAGCGTTCTAAGCTATACCCTTGGTATTGCAAAGGTCCACAAGCGGCAGTGACACTTACCATCAGGTATGCTGTTTGTTCGTTTGTACCATAAGCAATAAAAAAAAATTAAACTCAAAACCCTCTGTCTAATTGTTTCTTTTTTTTATTCGATAATAACTTTCATAAAAGCATTTGATGTCAATGAAAGTCTATATTCCGTGTGATGACGGCATAAGGATACAATTTACCACTCTCTATCTTATTTGTGGATATCTTGACGACGACTAAGGGATATAACATGCATATATGTTATATGCATGTTTCCTTCTTCTCAGCTCATAATATGTCCCACTGTTGGGCTCCAGCGTACTCGGTAATGAGAGGAAAATTGACCTACTATACCACGCTGGTCAGACGTGTTGGTATAGGGTTTTGTTTAGAGTTTTCCCTCTCTTGCATAGATGTTATATGCCTTTTACATCCCTTAGTCGTCTCTTACGATCACCCACGGGCAAGATAGGGTGTGGTGATTTGTATTCTTACTCCGTCACCACAGGGATAAAATATTTTCCCTTAGTCGTTGTTTAAGATACCCCACCCACCCACTACGTAAGAGAAGAAAAACTAGACGTAAAACTCTATAACAATCCGTATCATATATATAACTACAGTTATTGTTTGTCAATTTCTCTCCTAATATGAGTGATATATATGAGCTAATATGATAATATGAAAAGAGTTCTACGAATTTTGTCTTGTCTCTACTTCCACTTCCTCTTGTCCGTGGAAATTGCAAAAGTCGAGTAAAGAAAGAAAAAAAAACATCTATTTTGCTCTCGTTGAAAATAAATTAATGAAAATAAACAGAACTAAAGAAAATAACTTCTGGTTTAAAATGACATTAACGAGAAACAAAAAAGGCTTATTGGCTCAGCATTGGTTATTTTATTTTATAAAATAGCGCTGATATTCTGCCAACACCTGAATAACAAGTAAGGGATATATTATACAGATAACAAAAGATATTAAGTACAAAAGAAGGAAATCTCGAAACAAAAAATCTATAGCAACTCATCTGACCAGCGTGGTTATAGTGGGTCAATTATCTTCATTTTTTGGAGGAAGCTCAAGCCCAATCAAACCAAATCAAATCATTTATTTTGCATAAGCCCCATAGGGGCACTTACATATTGTCAATTTTACATTGTTTTTTTTTTTAAATTAAATTTAATTAATCTACCACCGGATCGGAAAGCAACCACATACTGAGAAGATCCGGCAAGAAACTCCGTGGGCTCGTCATTTTTTTTTATTATATTTTTTCACAAAAGAGTTTGGTTACATGTTTAATTTATGTTAGCTCCAGTGATATGCCCTTCGGTTAAAGATTAATTTTTAAAATTTTGTATATAATACAAAACAATAGTAGGTCGTATTCGTGAATGATAATACAGGAAATAAATGATAATTTTACTCAATACTGGAAATAAAGCCGTGCTTTTTATAGTCGCTAATATACGCCTAGCAGCTGAATCAACGAGCTTGAGTAAATAAAATAGGACGATAATAAGGTCCCTTAGTGAAGCACTATGCAATTTCTTATAACGGCATTTAATACACGCAGTACAACGGGAAAGGTCTACCAACAGTTAAGGTCATACTTTCCCATCTTTGTCCTCGGCATATTTTATATAATAGCTAGTTTTTGAACGCGCAGCATTTGATATGGAATTTTATGAAGCGGATCAATATTAACAGATTATATCTTACGAGAGTAGTACTAGAGATAATTTTTTTATTAGCAGGTAGCGGCTACGAATACTACCAACCCTTACTTTGCTCGTGGATGTCGTAAAAGACAACTAAGAGCCCCAACTCCATCTGATGCCGTTTGGTCAACAATTGCCTTCACAAGGAGGGTTGACGTCTGGCAGGCGGCCAGTCATAAAACTATAGCCAATAACATTTACAATATGTACCATGTAGGAAGACTACATATTGTATCGACCCCAAGTAATTGGGATAAGAGTAGGAGAATGATCATGATAGGGCGATAAAAGGACAATACGAGGTCCGATAACCCGCTGTTGCATACAGTCTCTGTTTTCGGGGCTGCCATCAGCTTTACTACTGGATAGATACAAAACACTTCCATCTATTTCGATAAAAACCTGAGAAAAAATAATTATATTTTTACAAGCTTTTTATTAGAAATTTTATTTCTTATACTTTTCCGGTTTAAAATATTTAATATTTTTTTATAAAATAACTGTTGAACATTTAAATTATTAGATTGTTAATGCAATGTTTTTAAATTTTATTTGAAAAAAAATACTTTTCACGTTCTTATCCTGTATGTGACATGAATACGACGAGCTTTTGTTTATGAATGGCAAATAAAACCGAAAATTTATAGCTTCCTGTTTTATTTCAATATAAGATATAATAAAAGTAAAAGTTATTAGTTTATGGAATTGAAATATAGTCGACATTTTGTTTAGATTATTTGAGAGACATCATTAATGCGAATAAGACATATTAACATTAAATTCATTGGTGTTAGTAATCTCTAAGAAAGCTGACGGAAACTACTACAAATCACGATCCTGGCATACTTTCATCGTTTCATTCATATTTATCACAGTCGTTATCATTGCATTTCTTCTTAATCTGACCTTTCGCCAACGCGTTCCAATTTGATCCAGAAAGTACGTCGCAGTCTTCCCCTATTTAATCGGCACAGTCACATTTGCTTTGATTTTTCGTTAACCTTTCTTCACATATACTTTCTACATCCCAAACTACTTAAGCATGCCTTTTAAGCTCTGTCGCTACTTCTTCATTCACAACACACTACGTTCTTAACGCTAATTACATTAACATTGGCTAAGTCAATTATGGCATTATACTTTGTTATTATGAAAAATATATGGATTCTAGATGATAAACTAATATACTGCATATATGGCGTAGTTGTTGACGTTGATCTACCGGGCCAAGTGTCACGAGGACGATTCTCATGCAGGATAATACTTATGATCTACAATATGTTTCTCGAAGTCTGATTTGAGTCCGTTAATAATTGTAAAGCAAGACAAGAATTATTTCTTTAGTCCTGCACTATATCCATAAAAAAAAATAGTTACTCTTTTATAATCAATCAATTACTTGTGCTAAAGTAAAAAAAACACACCTAGCTTTTGAATATCAAATGTGAAATTTTAGATACAATTAAATAAAAAAATTGATAAGAGTAAAGTATCATATATATTTTTTAAGAACAATAATTTTAAATTTAATAAATTCTGATGTATATGTACTCAAATGTTACACATATTACACATGTCCTCATCATCATCATCTCAGCTCATACACGTCCCACTGTTGGGCTCAAGCCTCCTCCATAATGGGAGGGCAATTGACTTATTATACCACGCTGGTCAGACATGTTGGTATAGGGTTTTGTTTCAAGTTTTCCTTCTCTCGTATAGGTGTTATATGCGTTTTATATCCCGTAGTCGTCACGTACATTCACCCACGGGTAATGGGGTGATGAATTGTATTCTTACTCCGTCACCACACGGAAAAATTACACATGTGAATTAAAAATATTTATGCGGCTTTGGCATTTGTATTATATTTTTATTTGTCCGTCAGAAGTTGATCTCTTTATGTTAGGAATCACCAAATTGTATTAGTATTAATAGCACGGCTTCAACCATAGTAAAAACTAATGTAACTATAACAAAAGCTATTTAATCAAGGCATATTTGTTATATATGTACTACTGGTAGGGCATGGGAATTAGGCCGAACGAATGGACCAACAAGTAGCCAACGGCTTAGAACACTCGATTTTGTACAAGGACAAAACGTGTACTAAGTTCAAATAATTGCGAAATTCTGTCAAATGGATTCAATAGGAGCAGAAGATAATATCCTAATAAAGGTTATGAACGGTATTCCCTTCACTGTTTTCTAGCAATATTACTTTCAAGTTTACAGTATAATATTTTTTTAGGATTGATTTTGTAGCCTAACCCGACTCGTTGTATTTATAAGACGCATATGCCAATTACTTTAAAGAAAACTCGCCGCAGTACAGAATATTTCTTTTAAGTTAATTCCATACACACATCCAGTATGAGAATTACCATCTGTATATGATTGATTTCTTTTTCTTACTGGAAACCTACCTATAATACTAGAGTATCCAGTTTTCAAGGATATAATATGACAGGATCCTTGTCATATTGTATCCTCGAAGACTTGTGAAATCCCGTAAAGCGTAGAAAAGGGACATAACTGGATTGGTCTATCAGCATTTTATCGCATACTAAATATAATTACGTGGCCCCATAACCCACCTTATTCCCTCCCCATCGCCATTGGGGCCGCCACTGGTACCGCTTCCTTGCTATTCGTGGCCAGCCCTGTGGCCCGGCCCGGCCGTTTTCGGGTACCATCCCCCGTCGACGCCCCAACTGCCCGAGCGTCGCCCTCACACGGTCAGCCTCTTTACGGGTGACGGACTATTCCCCGGTCCAGTCATCCGCGGCCTCGGCTAGGGCGGCATCAGTCGCAAATACTCGTGCCTACGCTGCCACACAACACCTGCACTAAGAAATTGTTGTGTCGCGTGAGATTTTCTTAGCAACACAATTGTCACAAATATCGGACAGTCGTCGATACATCGTTAGGTTTAGGATACATATTGTAAACATAAAATTAAAGTTAACACAACTTTAATATATAAATTATTATTTGCTTGAGAAATTTATAGTTTTATGACAAATATATGTTATAATTTTTTCCATAAGGAAAACTATAATAAATTAAATTTCTGTATATATTTAATATTAATTATAAGTTAAATTATTTATGTTATCTCAGCTTTTAGTTTCACAGAATTTTCACGGACTTTCTATTTATTTATTTCAATTCCCTGTTTAATTACACTTAAATTACATATGATATATGCCGATTAGTATTTACCTACATTTCGTTATAAAGTGTATAATCTAGCTACCTCTAAAATATAATAAACTAGCTTCCGCTTGCGGCTTTGCCCGCTTGGTTTATTGATAAAAAGGTAATCTATGTCCTTACTAAGGCATTACATATTTTTGTTTATAAATTGTATAGCTTATGTCTTATTTTGATATATAATCTATATTACTGTAAAGTTTCGTCAAAATCCGTGTCGTGCTTTTTGCGTGAAAGAGTAACAAACATCCATACAAACTTTCGTATTTATTAATATTAGTAAGATTAAATGAAATTTCTACCAATTTCTATTATAAAGTATTAATTTCATTTATTTACCTAAAATAAACTAAGTTTCTAATGCTCACTGTAGTGAAATTAATTACTAGTTCCCTATTTCTATATATAGGTCATATCACACGATGGGTAAAAAATACAATACGAAAACAACCTTTACTTTTCTGTAGGGTTGTAAAAACTTGAAGGATCAGCAGGAAAATAGCCAACATCCTTTTTCTGACAAACTTAGAACACCAATTGTAATTGTCAGCACATTTACGATGCGTTGTCATTTTTAAGTTTTACCAAGTTTATACTCATTATCAATATTCTGTATCAACCCTGTGGTGAAAGAGTAAGAATACAATTCAACACCACCTATCTTACCCGTGGGTGATCACCCATACGATCGTAAGAGACGACTGAGGGATATAAAAGGCATATAACAGCTGTGCAAGAGAAGGGAAACTCGAAAGAAAACCCTATACCAACACGTCTGACCAGCGTGGTATAGTAGGCTAATTTCCATTCTATTACGGAGAGCCCAACAATGGGACATATATGAGCGCAGATGAGGATCAATATACTTCCTATATTTACTTGTAAATCTCAACATATCTATTGTTAAATATACATAAAGGTACTTTCAAAAGAAGCCTTTTATATCTAAATGAACTAAGCACTTTATATTAGCGAAAATGCAAGTCATAGAGATGCGTACACACTCGAAAGAACCGGGTTAAATATACCGATAACTGTTTACTATCGATATACGTCATGTTTGTCCATCAATTATGAGATTACATTCGCATCAACAAGATTAGTAATACTATTTATTATAGGATTACACTGACAGAACTAGGTAAAACAAGTTAGGTTTTAGCGAATAAGCTGTCTAAACTTCATTATCTGCGACATAGAGTCATGCTATCAGTCGCATCGTTTTGAAGTTAGCATCTCATCATTTCGCCTCTTTGCTTCAAATTGATATATAAATCTATGATTTTAATTATTTAATTATTCTGTAATTAAATCATCTATGATTTAAATCAGACTTACGGTAAAAAAATATTCGTTGCGATACAATTATTTGATGAAACTTGAAAAACACTCCTCTAAAATTTCATTGTTCAAGATGACATATTATTGAAGCAAAGAGTCAATTTCAGCTTAAATACTTCTTACTTTTGGACTTAAGCCTCCTCTTAAATGGGACGAAAATTAACTTACTTATCACGCTGGTCAAATAAGATTTTATTTTGAGAATGGGTTATCTAACAGTCATGGTTTTCGTCTGTCGGTTGCCTTTTACGATCATCATCATTCTTTAGCATTTCTGCTCATATATATGCCACTGTTGGGCTCGAGCCTCCTCCATAATGGGAAGATAATTGACCTACTATACCACGCTGGTTAGACGTCTTGGTATAGGGTTTTGTTACGAGGTTTTTCTTCTCTTACATCTATCGTTATATGCGTTAGATATCCCGTAGTGGTCTCTTACGATCACCCACGGGTAAGATTGTATGTATTCTTACTCCGTCACCACACGGAAAAGTATTAATTATAGTTATTAATCATTTGCATCGTCATTACGAAAGCCGATAAATATAACAATAAGCCTAGTGAAAGTTTTTGGATGAATTCCAATCGTATTACGAATTAATTGAGACATTGAAGACGAGTAATTGTCATCTTGACCTCACGTATACATTGAAGATATATCGAGATTCATTTGTTATTCACTACTAGTTCGTAATAGTTTACTAAGTATTTTACTTGGTTGTAAACTCTGCAATATAGTTAATGTTGTAAATACTAATTTTGTAGGCTTTTGACGTAATTCCTTGTCTGTTTTTACTTAAGGTGAAGAAATTTTTTTTGTTATTGCTAATGGTGGCAAACGAGCAGACAGCACACCTGATAGTAAGTGTCACTGCCGCCCATGGACCATTGCCAGTAGTTTAGAGCTAGGCCGCTGCCTACCAATACAAACCCCGAACCCACCCCAGTTGGGCTTCCGGCTCTCTCGCTCACCGAACGAAGCGCAATAGCACATTGCCATTACTCAGACGTCGATTTTCTGCGAGACTGTGGTACTACCACGGAGGGACCGACCCGTGGCTATAGACAGAGAACTGTCCACAGCGTGGTCCTACCACAATTTAACGCACAAGTCCTAAAAATCAGCTGATCTGCATGAAAATGAACAGCAGCTCACTCCTAGGAAAATTATAATACGGCAACGCCAAACTGATTGCTAAACGCGCTATTATATTCTTATTCTTTTGGGGAGACCTATATCCTAGTGTGGATGGGCTAATGGATGGATAGAGTAGATTATGATGATGGTTTTATATTCTACCATCCATGGTACACCTTCTAAGTTTATTTCGGATTTTTTTTAATCCTAAATAAGAGTATCTTTTTCCTGTTTTTGTTTTTTTTAAATTCCAGTTTTTATAAAATAGAAACCAAGTTAAAGATTTAATATGTCGTTAAATCATCTCTCTGGGCTCGAGCCTCCTCCAAAATAGGAGGGTAATTGACATACTATACCACTGTTGTTAGACAATTCGGTATAGAATTTTATAAAAATGTAATCTCTATATTATATTTCAAAGTTGACTTTTATGATACCCATGTGTGAATTGTATGCTTACTCCCTCACCATACAAAAAGTATTGTAAAATATATTCTTAATAATCAATAACAAATATTGAAGAAACGATCCGTGTGGTGACCGAACAAGAATATGCATCACCACTATCTTACCCGTGGGTGATCGTAAAAGACGACTAAGGGCTATAAAACGTACATAACATATATGCAAGAGAAGGTAAACTCGAAACAAAACCCTATAACACAATGTCTGCTAAGCATAGTATTTCCCTCCTATTATGGAGAAGACTTCAGCCCAACAGTGGGACATATATAAGCTGAGATAATGATGATGATGATGATTCAAGAAATCATAAATATATATTACAATAATAAATCGTTAAAAAGTCGGTGTGGGAATTAAATAAAATGTTGTTATTTGATCGTTTCAACATATTAATCAAATCAATCAAAGGTCCAATTGATTTAGGGCAAACCGCTAACAAGCAGATGGTTAAATGACCTTCAACAAACTTTCTACTTTCGCTAATTTAATGCTATCGATATCAACACAAGGGGAAACTGAATGTAATAGTTTAATTATTAAGACGCTATCGAATCATAACTATAATTTATTATTGATCAGATTTGATTTGAGCAATTAACTATGGGAATTTGATGTGAGTATTATTAAAAATAACTGCCCAGATGGGCGCTGTGGTCAACCTAGTGAGCTCTAACTACTTATATTATATTAGATTCTCACAATAGACAATTATTTCTGTAGTTTGTAAATCATTGTACCTAGACTTTTTATGGACTTTGGTGGTAGACAAATAAGCAGCTTACCTGGTGTTATTATATGTTGTATATGTTATGGTAATAGTCGCTTTTTTAACATTGCAAGACCAGTGATAGAACCAGTTCTTTGTCTATCGTAAATTGAGGTATTATATTACAATAGGAGTAGGACCACGCTGTTAACAGTTTTCTGTCTACAGCCGCAGGTCTACTCTCGCAGGAGATCGACGTCTGAGCAATGACAATGTGCTATTGCGCTTCGTTCGGTGAGCGAGAGAGCCGGAAGCCCAACTGGTTGGGTTTGGAGATTGTAATGGTAGGCAGGGGCCTAGCTATAAGCCTTGTTTGAAAGAAAGGTCCATGGGCGGCAGTGACGCTTATCATCAGTTGTGCTGCTTACTCGTTTGCCACCATAAGTAATAAAAAAAAAGGTAACATTTTCCAGAATATTTGTCGTAGGTAATCATGTAAATGGTAATTGGTTTATTTTCTTGGAAGTAAAATTTAATAATGCTCATAGAGCGATTAAGCTTATTTGCCATTGAATCAATTTTCTGCGTGAGCTTGGTACAACCACGAATAAATCGTCCAGTTTATGGCTTCCATCAGAAAACTGTTAGCATCTCTAAATAAAGAGGAAAATTAACATCAGAGAGGTATTTACCTCAGATTCGCAGTGTTAAATCTTATTTGGCGAAGACTAAAATCTTCCATATCATTTTAATTCAATAGTGAGAACTTCTCCCGTAATTATTAACGCTGAATAGTTTAAATTACTGAAATTTAGCATTTAATATGCTTAATTATTTATAAAATCCGATTACGAAGTGAAAAATGTTTTATAAATAATTAAGCATATTAAATGCTAAATTTCAGTAATTTAAATAACAAGGTTGTGTCATCGTTTAATACAATTCTATCTGTAAAGTTTGAAGTATTAAGCCTATAACAATGTGTAAACATTGTCGGGTAGATAACATACCGTCACCTTAAGACGTAAATATGATACGAAGTGAAATTTGCATGTCCTGCAATAAGTCACAGTGGTGTAGTGGCAGCACGATTGGGCCGGAATCCCAATAGGCGCGGGTTCGCATCCCGCCTGTGTCATCATTTTTCACTTCGTAATCGGGTTTTATAAACGCTGAATAGTGTTCGAAACGTCGGAAAAGTAAAAATCAAATACAAGCGCGATAAAATCCTTAATCATAGTTTTATATTGAACCTTCTATAAAGTTAAGTGCAAAGATTTTTGATGTGCATTCATTAAAAACAAGGCGTTTGCTATTTAAAGTTAATCCAAAACAACGCAAAAGCTGAATTTGAAAAATTATGGGATTATATAATATATATCTTACTTTTTATTAAAGTATTTGAAAACCGTTTAAATAGTAGTGATATCGAATACCAACAACGCTAATATTAATCGTGGGTAAAAGCCTAGTATAACTAAACCGATCCAGGCATTCGTAAAAAAAAAAACGTGAACAGCGACTGTCTGATTGCGTCAAAGCCCTGTGCTGATTCAGTTTAATTACATAGAATTAACGATTGCCTCTCTAACAAGATTTTTGATGGCAGATAAGCAAGCATTCTCCCTTATAGAAAGTTGTAATGACCGCTTATGGAGCTCAGCAATACACAAGCGCAGTATTGAAGAGAATGGAATGAGGATAGCAAGTCAAAAGACAAAGTTCACTGATTAAGCCACTGATTCTCTAGCTCACTGAATAAAGCGCAGTAGAAAATTATTACTACTCAGATGGTGATTTTCTCCGTGAGCTTGGAACTACCACGGATAAGTCGTCCTATTTATAAGTAGTTTCCATGAGAAAACTGTCAGTAGCCAATAAATAAAGTGAGTGTATTTGTTTTAAATTGTTCAAAACCACTTCCCATCTGTTTTAAAACTAAGTATTGTTGAACTAAATCATAGTCCACTACGGTGATGCAGTGTAGGTATATTAAAATACTTTTTATTCTAAAATTCTGTTTTTTATATTACAATAAAAAAAATAATTGAATAAAATAAATAAATAAGGGCTAATTATATTATTAGTTCATACTTTTTGTAAGTGGAACTTGAGAAAGTTACGCGGAAGTTTTCGTTATGTCTAATTTAAATTTGAGTGCCTATTTAAAAACTAGTACTATTACACAAAATAAAATCGTGCTCACAAAAAAGTTACAGGCGCTCAAATATTTTTTATTGTTTATAATATAGGTAGTACTACGCCTTTTATCTAACGAATGATTATTATACTTTCACTCATCAACAATCAATCATGATCAATCATCATTTAAAATGTAATATTTGTATTCTGAAATTGACATTCATTAAATTTTAAATGTCTAAATCTATTATAAGCCAAAGTATTGAAATTAAAGTTTTTAAATTGTATTTTGTATTTAGAATTTATTAACCCAGTCATTGGCTTATCGACGTCCAGGTCACTGAAGATAAGAATGTACCAGTGGCCATTATAGCAAATTATAGGGTCGCACGCCTTTCTGCCGCCGTGGACGGTTTGAGCAGGGTGTGACCAGAGTATAACCGATCACAGAAGAAAGTTTATCAAGGTCTACTGATGGTCACAAGTAGAATATCTACACTCATAGGACAGCTTCTATCCAAAAATGGTTGTTTAAAGGAGGGAAAACGATTAGTTGAACTTGTTATGATGCTAAATAACTGGGGCATCATAACTATATAGATAGACAGTTCAAACTAAATTAAATCGCTGCTTTAAAATAACTATCTTAGTCGACGGAGTAAGAATACAATTATCATCATCCCTTCTTTTCTCGTGAGTGATCATAAAGACTACTAAGTGATGTAAGCAGATATATCACTGCAAGAGAAGGAAAACTCAAAATAAAACTTTATACCAACCTTTATACCATAATTTATAACAGCGGATAGTTGCGCTTGGCAAGTGGTGAATATGGAATTACAACGGGGATACCCATGTCCAAAAGTATAGCTGTGTGGTAGCGGCTACGAATACTACCAACCCTTATTTTGCTCGAAGATGTCGTAAAAGACGATTAAGAGGCTTATAACGACCTGGGCCAACTCCACCTGATGCCGTTTGGTCAACAATTACATGCCCAAGGAGGGTTGACGTCTAGCAGGCGGCCGGTCATAAAACTATTGCCAGTAACTTTTACAATATGTATCTACTATGAAAGAAAAATACATAATGTACCGACTCTAAGTAATTGGAATAAGAGTAGGAAAATGAATGAATGAACCCATGTTTAAAAGGATGATAGTCTTTTGAATGAATGAAGATAATATGAGTCAAAGGCTAAATAGAGTCATTAAATATTTCGCAGCCGTGTTATTTAAATTACATGGGTGGGCTGCCACAATAGGTAGCGTAACCTAACCACTTTTAATTTCGTTGTGTGGCAATATGCCGGTCACGAACGGACGTAGGTACAGATGTCAGCCGCGGGCGGTCATAGACAATTCACTGCTGATGTTTGAAGACCTGTTTTAAAAGATCTATAGATAAAATAATACAGCATAAGTATGATTAATACTAATGGCAGTTTTAAAAACCCTTTCAAACCTAGAATGAGTCAATTTTTATGCTTTTGGTGATCTGTGGAGGGTGGTAAGTGGTAAGTAAGGAGTGTGTAAACCGTTATTCCTCTTCCTATCCCTACTACCTATCTCTAAGTGTTCGTTACGGTTTCTTATCAAATAATTTCTCTCTTCAAATATAAATGTTAAAGTTAATTATAAAAAATGATTTTAAAGAAACATAGTATCATTTTTAGCACCTCAGGTTCATCCTCTGTATTGCTCGTTGATGTCGTAAATTATTTATTAAAAAAAAAGATGGTTAAGGAATAGGATATGCCGATAAAATCTATAAACTAATCTTTGGACGGAAAACTTAAAATAATGTCTGACCAGCGTGGTATATTAGGTCAATTTCCCTCCCACTGTAGAGGAGTTTCGAAACCAGTAGTGAGGCGTAGCTTATAAATTTATGTTACAGGATTATTTAAAACTCAATTTCATTATTCTTAATTTAAATATTCTTATTCAATAATTAGTGGTTTGAAACTACTTCATCATTTCATCATTTCAGCCTATTGCCGTCCACTGCTGAACGTAGGCCTCCCTCATTTTACGCCACAGAGTGCGGTCCTGTGCCGCCTGTAGCCAACGACGCCCAGCAACCTTCACTAGGTCGTCTGTCCATCTAGTGGGGGGGCGTCCCACACTGCGTCGTCCGGTACGTGGTCGCCACTCTAGAACCTTTCTTCCCCAGCGGTTGTCGGTTCTTCGAGCGATGTGGCCTGCCCATTGCCACTTCAGCGTGCTAATTCTTCGTGCTATGTCGGTTACACCCGTTCGTCTGCGGATTTCCGTATTTCGGATTCTATCTCGCAGAGAGATCCCGAGCATAGCCCGCTCCATAGCACGCTGAGCGACTTTGAGCCTGGTTATGAGGCCTACATTTAGGGACCACGTTTCCGTGCCGTAAGTCATCACTGGTAACACACACTGGTCATAGACCTGTGTTTTCAAGCACTGAGGTATGTTGGATGAGAAGATCTTCTTAAGTTTCCCGAACGCTGCCCAGCCGAGTTGGATTCGTCGGCTGACCTCTTTCTCGAAATTGGATCTACCTAACTGGACTGTTTGTCCAAGGTAAACATAATGATCGACAATTTCGAGAATCGCATTGCCAACTAGGACCGGTACAGGAATGACATGGGCATTTGACATGACTTTCGTCTTGTCCATGTTCATTCGTAAACCCACTAGTTGGGATACCCTGCTGAGATCGTTGAGCATGGTGCCCAGGTCCTCCATGGATTCTGCCATGACGACAATATCGTCTGCGAATCGAAGGTGAGTGATGTATTCGCCATTGATGTTGATGCCGAGTCCGGTCCAGTCTAAAAGCTTGAAGACATCTTCCAGTGCAGTGGTGAACAGTTTCGGAGAGATGACGTCTCCCTGTCTCACGCCTTTCTGCAACTGGATCGGTTTCGTACTCTTATCCCGAATACGGACTGACATTGTGGCGTTCCTATACAAACACTTCAGCACTTCGATATAACGATGGTCGATTTGGCACCGCTGAAGGGACCGCAGCACCGCCCAAGTTTCGACTGAATCAAAGGCTTTCTCATAGTCCACAAACGCTATACACAGAGGCCGATTGTACTCCTCGGTCTTCTGGATAATCTGCCGAAGCGTGAGGATATGGTCTATGGTGCTATAGCCTTTTCGGAAGCCAGCTTGTTCGGGCGGCTGGAAGTCATCAAGCTTGCACGTGAGTCGATTGGTAATGACTCTCGAAAACAACTTGTAGACGTGGCTCAAGAGTGAGATGGGTCTGTAGTTCTTTAGAAGAGCTTTGTCGCCCTTCTTGAAGAACAGCACCACCACACTCCTGGTCCACGACTCTGGAACGTCGCCCCCGAGGATAACGGAATTAAATAGCTTCTGAAGGGCTTTTAAGACCGGCTTGCCGCCTGCCTTCAGGAGCTCTGCCGTAATTCCGTCATCTCCCGGTGCCTTACCGTTTCTTAGTTGTTCGAGAGCCATTCTGACCTCGCACAAGCTAATGTCCGGGATTTCTTCGGTATAGTGCCGAGTTAGCTTGGATCTGGGATCTTGGACCAAGCCGACAACAGGATTTCGGGATGTTTTATATAACTGTCCATAGAACCTTTCGACCTCTCCCAAGATCTCACTTTGGGATGAAATGACAGTGCCGTCATCGGTCTTCAGCTTAGTCATTTGGCTTTGCCCGATAGACAGATCTTGTGCGAACACTTTTGAGCCACGATTCCGCTCTATCGCTTCTTTAATACGGAGCGTATTAAATTGGCGAATATCGCGACGCACAGACCTGGAGATCTGCCTATTTAGCTGCCTGTGTTCGGACCAATCGGCTGAAGACTGTACTGTCATTTCTTTTCTCCGCTCCATGAGCTTGAGAGTCTGGTCAGAAAGTTTTTTAGGTCTATTAGCGCGGTGAGCCTTGAAAAATTTCGACCCAACCGCGTGGACAGTTTCCACGAACCTGTTGTTTATATCGTTCGGAGATTCGCACTCGTCTAGACATTCGAAGCGATTGTGTAGTTCGAGTTGAAAGTTTTCGAGGTTCTGGTATTGGACAGGTGTAGGTCGGAGGGTAGACTTCATCAAGCGTGACCGTTCGACTTTTGTGTGGATATTTAATGTGCCTCGTACTATTCGGTGATCGCTCCCAGTTTTAATCCGGCTGATCACTGAGACATCATTGAATATATGTCGTTTGTCCGACAAGATGAAGTCTATCTCGTTTTTTGTTGAACCATCGGGGCTAATCCAGGTCCATTTCCTTTGTGGCTGCTTTCTGAAGAAGGAATTCATCATAAAGAGGCTTTCCTTCTCCAGAAATTCAGCCAGTTTCTGGCCCCTCTGGTTTCTCTGTCCATATCCATGTTTCCCCACTCTCAACTCATCATCACTCCCTTTGCCTAGTTTCGCGTTAAAGTCTCCCATAACCACCGTGAAGTGGGTTTTGGACGCGTGTATGGCTTTCGAGATATCCTCGTAAAAGACCTCCACCTCGTCGTCGGAGTATGCCGAGGTCGGTGCGTATACCTGTATGACCTTCAACGAATACCGTTTGGTAATTCTGAGTATAAGGTATGCTACCCTTGCCGACACACTCTCGATCCTCTCCACGTTGCCTACGAGAGACCTGCGAACGATAAACCCTATACCACCTTGGGACGGGTGATCTCCCTCCCGGTAGAAGAGCAAGTTTCCAGAACGTAGGATTATCGTGCCCTCGCCCTCTCTTCGCACTTCTGATAATCCTACAATGTCCCAGCGGATTTTGCTCAATTCCTCTTCCAGCTCGATGACCTTCTCATCGGTCCTGAGTGTCCGAATGTTGTGTGTTACCAGGGCCAAAGGTCGTTTTGATTGGTAGCCGGATCGCTGCCGGAGATTCTTCGCACCCCCTACTCCATCGCTACCAGGCCCGCTACCACGATGAGCCTGTAGGATAGCGGAGCTGCCGTGACTGGGGGCCGTTTTTCTATTTGTGTTGCTCATAAGGGGTTAAAGCCGTAATCGCCACGCTTGGCAGGCGGGTTGGCGATCGCAGTGTGGTGTAATACGTTTCCCAGGAGAGAGCTGCTGCCCACTCTCCTGGTGAACCCTTAGTCGATTTTTACGACTCCCACGGGCAAGCAAGGGGTGGCGACATATGTATTCTATCCCGTCGCCACACGGGCAAACTACTTAGTATTATAATTATTCAGGCGATGCGAAGGCCATATTGTTTTGCACAATAATCAGTGTTCTCTCCAAATAAGACTATTTTAATTTTCTTAATTCATCATCCATATGAATACAATAGTTTTGTAGGATTCCCATGAGAGTACCTACTTTTTTTTTTTCTTTTTCTTCGCAAGGTGGGACCATGGATGTGGTCGCGCCCCGGCAAATCGGCCTGGGGCGAAGGAAGAGGCGGCACGCAACCCCATGGACCCACCCTGCAAACTCCCCTCTACCCGATACCCGATCTTTGTCTTTGGTGGCCATGAGAGTACCTACCTACTGGAGATGGGTTCACTTATACCTAATCTGTGACCACACGGAGCGTGAAACACATCATCAAAAGATTCATGCAATGATTAAAATAGATAGGTATAATAAACTCAGACTGATACTTGGTATTTCGATAATAAATTACATTTTTTTTGGTAGGGTATGGTCCGCACACACGCCGTTCGTTCCGTCCGGGGCAAAGGAAGGGCAACGCGCGGCCCCATAACTCACCGTATTCCCTCCCCATCGCCGTTGGGCCGACCACTGGTACCGCTTCCTTGCCTTATATAAATAAATTACCTTAAAGCAACTTGTCCATCTCTTCTTTACTAAGGCACAAAGGATCTATGATTTCTTACATATTTTTAGTCCCTGTAAAACTACTGCAGTTATTCGCATATAGTTCCAGGCTCTACTTATTAAAAGATTTTGAAAAATGTCCAAACTCAAGTTAGCGTCAAGACATCTCTAGGTTCTTGGGATTTTTCAGCACTATAGTACAGTAGTTCATTGTTGTTAAAACCATTGTTTCCCGATAATTTAACTTTTTCTGCCTGGATATCACAAGATATTTGATGCGCCAACGTTGACAATGCAATGTTTTTAAACAGTACTTATTACCAACACCGTTCGTGCGATTTATCCGTATTTTTTATTATCAACAACAACCTTATAATGTTTTTATTCAGTACTACTAAAAAGCAAAAGACGTCAAGATTCAACGTTCAAATTAAACATGTTTCAAAATTATTTTCAATAATAATATAGTAATGGTTTATCTTTTCGTGTAATGTGGAGAAAGAAAATAAATCAACACATTATTGTTGTCTGTGGATATCGTAAAAGACGACTGAATATGCTGATAAAATATTTGCAAAATATTCCAAACAATGCCACTCAAGTACGGAGGATATTTAGATTTCATATAATCTGCACAGTAATTCGTATGGACCTATGTATCTTGCGCAAACATTTAAAACTTGAGATTTTAGTGTGCTAATATGTCTGTGAATATAGATAATTAAAGTTATTTTATAGTATAATTCTCAGCAGATTTCAACATTTAATTATGAACCGAGCTAAAGATGAGATCGTATCTTTTAGACACGTTATTTTATTTATTAAAAATCTTATACATTATACTTATTTATAATACCTGAAACAGGTTTAGTATAAATATGATGATTTCTGAAGTTCACACAATTTTGACACACTTTAGAGAAAACTATTTCTCTTAAAATTTTGGAAGAACTTTCCTCCCGTAATGATGATTGTTTGAAAAGTTTTCGACATGTCCAGCAAGCAGAAAACATATACAAACTCTATAGATAGAAGCCGTAAACATATTTTTATTCCCTATTAGTATAATTAGCGAAAGGTCAGGTTAAGAGTACGCGTAACCGTAGAGCATGCATGAAGACTGTGAATGAAGCGATGGAGGTATGTCAGGATTTGTTCAGGTTTGGGACAATTCGTAGTCTCTGCCTACCCCTGTGGGAAACAGGCGTGAGGCTATATATGTATGTATGTATTAGTATAATTAATAATTATTTATATTATTAATTTCGCATTCACAACGACGACGTAAGAGAGTGAGTAGGTATGAAAGAGAGAGTATTGGTGTAAAGATGCGAAAGGGAATGCTCCGATGGTTCGGACATGTGAAAAGAATGCCGAACGAACATCTGGTTAAGAAGATATATAATGTGATAGTGGAAGGATGTAGGTACCGGGGGAGACCAAGACTCACCTACCTAGACCAGATTGGTAATAATAATATATTTGCATTTATATCATTCATTTTCTGTATAGTCTAAAAATATTTTTTTTTTGTTGCAGGGAAAAGATAAGAGCAACCGGGAAGGTCTGAAAACAGACATACAACACAGAAAAGAAACATTTTATCGGGTTACTATTTTTTATCATTTTAAATAGTCGTTAAGAAAATGTTTAAAAATTTATCCATATATTTATACTACTATACTTATCCGTGTGTTGACGGAGTAAGAATACAATTCACCACCCGCTGTCTTACCCGTGGGTGATCGTACGAGACGACTAAGGGATATAAAACGCATATAACATCTATGCAAGAGAAGGAAACCTCTAAACAAAACCCTATACCAACACGTCTGACCAGCGTGATATAGTAAGTTAATTTCTCTCCTATTACGGAGGAGGCCCGAACCCAACAGTGGGACGTGTATGATGATATGATGATTTATACATTTCTTATGGTGGTAGTTTACGTTACGCGTATGTACAGATCCATAAATGGATTAGTATTCATCATCATCATTCTCCTACTCTTATCCCAATTACTTGGGGTCGATACAATATGTACTCTGGTTTCATAGTACATATTGTAAAAGTTATTGGCAATAGTTTTATGACCGGCCGCCTGCCAGACGTCAACCTTCCTTGGGCATGTAATTGTTGACCCAACGGCATCAGATGGAGTTGGCCCTGGTCATCATAAGGCTCTTAGTCGTCTTTTACGACACCCACTAGCAAAGTAAGGGTTGGTAGTATTCGTAGCCGCTACCACACAGCTAGTATTGTGGTAATTTTAATGTTAAAACTGTTCTAATTGTTATAGGAGGCTCCGTCAGACGAGGATTCAGCGGTGTCGTCCGCACCTGCCTCGCTATCACCCCAACCGCTCAACGACATGTGGGTACGTAATAAAAACAATAAATATTTGTTAAATTTTGCTTTTTTTTTTTAATAGTGTAATTACTAAGACATACCTCCACTTTATCTCACCTTATAGGGACAAATAACAATATAATTATCGCCAGCCCTTATTTTGTCATCGAGTCTTAAAAATTGGCTAACAGTATATCTAGTAGATTGGAAAGCAGTTCTCTCTTGGGAGACGTATAACACCTCATTGTAATCACCAAATAATTCGGCAAGCATGGCTATTATGGCGCTATCCCTTCATTCGTGGGGGACGTCTACCTCTCATCTCATCATCATCATCTTAGCTCATATATGTCCCACTATTGGGCTCGAGCCTCCTCCATAATAGGAGGGTAATTGACCTACTATACCACGCTGGTCAGACGTGTTGGTATAGGGTTTTGTTTCGAGTTTTCCTTCTCTCGCATAGATGTTATATGCGTTTTATATCTCTATCGATAGTCTCTATCTATAGTCGTCTCGTACGATACGGGTAAGATAGGGTGTGATGAATTATATTCTTACTCCGTCACCACACGGGAAACGTCTACCTCTAGTAGGTAGTTGACAAAAAAAGACTAGTGACGAAGTAAGGTTAGAATTCCCCTTCTCTCCCCTTGGATGTCTAGTGAATGTAAAGAAATGTAAAAATATTATATGGCAACAGTATTATAGTATAGAGTAGCGGCTACGAGCTAATTAATTAATATCATGCAAGAATTCCGCACATGCAGGATTGTAACATAAAGCACGTGCAATTAATCAAATAAATTCAATTATTCTTTGCATAAATATATGATTTATGACCGTTAATCACGATGAACGTACTTGACCATTGTAACGTAATAACATTCTGTAATGGGCCAAAGTAACCCACACAGATCGTCAAAGATTAGGGATGTCAAGTTTTACTTAAAAATAATTATAAATTCATGTAGTTTTAGTAAAGTAAATTAGAAAGACAAAATATTACGACTGGCTGGTTACGAGTGTTTCCCGAAGTATCATCTCATCATCATCTTCATCTCAGCTTATATATGCCCCACTGTTGGGCACGAGCCTCCTCCGTAATGGGAGGGAAACTGACCTACTATACCACGTGGTCGGACGTGTTGTTACAGATTTTATTTCGAGTTTGCCTTCTCTTGCATAGATGTTATATGCGTTTTATATCCCTTAGTCGTCTCTTATGATCACCCACTGGTAAGATAAAGGGTTGTAAATTGTATTCTTACTCCGCACCACACGGATAATACAGAAGTATGCAGATGAGAAATTATTTATTTATTATGAGGATTTTTTTAGTAAGAATTTTGTATATATAGCTCGTAAACGGCTAATAATTTGCAATCAACTAAGTAGAAGTAATAGTTGCGTGACCAAATATAAGCGTGTTGTATCTCTGCTATTTGGAAATAAAATGAAATATAAAAAATTACTAATTGTCATTAATTTCATTATGATGTGAAATTAAGTCATCTGATCGAATTGATATTGTACTGTAATTTCAGCTGTAAAAACGATTATCAGATATATTTATATGTTGTTCTCCGTTTTTATACTAACCGATATCAAGATAATAAGCTTTAATTGCACAGGTCATGCAGTGATTAAGAGACCGACCTTCCGTGCCAGTAGTTTCAACTCTACAGGATAATACTTTGTGCCATCCGCAAATTATTACTCTGATTGTGGGTGTACTTTGTATCAATTAATTGTATGTTTGTGGTATAGTAGCGACTATGAATAATAACAAACCTTATTATGTTCGTGGATATCATAAAAGACGACCTGGGCCAACTTCAAATGATGCTGTTTGATCAATAATTACATTTCCAAAAAGAGTTGACGTCAGGCAGGCAGCTGGTCATAAAACTATTGCCAATAACTTTGAAACGTATATGATGCAAGAGGAGTACATATTGCGCCAAACCCAAATAAATGGGATCTTATCTCATGTCCATCCCATCTCCATGCAGGATAATGAGGGAATATTTATGTTTTTTAAATCCACCGCAATGGAAAGATTATTTTTTAATGTAAAGTGTTTTAAAAGAAAGAAAGGATAAATTATATATCATAGGTGTGTTGACGGATTAAAATAGAATATTATATAATTTGTATTTGGTTTTTAATTTCCCGACGTTTCGAACACTTTATAGCGTTCATGGTCACGGGAGGACTGGACGCTAAGTGTTCAAAATGTTGGGAAATTAAAAAGCATATACAAATGCGTTAGAATCCGTAAAACTAGTATTATTTCAAATGTGTAATACACGCGTAAACATCAGAAATCATTATAGAAGAGATATCGGTTTTTAGATAAGTGTTGTTTTGCTAATTAGCTAGAGGGTGCTGTCCCATTTTGCTCCTCATTTGTTCAACAATTTTTTTTTACTTTACCTGTCGTTAAGTAATAATTTATTTTTAGTCCAGGGTTGGCTGTAAATTTTAATTAAATTTCTTTAATTAATTTTATTTGCAATTTTAGTAGTGGTAGGACTACGCTGTTGACAGTTTTCTGTCTACAGCCGCGTGCCGGTCTGTCCGGGGTAGTGCCACCCTCTCGCAGAAGATTGACGTCTGAGTAATGGCAGTGCACTGTTGTTCTTCGTTCGGTGAACGAGAGAGCCGGAAGGCCAACTGGGTAGGTTTGGGGTTTATATTGGTAGGCAGCCTAGCTATATCCTTGGTATATCAAAGGTCTATGGGCAGCAATGAGATTTACCATCAGGTGTGCTGCTTGCTCGTTTGCCACCAAAAGCAATAAAAAATAAAAAAGAATATAGAGAGATAGAGAAAAACGATAGTCGTTTTTTATAACTATCGTCTCATACTAATCTTAGATAATACGTCTAGCATGGTCTATTGGATTAATAGTCCCATGTATTTTGAAGTTAACTCGTGTCCAGCATTACTATTTATACTGGATTGAAGAATAACAAGAATGGACCAAATAAGGCATTGTCTTGACAGTTCAATGTAAATTACATTTGGCAACCCTAAGTAACGGGCCAATGTAACCCACACAGATATTAAGTTGGGTTATCTAACTAAACGTGCGGAGCCTTTTATGTATATTATAAAGCATAGTTTATACAATTGTGTATTTGTAATAATGTCACGCGATATAATATTCTCAGAGATTTTACTTTTCAAAATAACATGGCCATTGATAATAAAATAAATCTTGCTTAAACAGTGAAGAAATGTCGTGAGAAAATTTATATGGCTAAAAGATTGGAGTGGTTTAAAGCTTGCGTACATTGATATAAAAACAACGTAAAAACATTTATAACGATTTCTGATGTTTACGCAAGTAAACACATTTCAAATAAAACTATTTTTACGGATTCTATCGCGTTTGTAATCTGATTTTTAATTTCCCGACGTTTCGAACACTTTACAATGTTTATGGTCACGGGAGGACTGAACGCTGAACAGACATGAACGTGTTTGAAACTTCGGGAAATTAAAATATATATATATATATATATATAATAGTTCTGCTTGTGAAATTTGAAAGTATTTAAGAGGAAAAGTAAAGACTTAATAGAGAATATATTTTCACTTTTTACAAAAATGATATTTTATAAAACAATTAGAGTCTATTGCGTTAAATTCAGATTCAAATTTATTATGTATAAACCCTGCGAGGGCACTTACATATTGTCAGTATTAACATTTTAATTTAATCTAATAAATTACCACCGGATCGGAACGAAATAATATGAAGCTGCTTTATTGGGTACAATAGCGTTAGGGGTTCATATTTCATTTAGAAGAAGCCTAAACCAGCTAGTCATTACTTAGAAATAACCACAGTTTATTTGACTACGACGGAAGACACATCAATTTACTTGTAGTAATGTAGAAAAAGTAATAAGAGACTTATCCTTGAATTAGCAATGTGTCTAAATACTTAGATAATTGAAGTATGAAAGTATGTAATCATAACCGTATAACAAGCTACACGCAACTACTTATATTCATTGAACTATATTGTAACACAACTTGAATAGGAAGTCTTTGAATTAAGCAAATAATAATCAAATGGTTAGATTATTAAATTATTTTATTAATGTTAAGTTTTTAATATTTTTTATCGATATCAATTACCGTTTTTTTTAAAGAAGTTGTAGGGTCGGTTTTTATTTGCTTGCGTTCTTTAATAATTACAAATTTTTCATACACTAGAAATATGGCTAATAATATATTCGTCCTTTCATCTATCAGCCTATAGACGTCCACTATTAGGTATGGGGGCTTATGCCTATATGCAAGGCAGATTAAATTCTCTACACAAAATTTGATTCAGACACAACTGTTTTCAGTTGTGTCCGTAAATGGCCTACGGTAATACAGGGGTTTAAAAGCTAGCTAAATAATCTAGAAAGAAAGAAAACACGTTTATTTCGATCTCAAAGTACAAACAGATGCAAGACAAGAACAATATAACTTGAATCAACATATTACAAGAAAATTTAAACATAGTAAAAATTCGAGTTAAAAATAAAATAGTAAGTTAACTAACAAAAATATGATACATAGAGAGACCGAAAGAGGTCCTATCTCAGCATAGGCTGTACCGGGACGGTGCAGCGCTGGTTTTCAGATAGAACCAATGATAGTGATATCACGGACAGTCACGCACTGAAATATAGTAATAATCTGATTCCCAAAGTGACATCATTATAATAAATAAATAAACATCGATGCCGTTAATTATATAAAAATAATTAGATTAATAAATAAAGTTAAGATAGATAGAATCTGTAGAAGTTGGATTATCAAAATCCTAACAGTGAACAATTATATTGTTCATTTGTTTGTTGTTTTTTTTACATTATATTCCAAAGAACGTTCCATAGGATTATCCACTTTCCATCAAAAGATACAGTAATTAATATTATAACTAGCTTTTAAATTGATCTTTTATGTAAGTTTAATGCAAATGTATTAAATCATTTCGCTTAATAGAAATACATAGTCTCTCAGAGCGATGGGTAGAGGCTGACACCAATTCCCTTTTGTCATATTGTCTTATGTATGCTTATACGTTCGGTACTTTGAATTTAGTTACATACCACTTAAAATATTAATACACCACTATTCAAATTACTGAAATTTAGCATTCAATATGCTTAATTATTTATAAAAACCCGATTACGAAGCGAAAAATGATGTCACAAACGGGATTCGAAGCCGCACCTATTGGGAGTCCAGCCCAATCGTGCTGCCACTTACACCACCGTGAACTATTGTAGGACATTCAAATTTCGCTTTGCGCGCTTTTTTTTATCATATTTACGTCTTTAAGGTGACGTGCGCCATCTACCCGACAATGTTTACACATTGTAATCAGGTTTTTATAAATTAATACACTATTAATACACCATTAATACAACACTAATTTAAAAAAAAAAATCTCCCCTTACTAGCGTTTCCTTCGGTAATAATAATAATTAAAAAAAAGTATGTTTTGAAGTTTCGCTACCGAATTATCTCAACACAAAAGAAGTAAACTAATTAAAAAAAAAATTAGGTTAAATCAGTTCCGCCCTATGATTGACACGTTACAATTACCATGATCTAACTTACGGGATTAAATGCAATTCTCTTTCTAAACATCCTTGAAATTACCATAAATACGATTAGGCATTACAACATCGTGCGTCATATTGGTTTGAATACCTTCCGGAGGCGCCTATATGCTCACATATTCATAATGCCTTCGGCCTTGAAGCTAAAATCTTCTCTAAACCCAGCTTAATGTCAAATAATATTGCAGTATAAACATTTTGTCACCTAGTAAACTATTAGCGTAGTTGCGTCACGGTATTGTACTTCGTTCTTATATAGGGTGACTACGATTTACTGAGGCAAAGGGAACTGTAACAAAACAACTTTATAAACAGTATTATACAGCCAACAAGATCACTGAGCATTTATTACACCAGTATTATTTCATGATATTGCTTTGCATCAGATTTATAATATGAAAGGTGATTGTGTAACTTGTCTGTAAGGCAACCAAGTCCTTCTAGAGCGAAGCCATATTATTTCTACTAACCAAAATGTAGGCATAAATACAGTAGTATATTTAAATAAAGTATGTATTTTTCGTTTGAAGATTGTAAGAAAAGGGGTCTACTCGTGAATGTGAGCAAAACCAAAATAATGGTCTTTGAAAGAGATGAAGCCAGAACAGATGTAAGAGTAAAAATAGGTAATGTGGTACTAGAGCAAGTGGATGAATTTGTATATCTTGGATGTGGTTTTAGGCGAGATGGAAGGTACACCACTGATATAGAGCGAAAAGTGAATGCGGGAAATAGAGTGAACGGAGCGTTGGGACAACTTCTCGGTAGCCACCACCTCAGCCAGAAGGCACGTGTAGCAATACATAACGCTGTGCTTGTCCCAACATTACTATTTGGAAGCGAGAGTTGGGTATGCAGAAAAGAGCATGAAAGCAAAATTAATGCGGTCGAAATGCGATCTCTACGGAAAATCTGTGGAGTTAGGCTGACCGACCGCATTCGCAACGACGACGTAAGAGAGCGAGTAGGTACGAAAGAGAGTATTGGTATAAAGATGCGAAAGGGAATGCTCCGATGGTTCGGACATGTGGAAAGAATGCCGAACGAACGTTTGGTTAAGAAGATATACAATGCGAAAGTGGAAGGATGTAGGTACCGGGGGAGACCGAGACTCACCTACCTAGACCAGATTGGTCACGTGCTGAAAGAAGGTGGAGTCAAGAGTCTCCGAAACCGGCGAGCGTGTATGAAGAGAATTATGAATGTTGAAGAAGCGCGTGAAGTATGTAAGGATAGAGTTCTCTGGCACTCTGTTCTCTCTGCCTACCCTGCAAGGGATATGGCGTGATGATATGTATGTATGTATTTTCCGTTTAGAAAATTGCTCTGTTTAAGTTATTATACGTTATGGAGTCTATATATCTACTATAATGAGAACGTGGTGATCCATCACACAGGTTTACCCTAGTACGGATATCAGTTCATCGCATCATCATCTTACAAAGGCGCCAAATATTATATACATATATATTCCATGTTTATATAAACATATACACTACTTTTCCGTGTGGTGACAGAGTAAGAACACAATTCAACAACTGCTATCTTGCCCGTGGGTGTCGTAAAAGACGACTAAGGGATATAATATACATATAACATCTATACAAGAAATGGAAAACTCGGCAAATTCTATATCAACACGTTTGACCAATGTGATGCAATAAATCAAATGCCACCCTATTGTGGAGGAGGCACAGTAGTGGGACGTATATGGCCTGAGATAATGAAAGGATTTTCACGGTAATGTTTATAAAAAGATGGCTAAACAGGAAGAGAATAATATAAAGAAATAATGTAAACTATACTAAGTAGAGTAAATATCATCCTCTCAGCTCATAATATGTCCCACTGTTGGGCTCGAATCTCCTCTGTAACGAGAGAGAAATCGACCTACTATACCACGCTGGTCAGACGTGTTGATATAGGGTTTTGTTTCGAGTTTTCCTTCTCTTGCATAGATGTTATATGCCTTTTGTATCCCTTGGTCGTCTCCTACGATCACCCACGGGTAAGATAGGGTAGGTGGTGATTTGTATTCTTACTCCGTTACCACACGGAAAGAGTAAATATAACCAAGACAAATTAATCTTAGCAAAAGACTGTTTTGGTTTATTTGTTATACCGAATTGTATGCTGTGGATATTATGAGTTAACGCACATTTCAGATTAAATATATTAATAAATATACAAAAGGAATATTTCGTAATTTTATTTTGAGACTTAATTAAATACGCAGTTGATTGACCTTTTAATTTCGACATTAGTCAATTTATTTCATTGTTTCAAAAAGATTATCTGACAAGTTATGCCTTTTGGAGAACTTGAACACGTTTAGAGTATGTGGGTGTCGCACGTATAATCGTTTAGCCCAATTTGTCATGCTTAAAAACACGGTCGCTCCAATTTAAGCATGGTAATGATGCCTAGGCTATATATGTAATATCCACCTGATATTATGACAGTATAATATTTTTAGACGATCTACTTCTTAAAAATATGGATGCAAAATCATAAAATTCTGTAAAGAAACATAAATTATTCTAATTCTATATGTTTGTGAATAAATTTGATAAAACTGTTCATATTTTTTTTATCAGCTCATAAACGTCAGCTATTTAAAATGGCTTACCAAGGGGGTGTTATGCCTTAATTGTCACGCTTGATAAGCGGGTTGGTGAGCACGATTCACGACATAATTTCCCCAAGAGCGTGCTTCGACCCAGGAACATCTTGGTGAACCCTTCAGTTTTAGAACTCCCACGGGAAAATAAGGGATGGATAAATATTTTATTCTTAACCGTTCACCATATAGGTTTAATAACTTACATATATGTGCTTTGAAATATCATCATTATATAAAAAGTATGATAAACTGTAATAGAATTTGATAATGTCATACATATGTGTTTAGGTAAACATTGATTTTATAACATTTTGAGCTCTTGTGAGTGGCTAGTCTTCTTACTAGGGTAAACTGAAGAGGGAATACTGTCGATTATGGGGCCGCGTGCCGCTGTTTCGTCGTTCCGGACCGAACAGAGGCCACAATCAATAAAGTTTAATTTAATAAAAATTTCAACTTTGTGACTGCAAAAACTAGTTCATTTGTTTTTAAAACTTATAATTTAGATAATTAATTAAATATATTTTTCTAATGATGTTTTTAAACAGTTGGCAATATTAAGTTATTTTATTTAGTGACAGAGTAAACATATATTTATCTACCCTGCCATTCCCGCGAATATCATAAAAAACAATAAAGGGCGCAGATGATCGCTGCAAGAGAAAATCGAAGTAGAATTTTTTACCCAATTAGTTAACCTTCCAACTAGCATGGCAAATAGGTATATTAAGCAACCTTTTTGCATATAGGTCTGTAATTTTGAATAGTATATGGGTTAAAGAAGAAGAATATTTAGATATATAATTATATATAGATAATATCCTATATACAGCTTAACTGATGGTCATTATTGTTCCAGTCATGTGGCCAATGCCGTTCGGCGGCGGAGCGCGCGTCGGCGGCTGCGCGGGAGTGCACGCGACTCGCGGACGCGTTGCGCGACGCGCGCGACCAACTAGAGCTCATGGAGTTCAGGCTACTGGAGTTAGAAGACGCACACCCCGATAAGGTACATCCCTTACAGTGAATATAAAGTGTATAAAAAAAAATCATTCGCTCTCAATTCTATAAATTTACGCCTTTCGCAGTAATATATCCGATTATTGTTCTTTGTGACGTGAGTGATTTTTTTATTAGTACGATATAAGGACGTGTTGTTTTTTTTCTAAGTGCCTTGTGTGTAATGAATTATATAGTGACTGAAAATATGAAAATACCAGGTGGTTTTTATCGATACTGATTAATTTTTAACTTGCTACATCAATTTTCTGAGTTTGAATAATAATAAAAATATATACGACGCATAATGATTATGTTTATTTGCTTATTTAAAGGCTGTAAACATAGAAAAAAACAATGTTTTATTCAACGTGGAAGCAATATAAACTAATAATTATACATGGTCGAATGAATTATTTAAAATATTAAAAAAAAAAATTCCGTACGATTATAATTTTTAATAAAACACATAATGGGAAATTAATTCATTATTTTGTTGTTTTTTTGTTGTAGGTTGTGTTATATATTTTTATAATTGCATTGAACGTACCTTATTTAACTCTCTCGAAGTGAATTTAAGGTCATAAAAACAAGGATGGTTTTGTAATTATTTTTATATCGCGTGAATTTTCCCGCGGCATTCATTCGTTTTATGAACAAATAGTTATTATAATTATTCATAAACGTGGTAAGGTCACGAGTTTTTCGCAAGAATGTGATTTTAGTTAGAAGTTTTCTTGGATTTATCTTTATATTAATATGTAGGCAAGTAAATATGGAGTATTTATATTTCAAACTATTTCTGTGTTTATCTATCATCTTATCTCATGTATCTCCCACTGTTGGGCTCGAGCCTCTTCTATAACGGGAAGGAAATTGACCTACTATACCGCGCTGGTCAGACATATGGGTATAGAGTTCTGTGTCGCGTTTTCATTCTCTTGCAATGTTACGAGTATATGCGTTTTACACCCCTTAGTCGTCTCTTACTGATTACCCGCTGGCAAGATAGGATTTTTGTGAACATAGGGTAGGTGTTTATGTGTAGTAGTAACAAATAGGTACCTACGTAAATGAGGAAAGGTCTTAAAAAAGTCACAATTCTTTCTATAATAGATTTAGTTCTTGTGATTTCTATCTACATTTTACTTTTTAAACACAAAAGTAGTATAGGTTTTTCCGAAAATCTACATTGATTTTCCTCATTTCCGCGTTGAAATCCGTTGTTAGATTTTTTAATTTTGCTCTTTATTATAAAATTCAGATATACAATGCGAAAGTGAAAGGATGTAGGTACCGGGGGAGACCGAGACTAACCTACCTAGACCAGATCGGTCATGTACTGAAGTAAGGTGGAGTCAAGAGTCTCCGAAACCGGCGAGCGTGTATGAAGAGAATTATGAATGTTGAGGAAGCGAGTGAAGTATGCTAGGATAGAGTTCTCTGGCACTCTGTTCTCTCTGCCTACCCTGCAAGGGACATGGCGTGATGGTATGTATGTATGTATTATAAAATTCCACTTTCTTTAAATGACAATATGTAATACAGTGTGCTTAGCAGGTATAAATCTAAGGACTAAATGTTTTGGGACTATGAAAGCTATGGTTGCAGTAATGGTTAGTGAATAGTTAAACCTAACTCTATCATTTATTTATATATTCTTTCGTTTTGAATAACCAAATTCAGATCTTAGTATTAGATACATAATTGTAATTAGAAGTTATCTTTGGTTGATAACAGTTATATCTGATATTGGCTCTTATCAGAATATCTGATCCGATGATCTGATCTATCTGATGGATCAATAAATTTGATAGATAATGCCAATTGTAGATGGATTTTTGAAATTAAAGTAAAAATAATATATAGCTATAATAGAAATAAATATCCTGACTGATATCTGAATTAAAAAAAGCAATTTTAATTTGCCAAAATTCCTGTCTTCAAGCTATTCGTATAAATATATTATTTATTTTGGTATCATATGCTATATTAGTTTTAGGTATGAATGTTGAAGGCTTAAGGGGTAAAGGAAGACCAAAGAAAAGATGGATGGATTGCGTGAGGCATGACATGGATAGTCTAGGTGTGACTGCAGAGATGACGTCTGATAGGATCGTATGGAAACAGATGACATATTGCGTTAACCCCAAGTAATTGAGATAAGAGCAAGATGATGATGATGATTTTGGTATTATATGCCACATTAAGGATTAATCCTTCTATATAAAAAAATAAATCGTTCAATATAACAGCCTGATAAACATTTTTAGACATCAACAGCCCATTAGCCATGAACTACTTCACACACACATTCCTTTTAACACATAGTTCAAGTGTCAATGGTCTTTCGTTTATTCTTTTTATTTTAGTAAGTGTACTAAAAAGTTATCTTAAAGGTGAACTTTCGAGTCACAATTAAAAATACAAGATGTCACTACCCCTTACTCTATCGTAAGAGTCGTAGAAGTTATACCAGGGAGATGGGCAACAGCGCTCCCCTTCCTTCTGTCAAGTGTGACGATTAACGGCATTTCTGCTTCTAGCTAAAAATTGGACCGATATAAATAATTAAAAGTGTGCTAAAACAGTAAAACTGTCGTTCGATAATTGGTTTTTGTATTTTTCATTTGAAATAAAACTATTCTATAGTGTTTGTAGGACAGACAATCAGAGGACAGTCCTCCCATGACCCAACACGTGATACTGTAAAGTATTCTAAACGCCGGGCAATTAAAAATCAAATACAAACGCAATAGAATCTGTAAAAATAGTTTTATTTCAATAAATACTCGCGTAATTGTCAGAAATTATTGTATTCTCATATATGTTTGTTTTATTACTAAGCACGATCATCATTCAAACTTTTAAGGCACAAATAATTGTCTTGTGGCCATTCAACATAAAATACTTCGCGTTAACGAAGGTTACGTTACTTAGGTTAAATTTTCCTAGGTATTTGGCAAGGAACCTTTTACTTAACTAAGATATTTATAAGCCAACGTAAGCCCCATTGATCATTATTAACGGTTTAAATATATTTTTATGGTGACCGGACGTGGACTGTTTATGGAAGGCTGTGGTTACATTAGCCAGTTAGTCATAATGTTTGAACAGATTGTGATAAAATAACACATTATGTACTTAATATTACGCATACATTACTTATTTAAGCGTTAAGATGACATACATATTCAATAGAAGCCTGCTACTAGAATTAAATCCAAATTTGGACAACGTTTCTGAAAGCACTTGAATCTAACAACGTAATTAAATCTTCCAAGTCTATTTTAATCTACTTTTAATAGCTGTATCGTTATAAAACTTTGCAGGTATGTATAATCTTGATGATAATATAATAATTTGATCCCATAGAAATGAAATGATGTAGGTAGATGGTGGAACTCTTTAGTAGTCCACTCAAGTTTAGACTTATATGATTCGTATAAATGAGTACATTTGATTAATCATAATAACGAGAGTAGTGATGAAGCTAGGAAATGAATATTGCAACTTTTCAATAATTGTTTATATTTATAGTTAGAGGGAGAAATGAGTTTTTGAGTCCTTTAAATTTTAATTAACCTTTCTGTTCTCTCGATTTTATTTGCAATGGCGTTTAAATCAGAATTTATTAGCTTTAAACATGGTGGCATGTGTGCTAAAAAGGTGACTTTTATATTGTTTTTAATACCATTATCATCATTATCTCAATTTATATACGTACCCACTGTTGGGGTCGAGCTGTCTTCATAACAGGAGGGAAATTGGCCTACTATACTATGCTGGTCAAGCAGGTTGGCATAAGGTTTTGTTTAGTTTTCATTTTTAACCGACTTCATCGTGTATACTGTTAAATGCATATTACATCACTTAGTTATCTTTTAAGACATTACGTATTCTTATTCTGTCACCACACAGAAAGCCATACTTAAGTAATATAACCAACTTCAGTAGCGTTAGGACTACACCGTTGACAGTTCTCTGTTTACAGCCGCGGGCCGGTCCGTCCGGGGTAGTACCACACTCTCGCAGAATATCGACGTCTGAGTAATGGCAATGTGCTATTGCGCTTCGTTCGGTGAGTGAGAAAACTGAAAGCCCAACTGGGTAGGCTTGGTGTTTGTATTGGTAGGCAGCGGCTTAATTATACACTTGGTATTGCAAAGTTCCATGTGCGGCAATAGTACTTACCATTAGGTGCGTTGCTTGCTCGTTTGCCACCATAAACAATAAAAGGTTTTATTCCTTAAGGTTGAATGATCGCGTGAGGGCGACGCTCCGGCAGTTAGCTGGGGCGTCGACGGGGGATGGTACCTGAAAGGGTAACCCGCCGGGCTGGCCACGGAAGGCAAGGAAGCGGTACCAGTGGCCGGCCCAATGGCGATGGGGAGGGAATAAGGTGGGTTATAGGGCCACGCGCTCCCTTTCCGTCGCCTCAGACGGTGCGGGCGACGTGTGATCAGGCCATAGCCTACCAAAAAAAAAAAAGTGTAAATGATTTATTTTTTAAAAAATAATAAAGATATTCTCATAATATGGCCAAACAGTTCAATAATGGTACAACTCCATTGAGTGCAGGAAACCTGAACACTGTAATAGGAAGGACCCGAGCGATTAATAATATTAGTTTGTTAACATCCGTATCTCTTCCGCGTTACAATAATATTTTTATATGTACTTCCATATAAAATGTAATAAATACGATTTATAATTGTTCTATCTCAGTAATATTAATTAATAGGTTTTATTAAATGTACTTATGCACGCCGTAGCGAGTAAAGCAGTTAAATAATAAAAAAAAAACAATAGCATATCTTTAGATATTACATCATTATTCTCCTACTCTTATCCCAATTAATTGGGGTCATACAATATGTACTCTTCTTTCATAGTACATATTGTAAAAGTTTTTGGCAATAGTTTTATGACCGGCCGCCTGCCAGACGTCAACTCTCTTTGGAAATGTAATTGTTGACCAAACGACATCAAATAGAGTTGGCCCGTCGTTATAAGGCTCTTAGTCGTCTTTTACGACATCCACGAGTAAAGTAAGAGTTGGTAGTAGTCGTAGCCGCTACTACACCTATCTTTATCACATTGCAAATCTTTATATATTACATATCTTTATATGTACATATATAGCATATCTTTAGATTAGCATATCTTTAAATTTTATATAAAACAAGTTTTTTATCATCATTATGCTCTTATATCAATTACTTGGGTTCTACGCATTATATGTATACCCATCTCCCATCATATATATGGCAAATAGTTTTTGGCAATGGTTTTATGACTGGTCGTATGTAGACAAACCACTGCTACCAAGATCTTGTCTTCGCTGTTCATAAAGACAAAAATACCTTGGACTTAGGCAATAATTTTTGTATTACGAGGGACTTAATAAACGTATCATTAATGGACACTGGGTATAAGACAAAGACTTACAATAACAATTTGAGAATCAAACCTGTGAACAATTGACACCTTAAGCGGTTATGATAACCATTACGCCATTTGTAGAGTTAATTTCTTGTGGTAGTTTTTATGACAACCGTTAGTTAGTATGTATGCATACGCCTTCATGACAAAAGGATATCTTTTTTGTCTTTATTTTTAATACGTTTTATTTATTTTGTTCTTATAGTCAGTTTTAGTTTTGAATTGTTTTTTTTTTTCATCTCTAATTATGTTCTTGATCTTAAAAAAATACAGATAATTACCGCTGTGGTATTGTGCATACAAATAATTTTAAAATATAACTGGTAATTATTATATCATAAAATGCGCAGTATCAGATTTGATATTGTGAATTCATTTTCAATGTTGAAACATGATATTATATATATATATATATATATATATATATATATTTTCTCATCCATAAAGGTAGATCTTTCATAGCCCTTTTTTCTTGTTTTTGCGGTGGGTTATGGACGTGGTCGCGCCCCGCCAAATCGGTACGGGGCGACGGAACAGGCGGCGCGCAAACCCATAGACCCACCCTGCAAACACCTCTCTTCGCCATGCGAGTGGGTCACCGGTACCCGATATTTGTCTTCGGTGGCTTTCATGGCCCTCCCTTAAAAAGTCTTCAAAAACTGACTATAATGCTAATGTTAGCTTCGTTGGATATAATACTGGAACAAACTATACGAATTAGCAATGGTATGACTTGATTGTGGAAAGAATGCCGAACGAACGTCTGGTTAAGAAGATATACAATGCGAAAGTGGAAGGATGTAGGTACCGAGGGAGACCAAGACTAACCTACCTAGACCAAATCGGTCATGTACTGAAGGAAGGTGGAGTCAAGAGTCTCCGAAACCGGCGAGCGTGTATGAAGAGAATTATGAATGTTGAGGAAGCGAGTGAAGTATGCAAGGATAGAGTTCTCTGGCACTCTGTTCTCTCTGCCTACCCTGCAAGGGATATGGCGTGATGATATGTATGTATGTATGTACTTACAATAACAATTTGAGAATCAAACCTGTGAACACTTGACACCTTAAGCGGTTATGATAACCATTACGCCATTTGTAGAGTTAATTTCTTGTGGTAGTTTTTATGACAACCGTTAGTATGTATGCATACGCCTTCATGACAAAAGGATATCTTTTTTGTCTTTATTTTTAATACGTTTTATTTATTTTTTTCTTATAGTCAGTTTTAGTTTTTAATTGTTTTTTTTTCATCTCTAATTATGTTCTTGATCTTAAAAAAAATACAGATATTACCGCTGTGGTATTGTGTATACAAATAATTTTAAAATATAACTGGTAATTATTATATCATAAAATGCGCAGTATCAGATTTGATATTTTGAATTTATTTTCAATGTTGAAACATGATATTATATATATATATATTTT
Source organism: Lymantria monacha (assembly GCA_905163515.2). Classification (NCBI taxonomy): domain Eukaryota; kingdom Metazoa; phylum Arthropoda; class Insecta; order Lepidoptera; family Erebidae; genus Lymantria; species Lymantria monacha. Next base: position 28,545,246 of record LR991090.1, on the reverse strand, counting down.
TTTTTTTTCTCATCCATAAAGGTAGATCTTTCATTGCCCTTTTTTTTTGTTTTTGCGGTGGGTTATGGACGTGGTCGCGCCCCGCCAAATTGGTACGGGGCGACGGAACAGGCGGCGCGCAAACCCATAGACCCACCCTGCATACACCTCTCTTCGCCATGCGAGCGGGTCACCGGTACCCGTTCTTTGTCTTCGGTGGCTTTCATGGCCCTCCCTTAAAAAGTCTTCAAAAACAGACTATAATGCTAATGTTAGCTTCGTTGGATATAATACTGGAACAAACTATTCGAATTAGCAATGATATGACTTGATTGTGGAAAGAATGCCGTACGAACGTCTGGTTAAGAAGATATACAATGCGAAAGTGGAAGGATGTAAGTACCGAGGGAGATCGAGACTAACCTACCTAGACCAGATCGGTCATGTACTGAAGGAAGGTGGAGTCAAGAGTCTCCGAAACCGGCGAGCGTGTATGAAGAGAATTATGAATGTTGAGGAAGCGAGTGAAGTATGCAGAGATAGTTCTATGGCACTCTGTTCTCTCTGCCTACCCTGCAAGGGATATGACGTGATGATATGTATGTATGTATGACTTGATTGATTTAGTAGTAGTAGGGCTACAATGTGTTGACAGTGTCTGTCTACAACCGAGGGCCGGGCCGTTCGGGGCTAACACACTCTCGTAGAAAATGGACGTCTGAGCAGTGTCAATATGCTGTTGCGTTTCTTTCGACGAGCGACAGAGCTGGAACCTCAACTCGAGTGGGTTTTGGTTAGTAGGCAGTAGAGATGAGTAGTTCCGGAGCGTAATAGTTCTGAGAACTATGTCTTTTGCCGGAACGATCTAGTTCCAATCCAACCACACGGCTGAGATAGTTCCATGGGTCCGAGTCGTTCCGACGACCGAGTCGTTCCGACGACCGAATCGTTCCGATGACCGAGTAATAAAGTGTGCGTCATGCATGCGCCTAATATTCTTCTAGATATCGTCGTCGTCGTCTATATATCTTGGTTGTCAGTCCTAACCCTGTAATGTCAAGTATGAGGGTAAATCAACTGATATTCCGACAATTACTGAAAAATAAACGGTACCTAAAAATAACTTGTATTTCGTAGTTTATAGCTCCTTCAAAATATTAAATTTGAAGGAGTTATAAACTAAGAAATATGGATCTTGAATGGCTGGAGCCGATTAAAATTATGTCCGCACATGTTACGTTGGATTGGATTGCATAATCATGTCATTAGAACCGATAGGATAGGATTCATGTACCTACTATCGGTCAGCAGAACTAGATAGGTCCGCGAACATGTTTCCTGGATATAGTTCCGACAGAAAAAGGAATCGTTCCATGTCCGATCCGCTCCAGGACATGATTTGCACATGACTAGTAGGCAGTAGCCTAGCTATATCCCTGCAGTGGCGGCTTACGGCGTAGGTGACGTGGGCCACTGCCTACGGCCTCGCGACCCAGAGGACCTCGTGTCCCGAAAATTTATATGCATTACTCAAAAGCTGCGAACGCGCCAAAAACTTTTTTTGCTAAATTTTCAAATTTCTGTTTCTTTAATATTTGTGGAAATGTTTTTTTGGTATTGGTACTAATGGTAATTAGTTGATCTTTATTTTTTGATGCTGTTTTTACACGAATAAAAATTTCTTAATGTCAAGTGTTTCATTTCTTTTTGTTTTTTTCATTTTATGCAATCCGTCTTCTTGCACTAGCAGAGGGCTCCGCAATATGAATCTTGCCCACATCAAATTTAGGTCTTATGCCGCCATTGCATCCTTGGTAGTGAAAAGGTCCAGGGGCGTCAGTAACACTTACTATTAGATGTGCTGCGTGCTGGCTTGCCACTATAAGCAATAAAAATAAATTGTACGCTTTAAATTTTTTAGTATTATAAATACATAGTTGACTTGTGATGTGACCTTTGATACGGAACTTTAAGTCATGGTCGGTAGGTAACTACGACATAAAATATACTTAGATTTATATATACATGTTCTAATATGCGTAATGTATGATAATAAATTGTTGCTGATCGAATATAACCCAAAACCTGGGATATAAAAACCTTAGTCTGATATCCGAGGGAAGTAAAAATTATTTGTCCAGGTTTACGATTACTTAGATTAATACTAAGGTTTTTTTTATGATAATGTTTTTTTTTTCTTTTTATATTTATATTAATTCTGTACGTGTGTATATGACTGAACTACTCCTAAACGGCTGGACCGATTTTGATAATATTTGTGTGTGTTCATAGGAATTCAAGAATGGTTTAAATTAATAAAGAAACTCATTATAATTATAGTGCTACTATAGATTTCGAGCCATTATATATTTTTTTTCGATTTGTACAGAGCGACGTTTTTTAGGTCAGTTGGTGTCAATTATAATAATTATTGTTTATGTAAATTAAACTCGAAAACCAATTTCCTAAATTATAGGTATATATTTTTTTATTAATATTAATGATTATGTCAAATGGAGGAGTACTATATTTTGCAAATGTAATTCACAGAACAAGCAATGACAATAATTGTTTGAACTTAAATTAAGTCATTTAAAACGCGTAAATGTCAATAGATATATCAATGAATTCACTTGCGGTGACTGGTTAAGATTATAAAGTATCACTTATCCGTAACAACTAAAAATCATGCTCATCCAAGTCAAAATTTTAACAGTTAAATCCTCTGTATCATTACTTATTAAGTCGAATTCAGTGCAGTCGACTGTCGAGTTATCAAGGCACCATCGCACTAACATTATGAGTACAACATACGCAGATTAATGATATATCACCATTTTCTTTGGAAATTGCTTTATAATTAATACCTTTACAACAAGATTTAATAACATTGCGAGAGCTGTATCAACACAGACCGTGAAATTATTTCATAAATGCAGACGTTAGTTAGGCTACCGCTAACAAGACATGTTTATTTTGACTTAATACTAGTGGAGATATATTGATGGGATGTTTGATTGCCAGACCGTGGCCAGTAACCTACATATTGCGGTTATATTGCAACTTTGTTGTAATATAGATTCAAACATATAGTACATTACATTGGAAATATATGAAGTAAAATACATACATACATATCATCACGCCATATCCCTTGCAGGGTAGGCAGAGAGAACAGAGTGCCAGAGAACTCTATCCTTGCACACTTCACTCGCTTCTTCAACATTCATAATTCTCTTCATACACGCTCGCCGGTTTCGAAGACTCTTGATTCCACCTTCTTTCAGTACGTGACCAATCTGGTAAGGCAGGCGAGTCTCGGTCTCCCCCGGTACCTACATCCTTCCACTTTCGCATTGTATATCTTCTTAACCAGACGTACGTTCGGCATTCTTTCCACATGTCCGAACCATCGGAGCATTCCCTTTCGCATCTTTGCAAATGCGGTCGGTCAGCCTAACTCCACAGATTTTCCGTAGAGATCGCATTTCAACCGTATGAAGTAAAATAAAATTTTAAATGTATAAAGTAAATTAAAATTTTAAATGTATTTGAATTTGTTTCTTATTTCGATAACTTGTATAATTATTGGTTGGTTTATATAATGATTTGTGATGTTTAAGCGAGTATTACACGTTTGATATAAAACAATTTTTACGGATTTTATTACGTTTATATTTGATTTTTAATTTCCTAACGTTTCGAATATAGCGTTCATGATTATGGTTTGGCCTGTTTTGTTTCAAATATTGATTGGGTTTTTCTTTTATTATATTTGTTTTCTTTCAATTGTTAGTTTTGATTTTTTAAATAATTGATGTACCCCATCAATAAAGGAATTGTTGGACTATAGGCAAGATTGATTAATTTGATAATCGCCACACTTGATTGGCGTTAGCTGGTATTTGTTTAAGTCTCCTAGGAGACCGTTGCTGCCGATTCTCTTGGATCTATTAGTCAGTTATCACGAGTCTCACGGACAAGTAAAGGATTATGGCAAATTGTATACTTTATCCATCCACACACGAGGAATATTCACATATCTGCGCCCTGCACCTATATGATATCTATCTATCCATCAGACGTCAAAGATATAGGCTTCCTCATCCTGCTAATTTTAAGATATCGTCAGTCCACCTAGTGGAGACTCGTTTTGTAACTCGCTGTATAATCCAATTACTAGTCGCAACTCGAGAACCCGTGGGATAGTCTATAAGAAATTTAATACTTGTGAATCTACGAACGTAGCGAGGTATAAATACTCAGTTGACAAAATTATATTAACTAATACTATAAGAACAAAGTCGTGACTACTGCTTTATTATATACATATATTAGCGTACTTAAGTATTATAAATGTTTACTTGTGCAATACTTATACAATTACTATTCAAATGAATATGCCAAGTACATTATGATAGCAAAACAAAAGGCCAACGAGGAAAGGAAACCCGTCTCATAACTTAAAATTGAATCATTCTTTATAATGTTTTTAGAAGGAAAGTTTATTAATGTAACAATATTACTAATTTTTCTTTCTTTATCGTATAAATTCTAGTGGTTACGAGGAAGTGACCCCCCATAATAAAAGGTTAATTGACTTACTGGTTACACAAATTTCAAGTTTTTCTATTATCCTAATTAGAATATTTTCTCATGTCTTTTTTTGGCCTTTTATTTTATCGATGGAATGGAATGGAATTTAAATACAGTTTATATTACTACTGGTAGTAGATATGGTTAACAAAATTTTGCATCATAATAAAATTATGAATTATGAATAAAATTATGAATTTTTAAAAAACAAAAAAAAAAAAAATACAATTTATATTTTCGCGTTTAGTTAAAACTGTATACTAGACCATAATTTTAAACGTTTTGGGGACTTTCTAGTAGTGGCAGGACCATTCTGTTGACAGTTCTCTGTCTGCAGCCGCGGACCGGTCCATCCGGGGTAGTACCACATTCTCGCAGAAGATCGACGTATGAGTAATGCCCAGTGTGCTATTTCACTTCGTTCCGTGACCGAGAGAACCGGAAGGCCAATGGGGTAGGTTTGGGGTTTATATTGGCAGGCAGCGGCCTAGTTATACCTCTGGTATTGCAAAGACCCATGGGCGGCAGTGACGCTTACTATCGGGTATGCTGCTTGCTCGTTTGCCACTACTAACAATAAAAAAAAAAAACTTTTCACGCCCAATAATGGATGGCCTATGAATTGAGTGGAAAATTAACGAAATATAAACTTTATATCAGAATATAAAGATTACTTTTTATACCTATCTATAATGCTTGAGCTACATAATTTTTTAAATGTACTATTTAAACTTTACAGTATTATTTAGTTTGAATACGGCCTCGAAATATAAAAAAATAGTAAAACCACAGTGCTCTAATTAATAAATGTGTTCAGACATTTTAACGTACATTTATGTAACGTATTAATTTAATATTCATAAGTAAGTGTTTCAAAAACCTTATGATGTAATTTAATGTGTTTGTTAGAACCGAGCGTTATTAATGTACCTACTTTCCTCAATAAACAAGGTTTCTGTACTCGTGTGATTTGGAAAATTAAACAACTTAACAAATTTTATCTCTTTCTACTTTTCAAAAGAAAACGAAAAATATATTTAATTACTCCAGATTAATCCGTAATTTCAGCTTACGAAAAAACAGAATTTTTATTTTGTAGATTCTCGTCATATCGAGTACTATATGTTACGTATATATTTCGTTTGACTAAACTACATTTTAAACTATTAACGAACTGCTTATAAGTGTCACCTAATTCTATTAATTTTATCTTTTCAGGGTGCTAGGGACAATCTAACAGACTCGGACTCGGGTTGCGTGTCTCCAGGCTCCCGTATCAAGGATTCAGCGTCACCTGAACTCAAGCGAATGGATTCTGGATATAAATCTCCCCATGCGCCGAGCAGTCCCTGCAACCCGCGAAGACATCTGGGCACTCCACACGATGATTTTAAAGAAGATTTTGCTAGGGCTCAAGTGCTTGCTGATATTCTGGACAAAAATTCAGAAACAACCAGTGATTCTCTTAAGAGCAACCCAGTCAAAGAACATTTGGAACAGATGATATTGAATGCGGCATCGGCGGAGGATAGGGCCTGCTTGGAGCAAGTTCTTATGTTGCTATATAACCTTCAAGCACTAAGTAGTTCTGTGAGTGAAGATGAATGTTATCAGGTTAGTAAAAATACCTTTAATTGAATTAAAAAATATATGTTCTCATTGTCAACATGACAATTTATATGAACACACAAATAATGTAAATTCTTACCGTATCTATTTTCAGACGAAACCCAGAAGAATAAGTGACCTGAGACTAAAACATGAAACTGAAATTGTTCCAAAAACCCACAAGGCTATTGCAACAGTAACGCCGTATCAGCAGAAAGGATACAAATGTGAGTCCCTAGAAAGCCTTTGTAGCGAAGAAAGGAAACCCAATAATATTTTACAAGAAAGCGGAATATTTGAGGGTGTCGAAACAGAAACAAGGAGTACTCAAACAGATGTGAACGATAGTTTTGAATGTAGCGGTGAACTTAACACCGAAATACAACGACTGAATAGTATAAGAGAGAAACTAGAGAGACAAGGTGTTAGAAATAGGACTTTAAGTACGAAGGATGATGGTGATGGCTTAGAGTGTAGGTGCGTGAAGTTGGGCAAGAAACACAAACAGTATTACGAGAGGAGGCTTAAGTTTCTGGAGGGTAAAATCTCAATATACGAGGCAGCACAAGACGTCAAAGAGGCTAAACTTGCACAAAGATTGCAGAAAGAATTTCTTCTTGAAAACCGAATACAGGTATTTAGATTAATTTACAATACTTTATCCAATTCTTTGTTTATATATTATATTTATAAGAATTTACCTGAAAATTTGTTGGTATATAATTTTGACAGGTTTTTAAAACATCTCCTAAGTCTCCAATGCTGTTGAGCTGTGTATTTAATTTTAATATAATCTATACTTTTTGAGCTATACGTAATCATTCTCGACTGTAACCTATGTATGTGTGGATAAATTGAACTACAGGACTGCTGATTTCATTATATGATACCTTCTATTTCATTCTGTCCAAATGGGTGCTGTACATTAATTGAAAAAACAAAAAAGAATTTACAATGAAATTCTATGGATGTAATATTACTAAAAGTATATATATCTTTCAGGAACTTGAATCCGAACTGTCTGAATTACAAGACAAATATGAAAGATTAGAAGAAGATTGTTGTGAGCTAGAAGAAATCGAAAATGATACACGTTTACATTGGCAGCAGTAAGTATCATTTATAAAGGTATTTTAGTATCTTAATTAGTCTCCGTAGTCATAGGTAAGTTGTAACCCATTCCAACATGTAAATTTAATTCCAAATTATAGAAAGAAGTCTTTTATCTTATATTGGGTACCTTGTAACATTTCCCGACCGTATTTTGTATTTCATCTTTTTGTAAAATTAATTTAAACATTTTTAAAAAAGCCTAAAAGATGTTTAGGTTTCTATCAAGCAATAGCCCCATTTCTCAATGCTCTTTTTAAGGTTTTTGGTAATACGATGTTCTTATAATTTGAAATCTACGTTCGTTTGCCGAAGTTAATTCTTGCAAACTGAATTAGAAATATTCCCTTAAGAAGTATATATGCCATTGTAATTTTACAATCTTGCTCCCGTTTTATACATGAGAATTAAAAAAATATGCAAATATTAAAGTAACATAAGAGCCGATTAAGCTGGTATGGGGCCTGGGTGATTGGTCTAATATAAATTCTATAATAATCTAATTAAACAATTTAGGGTAATGAATTTCGAAGAAAAGGACGTTAAATAAAAAATTTAACTTATAAAAGTTTTACTAAATATTTTTGGTATTTTAGACTCGAGATGGACTATGAGCTATGTTCAGCACAATTAAGAGACATGACGGAGCAGAGAGAGTGTTCACGGGCACAGGCCGAACGCCTAATGGGCGAACTTCAAAACAGAGAGGCTCTTTTGAGAGCACGAGAGGTAAGTAACTTTATCTTTTTAATATTTTTTCCTGATTTTTTTATTCATACATCAATATATCGACTGACTTTTGGATATAAGCCGCTTTAATACGGGATAAGAGTGCAATGCTTTGAGGCATTACACCTTAAGGCATTATACACGTCTAGGAATAATCCCACAGATGGTAGCCGGGTTGGCGGTCACATTTGGTGTTAGAAGTTTCTCAGATAGTTGCTTCAGCTAGATGTGATGACATAATATATTTTCAACACATCACGTGTTTGCAGAAGGGCTAAAATACAAACACTCACTTTTCACTTTAAAATTTCATCAATACTTAGGAGGCTTACTTATTTACTGGGTATAGTCCTATACGACTTTGTTAAGGCGAATTCCTTAGAAGAAAAGCAATGACACTTTTTAGCTGAAAACCTTATTATAAATAGTAACATGATAATGAAGCACTGAATAAATGAGAAAAAAGGTTAAGGATAAAACATCATAAGTATGTATATAAAAAAATTCAAATACACTTCTCAAACCTACCAAATTTATACATTAATGTCTTGACTTTATCCCAATTAATAGGAGTTCAGCACAAATATATCTTCTTCCTCTAAAACAAGTGAAAGATTTTAAGATTTTAGCTGTGTTTTAAGACAAGCTACCGACATGTGACGTCAGTAGTCCAGTAGTCCAGGAAACGCTAATGTTGATCCTACACCTACTATTATGTGAAATCAGTACGATATTTACGATCAGTATTAGCGGTAAAATTCGTAGCTGCTACTACACGGCATATACTAATAGATACTTACACGTAAATATTTTTTTTTCAGAATGAATTATTGACTCGGTTACATAAACTGGAGAAGGCGGTACCGGCGTTGATCGCGTGGAACGTGGTGCAAGTTATTGGTGCTAATTTATCATGCGGCGGCAAGGTAATAAAAATCTTACTTAAACTTATTTTACTTCTAATCATATTTATTCTTAATTATCGATAAACTAGCCCTCGATTCGCTTCGGTTTCTCCATCCCCTTTTTAATATCTGATAACTTTTTGGATATTCACTTTACTGAAACGCTGTAAAGGACATTTTTTATGTACATTAAATGTCTCTAATGTATTTAATTGAATAAGGAGTGATATTATACTTAAAAAGAGCTTCCTAAATAATCCATTATTTTAGTAATATAATATATTAAATAAATATATCTCATTAAGGTTAGCCAGCGTTTGCAATTTAAGCGCACAAAAACATATTATATACGACACTCCATTAAAAAAAAATTAAATTCTCGATTTTTCTATTAAAATATGCATGTGTTATATTGTTAAACCTTTCTTCTCAATCACTGTCTATTGACGAAAAATCTGTTAAAATCTGTTGCGTATTTTTTTTATTTCTAAGCGCACAGACAGAAAAATAATGAGTCCTTGAGTTCATATTACAAACATATACATATTTTATGTCCACAATTTAGATCCATACTAAGAATAACAATAATGGATGGCGTAAAAAAATGTCCTACATGGGGATCCACGACACTTGGCACAAGAAAACAGTGCTTTAATCACTTCTGCATCTGTGTAGTCTTAATTGCTAATTGGCCGATAATATTCTTTGTTAACCAATAACGTGTCTCCGAGTTTCAACTGACTATATATAATATTTTTTATTAAATAAGGGAATCAATTTTATATGCTTATATTATAGTGAAAAATTAATTAATTATTCAAATAATAATTTATTTCGCAGCGCGCATTAATGGATCGGATGAGCGGTTACGGTCAGGATACACGTCAAGTTATCAATCAGATAAGGCAGGAGAAGGTCCAAAGTGAGAAATGCGGCGCATTAGTTGTTTGGAATGACATCAGAGCTTGTAATACACCGACAGTCACAGAGTTACAGCAACAAGTTATCAAGTGAGTGTATCTACTATATATAGCCTCAAAACTTTTGCTTAAACTGATAAGCTCAAGTGTAACGTACCCACTTTTTCAAAGTTTTTTCAGTCTCACGTAGTAGGTTTATATTTTGAAGTTACCATACCTAAATTAACGGCAGCCCGAATTGTGGAATAAATCTTTGTATCGCAGAGGTCTTTACGAACACTCTGTTCGAACTAATACAAATCATCACCATATCCAGAACAGTTATTTGCGGATCATGCAAAGATTTATCTTATATGTGAGTCCAGCTCACAGCACTTGGTACTTCAAGTTGCTATTTGACTACTACATTACGTTACACCCAAATGTATCAGTAATTAACGCTAGTGTAAATTTAATTGAAGTCTAACAGGTATAAGACAAGATTTCTATATATAATTTCATCAGAAAACCTGTAAAAATAATGAAATAACCCATTTTATGAGATCTGGTATATAATTCATGGATCTTTTTTCTTTTTTTTATGATTCTCACTGAACGAAGCGCAACAGCACATTGCCACTGCTCTCCAAGTTTTTGCGAGAGTATGCTACTTCCTTGGACAGGCTAGAGCCTGTGACTGTAGACAGAAAACTGTGTGACGCTACCATTACTGTGGCCTAGCACTAGTTACATAAGTATACTTAATGAATTTTATTATAACAGGCTATTATCAGAAAAGAGGGATATAGAAACTAAATCAAAAGAAGTACAAAATTCTCTTGAGAAGAAGATAAAAGAATTGGAAGAAGATTTAGAAACAGCAAAGAGGCAATTGGCTGCTGCCGTTTGTGGAGCTGAATGTAAGAAGGAAAAAATTGAAGATAAGATTAATAAATTAGAATCCATGATCATAGGAGAAAAAGAAGATGAGAAGGTTCGTAATATTCATGTAATAATAGAGCTGATCTTTGAATAAATTCAAAATGATTATAAGCTTCACATCATAATTCGTATTTTTGGTCACTGTTCACAAAGTGAAATTGGCATAACTATAAAATGCTCGGTGGATGGAATATCATAAAGTTTTATTTCGAGTTTTCTTTATCTTGCATTATTGCTATGTGAAAATAACTTTAGTCGATTGACACTTAGGGATAATAGAAGTTGGAATGATCTTGCATTGAATTTCTTCTATGCCATCTGTAATATATTCGATTTCTGAGCTAACCTTTCGAACGTTTTGACAGTTCTGTGCACCCCTCTTAAACCGTCTTGTCACAGATCTGTGCCCGTTTCTTTTTAATCACTTTCAATCCTTTCGGTCGCTGCGACACGACGACGTAATTTTTTTTTGTCGCTTTCGTGACATTCGAAAGGTTAAACTAAGTAGGTCTTATTGACAATTCATATTAATATGTATTACAAGAACGGGAATTATAATTTTGCAAATTTATAATCAGTCTTGGGCCTTTAAAATATTTCTGATTACCTGCTTGAAGGTCAAAGTTGAGCTGCTATATATAAGCCTATGTATATATACAGTCATTATAATGATTAATTTTTTTAAATATAAATATATTTATTTGTAGTTATATCATTGAAGATTGAAATTTATTTAATTATTTAGATATTCAAACCTCATTCTGTATTTATAAAAAAAATGGAATCGACAAATAGATTTTAAATCAGTATTAGCAAAATTAAAGGAATGTTTGTATCAGCGCATATGATAGTGATCATTATCACAGCCTATATATGTCCCACTATTAGGCTCGAGTCTCCTCCGTAATGGGAGGGAAATTAACCTGCTATACCGCGCTGGTCAGACGCTAGTTTCCATTAAGTAGGTATTTAATAAATATTATTATAGTAATTTTAGATTGATCATCATCATCATCACGGCCCATATATGTCCCACTGTTGGGCTCGGACCTTTTCCGGAGGGAAATTAACCTACTATATCGCGCTGGTCAGACGTGTTGGTATAGGATTTTGTTTTGAGTTTTCCTTCTCTAGCATAGATGTTTTATGCATTTTATATCCCTTAGTCTTCTCTTACGATCACCCACGGGTAAGATAGGGGTTGGTGAATTGTATTCTTACTCGTGTGTTGACGACACGGATAATGAAAGTAATATGTATAAAATATTAATGACTTCTAATGTTTACGCGAGTATTACACATTTGAAATAAAACTACTTTTACGGATTCTATCGCGTTTGTATTTTATTTTTAATTGCCCGACGTTTCAAACACTTTACAGTGATCGTGACCATGATCACTGTAAAGTGTAAAGTAGTTTTATTTAGTAAACAGAATCCGTAAAAGTAGTTTTATTTCAAATATAAAATATTAAATATTGGCAATTGAATTCAATTTATATAGTTGGCCGATTAGTATGCCATATACATATGCTAATGAATTAGAGTAGGTATTGTAAGAAATAATGTTCGAGTAAGTATTAACACATAAAGGCTTTAACCGTGAAGAAACGATTTCCCTCTATGGTTGGAAATCTTGATAATCTTGTACCGATCATAAAAAACATAGTTTCCTTATTATTATAGAACAAAGACTTAACACTTTTGTTTTAAATTAAACTTATCTTAACAGCTTATTCAAATTAATATTTTAGATCGTTGTCTTAATCTGTGGCACGATTGAAGTCGAATTTAAAATTATCAAGATTTTGCTATTTCTGCGCAAACATTTCTCACTTTCAAGCCTTCGTCACATTGGTAGAAAAAAAAATTACTGTCAAAATTTACTAGATTTTATTTTGAATTTTTATTTGAGTTTTTGGCGGGAATCTAAAACGTCATGTGATGCTCTTGTATTATATTCGATATCTTAGTGTTTTAACGTGTTATATTAGATAATTTTGATGGCATTTTATGTAATGTGATGTGACGGAACTGCTGAGATGATAGTGAATATCATATAAAAGTAAAACACTTTTTCGTTTTCGCAGCAACGTTTTCGTTTTTCATCAAAATTCATACATACATACATACATATCATCACGCCATATCCCTTGCAGGGTAGGCAGAGAGAACAGAGTGCCAGAGAACTCTATCTCTGCATACTTCACTCGCTTCCTCAACATTCATAATTCTCTTCATACACGCTCGCCGGTTTCGGAGACTCTTGACTCCACCTTCCTTCAGTACATGACCGATCTGGTCTAGGTAGGTTAGTCTCGGTCTCCCTCGGTACCTACATCCTTCCACTTTCGCATTGTATATCTTCTTAACCAGGCGTTCGTTCGGCATTCTTTCCACATGTCCGAACCATCGGAGCATTCCCTTTCGCATCTTTACACCAATACTCTCTTTCATACCTACTCGCTCTCTTACGTCGTCGTTACGAATGCGGTCGGTCAGCCTAACTCCACAGATTTTCCGCAGAGATCGCATTTCGACCGCATTAATTTTACTATCATACTCTTTTCTGCATACCCAACTCTCGCTTCCATACAGTAATGTTGGGACAAGCACTGCGTTATGTATTGCTACACATGCCTTCTGGCTGAGGTGGTGGCTGCCGAGAAGTTGCCCCAACGCTCCGTTCACTCTATTTCCCGCATTCACTCTTCGCTCTATATCAGTGGTGTACCTTCCATCTCGCCTAAATCCACATCCAAGATATACAAATTCATCCACTTGCTCTAGTACATCATTACCTATTGTTACTCTTACATCTGTTCTGGTTTTATCTCTCTTCATCAAAATTCTCACAACATACCATTAATAGTGTGGCCATAGCACTGTTGATGGCGACAATTTGACTTACTGACGGACAATGACTAATCTGAAGACACTAAAAACTTGAAGATAATTATAACTCGACACTGGCAACAATGGCTCATTTAAGTAGCTGATTGCCAATACATAAAAATAAGAAGAAGAGTTTCTATTTTTTCTAGAATGATTCTGTTTATACATCTTAGTTATTATTTATAACATGAGCGAGACCAGAGGGTTATTAATGAGTTATATTCTCAGTCCAATAATATTATTTATCACATAATAAGAGCGTTTATTAACTACGGAAGGGTTTATGGAGAGCTCTTAAAGTGAGTTGTCGTGAGATCTGTATTAACCCCTTCTTTTCCACATAATTTCACGTGAGATACTTCCAAATCTATATTTTAGTTAAAAGAGCGTTGGATTTAATAAAAAAAAACAGAATTTCTTTTATTATTTTTACTAAATCCAGTATTTGAGATTGTTTAAATCGTAACCTAAAATTATCCGTGTGGTGACGCAGTAAGAATACCATTCACCATCCCCTATCTTACTCGTGGGTAACCGTACGAGACGACTAAGGGATATAAAACGCATATAACATCGATGCAAGAGAAGGAAAACTCGATACAAAACCCTATACCAACACATCTGACCAGCGCGATATAGTAGGTTAATTTCCCTCCGGAAAAGGTCCGAGCCCGACAGTGGGATATATATGGGCTGTGATGATGTTGATGATCAATTTAAAATTACTATAATAATATTTATTAAATACTTAATGGAAACTACTAAAATTAAGGGCTTCGGCTTATACTCTCTCACCCTTTGAATTAATCACGTAATTAATTGACGTCCCTTATGAAACTTACTCTTCTTTAATATTACCTAAAATTATTATAGGAACCTGCAGACCCTGTAATGGGATCAAAGATTCGAGCCCTCCTGATAAACGAACAAGAGTTAAAGAATAGAGTATCAGAGTTAGAGAGGAGAGAAGCAGCATACTTAGAAATGTTGACGCAGGCAGACGACATGTGGGCGGAAATGGAAGGTGGATATAAGAGGAAGATTCAAGAGTCACAGTCGACAGAAACGCAACTGAAAGGAAAGGTAGTACTTAATATAAATTACATAATAATTCTTAAAATACAGTCCTAGTGTTCTAGAGATAATCATGTCTTTAACTGCATATTAATACGTGATTTTCTAATTTGCATTGTTACTTAAAGCAATATCCTTTTCTAAATATAATAATAAATTCTAATTAATTCTTATAATATGCCGTGTGGTAGCAGCTACGTATACTACCAACCCTTACTTTGCTCGTGGATCTCGTAAAAACGACTAAGAACCGTATAACGACCTGGCCCAACTCCATCTGATGCCGTTTGGTCAACAATTATATTTCCAAAGACGGAAGGGTTGACGTCTGGCAGGCGGCTGGTCATAAAACTATTGCCAATAACTTTTACAATATGTACAATGAAAAAAGAGTTCATATTGTATCGACCCCAAGCAATTGGGATAAGAGTCAATCATCATCATTATTCTCCTAATGATGATGACTTGAAGCAATATTCTTTTACTCTTATTAATTCACACTTAGTTGTTTTTATTTTTCTTTTTAAAAAGACACCACCCAGCACTAAGGAAATAATGCTTGTATTACGGAGGACTTTACAAACATATAATTAACGCAGACAAATTACACCCAGAGTCAGAACAACACTTTTTAGTTCGCACAAAGTATTGTCCTGCGTATATACTATAATAAATAGTATAATTCTATTTTTTGTAATTATTTTTATTTCTTTTAATATAGATATGTAAACTTGAAAGTGAACGTGATCAATATAAAAGATTATTCGATCCTATGAAGAAAAAGCTTAGAGAAGTTGAAGAATCAGAATCAGGAATGCGTATCGCTCTTGAAAAGGCTGAGAGAGATGCGAACGCTCTCAAAGCACAAAATATCAGCCTTGCTGCCTTGTGTAAGAAGGCAGATGTGGAGTCCAAGAAGTCTGAAGCGACCATCAAAACTCTGGATGCCAAGTTTAAGGTTTATATTAGTTCTTTTTTAATAGCACAATCTTAAAATCATGTATAAATAAATGATTGTGTATTTTAAAATAATAATTATTTTATTATACGATAAAAACGTACTGTACTTTAGGTTTTGAGCTTCTTTAATTTTGAGCATTTTATTAATAAAGAGCTTGCTTCTGCGGTGAAGGCAGCTTAGATATTAAAAGATATTTTCATTGGTGTGGAAAGTCGCAAACCTGCACCATAAACGCTATAGCATACATTTTACCTATAAGGGACAGTTAGTACCTTACATCTTGGGCAATAACGTATTTGAATTAGTATTTAAAAAAACCAGGCTTATAGCTCTAAAATATTTGAATATTATTTAAATTTGATATACAGCAAGCTAAGGTTTGTGAAGCAAGTTCTATTTAAAAAAAATCTGCTTTAATCAATACAGGAATACGATCAATCACTTTTAAATGAATGATAATATACTTGATCTATTGTTAAGTTATAATAATTAATAAATGTAATCCTAAATAGTATAAAATAAAGATGTTTCTGTTTGGATTACAGAAGGAAGTAGAACAACTGCGTAGAATGAATAAGCATTTAGATGAAGATTTGAAGATACATAAAGAAACAGCAAAACAGACAGAGATAGGTTATTTAGGGGACTTGGAATCCGTTAGAAAAGAATTGAATAGAGCCTGCAAGAACAACCTTGATTTAGAAGTAACCAACAGTGAATTGAAGGAGGAGGTATGTAGAGCAGTATATGGGTTTTAAGTCTTAATAATAAAATAGATAGGGCTTAATAAAAGGGAAAATCATTTTGATATATGGTGTTCTGTCTAATTAATAATTAATTGAATTTATTATAATTATAATTTGTAGTTTCATATTAGATGCTTAAATTATTGCACTTTATAACGCTTTAAATGTTTATCGCTTTTTAACTAACGCAAATGCATGTGGGCTTTAAAAACTTGTTTTTTACGTTAAAAGCGCTCGGCTCACGAACAGTGCATGGTCCGTACCGTGGTTGTGACGTGTATATATGCATGGAAGCTTTGGAGAAGTTTTAAGAAGAAATGTGTTCTCAGGTCGAATCTCTGGAAAAGCAGCTAGCTTTAACGCAAAAAGCCTTAACACAGTGCAAGAGGAAATGTGATGAGAAAATAAAAACTTTAAGCCATGAACTATCAATAAAAACTGAGGAACTTGAAGAATTGAGAAGTGAAACAATGAGGCAATCCTTCCACGCGTCTCGAGTAGAATTAAAACCAGATAGAACTGAGTACATAGATGAAGGTTATTCTGTTTACACGGCGGTGCCAAAGAAGACTGATTACAGTAGAATGCATCACAGTATGAGTTTTATCACATCAGAGTCGCGTTGTTCTTGTCCGTCAATGCGAAGTCAACTTGTTGGACAACTAATTGAGGATCTGTTCGAGAGAGTTCACAATACAGTTGATGATGACTTGAATAGGTTATGTAATGAGATCAGTCTGAATAATAGTAGAGATGTGACTGTTGAAACCAAAGCGAAAATTACAAATTACCTCTTAATGGCTATATCAAAAGAGCTCGTTAGGTCTATTGGAGATGCCGATGCTAAAACAGATACAGAGGTAAGTATGGGAATGGCTAAATTAATAAAGTCCTTTAATATTCATAATAATCCATTGTGACTAAAGTTATAACTGCATTAGACGTTAAATGTGTGAGTTTACTAATAAGTTTGAACCTAATTCTGGTCGTGGTTAAATTCTAACATAATGATAACTACGAGTACTTTTGATATCTATTTGTCTGTAATGTTAAAATAGTATATTGAAATTCCAAAACAAATCAATTTTTATGGAGCAAAACTAAGTTGATATTATATTTAGAGTAAAAACACTTCCGAATCATTATCTAAAATGACTTAGAGAAATACTATATTAAACTGGGTCTCCATATAAGGGGCCGTCCATTACTTAAGTGCGGCTCGAAAGACATTGTGTTCGACAATAAATACGAAATATCAATTGGACATGGTAAGATATCATGCCTATTTAATTTATCGTTTAACGCGCCATTTCTACCATGTCAAGAGCTCTCAGTGCTTACCCATAGTCCGGGTTAATCTGTAAAAGCCATCCGCAGCTAACAGCACACACGAAAAAAAAGCGCTATTTCTAAATAACTGAAAAACGGCGAGTGAGCTTGACTCGCGTTTTAAAAAAAATTTGAAAAAGATCACGTGATTAATGGACGACTGTTAACGAATATTGATATCGAAATATTAATCAAAATTTGAGACAGTATCTCTTATGTAATTCGACTGTATTCTCCTTTTACTTGGAAAGCAGTAAAGTCAATATAATTTTATAACCGTAGGAATGGCAACGTGCGGCATCATCGATGTCAATTAGCGTGCCTACGTACTGCAAAGAAACGTTGAGTGCGGTGGGTAATGAGCGCGTTGTGGCCGGTGCTGCGCGCCTGGCCTCTGTTACATGCGCATGCGCAGCTGCTCGACTTGCGGCCGCGCGGCCAGACCTCGCTCACGCCGTGAAAATGTGTCAGGAGGTAAGTTTTCTTTATTGCTTTTGTTGGCAGAGGAGTAGGTAGCTTACCAGATGATAAGTGGTTAATGATGCTCATGGACTTCAGAAATATTAGGAGCACAGCCAAGTCGTTGTCTATCGTAAAAGCGAATGGTGCAGAATAGGAGAAAATAGAATGAAGAGAGTATGAAAGGGTTTGGGTTTCTAGCCTCTAATAATATTTCCATTGATTTTCCATTAATAAGTATTAGTTTTTGACTCGATTTCGATTTTTTTTTATAGGATACCACCCTGCACTAAGGAAATAACCTTGTATTGCGGGGGACTTTACAAACATGCAATTAACGCAGACAAATTACACCCAGACTCAGAACAACACTTTGTGGATCACACAAAGTATTGTCCTGCGTGGGAATCGAACCCACGGCACTGGCACGGAAGGTCGGTATCTTAACCACTACGCCATCTGTGCAGTCAATTCTTTTTGGATATTCGAGCTGTCGGATGTAATTTCACAATTTATACATGTCTATGTACCCATGTACTAGTAGGTCATGTTAAAAATACGATGTGCCATGCACTCTGAGGAATTACCAAGAAAATCAGCAGCAGAATTGTTTTGGGTAATTTATAAAAATAACTGTGATTGTTAACGCACTGGCCTATCACATCATCAGGCCATTATCACATTGCATAATCTATATGTACCTCTTTGTGGAGCCCTATTACCCTATTACAGCTATAGTTCATAGAAAATACAGTTCATAGACAATCTAATTAGAGAATTAGAATAACGTAGATTGTATGTATACCTCGGAAAAGGTAGTCAATAAATCTTTCAAAAACCTAAAGGGACCTTATACTGAAAAAAATAAATTTTGGAACTGATGTGTGAGGGCATTATGAATCTTTTAGTTATATTTTGAAATTAGACTCTGCATTATGAATCTTTTAGTTATATTTTGAAATTAGACTCTGCATTATGAATCTTTTAGCCGTATTTTGAAATTAGATTCCAAAATTGTCCATGTATATGAGACAATCTTTATGTTACACTTCACTACCCATTCCTCTAAGTTGCATCTTCTCCTAATCTTAAAATCTTCGATATTCATATTTGAAATTTACCGAACATTATCGCTGTTCTACTAACAATAATTAGTTCTAATTCATGCAACACAGGCAGGTCTTAAGTTTTCACAAAAACTTACTGTTTAAATTCTTCTTCTCACATATGTTCCACTGTTGAAGAGAAGTTGGCCTACAGAGGAGTTGGCCTACTGTATCACGCGTTTCAGATGGGTTTCATGCTATTGGTGTCATGTTTATTTTATCTACATGATCATTTGTAACTTCAAATTTTTCATTATCGAACTTTGCCAACTCAATCTCATGTCGTCTAGCTTTTTTACGTTCTCAAAAAATATTGACGTCAGACAGGGGGCCGGTTATAAAACTAAAGTCCAATAACCTCTCGGAAAATGTGCGATGGAAGTCCGCTTCCATCCATTCCATCCGTTGAAAGCGAAGTACATGTTGCATCGACTTCAAGTAATAGGGATAAGAGCAGTATGTTAATGTTGATACATACATACATATCATCACGCCATATCCCTTGCAGGGTAGGCAGAGAGAACAGAGTGCCAGAGAACTCTACCTCTGCATACTTCACTCGCTTCCTCAACATTTATAATTCTCTTCATACACGCTCGCCGGTTTCGGAGACTCTTGACTCCACCTTCCTTCAGTACATGACCGATCTGGTCTAGGTAGGTTAGTCTCGGTCTCCCTCGGTACCTACAACCTTCCACTTTCGCATTGTATATCTTCTTAACCAGATAATTTGTAATACGAAGTTAATGTTGATAATTTGTAATACGAAGTTTTATCTTCTGACCATATTTGTATATTTCTAATTGCAGGAAGTTCTAGATCACGGTGATGTTAAAATCATGGAGGAGCAATTAGCGAATGCAATTGAAAGTATTGTTGTGAGTATTTATTTTTCTTCATTAGTTCTTATGCTATTGCGTCTCCTCCATAGTTAGTGAGAAAATAGTCTGATGTCCCATTGTATTCCAAAGATTTGATTATATTGTAAAATTGACAAAACTTACCCCTGCATAGTTTATCTATACTAAAATTATAAAGTGGTGTTGTGTGCTTGTCCCAACATTACTGTATGGAAGCGAGAGTTGGGTATGCAGAAAAGAGTATGAAAGTAAAATTAATGCGGTCGAAATGCGATCTCTGCGGAAAATCTGTGGAGTAAGGCTGACCGACCGCATTCGTAACGATGACGTAAGAGAGCGAGTAGGTATGAAAGAGAGTATTGGTGTAAAGATGCGAAAGGGCATGCTCCGATGGTTCCGACATGTGGAAAGAATGCCGAACGAACGTCTGGTTAAGAAGATATACAATGCGAAAGTGGAAGGATGTAGGTACCGAGGGAGACCGAGACTAACCTACCTAGACCAG
Source organism: Lymantria monacha (assembly GCA_905163515.2). NCBI lineage: Eukaryota > Metazoa > Arthropoda > Insecta > Lepidoptera > Erebidae > Lymantria > Lymantria monacha. The sequence continues at coordinate 28,524,544 of LR991090.1, read as the reverse complement.
ATCGGTCATGTACTGAAGGAAGGTGGAGTCAAGAGTCTCCGAAATCGGCGAGCGTGTATGAAGAGAATTATGAATGTTGAGGAAGCGAGTGAAGTATGCAGAGATAGAGTTCTCTGGCACTCTGTTCTCTCTGCCTACCCTGCAAGGGATATGGCGTGATGATATGTATGTATGTAGGTGAATTAAAATATTAAGGACTTATTAGACGAAAGACACCTTAGTCCTTCCGTGACCATGATCACTATAATGTGTCCGCAACGTCGGGCAATTAAAAATCAAATACAAACGCTATGGAATCCGTAAAAATAGTTTTATTTCAAATTTATTTCAAGTATTAAATAGTTATTTATTTGTTTTCAGAATTGTCCATCTTGTGCGTTGGGTACAAATGCGATAGTTTGGAGCACAGACGTTTGAACACGTCGTCTTGTGCTATATAAGTAAGTTATTTTTGTGTTAATTATAATTCTTCTTGAGTCAATATACGTCTCATTATTAGGCAAATAGTCTTCTCTACAATGGGAGGAATTTTGACCCTCCTATACCATGCTTGTTAGACTTAGTATAGTGTTTTGCTGAGAGATTCAATTCACATATTTTTTAACTTAATAAGTAACTATTTCCATGTGATGACGCAGTAAGAATACTATTCACCACCCCATATCTTTCCCGTGGGTGATCGTACGAGGCGACTAAGGGATATAAAACGCATATAACATCTATGCCAGAGAAGTAAAACTCGAAACAAAACCCTATACCAACACGTCTGACCAGCGCAGTATAGTAAGTTAATTTCCCTCCCATTACAGAGGAGGTCCGAGCCCAGCAGTGGGACATTTATGACCTGTGTGTGTGTATGATGATAATGATTATAAGTAACTCTTTGTAACTCTGAGAATTTGCAAGCATACAATTAATGGGCGCAACTAACACAAACAACAATTAAAATAATCAAAAAGATCGCAATAAGAATAATAATTATTCTACATGACTCGTCACGGAGAGTCGCTTCTTAGAATACTACAATATCTGTAAAAATAATTTCCAGAAAATATTCACATATTATCCTTGTTGTGATAGAGTAAGAATACAATTCACCACCCCCTATCTTAACCCTGGGCATCGTAAAAGACGATTAGGGGATATAATATGCATATGACATCTAGCAAGAGAAGCAAAACTTGAAACAAAACCTTTTACCAGCACGCCTGACGAGCATATAATAGGTCTATTTCCCTCCCATTACGAAGGAGGCTCGCGCCCAACAGTGGGACATATATGAGCTGAAATTATGATGATTGATATACATATTTTTATATGTGGTGATCAAATAAGAAGTAGACCCGCCCTACAATACACGTCTCGACGCCGTGGGGGTGGGCCACTGGAACGCGGTCTTTTTCTTCAGTGGCCCACCCGGCGGTCTACCCTCACGGGTATCCTCTCATGTCGACGCCAAGTCATCTCCACCCGAGTGGATCTGGATGTCAACGCGTCGCCCTCACGCAGTGGCCTCGCTTAACGACCAGGCTAATCCGCGGTCCCGGCACCCGCTACAAACCTGACCCCAAAATTGTGACTTATATGACATAAAATGATGAGATGATTATTCATAGGATTATTTTTTGTTCCACAGGTGTTATACCTCCACCGACCTCACTCTGGTGCCTTCATTAGTTAAGCCGTTAGCCACTACGTACGAATTGTAAATATATTTGTATCATATTAAACAATACTCCTATTTTATTGAATATAATAATGTAAGCGAACAATAACGACGAACAATGTCTACGAAGTTAAAGAATCTTTTGCGCATAGATTCACGAGTTTATTTTTTCGTTTTACTTTTCGTTTTTGTCAGTTTCTGTGCCAATCGTGTTTTGATGTTAAACTTGCGTGCAATAAAACTTTAAAAATATTAAATTATTTAATTATTATTATATTCTTTTTTGTTTTAAAATGACTCGCAATGAAATATTATTTTATTTAATTTCGCGATTATAGACTGAAAGGGACAATCCCCAAATAAAAAAGCGACTAGTATTTTATTATTACGACTTTTTGATGTTAAAATAGATTGGCAATAGTGCAAAATAAATTAGTTTGATTGCAAGCAAGTGGTGTTTGTGTAAATAAGATTAATGTCTACGTCGAATAAATTAAATGATGTTTTTTTTTTAACAATTCGAGTCACACAAAAATATGATTCTTGTGTATTTCTCTTTATGTATATTAAAATTGATTTATTTAGAAGACGATGCATTGATCAATTAAAATATTATTGAAATAGCGTTGTTTTATTTATTTTGTTACGTATTCACGTAATTCACTACACGTTAGCTTTTTTCTGTATTACATTACCTACATCAAATACTAGAAAAAAAAAACACTATAAAACATTAATATATTGAAGAAAATTTAAGAGGGCCATTTTACATTTTCACATTCCCGCCAAAACTTTGTAAGGTGTTGTTTTGACGCCATAAATTACAGAACTTTGGGAGGTATTCTCTCTCATCTTTTTTTTTAGAAAACAATGTTAAGGTCCCTTTAACACCAAATCTACGCCATCACTAAATGTAAAAAAGAAATGTTTGCACGTATTTAATAAACTAGGGTTGGGAAATTGGAAACCTTTTGAGTTGTGGTAGTTTCATAGCATGAAAAGAGGTTAACATTAATGTAATATGTTTACTTATTTTCCCGCTATAAATTAGAAAGTAATTTACAAAATGATCCATCAAAAAAATGCGGTCGAAATGCGATCTCTACGGAAAATCTGTGGAGTTAGGCTGACCGATCGGATTCGTAACGACGACGTAAGAGAGCGAGTAGGTATGAAAGAGAGTAATGGTGTAAAGATGCGAAATGAAATGCGCCGATGGTTCGGACATGTGGAAAGAATGTCGAACGAACGTCTGGTTAAGAAGATATACTATGCGAAAGTGGAAGGATGTAGGTACCGGGGGAGACCGAGACTAACTTACCTAGACCAGATTGGTCACGTACTGAAAGAAGGTGGAGTCAAGAGTCCCCGAAACCGGCGAGCGTGTATGAAGAGAATTATGAATGTTGAGGAAGCGAGTGAAGTATGCAAAGATAGAGTTCTCTGGCATTCTGTTCTTTTTGCCTACCTTGCAAGGGATATGGAGTGATGTTATATATGTATGTATGTATCAAAAATTAACATTGATTCAATATTATGGGAAATATTTCAAACTAAAAAAAAAACATTTTTAAAGAGATATTTATTAGAAAAATGAGAATAAAATTAAGAGCAGAGAGGCTAGATTGTTGTTGTGATACCGTTTATACAGCTTTATATTATTTATGGTTGACAACAAATACAGGGTGCCGATTTTATTACTACACCTAGTTTAAGTTATTCACTTAAACTAGGTGCAGGAATGACGTCATATAAACCATTACAGTTAGATGCAGACTCCTAGCTCTGCCTAATCCCGAGATAAAGTGATTTGTTTCTTATCAAAACAGTAGGTTTGCCAGCGTACATTGACCTGTAGGTACATTTCGACCCAACTGTGCGGCGGTGAACGCAGCGAGAGTGGGTCACACGCATGAGTATATGCCTACATCGAACTTTTATAGTACAAGTGTATTGACCGCTTATCAGTATGGCAATTTAATCAAAAGTTAGGTACTAATATTTTTACTGATTTGGATAGTGTATCATGGTCTGATACACCCCCTTTAGGGGTTCTACTAATTCATCATCATCATCATTTCAGCCTATTGCCGTCCACTGCTGAACGTAGGCCTCCCTCATTTTACGCCACAGAGTGCGGTCCTGTGCCGCCTGTATCCAACGACGCCCAGCAACCTTCACTAGGTCGTCTGTCCACCTAGTGGGGGAGGCGTCCCACACTGCGTCGTACGGTACGTGGTCGCCACTCTAGAACCTTTCTTCCCCAGCGGTTGTCGGTTCTTCGAGCGATGTGGCCTGCCCATTGCCACTTCAGCGTGCTAATTCTTCGTGCTATGTCGGTTACACCCGTTCGTCTGCGGATTTCCGTATTTCGGATTCTATCTCGCAGAGAAATCCCGAGCATAGCCCGCTCCATAGCACGCTGAGCGACTTTGAGCCTGGTTATGAGACCTACATTTAGGGACCACGTTTCCGTGCCGTAAGTCATCACTGGTAACACACACTGGTCATAGACCTGTGTTTTCAAACACTGAGGTATGTTGGATGAGAAGATCTTCTTAAGTTTCCCGAACGCTGCCCAACCGAGTTGAATTCTTTGGCTGACCTCTTTCTCGAAATTGGATCTACTTAACTGGACTGTTTGTCCAAGGTAAACATAATGATCGACAATTTCGAGAATCGCATTGCCAACTAGGACTGGTACAGGAATGACATGGGCATTTGACATGACTTTCGTCTTGTCCATGTTCATTCGTAAACCCACTAGTTGGGATACCCTGCTGAGATCGTTGAGTATGGTGCCCAGGTCATCCATGGATTCTGCCATGACGACAATATCGTCTGCGAATCGAAGGTGAGTGATGTATTCGCCATTGATGTTGATGCCGAGTCCGGTCCAGTCTAAGAGCTTGAAGACATCTTCCAGTGCAGTGGTGAATAGTTTCGGAGAGATGACGTCTCCCTGTCTCACGCCTTTCTGCAACTGGATCGGTTTCGTACTCTTATCCCGAATACGGACTGACATTGTGGCGTTCCTATACAAATATTCTACTAATTAAATCGGCCAAAAACCTGTATATGTGGGTGTATGTGGCAGCAAGTAATGGCGCGGTTTTTTGAATAAATTTCCCATGCTGTCTAGGTTTTATGGTAGTCTATAGTCTGGACATACACCGCCCGTTCCGTCTGAGGTAATCCCTCACCATCGCCACTGGGCCGGCCAATGGTACCGCATCCTTGACGTCCGTGGCTAGCCCGGTGGGATGCTGTCTAGATGCTGTATCATTATGAAGAGAATGTGGTCTACATTAGGCTCAGGTAATTAAGTTTTGGCGGCAACGTGAAAATGTGTTGTGGCGGTCTTATATTCGCTATTTAAGTGTTCTAACGTGTTAAATGAAATAGTTTTTGATGGTTTTTACTTAATTTTATCTAGAGGAAGTGCTAAGGTAATAACATTAAGTGATCTACATGTGTTTTCGCGTTCTAAGAAAAGTTCCAGAGAAATTTGGGTGGCACCAAATTTTCCAGAAGATATCGTTAGCAGATATCATTAGCAGACATTTAAAGGAAGTGATAATAAATTAAGACTTAATATAGGTTTTTGTAACCATGCCATAAAATTTCTTAAAAAAATAATAAGTTATGTGACATAAATATTTCGAAAATGCTGTTACAAACGTCACCATGTTCCATAAAACATTTATAAAAAAGTTAATGAAATATTTTTAATATTCAGCTTAAAATTAAAGTATTATTTAATTAAATCGCATTACACCTAACTGGTGCGAATCTTCTAATAAACCTGTATGAAAGCGTAATATATTTTGAGCTATGTTATATAGCTTGTAGATGTGATAATTAATAAAAATGAGCATATTCTACACACAAGCAATTATAAATAAATGCATATATCTATCCAAAGGAATTATGGCTTTTGACAGACGTATAAGTCTTGCATTTAAACTCGGTACTCATAGCCGCTTTCAGTGTTTTCAATTCTTAGTCTTACCACTACAATTCAGTAATTATACATCTCCGAATAAATATTTCTTTGAAAGCTATTGTAGGCTATTTTTATATTAACGCTATTATTTTTAAACCTTAGTCCACTACACTGAAAACCTCTTTCAAGCCTGCATCATTCCCTAGGATGTTTTCTTTTGCTGTTAAAGTCAAAGAAGTGAAATAACTATAAATTTTAAGACTATGTTTTATAATTAATTTTTATTATGATACTAAATAAAATATTTTTCTTTAGTGCCTACAGCGACGAAATCTTAGAAGCCGTACACCAAAAGAAAGGAGTCTTTCTGGAAGACCGTATACAAAACATCAGTGTTCAGCTTCGAAAGGTTTTTATAATAGACGATAAATATATTATAAATCATGAAAAAATCTATCTAAAAAGTGCTTTTGTTTAAATCTGCCTATTAAAAGCACATATGAAGAATCTAATAGACAAAGCACTTCCATAAAGTAATAATAATAAAGACCTACAATAAAGTTTGGCAAGAATGAGAAAGATACTGACAAAATAACTAAAGGAAATATAAATTTGGACTCAGAGAGAAATCAAATATAGAAGCAAATATGCCACCACCAATTATTTTAGATGAATACATAAATAGAACATGGCCAGAAATAACAGCCTCAAAATTTAATAGCGAATATGAATCATGTAGATATAAAAAGGCAAATACAGAAAAAAATGCAGCGAAAGAAAATAAAGCTTTATTAAATATATACATGAAAAACTTATTAGAGACAAAATCTTCCCAAGATTTAAGTATAAGTAGTACACATGACACATTTGTCCAATGTGACCGTACACGTAACGAGCGTAAGCAGAACGAAAAAAATGTAGAAATTCAACATTTTATGCTATCTCCTCATCAAATAAATCCCAATCCAATTATAGCTATACCCAGCATAGAAACACTTGATCTATCCTACAAATCCATTAGTGAATCTGTTATTAGTAAATCATCGCAACGCACTTTCAATGATACTAAATCGAACAAACATGACTTTTTTAAATTCGATATTTCTGGAAGACTCCAAGATATATTTAAAGCATGCAGTTGCAAAGTTTGTGAATGCATTCCTACAATATCTATTAAAAACAACTTGTGTGATTGTAAACCCTGTGAGTGTATAGATTGCAAACGTTACATGACTAAATTAAAATCACAAGTGATATTGGAACAAAATCAACAATATAAATGTTCTTGTAGCACGCATATTAAAGAACAGAACAGAAAAACTATAAATAGCAATTGGAATCAATGTTCTTGTAAGCCGTGTGACTGTGACCAATGCCAGAATAATGCTTTTGTAAAACTTTGCCCTTCTACTATCAATTGCCAAACAATCCCATCAATACAGATATTTCGTGGAGAAATCTACCAACATGTCCCATGTCAATGTATTCCATGTAATTGTATAGAATGCGAATCTGTATATGCCACCGCATCTAAGAATATAGTACGTGAAGTTTCTACAACTACAAGCAGGCAATCGCATTGTCAATGTAAAATATGTTCTAACGATAATTGCAAAGAAGATCTTGAATCTTGCAAATGTGATAACACAAATGTAATCAGGAAACCGTTTGAGCAAGCTTCACATGATTACGATATACGAAGGGCATCTGTTATAAATGACGTTTTCCGTTACATTAATAGTATAAAAGAAAATAGAAAAAAGAATTATATAACTATGCTTGCTGCAGTTCCTCATAAATATCCATATTTAAACTTACCTATAGAAAATACCAAGTCTTGCTGTTGTGAGGACTGCGAATGTATAAACTGTGCTTATCAAAATGATACATTAGGTGGCGTTAAATCATCACAATTACATGATTGTGATAAAAAAGAATCAAATCTAAATGAATATACAAATAAGAGTTGTAACTGTAAAACATGTGAGTGCTATATATGTCATCATGGTAAAGCAAATCAGTACAAAATAAAAGATATATCCACTTGTAGATCTCGGTCAGTTATGCGCATTTGCAATTGTGATAACTGTGACTGTATAGATGATTGCTCAACAGTTAAGAGATCTCACACTCGCACCTCTGAATATAGCGGACATAATTATACTTTATGTGAATTTAAACATTCTTCTACGTTAGGTACTTGGCCAATTAGAAAAGGTGATGTTTTGAGTCCCTCTGCTTATAAGACTAAGCTTCAAAAGCTTATGTTGTCAAAAAATAGAATTTCAATCACGCCCACAACAAAAGTAATGGACAACGATTTAAATTTTATTACTAAAGCCCTATGGAAACCTGTAAATATTAACAATGATTCTAAAGGCTACTTAAAAGCTATTACACCTGGATCATTCAATAAATTTTGTGAAGTCATCAATTCAAATAAATTTGATGTTGGAACAGATGTTATAAAATATTACAATGCAAACGACATATTGAAATGTGATGCCTACTTGCAATGTCAAGAACGCAGTGAAGATGAACTTGTCTTAAGAAATAATCATATATCTCAATACTCTTGCAATAAGTTAGGTCAAGATCACCTTGATCATTTAATACATTCTTCAAACTCCGCTCCAAAAACTTGTTTAGATAGAGTTATAATATCTAATGTCATAAAAGAAATAATATTGAGAGGTGATCCCTCACCATCACCAAAACAAAGCAAATTAATGTCAGAAAAGCATATAGCTTTATTTCATGAAAGGAGTATTAAGGAAGTAGCTGCATCTACTGCATCATTAATTCAAATAGCAGACTGTAATAACACACAAGAGAGTAAAAATAATAGAAATAAACAAATTTCTTATTATGGATCTACTTTAAAGTGTTCTGATTTAAATAAAAAAACTACTAGTTCAAATAAAAAGAACTACAATAAAAACAATAATAAATTGAAATCATCAGGATCCTTGAAAGGCTATAGAAGTGTTAACGACAAAAATATCACAAAAAAACCGGGCAAAGTTATAACATCTTCAACTGTTAGTGATCGCAATTCAGTAAAAAGAAATGTTGGTCAGTATAATAAACGTCCTAACTTAATACAAAATTTAAATAAATTTCAATTGACTCGTAATGCGAATCATTATGATTTAAGAAATGAAACATTAAAAAATAATATTAAAGAAGATGATTCTAGGACGGAACTCAAACAATGTTCTTGTACGTACTTTGACAACGTCCTTAAAACTTTGAATCTAAACGATAATTATAAAAGAGTTCAAAAAACTCTAGAAGATTCTAAAGAATTCTCTTCACATCTATTGGGGTTATTACAAACATATGAGAAAGCAAATATTGAATTTGAAAGATTTTCTGACAGACCGAAAACTTCAGATAAATCTGTTATAGAAAAATAATGACGTAATGGCAAAGATCAATGTGATATAAAAAGCGAAGATACTCATGAAGTTGCTGACATTTCGAGGGATCTTACCGTGGTAAGATTACTGTGGTAAATTCAAAAGGTTTATTAACAGATTGTATAATAAATGATGGTAACATCGCCTGAAAAGAAAATATATTAAATATAAAAAGGTAAATAACAACTACCTATGACGCAGAAAGCTTTACATATATAAAGAGACTTCTTCCAAATCATGAGTCAATAATTACGTGACATTTATTAGTCTGAAAAATACAGAATATTTGTATTCTAATAATAATGTTAATTTAAATGTGCATGAGAATAAGGCACATATGCATTAATCCAAGAAAGAAACGATAAAAAACGGCCTTTAAAAAAGATAAAATGTAACAGTAACATGAAAATTGCAACAGTAACATGAAAAAAACTGCTATTACCATTTCAAAAAAGTTAATTTGAAGAAATCCATATTAGATTATTCTCAGGTCTACGAATTCACTATAGAAATAAAGAGTGAACTCAAGTTATGGAAAAGTTATAAGCTAGGCTGTTCAATAATGGTGGAAGCTCATTAATATGAATGGTAATAAAATGATTACATTAAATTAAATGTGCCTTAATAAATAATGTATTCTATTTTTTGCATGACAGAGATGCTAGCAATGATCTGGACTATTTTATAACGTATGATTGTAGGGAATAGAAAAAATACAATCGTAACCGCTGTAAAATAATACAAAATTGACATAATAAACATTTGAAATATGGAAACATGTCAGTTATTCTTCCGGATGCGTCGGAATCTAAAATGAGATATAGAATTGTGTAAAATTTACACTGCAGTCTAATAAACAACTAGTCTACACACCAAATAAAATGCCGGTAAGGTCATTTTTGCTATTAATTTTTAATTATTAATTATTATTGTGTATTAGAATCATTGATCATGTAAAACAGAAATTATCTTAAGACGTTGAAGTAAAAGTCGCTCTAATAGGAACTATGCGCTTGGTCTGCATATGAAGTTTTATATCTAACTTAGTAAATTTCTAGACGATAATTGCCATGTATTCTAAAAAAACACAAAATTTTCAAATTTTATATACTTACCTAATAATATCTGTTTTATGTAGTGTACATGAGTTGCAGAATGTGTTGCAAACCCTTAATTTTATGTTGAAATCTTAGAAAAGGGCTAAGGCAGCTTTTTTTGCGTTTTATTTAAAATATATAGTGGTAGGACCACGCTGTTGACAGTTTTTTGTCCACAGCCGCGGGCCGGTCCGTCCGGGGTAGTACCACACTCTCGCAGAAGATCGACGTTTGAGTAATGTCAAAGTGCTATTGCGCTTCGTTTTGTGAGCGAGAGAGCCGGCAGCCCATCTGGGTGGGTTTGGAGATTATAATGGTAGGCAGCGGCCTAGTAATGGTAGGCAGCGGCCTACCTTTGGTAAAGTTCGTAGCAAAGGTCCATGGGCGGCAGTGTCACTTACCATCAGGTGTGCGGCTTGTTCGTTTGCAAAAAAGCCTCAGAAGCATAATCTGATAGAGGAATGAATGGTGTGTGTAATGGTGGATGGTGGCCGATCATCGCCAGGGCGATGCTCAACAGCGTCAGGAACTGGGACGCGGTCGCAACTTTCTGCGAGGCAGTAGTCTCGCGGAAGGAGGTGGCGGAGCGCGTGCGCGAGGAACGTCTCCTCGGCGACGCGAGCCGCCGCCGGTGACTGCAGCGGCACAGGCGCAATAATCTGCGCCTGATGCCGCCCTAGCTGAGGCCGCGGGTGACTGGACCGGGGAATCAGTCCGTCACCCGCCGAGAGGCTGACCGCGTGGGAAAAGACCGACGTCCTCCCTCTAACGTCGGTCAAGGAGAGGGTACCCCTCAGGTGGTATTCCGTCGGGCTGGCCACTGACGTCAAGTTCACGCTACTCCGGTGGTCGGTCCAACGACGAAGGCGAGATGTCACGAGTGGACTGCGGGTGTGCGTGCTTACGCCCCTCTGTCGCCCCGGACGGAGTGGTGTGAGGAGTGCACCGACCGTAGCCCACTCCAAAAAAAAAAACACAAAAATAATGCTATAGATGCTGATGTTCACTTAGCCGATTTATGTGTCTCTCACTGAAAAGTAAACGGTATTGAGACATTATATTTTTAACCAGTCACATTAGGTCCATGTAATAGTAAGTTGAAATGTATATATTTATTTCGTTTCAGCTGCTAGTCTTCTAGTGAACGGACATCAATACTATAAGCCCTATAAATCTATTGCTGTGGTGATGTGTTCACTTCACGCGAATAAAATACTATTGACCCTATGCAGTAACTTCTTCAGTTTCTAAATAATATATATATTATAATATCCAACCGTTGCAATTATTTATTGATCAAGTTTTAAATATTAAAAACTGTAAGATTCTATTTGTTGTTTCATTAATTATTAACCAAAGGATAATTCCCCTTACAGTAGTAAGTAGGTAGTGATTATTTCAACTGCATTCCTTGTGTTTTTTTGGCAAACCTTTGAAATATCTCTTGGACACGAGTCTCGGTACATAGTAGAAGAAATCATCATTCTCTTACTCTTATCCCAATTACTTGGGGTCGATACAATATGTAGGTACTCTCTTTTCATAGTAGGTAGGTGCATATTGTAAAAGTTGATATTTGATGCATAGGTATAAGAAATGTAGCTCTTTCACCATTCATCATCATCATTTCAGTGTATCGCCGTCCACTGCTGTACGTCCATCATGTTACGCCACAGAGTACGGTCCTGTGCCGCTTGCATCCATCGATGTAGGCCTTTATATCACACTAATTGAACAGGTTGTAGTGCTATTTGCTTTGTCATGTCTTGTGGCTAGCAAAGTAGTACGTCGGAAGACGCGCGTTTTATGAGCATTTATATAATAATAGCAGACTCGGCCACGCGTTGCTGTGACTAAGGTATCCTCAGTAACGCGTGGTGGTTATGCTAATAAATTGTAGCTTATATGAAACGTTTGTACGTTTAACATAGCGCCATCTATTAAATACTTACTCAATCCAGTCAACCGATACCGCCATCTGTTAGAATTGTTTGAAGAGAACAGATAATTGTGATTGTCAAATAATATACAAATAATTTGCTATAAAATAATATCGTAATTATAAATTGAGATGGAAGCTATTCTATCTTTTAAGTTGCATCAAACTAAACATGCTGTGCAAATTTGATTAAAATCGATTAAGTACTTTAGGAGTCCTTCGCGGACAAACAACGTGACGCGTAATTTATATAAATTAAGAAGATACTAACAGACCCGGCCACGCGTTTCTGTGGTTTAGGTAGCCTCAGTAACACGTGGTGGTTATGCTAATAAATTGTAGCTTATATGAAACATTTGTACGTTTAAAATACATATTATTATATACATATCATCACGCCATATCCCTTGCAGGGTAGGCAGAGAGAACAGAGTGCCAGAGAACTCTATCCTTGCATACTTCACTCGCTTCCTCAACATTCATAATTCTTTTCATACACGCTCGCCGGATTCGGAGACTCTTGACTCCACCTTCGTTCAGTACGTGACCAATCTGGTCTAGGTAGGCGAGTCTCGGTCTCCCCCGGTACCTACATCCTTCCACGTTTAAAATAGCGCCATCTATTAAATACTTAATCCAGCCAACAGATACCGCCATCTGTTAGAATCGTTTGGAGATAACAGACAAATAATTTGCTATAAAATAATATTGCGACTGTAAATTGAGATGGAAGCTGTCCTATCTTTTAAGTTGGATCAAACTACACATGCTGTGCAAATTTAATTGAAATCGGTTAAGTACTTTAGTAGTCCATTCACCGTTGCGGACACACAACGTGACGCGTAATTTATATACCATATAGGTATTAAGATAAGATAATCCGTATTCAGCCGAAGCATTTTTTTTGTATAAATTAGTAATTAAGATAATTTAGCTATTAATTCTGTAATTTTACAAGGCGGTATTATCGCTAAGCGACAAAGCCTTCTTTAAATAAATTAAAAAAAAAAAAAAAAAGATAAGATAAGAGATATAATATAGTGCAGATAACGTGCTAAAGTTTACTAAATATTATGATTTTACAGTGCTTTACGTGTTATTATGATCTGCTAAAATGTCCAACGAAATGTTTAATTACTGCCTGCAGTGATCTCATGAGAGTTGGCATAAATATTTTTGTAACGATGCTGTAAATTTATTAAAAAAAAAAAAAACTACTCCACAGAATTTAATTTTATTTTATTACGGGAGTTTTGGCGGGAATATGGAAATGTCATGTCACACTACTGTATTTTTTTTTTGATGATTTATAGTGTTATATTGAATAATTTTGTTGGTATTTTATGGAATATGATGCAGTTAAAGTGCTGAAGTGTAGTGAATTTGATATATATGAACTTGACTACGAGCGAAAAATGATTGTCACATATGGGATTCGAATCCGCACCTATTGGAAATCCGTTCCAATCGTGCTACCACTTACACTAACGCGAACTGTTGTATGATATTCAACCTTCGCCTCGTATTATATTTTTGTTTTTAAAGGTGTCCCATCTATTCAACAATGTTTACACACTACAGTCGTGTCATCATTTAATACAATTCTAACTGTAAAGTTAGAGTATTAAAATCTGTACAATTATGTCATCGTTTAATACAATTCTAACTGTAAAGTTAGAGTATTATAATCTGTACAATTTGTAAACAATGTCGGGCCCACGTCTCATTTAAAGACAAAAATATAATACGAAGCGAAGATTGAATGTCATACAACAGTTCACGTTAGTGTAAGTGGTAGCACGGTTGGAACGGATTTCCAATAGGTAATCAAGTTTTTATAAATATACATACAAGCATTTTAAATGCTAAATTTCAGTAATTTGGTATTAGCGGTTTACGTGCATTTACATATTTTGCCAAAATTCTCAAAAATTAATGGTAACAACTTGACTTACTGATGGCCACTGACTATTAAGGCTACACAATATAAAGAAGTGATAGCCAGCCAACCGGCTATTAGAACAGTGCGAGCGACCGACAGTGACGATACGGATGCGATTATAAAATCAATTGTAATATGTCATCAAAACATTGCATCGATTGATAAAAAAACGCAACAATTAGAAGTGTTATTACATGGTGAACTAAAATGTGATGTACTTGCTTTAACGGAGCATTGGTTGTCAGAAGACAAATTAAAATATGTGAACATAGACGGCTATAAATTATCGTCGTATTATTGTAGAAAAAGTATGTCGCACGGCGGTTCATGCATTTTTGTTAGGGACGGTATAAAATGCATTGAGAACAGTGTTGCATAAAAATCGATAGTTTGACTATCGATAGTTAACCTCAAAAAGTATTCATACTATCGATAGGACTATCGATAGTATCGTACATATCAATACTATCGAGACTATCGATAGTATCGATAGCTCTCCACGAGCAATACTATTAATCACGGCGATACTATCGATAGTGATTCATTCAATAGTATCAATACTATCGATAGTATCGTTAATACCATTAGTTTTAGCGTAAAACTATCGATACTATCGATAGTATCGACTATTTCGGGCTATCGATTGCCAGAAAATTTTCAATAGTATTGCTTAAAAATATAAATACCGTAGTTGTGTCCCTGTTGCTTGTTTTCAGTGAATTTTGTGGTGACTTTTCTAGCAGTAACGTGCATTTGCGTTCTTACTTTGAAGCCCAAGTTAGCTAATAATGGTTAAGATCAATAGCCATTGAAAGTTGAGTAAAATTATAATGCTGCGAGACTTCTGGACAATTGGGTCGGAATGTATGAATGAATGTAAGTGGTACCTTGTACTTGTACCACCCTGTTGACAGTTTTCTGTCTACAGCCGCGGGCCGGTGGTTCCGGGGTAGTACCACACTTTCGCAGAAGATCGGCGTCTGAGTAATGGCAATGTGCTATTGCGCTTCGTTCGGTGAGCGAAAAAGCTGGCAGTTCAACTGGGTGGGTTTGGGGATTTTATTAGTAGGCAGTGGCCTAAGCTATAACCTTAGTATTGCCAAGCTCCATGGGCGACTGTGACACTTACCATCAGGTGTGCTGCTTGCTCGTTCGCCACCATAAGCAATAAAATGAAAAAATTGGTTTGTTCCAGTATACTAATGAAACTCAGAATGTCTATTACTATAAAATTTTAGTGTAATTATTAGCTTTGAAAGTTTCGGTTAAACAAAATTATGAAAAACATAATCAAGAATTCTGAGTTACAATTCTACACAGAATTATGGCCGTAATTAGTCATTAGATTTGTTGTATTTTTAGCGATATTAATCTAGTGAAGTAAATTTAACAGGGTCCGAAAAACATAAGTTCTCTGTATGCTCGATTGCAATGTGATCCATCTAGAAGGCTCTATCAAAAATATGCTTACATATATGTAACTTCACATTATAGGGATATAGAAATATATATCTAACTGAATCCAGAATAATTTTTTAATTGTATATTATATACAATTGAAAATGAAATGAGCGAGATGCAACGTTGACATCAAAATTCCCGAATTGAAAACATTTAAACCATTGTGTTACTCTCTCTGACACCATATTAGGTCCATAAACGTCACAATTTGTTCACAGCTTGCGTTGCATGTATCTTTTTTTGTAATAAAGTTTTAAAATATGTCGAATTTCTTCATAGGATTGACCCATTTTAACAAAAAGAAATAAAAATGTGTGCGTGTAACCTTTACGCGCGATTGAAGTAAAACTTCTTTGGCGTTGACGACATATATCACTGAAATGATTAAATATTAACTTATATAAATAAATATTATATTATAATTATATTTTTATTCATGTGCTTTACAATGATTATTCAAATGTTATATTAATATTGTTCATTCGAAACAGGTAATTGAAGCAAGTACAGTAGTTCATTATAAATTTTAATATATATAGTTAAAATTTGCAAAAATTTCTATAGCGCGATTTAGAATCTAATACATGTCCTCTTAGAATCCATTAACTTTGTTACAGCGCCATCTAGTAATAAATTATGATCCTATTTAAAAAAATCTGAGTTACTCCCTAGTCGCACCTAAAGAAGTTTTACTTCAAAAAGAAAATAAATAAATGAAATAATCCAAGAATATGACATAATACTTCCACATTCCCACCGAAACTCAAGAAATATTGACAGCAGCAAGTATTGCTATTATAATTGTTTCACTTTGTTAGTATCACAAATTTAATGTTATTCACCTGACTAAAATTTGTTCTACTCTTCTTCTTCTTCTTATGTATTGGCAATCAGCTACATTTACGAGCTATTGGTGCCAGTGTCAAGTTATAAATATTTTCACGTTTTTAGTCTTTCAAGTCAGTCGTTGTCTAAGTCAAACTGTACCATTAACAGTGCAATGGCCACACTGTTAATGGTATCTTGTGGGAATTTTGATGGAAAATGAAAACGTTGTAAAGCACTTTTATATGATATTCACTACATCCTAGTATCGCCGCACATCACATTACATAAAATGCCATCAAAATTATCTAATATAACACGTTAAAACACTACGATATCGAATATAATACAAGAGCACCACATGACGTTTTCAAATTCCCGTCAAAAGTCGTCTTGTACTACTCTATGATGACGCAAATTTAAATAAATTTCTTTAATAATAATAGTCCGAGAGCCAGTAACAGATATATATGACCAAGTTCCTCTCAAGTGATAATTAGTAAAATGCATCAGAAAATCGAACCATAAAGTCTCGTGAACGTCAGCTGCGGCTCGGTGGGTGGGATGAGCAGTTGTAACCTCCCACGCTCGAAGAAAAAAAAAATACATTCACTCATTTCCTCTCGGCTAAAAAATTTATCAAATTATAGCCAACCCAATATCTCAACAAAAATAAAAAATCAGCTGGCTATAACATAGTGTATTGTACGTCAGCTGATGTCTTGATCATGGGAAAAAAAAACTTCACTTTCAGTGATATCCTCTCAAATAAAAATTTACCTGATAGTCCGAGAGCCAGTAACAGATATATATGACCAAGTTCCTCTCAAGTGATAATTAGTAAAATGCATCAGAAAATCGAACCATAAAGTCTCGTGAACGTCAGCTGCGGCTCGGTGGGTGGGATGAGCAGTTGTAACCTCCCACGCTCGAAGAAAAAAAAAATACATTCACTCATTTCCTCTCGCCTAAAAAATTTATCAAATTATAGCTAACCCAATATCTCAACAAAAATAAAAAATCAGCTGGCTATAACATAGTGTATTGTACGTCAGCTGATGTCTTGATCATGGGAAAAAAAAACTTCACTTTCAGTGATATCCTCTCAAATAAAAATTTACCTGATGATAGCTTATATGTAACTATTGATAAATATATACGTCAGCTGGCTGTATCTCGGTGGAAAAATCGTCAGCTGATAATTTGAAGGTCGTTACGTAGAAGTTAGCCAGAAGCATTTACTGACTATTTAAATGCATCAGCTGACTAAGTTTCCCTCGACTTACTGCTAGCTGATTTTTTTTATTTATCACAGAAATATATTTAAAATCAGCTCACAAATTTTCATGTGAGAGGAAATGACGTCTTTTTAATTATTCTTGTTATTTTTAAAGATTCAAACAATACACGCTAGCATAGCATAGACAGTATTAAGGTACGCTTGGAGGGGGTGCGCAATCCGGACACACACACACATACTTCTTACACACACATAGATACTTCTCACACACAAATACATCTCTCTCACACACACACACAATTTATTGTTTTAAATAAGGTAATTTCTGCCATCTTATTTTTTCTTACACTCAATATAGCACTGCACTTAATGAGATTTTCTTCACTGAACGATTTTAAATTAGAAATAGATTTTGTTTTTTTGCAAAAAACGCAAAAAGGCGTTACATTAGACATTTTTATAGATTTTTCACAGATACTACAACAATATTTCTAGAATATTCTTTTCGTCTGACTACGTTTGCTCGTCTATTCTAAACGTACATAGTACCAGGGGGGGGGGGGCACACAGTCGTTTTTTAATATAGCGCTATCTAGATCACGTTTCTGAGTGTTTTGTTTGCTTTGACACTAATAATGTTAATAACTAAAACTAGATGGCAGAAATTACCTTATTTAAAACAATAAATTAAGTGTGTGTGTGTGTGAGAGAGAGATGTATCTGTGTGTGAGAAGTATCTATGTGTGTGTGAGAAGTATGTGTGTGTGTGTGTCCGGATTGCGCATGCGTGGGTAGGAAATAATTATTGAGTCGCGTAATAGATGGCGCTTTCATTGACATTAGTGGCGACAAAAAAAATCGAGAGTGGCCTCTCTGATTAGTACCCTTCTTTTCTACTTCTAAAAATGTTTTCCAGTGCCCTCAACAAAAGGGTACCCCAAGCATGCGTACAACTAACCCCCTCCAAGCGTACCTTAATACTGTCTATGCTATGCTAGCGTGTATTGTTTGAATCTTTAAAAATAACAAGAATAATTAAAAAGACGTCATTTCCTCTCACATGAAAATTTGTGAGCTGATTTTAAATATATTTCTGTGATAAATAAAAAAAATCAGCTAGCAGTAAGTCGAGGGAAACTTAGTCAGCTGATGCATTTAAATAGTCAGTAAATGCTTCTGGCTAACTTCTACGTAACGACCTTCAAATTATCAGCTGACGATTTTTCCACCGAGATACAGCCAGCTGACGTATATATTTATCAATAGTTACATATAAGCTATCATCAGGTAAATTTTTATTTGAGAGGATATCACTGAAAGTGAAGTTTTTTTTCCCATGATCAAGACATCAGCTGACGTACAATACACTATGTTATAGCCAGCTGATTTTTTATTTTTGTTGAGATATTGGGTTAGCTATAATTTGATAAATTTTTAGCCGAGAGGAAATGAGTGAATGTATTTTTTTTTTCTTCGAGCGTGGGAGGTTACAACTGCTCACCCCACCCACCGTGCCGCAGCTGACGGTCATAAGGCTTCATGATACTATTGTCTGATGCGTATCACCAATTATCTCTCGAGAAGAAATAATTAACCAAATTTTCACCTGGCTCTTGGACCATAATGTCAGTACTTGGCTTACCACATAACATAACTTTAGACAACAATACTATCGAATAGTTGCTTGCTATCGATAGTCCAAAATAGTCGATACTATCGATAGTATCGATAGTTTTGAGTTAAAACTAATGGTATTAGCGATACTATCGATAGTATTGATACTATCGAATGAATCACTATCGATAGTATCGATATTATCGTTGTTATTGATAGTATTGCTCGTAGAGAGCTATCGATACTATCGATAGTATCGATAGTATTGACGTATTACAATACAATCGATATACTATTGATACTATTGCTTATACGTAAACTATCGATAGACAATTGATTGTCTATCGATAGTAGACTATCGATATGCAACACTAATTGAGAATACAGACATATTATCATTGTCAATTGAAAGGTATTGCGAAATATCGTCGGTTAAATTACTAGACGACGATATGAATGTAATTTGTATTTATAGAACCAATTTAATCTGTTTAGACCATGTATATACGAACCTACTGCAAAGTGATGTGAGCGTATCGCCTGTAATTACCCACCTTAGTGACCACTTTGCGGTAAGGACTAAGTTAATGTGCAGGGTACTTCCATCACAACAGTCACACAGATACACAAGAACACTTTCACACATTAATAAATTAAATTTTAGTGCATCTTTAGCGAGTATTGACTGGGATAGGGTAATTACTCCTTACCGTAGCCCCGAGGAGATGTCTATGGCAATCATAAATATATTAATAAATAAAATTGACATTTGGACTATTGACGGGAATTTGAAAACGTCATGTGGTGCTCTTGTATTATATTCGATATCTTAGTGTTTTAACGTGTTATATTAGATAATTTTGATGGCATTTTATGTAATGTGATGTGCGGAAATACTGGGATGTAGTGAATATCATATAAAAGTGCTTTACAACGTTTTCGTTTTCCATCAAAATTCCCACAAGATACCATTATCAGTGTGGCCATTGCACTGTTAATGGTGATAATTTGACTTAGACAACGACTGACTTGAAAGACTAAAAACGTGAAAATATTTATAACTTGACACTGGCACCAATAGCTCGTATATGTAGCTGATTGCCAATATATAAGAAGAAGAAGAAGAAGAAGAAAATTGACATTTGTTTTCCAATGAGAAAAACACGTAATAGTATTATTGACTCGTCGTGGTTAACATCAGACGTTAGAGACTATAAAATATTATTATTTGACATTATTGAATTTAATAAATGTAACTCTAATGACATGGTAAATACAATTATATGTGACATGAAGGTATATTATGATAAATTAATCAATAAAAGAAAGACTGAATATTACTCAAATTTGATAAACTATTCCAAAAATACATCTAAGGCAATGTGGAATGTAATTAATAAAGAGAGAGGCAAAAATAATTTTTCTTCTCAGTTTAATTTGGCTGATGTTATCAAATCCCGAGACGGCTCAAAGTTTGTCTCCCAAAAATCTGCCGCAGATGCAATGAACATATGGTTCTTGAAAGCAGCGGTTGCATGTAACGCACCAAAAGCCGACGTTAGTGTGGTGTACAGAAAACTGTGTATGAGTGTCCTGCCGGGTGATCGATCATTACGATTGGCGGCATTCAACCCAAATGAAGTATATAAGATCATCACTAAGCTTATTCCTCCTAAGCCATCCCAGGATGTGTATGGTATATCGATGAAACTGCTTAAATTGGCTGCTGCCCCTCTTGCCCCAGTACTCTCACAGTTCTTCAATATATGTTTAAGAATAGGTACCTATCCCACTCCTATGAAACTCACCAAAGTATCACCGTTATTTAAGGGCAAAGGTAAACAAGATAGCATGGACAGTTATAGGCCTGTGTCAATAATTCCTTCTATAGCAAAGGTATTCGAGAACGGTTTGAGTGCACGACTAATGTCGTATATGACAGCAGCTAATTTTCTATCAGACCAACAATACGCATACCGCGAGGGTAGGTCTACTATAAGTTTGTTAAGGGAATTAGTTCGTAAAGTGCTGGTTGCACGTGAAAATAAGCAACAAGCTGCACTAATATGCTGTGACCTTTCGAAGGCCTTTGACGTAGCTGACCGCGGAGTATTGGCTGCTAAGTTAAGGCACTACGGTATTAATGGTACCGCACACAAGATATTGGTAGAATTAATGGAAGAGAGATCACAGATCGTGGTGAGCTGTGGTGGAGCAGTGAGGTCAGATGCCTTACGATCGGAAATGGGAGTTGCTCAGGGTTCGTCGGTCTCTAATATTCTGTTCTCACTGCTTTTGAATGATCTGCCGGGGGCTGTAGCCGATGCTGATATCTTAATGTACGCGGATGATGCGATAGCGGCATTGGTTGTAGCCTCATCGGTGGAACAGCTAGAGCAAAAATTAAATGACACCACCGAAGAGCTATACGAGTGGTTTCGTGCGAACGGTCTAGTTCTTAATTTAACCAAAACGTACCTGATTCATTTTGAATTATCTGGACGGTCAACTAAGGCATTGACAGTAGGCATGAACAATGAGCAACTAACTCAGGTCGAATCAATATCCTTCCTTGGAATTGAACTGGACCGATGTTTGAAATGGGAAAACCACATTAATAGAGTGTGTGGTCGACTAGGCAGCGCTTGTTTCGCTCTCGGTCGCATCGCTCGGATAGTATCTGAGAGAGAGGTGCGAGCCTGTTATTTTGCAACAGTACACTCATTGCTACAGTATGGTGCAGAGCTGTGGGGACAAGCGGCAGACCGCGAGCGCATCTTCCGAATGCAGAAGCGCGCCATACGGGCAATGGTCGGGATACCAAGCGACGCGACAGTAAGACCATACTTCATTAAGTTAGGAGTCCTTACCTTTCCTAGTATGGTAATATATCAGGTCT
Source organism: Lymantria monacha (assembly GCA_905163515.2). NCBI lineage: Eukaryota > Metazoa > Arthropoda > Insecta > Lepidoptera > Erebidae > Lymantria > Lymantria monacha. The sequence continues at coordinate 28,502,493 of LR991090.1, read as the reverse complement.
CTTTGTATGTGCGAGTTAATTTAGTTAGTTTTCCAAAACCAAGCACTACACATTCTTATTATACACGACATCGAGAAAACCTCTCGGCCATATCGCGTACACTTACCAAGTCGGAGAGAACGACTCATGTTATGGGCCCAACGGTGTATAATAAATTGCCTAGACAAGTAACTTCTGCCCCAAGTCTCAATAGCTTCAAAGTTCGCCTAAAGCAATGGCTCGTCAGGCAGGCATTTTATACTTATGACGAATTTATAAAAATGTAGACAATGCTTATTTGCAGCTATTGCTTACGTTTTATTATTATTGGTACTATTTGACATTATTGTTACTATTTGACATTGGCTTTTATTTAATTTTAATATAAATGACATTTTTAATTTGATGTACCTAAATAATATTTAATTATGTATTATGAAATGTAACAATGACATGTAAGAAACCCTTATGAATAAATGAGTTATGAGTTATGATAAATAATATATAAAAAACAATAGATAACACCTGGCTAGGCTTATTTCCCTTTGCCTATTTGAACGAATGAATATAACAAAAAAAAAAGATTTTATTACTCTGAGCTCTAGAGATGGGCGTTTTCAGATTTTTACGCAAGAAATTTGTATCGGACAAATTTGATTTCTGATATTGAAATCGATTTCAAAATTCGATTTCAGTAATAGATTTCCGGAGCGGTTGGCGGAGCGGATTTACCTTAGTTTCGATCGATATTCGATGGTTTCAGGTTTTAGTTATTTTAGCCTAGCAGACGAAAAACGCAAACGAACGAACGCATTCAAAATATTTTTCTTTCATTTCTTTGTTGATTGGATTTAGGTGTACGATTTGCCTTCATGCTTTATTTAGGCTTAGGACTAGCAAATATGTTTTGTTTTGGATGTGATACAATACTTTCTGGCGCATTTAAAAATCGATATATTTACAATGATTTCATGATTATATAATGTACCTACATTTTTTATGTATTTTTTTTTTGTTTCCATTTTACAATTAATAGTTATTTCTTATTTATCATCAAATCGTATATATGATACTAACATACGCTAGTATAGTATTAAATTATAAAATACCCATCTAATTATATACTTCACGAGAACATAAAAATAACATTACGCGCACACCACACGTATCACCAAGATCAAGTGTGCATCAAAATTCTCCAATAATTCAAATAATCTCTTTAACAAACACAAAACTTAAACTATCATTAAGTATTGCGTAATATTATCATGGAAGTAGTTGCATTCTGATATAGATCTTATTCCCTGTCCCTTGTAATTCTGTTTCGTTTCAATCTGCCATTCTTAGTTTCTTAGAAACCGCCGAAATCCAAATCTGATGATAATTCGCTCGCTTCATCTCTTTCACTGCACTAAACGATCGCTTAGTTAGAATGAAAGGAGGCGAATTTTAATGAAATTCGCTTTCTCTCATTCTAACTAATCGATCGCTTAGTGGAGTGAAAGAGTTAGTAAGTTTTCAAATATTGGTTTGGTTTGCAAAACTAGCAATAGAAAACGATTGCGCTATGATTAGATTTATATTAGTTTGTGTTTTCGTCGTTTGGTTTTGATATGTCGTGTTGATTTAGTTTCTGCCGAGATACGTTTTCTAAAATCAGTTTGTATAATGTTGAATATCGATACGATTCGATTGGATTTCAGATTCGTTTTGATATATCGGACGCATGCCTACTGAGCTCTAATCCATATTATTATACCACAAAATATCAATATATCAAAAGTTTTGGTAGGAATATAAAAATATCATCGTTGTGCTCTTGAATTATGTTTATTTCTTTAGTGTATTATTTATTTTTTAAATACATTGCATGAATTTGCCTGTATTTTAAGTATGTAGATAAAGTGCTAAAATGCAGTGAATGTGATGTAATAGCGGTTTAAGAGTATTTTCATGGTCCAAAGAAAACATAATTTAATTTTCAGCGCCTAGTTAATGGTATTATTAGTCTCTCTGCCTACCCTGCAAGGGACGTGATGGTATGTATGTATGTAGTTAATGGTAACGAACTGATTTATTGAGGCACAGCATTGATAATAGTCTACTTAATTTGAAGAAGTGTCAAATAATGTGAAGAAAATTATAAGAGTTGGCTGTATGAGCTTTAGTTCTTTTGCCTGTCTGAACGGACGAACAGAACAAAAAAAAATCAATAAATTAATCTGTGTTCCACACATTGTTTTGAATCAATCTTTCAATGTTTTTTTTCGGTTTTGTAACTGAAATGGTTAAAAAATGTTGAATAGATTATTGTAAAAGTGAATCAGTATCTGATTGTGGGATATCTTTTCACAGGCAACTTAATTTATACAATAAAATTAAATTATTCGCTCGCTTTAATTATAGTGTACACAATTTTCAGGGAATAACAAAGATATTTATAGTCTTTCAGCCTATAATATTATAGCAATTAAAGCAGTATGAAGGCAAAGGTGGATAGATATGATTCCAGGGAATATTACAGAAAAATCTGTTGTATGCAGTTTACAGTTTAAGACAGGATTTCGTGGTATTGTTTTCGAGACAATCTTTGAAAATTAACGTATTACCGTTGAATTTCCTGTTGTAAGTTCTCTTTTTTTTTTATTTTTTGCCCTTTCCTAACTGATTTTAGCATACAAATACATAAATATGTAGGGCGTCGCATTTCTATTCTATCTATTTATTCCAACTGTAAGTTGAGGTAGAATAAAATATACTGCATAAATTTTTGCTATGGCTTACTATCGGCTGACTGCCTGATGTCCAGAATTATAATAACACTAAAAGTTCTTGGACCATGGTCTATTATATATTCCTGTTGCCATTTATTTTTATTACAGGAATACCATACCATTTGTATCAGCGATATGATAAAATGCTATGCTTGGTTTTCCGTGCCCTATGAGCTGAGAGCATTCCATGTCAATTATAACTATACAGCAATAGATACATACATGTGGCAGTTCCATATTATGAATAAAGACATTTCTTTATTATTCTAAAGACTAATAGGAAGAAAAATATTAAAATGTCATTATATTTTAATATTCTTATTCCTATCAGCCATATAACTCCAACTTTTGACCACATGATGTTTTATTTATAGCTTTTCTTCTCTTGTTGTACACATTACTTAATTTAAAATACTTCATTTTTTAATATATGTTTACAATACCAAGCCAAGGCAGGCTTGATGTTTATTGTATTCTTATTCTGTCAATACATGAAAAAAATATTTGTTTTTCTTTTTCAGAGTCAGAAAAATACTCATTAAAATTAAAAAATGGAGGATTTAATATTTTGCAGAATATGTTTAGTAACTGATGTAAGGATGTACAGCTTAAATAACACCTCAAATGACTCAATTGGAGCAATTTATTTGCATTTGTCACGAATACAGGTATGTATGTGCATATAATTTACAATCTATCTATCCTAACTAATCTATCAGCCTGGCAATATCCACCGTTGGACACAAGGCATCACCATGATGATCCCGTACCTCTCTCTTTTAGGAGGCAGTTTGATATCATAAGTTTATTTACATGCAGGCCTTCTTCGCTCACCCTGTACTACTTTTATATGAATATGTATATTTGTCCAATCAGTGGTAAACGGTGTGGATATCACTTTTTTTTTATATTGTATAACTTCAAACCACTATAACCAAACTTCATTGTGATATTGATTGTTTACCCAATAAAGTGAAAAAAAAAATAAAAAAATAAGTTTCTTTATAATGCTATGTATAGTTTCTACTTGGTGAAAAACATTATACCTTTCCTTTTTGTGTGTTGTAAAAAACGACCAAAGGATGTTTTATCTTAGTTCATGTACATACCCACTGCGGGGTTTGAGTCTCCTTCGTAATAGAAGAGAAATTTACCTATTATGCACAATGGCAGACCTACTTTACCCTAATGCATTGAAATGGGATTTTATTACGAGTGTTTGCATTGATTGATTGAGAGTAATACATTGATATAGGATTTTATTACGAGTGTTTGCATTGATTGATTGAGAGTAATACATTGATATAGGATTTTATTACGAGTGTTTGCATTGATTGATTGAGAGTAATACATTGATATAGGATTTTATTACGAGTGTTTGCATTGATTGATTGAGAGTAATACATTGATATAGGATTTTATTACGAGTGTTTGCATTGATTGATTGAGAGTAATACATTGATATAGGATTTTATTACGAGTGTTTGCATTGATTGATTGAGAGTAATACATTGATATAGGATTTTATTACGAGTGTTTGTATTGATTGATTGAGAGTAATACATTGATATAGGATTTTATTACGAGTGTTTGCATTGATTGATTGAGAGTAATACATTGATATAGGATTTTATTACGAGTGTTTGCATTATTGATTGAGAGTAATACATTGATATAGGATTTTATTACGAGTGTTTGCATTGATTGATTGAGAGTAATACATTGATATAGGATTTTATTACGAGTGTTTGCATTGATTGATTGAGAGTAATACATTGATATAGGATTTTATTACGAGTGTTTGCATTATTGATTGAGAGTAATACATTGATATAGGATTTTATTACGAGTGTTTGCATTGATTGATTGAGAGTAATACATTGATATAGGATTTTATTACGAGTGTTTGCATTGATTGATTGAGAGTAATACATTGATATAGGATTTTATTACGAGTGTTTGCATTGATTGATTGAGAGTAATACATTGATATAGGATTTTATTATGAGTGTTTGCATTGATTGATTGAGAGTAATACATTGATATAGTATTTTATTATGAGTGTTTGCATTGATTGATTGAGAGTAATACATTGATATAGGATTTTATTATGAGTGTTTGCATTGATTGATTGAGAGTAATACATTGATATAGGATTTTATTATGAGTATTTGCATTGATTGATTGAGAGTATATATTGAGAGAGTATACATTGATATAGGATATATATATATATATATATATATATATATATATATATATATATATATATATATATATATATATATATATATATATATATATATATAGAGAGAGAGTATACTTTGATATAGGATTTTATTACGAGTGTTTGCATTGATTGATTGAGAGTAATACATTGATATAGGATTTTATTATGAATGTTTGCATTGATTGATTGAGAGTATATATTGAGAGAGTATACATTGATATAGAATATATATATAGAGAGAGTATACATTGAGTTTGATTGATTTGATTGATAGATTGAGAGTATAGATATAGAGAGAGTATACATTGATATAGGATTTTATTACGAGTGTTTGCATTGATTGATTGAGAGTAATACATTGGTATAGGATTTTATTATGAGTGTTTGCATTGATTGATTGAGAGTATATATTGAGAGAGTATACATTGATATAGGATTTTATTATGAGTGTTTGCATTGATTGATTGAGAGTAATACATTGATATAGGATTTTATTATGAGTGTTTGCATTGATTGATTGAGAGTAATACATTAATATAGGATTTTATTATGAGTTTTTCATCCCTTACATAGATGTTACATGCAAATTATATCTCTTAGTCATCTTTTACAATACCCTTGGGCAAGAAATAGGGTGGTGAATTGTATTCTTATTCAATTAACTCACGGAAAAAAGATGTAATTAGTTAAAATGATTGCTGCAGAAGGAGAACTCAAAAACTATTACACAAATAAACCTATTCCAACCAGCAAGTTGTTTGAAGTTTCTTTGATTGTGGCAGACATCATGAAGGCGATCTATAGGCACGCGCGGCGCTTCTACTGTCGTCTCGGACAGATTTAGCGGAGTGCGAAAACACCAGAGCCCACTGCCAAAGAAAAAAAAATTGTGGCATACATTTGTGCTCAACAATGGGATGTAATAATTGAAGAAAAAGCAATACATACTTAGATAATTAAATAATTTTTTTATAAGTTTTATGCTTATACATTATGGATTGATTTACTTAATATTTCTGTTGTTTCTTACAGATTTGCGAGAACAATCAACATGTTTGTTTTGAATGTGCAAGTTTATTACACAAGTACCAGTTGTTCAAGTCAAAATGTCTTAGAGCACACAATATTCTGTTGCAAGTCTCGGATAATTCAGAAGAGGTTAGTGTATTACACTCTAATAATACAAAGTTTGACTGCATAGGTGGCATAGTAGTAATAGAGGTAGGACCTGTTGACAGTTCTCTGTCTGCAGCAGCGGACCGGTCCGTCCGGGGCAGTACCACACTCTCGCAGAAGATCGACGTATGAGTAATAGCAATGTGCTATTGCACTTCGTTCGGTAAGCGAGAGAGCCGGAAGCCCAACTGGCTGGGTTTGGGGTTTATATTGGTAGGCAGCGGCCTAGTTATACCCTTGGTATTGCAAAGGTCCTTGGGCGGCAGTGACACTTACCATCAGGTGTGTTGCATGGTCGTTTGCCACCATTAGCAATAAAAAAAAAGTAGTTAAGATTCCGACCTACAAGAGAACGAGAACTGAACATAAATTTCTAAATCCATTTAACCATATGATGCAAATATAATATTATGAATATAATTTTTAGACACAGTATATAATTAATTATTTTTTCACCATATTTACCTACTTATATATACGTTGAATTGAATATTGTTATTAATGACCTCACATTTTATTACAGTTAGTAACAAAAATGATTAAAAATATAGATAGGAAAGTGAACAAACTGGAGTCCAACTTACAGCTCTCTCCAACCAGATTATATTTTGAGCCTTCAAATGATTCTATAAATTGCAATATAGATAATTCTAGAATTAATATAGATAATTCAATGACATTTGAAAAAGATTATGAAGATAATAATACATCTAGATTAGAAATTAAATGTGAAATTGAAACCTCTAAGATTCATGAAGAATGTAAAGAAAATTCAACTCCAGTATACCATGAACATTCTTTTAAAAACGTTTCTGAAGAACCTCTCAATTTAGAAGATTATTTAATTAAAGAGAAGAAAATTGAAGTTGAGAAGGAACATAAAACTAAAAGAAGGAAAAAATGTAGTGAAAAACTAACCAATGAGATAGAGACACCATTAAATGTATTTGATACTTATCTAGATGATTATAATGATGATAATGATTTTATTGAAGCCTCAGCTGAGAATATATCAGACGAAAATGAAGAATCTGCAGAAATATGTGACACTAATATTAAAAAAGAATCAAAGACTAAGAAACGAAAATCAAAAGCTCTTCAAAGCGATGTTGATTCAAGTGATAACGAACCGTTATCGAAAAGAGCTAATAATATCACAGATAAAATTGATAAACATTTTAAGAGAAAAACACATATTAATTTAGAATTTTTTGATGATTACGGAACAGTTGTGTTTCTTACCCCAGATGATGCAAGAAAAGAGTTGCTTTCAAGGAAAGAATCCAAAAATTACAAAATTTCACCATTCAAATGCGATTTTTGCTATAAAGGTTATGAAGCGAAAACTACATATGATAATCATATGAAAGGACATAGAATAGTAAGTGCTTTTTGTCTTCATTGGCAATAGAAATTAAAAAAAATATATTTTATATGAAATTTTCCGTGTAGTGACTTTGTAGGAATACTTTTCTTACCCTCTATATCCTACCCATGAATGTCATGAAAGATGACTACATGATATAATGTGCATATAACATCTATGCGAGGGAAGGCAAAATTAAACTAACAACATTTCGGACCGGCGTAATATAGCAGATTAAATGCACTCCTATGTGGAAGATGCTCAACCACAGCAGTGGAAGGTATGGAAGTTAATATAATGATGATATTTTTTATAATACATAATTGATGTGTATTATTAAATATGGACCTCTCCAAAAGGAAAATAATGTCATAATGACCATATTTCAGATTGGCGATAGCGTTTGATGTAATAAGTATTGTATTCTTATCCTATCACCCTACATTTGTAAATACCAGGTTCAATTCCCTACATAGCATAATAGATTTCTTTGTATATGGTTTAGTCTTCTTTTTATCAAGTCTTACATGTCCTACTAACGGGCTTAGATTTCCTCCATGGGGATGAGAAGGCATTGACTGGTTAGAGGTGCCGGGAGTATGAGTTATTATGTTACATTATAAATTATCTGTTTATGTGTGTCTAAGCCTGTGTGTTTGCTTGTATGTATGTGGGTTATTGTTAGAATGTCACATGCACCACCATTCACTGATGCGGCCATGACCCAATTTTGACCAAGCTTTGTATTTTAGAAATCCGACTATACTGGGTCACAGGGGCGACTCTAGCACATGTAGCGCCCGGGTGCAATCAATAACCTGGCGCCCTCTTGTACCAAAATGCGTGAACAAAATGGAATAGGTTGTTACTTACAACACGTTCGACTAAACTCCGAACCTCGCTGGAATGCGTTGTCGCATGCTTAGTCTCGTTGTTTTGACACGAAACCAGGTAAACACGATCGGATTTTGAAGTTATAGTGAGCATGGCGACAAAGCAACCTACTCAAACCTGTCGAATAACGCACTCACTACGTTTATAGATGATTAGGCACTCGCTGCGTTCGGTGTGCCCGCTCCGTGCGGAGCGTTACAGTAGAGGCTCTATGTTTACCGAGCAGCTCTCGGCGCCCCCTAATACCCGGCACCCGGGTGCACCGCACCCTCTGCACTATAGGTAAAGCCGCCCCTGCTGGGTCATGTTGTAAAAGAATGTTCCATCATATATTTCATCATCTTCATCCTTTCAGCCATATATATCCCAATGTTGGGCTTCCTCCATAATGGGAGGAAAATTGAACTAGTATACCACGCTGGTCGGCCGTCTTGGTATAGTAAGTTTTATTTCGAGTTTTCCTTCTCTTGTACAAATGCCATATGCATATTGTATGTCTTAACCGTCTTTTACGATACCAACGGCCAAGATGGGGTGAATTGTTCTTACTCCGTCCACCACATGGAAAGTATACCAGTTCATTTCTATAATAATTATGTTTATTTCAGGAAAATGGTGACTACGAATGCGAGATCTGCCATTTGAGGTTTCCAGCACCGATACATTTGTGCAAACACAAATTGAGTTGTCACCGAAGAAAGTTTAGCTGCAAATTGTGTTCATATATATGTTATTGCATGTAAGTTTATATAACAAATAGCTGACTTGATTTTTTTTTATTTTTTGGATGGCTTTGATCTGGACACACGTTGTCCTTTCCGTTCAGGGTGACGAAAGGGCGGCGCGGCCATAACTCACCGTATTCTCTTACCATCGGCATTGGGTCCACTACTGGAAAAGATGATGTTTACCCTGAACTAAGGAAATAGTCCTATTATTGTAGGGGACTTTACATACATACCATTAACGGACACAATTTACAAACAATAACAGTTTGTGGATCACACAAAATATTGTCCTGTGTGGGAATTGAATACATGAAACTGTTACGATAGGTGGATATAACAATTAGTACTTTATCTGTGATTTCCTTATGTAGGAACGCATTTTATCTATTTTCTTTATTCCTTTACTTGTATGATTATAAATAAAGATAAGAAGATATACAATGCGAAAGTGGAAGGTTGTAGGTACCGGGGGAGACCGAGACTCACCTACCTAGACCAGATTGGTCACGTACTGAAGGAAGGTGGAGTCAAGAGCCTCCGAAACCGGCGAGCGTGTATGAGGTGAATTATGAATGTTGAGGAAGCGAGTGAAGTATGCAAGAATAGAGTTCTCTGGCACTCGGTTCTCTCTGCCTACCCTGCAAGGGATATGGCGTGATGATATATATGTATGTATTATAAATAAATAAGAAATTTTCCAGGTATCAGGCTAGAACTCATGTGCGTCTTCATAAAGGTCAAAAATACCCATGCAAGGATTGCGGTGAAATATTCAGGTAAGTGGGCAATAAAGAATGTTAACAGAAAACAAAAATGCCACATAGCATTACCAATTTGATGCTAAAACATTGCGTAACATAATCTGTTTATGGAGACAAGTTACAGGCTACATACATTTTTTTATTGCTTACTAGCTTCTGCCCGCGGCTTCGCCCACGTAAAAGGTTACTCTTCTAAAGTTTTTCATCCCCCTATTTTTATTTTACCCCTTAAGGGTAGGTAATTTTTTTTACAAAATTCTGTCATATTTGTTTATATTTAAACCATAGCCTAAAAATAAGTTTCAAGCGTCTGCCTTTAAAAATGACGATACTTCCTTACATATTTTCAACCCTTTACAACCCTTTTTTTGCATTAAAAAGTAGCCTATGTCCTTTATCAAGCTCTAGACTATCTGTGTACCAAATTTCATTTAGATCAGTTCAGTAGTTTTGGCGTGAAAGAGCGACAGAGAGACAGAGTTACTTTCGTATTTATAATATTAGTAAGGATGGTGGGAAACGGGCAAGCACCACACTTGATGGTAAGTGTTACTGCCGCTTATGGACCTTTGCAATACCAGAGGTACAGTTCGGCCGCTGTTTACCAATGAAAATCTCAAACCCAGAAAGTTAGGCTGCTAGCTCTCTCGCTCACCAAAAGAAGTGCAACAGCACATTGTCACTGCTCAGCTGTCGGTTTTCTTCGAGGGTGTGGACCCCGGACGAACCGGCCCGTGACTGTAGACAAAAAACTGTCAACAGTCGTCCTACCACTGCTATATGTCAAAGCTATTAAACGCTATGGCCAAACGGAGCGGGGCAGCGTTTATAAATGTTAAACATGTCGTGCAAAATTGAGATAACAATATTGACATTGCGCATCAAGAGCTCTGCGGTATGGCTTTTGTCATGTTAACTGCTGGGATAACAGAAATGGTGATTGATGTATTGTGAATGTTATTAATCTTGATAATGCCACGGGACGACTATGTGCTTAATCTAACGCGGTTAGAATAAAACTAACATTTTGATGATTAAATTAAAAATAAATAAGTCATATCTTCCTGATGTTTCGAATACTTTCCAGCGTCCTTTCGTGATGATGAACGCTTGAAAGTGTTCAAAACGCCGGGGAAAATTAAAATCAAATACAAACGCGATAAAATTCGTAAAAATGATTATTTTATTATTTGTTCACAGTATGCCTAATAGTCTATTCATGCACAAACGGTTGAAACATTTCAATACTTCGGTAACGGAGAGCGTGTGTGAAATTTGCGGTGACATATTCGGTTCTGCCAGAGGTCTTTTTTTACACAATAAAAAATTACACAGAACGGTGAGGAAGTGATTTATTTTAATGATGATTTTATTACTAGTACTATCAGGGTTGTACGAAGTCGGAAGAGTCTGGATTATTTCCTTAAACCTTGGGCCCGAGACTGAATGGACTGATCTGATATGGTCTCGATTAACAGTTCGATAAGAAATTTTCAAAACTGGTTTCAGAAACTGAAATGGCCTGCTTAATTTGGACCATTTTCCATTTTTTTTGATGACCATGGTCTGAATAAAAAAGAAATGTATACAAGCAGGGTTCGAACCCGCACCTATTGGGAATCCGGCCCAATCGTGCTACCACTTACATCATCCTGAACTATTTTAGGACATGCAAATTTCGCTTCATATTATATCTTACGTCTTCAAGGTGACGTATGCCATCTACCGACGACGAACTACGAATGTTAACGACAAAACTCACACTCAGCACACGGACAATGTTTACACATTGTATAGGCTTAATACTTCAAACTTTACAGTTAGAATTGTATTAAACGATGACACAACCTTGTTATTCAAATTACTGAAATTTTTAGCATTTAATATGCTTAATTATTTATAAATACCCGATTACGAAACGAAAATGATGTCACAAGCGGGGTTCGAACCCGCACCTATTGGGAATCCGGCCCAATCGTGCTTTTTTGCGTTTCGTAATCGGGTATTTATCTGAATTAAGCATATTAAATGCTAAAAATTTCAGTAATTTGAAGAAATGTATATACTTAATAATTTTCTTTTATGACCATGGTCTGTAGAAAAAAGAAATGTATATACCTACAGTATTCTCTTTAACCAGGATAAGAGCACCAAACAGGGCCCCAAGTGTGAAGATTGCAGTGTTCAATTCTCTTCAGAAGTTGCCTGGAAGCGTCACCTGGTGTTGTCCGCTAGACATACTGTCACGTAAATACATTTTATTATCTGTTGTATGCCTGCGATTTCGATTACTGTCACTTTGGGTATTCTGTTACCCAGGTGGCTTAAAGTGTTTAGTTTTCCCAAATTCAATACAATAAAATTCTTTTGCGAAATTTACAAAGTAATTAAGTTACATTAAAGCAGTTGGTTGATTTCCTAAGAAGATTTCGGTTGGTAACGGAATAAGAATACAATAGGGGATTTGATCTCCTGTTCGTAGGTGTCCTAAAAGACGATTAAAGGATATGATATGCTGATAATATCTATACAAGAGAAGGGAAACAAAATAAAACCATGCCTCAAGCTGTCTGACTAGCGTGGTATAGCAGGTCAACTTCTCTCCTTTTTTAAAGGAGACGAGCCCAATAGTGGGAAGAATATGAGCAGAAAGAGAAGCGGTTCGAACTGTTTGATAATTATTTTAAATGAAGTGATTATTTATAAATAAAGCTTTATTATATAAAAACAATGAGCTCGTATTAACAGTTGATTGCCATTACAAAAAAAGTAAAGAACTTTTGCTGCTACTTTTTTTGAAAATGGATGTTAGCTTAGATTGATGCTATATCCTGAACTATGGACTGGGCTTATTGGGTATATACCTTTCAAAACCAGTCGTTACAAGGCAGCTGTATGAAATAAATTTGAAATTACCGCCATTTTAAAATAAAATAGTACTTTGTAGTTAATTTTATTTTGATGTAATTATGCGTCCGCCGATTCGTCTGCTAAGCATGGCTATAGAGGGATTTCTATTTGCGGAGTCCTATATCTAAAACCGAGTCTTGATGGGTGGATAGCTGGGGGGGCACACTTAAAACATTACTTTTTTTTACTGACCGTCGCGCCGCCTACAGACTGGTTGTACAAACTTAGCTGCTGCCATTTTGTCCTGTCTGTCAAACGTTTAACAACTGAGAATTGTTATTTTTTGTTCATAGTGTAGGTAGTTATTGTCATCGATCTATTTTCGATTATTGATGTACTTTCTGAAAATTATATCAATTTTCATTGTTAAACTTATATTATTATTGTTTCGATATTAGCTGATATGGTTTTTTTTATATTTCAGGGTAGATCTCATAGTAAAAGAATATTCTGTATAATTACACATACACATGTAGATATGTATATATATCACTTCAACTTTAGTTCACCGCTTAAACTCTGGGTAGCAGCACTTTCCATACATGCATATTTTATCATCGAGTTGCCACTCTTTTTCAGTTTAATAACTTTACTCTTTGGTGGATAGGTAATAATTCGCAATGGTTTGTATTACAGCAATGGTTGCAAATTTTGTGGGGAGAGGTTCACTAATGTGGATGAACTAAAGTCACACAGACGGGCGCAACATCAACGCTTCAAAAGGCAAAATGATAAGAAACTACCCGCCGCCTGCCCTCTTGTAAGTATAATATTATTGATTAGCTTATGCGAACGGCTTCGGGTTAAGGTAGATTTTCAGCCAAATTTATTCCACGGGAACTGTGTATTTTGCGTGGCAAAACTTATATTCTATTAGCTTTGGAGTGATGGTTGCCCTAGTAGTGTCCGCTTGTGGAATCTGGTCCTCATATAATCTTTTGTATTATAAATATTGTAAGTCCAGGGTGTTGTATTTTTAAAATAATATCCACTAAAAATCAGCAGCGTCTTTATCGTTTTTTTCATCAGGAGACTTCAATGATGGAATGTTGTGGATATAAAATTTGGATCTCGATACGGATAAGCATGTAAGACTCATTGTACCTGTGTGGGATATGTTTACCGATTTGAAATTATTTCGGATCATCCGACAGTTTCGGATAATTACAATAATAGATATTGAATTTTTAGTGAATTGTAAAAGGGAAACACTAAGTGTGGTGATTAGTTGTTGGGTCTTGCTTGGCCGCATATTACGGATGATCGCTAATGGAGAGAGGGCCTAAAAATTGTAAAAATATGGGTCACTATAGTCCTTAAAATATAGCTTGATCTCTGTGACAGATAGCGACAAAACCGATGAAGTAATTATGAATACGCGTCATGTTTACAATTTTATTTTGTATCGCCTATATTTTAATTTTTTACATGCCACTTATATCTCAATTGAATTATGAATATAAAAATATGAAAATTTTAAACCGAAACTTGTACTTTATATGTTTTAAAATATTTAGTAACCATCATCATTCTCCTACTCTTATCCCAATTACTTGGGGTCAACGCAATATGTACTCCTGTTCCTATATATTGCAAAAAATATTGGCAATAGTTTTATGACCGGCCGCCTGCCTGACGTCAACCCTCATTGGGAATGTAATTGTTAACCAAACGGCATCAGGTGGCGTTGGCCCGGCCACCGAAGTTAAAAATCGGGTCCCGGTGGCCCGCTCGCACGGCGAAGAGAGAGGATTTTACGGTGGGTCTATGGGGTCACGCGCCGCCTTCTTCGTCACCCCGGACCGATTTGGCGGGGCAAGACGCATCCATAGTCCACCAAAAAAAAAAAAAGGCGGCGTTGGCCCAGGTCAATATAGCTATATTAAGAGACTAAGAGCTCTAGCTCTTAGTCATCTTTTACGACATCTACGAACAAAGTAAGGATTGGTAGTATTCGTAGCCGCTACCACACAGCTTATATTATAAAATATAAGCTATATATACATACATACATATCATCACGCCATATCCCTTGCAGGGTAGGCACAGAGAATAGAGTGCCAGAGAACTCTATCCTTGCATACTTCACTCGCTTCCTCAACATTCATAATACTCTTCACACACGCTCGCTGGTTTCGGAGACTCTTGACTCCACCTTCCTTCAGTAGTTATATATATTTTATATATATTATATACATATATATATATATATATATATATATATATGTATATATGTATATATATATATATATATATATATATATATATATATATATATATATATATATATATATATATATATATATATATATGTATGTATATATAAATATAAATAAAATATTTAGCAACCATTTTATAAAAATATGATGCTTACGCAAGTACAAGGTCATTACTGGACTGAGAATAAGATAGAGATGGGACAATCGATAAACGTAAATCGATAACATTCTTATTAATTATTTATAAAACAAGTAAAACCAATACATTACCTATATAAACCACATGGTTACTCTATAAAATAAGTAAATTGTGTTAATATTCAGACATCAGTTATAATATTAATAAGATCATTTCTTGTATATTAAAAAGATAATATATTTTATAAAATAAACATGATTATTCGTGAAATAATCTGTGACCAAGAACTCATCATCAACCTACAGGAATGTGCCAGCGATGATGATAATAGTGACGATGATCTTGGATGTATTCCTTTCCAATAATAAAAAGAATTAATTAACAGCTTTACTTTAATTTAAATAAAATCCATTATCATATTATTTAAAGTCAATAAGATTTTCATAGATTGTTTTAAATTTATAATCGATTCATCCATCTATTTGATTGAAATTCAATAAGATTTTCAAACATTGTTTTTCAATTGAAGTAGCAAATACCTTTAAAAAATAAGGAATTATATCAATACCCGATTACGAAACGAAAAATGATGTCACAAGCGGGGTTCGAACCCGCACCTATTGGGAATCCGGCCCAACCGTGCTGCCACTTACACCATCGTGAACTATTTTAGGACATGCAAATTTCGATTCAAATTATATCTTACGTCTTCAAGGTGACGTATGCCATCTATCGGACAATGTTTACACATTGTATAGACTTAATACTTCAAACTTTACAGTTAGAATTGCATTAAAAAAATTTCAGTAATTTGAAGGAATTATATCGACAAAAATACGGACTGCATCGTAAGCGTGCGGAACTAGTGAGAACTGTCACAGAGATCATGCTATATTTAATAGACTATAGTATAGGCACGTCCCTTACGTTTAAATTACCAAATGGGCTGGTTTATAGAGATTATTCGACACCTATCCGAAATTATTTGAATCTCTTGTATTGGTATTCAGATACCGTAAGTGAGATATTTTCATTTTGGATGCGATGTTTTCGGTTATGGTTACCAAGTTCCATAGCATATCTACTTCAAAGGCTTGACAAATAGTCTGTTTATACCTTAGTTATAAAAATGTATCAAAAGATAATTAAATTAAAATATATTTTATTTTCCAGTGCAAGGAATGGATGTCTAACCGAGTGGAATACGAGACTCACGTCAGGACAGAACACCCGCATTCTGACGAGGGAAAGAAATTGGCTGCCAGCGATATAGCTCTTTTTGTATGCGAAGTGTGTGGGCAGGCGTTTAAAGTAACCAATTATATTATTTAGTTTTCTTTTCATCTAATACCTAGTTGTTTTATAAATTTCCATTTGCTGTGAAGTCAAATGCGTACCTGGTTGCCATATACTCATTGCTGGACTCGAGAGCCTGCATAGCGAGAGGGACATTGGATTTGATTTTGAGTTTTCCTTTTTTGTCGTAATGATGTTCAGCTAGCGTCTCTTCACCCGTCTCTTCATCCACTGTTAAAAGAAGGTGTGGTGAATTATATTTTTACCTCTCACACAGAGACTCATCATTCTCCTGCTCTTATCCCAATTACTTGAGGTCGACGCAATATGTACTCATAGATATTGCAAAAGTTATTCTTGTGAATGTAATCGTTGAGCAAACGCCATCAAGTGGAGTTGGTACAGGTCGATATGCTAACCGACTGGCCGCTGAACTACGGACAGTGCTAGCTGGAGTGGCGGATATCGTCCGTCCGGTCAAACGAGTTGATATTCGGCTGACCGGAATGGATGACTCCGTCACTGGAGAGAAAGTGCAGGCGGCAGTGGTCCGCACGTGCGGTTGCGATGCCGCGGATGTCCTAGTTGGGCAAATTCAGCGAGGTCCCCGTGGTATGGGCATGGTAAAGGTGCGGTGTCCCGTCGCAGCCGCTAAGACTCAGGAACGGCAGACGCAGGAAGACTCCTCGTTGGCTGGAGCTCGGCAGGCGTCCAGGTGCTGGAGAATCTCCCACTAAGATGTTTCCGATGTCTGGAACTGGGACATACAACCCCTCTGTGCCCATCCTCTGTCGACCGTTCCGGACTTTGTTTCCGGTGTGGCGGTATCGGGCACATGGCGGCCGCTTGTATGGCACAACATCGCTGTGCGGTATGTTCAGATGCGGGTCGCCCAGCAGAACATAAGATGGGAGGGAGACTGTGCAAAGCCCCGAAATCAAGAGGTAAGGTGGCCCTAGGACCTCGGGCCGCTGTGCCTAGTACGAGCCGCCAGGCCCAGGAGGAGGTTGAAATGTCCCCTTAATGGGAGACAAAATCCGCTTCCTCCAGGCGAATCTGAACCACTGCGCCGGGGCTCAGGACCTGCTACTGCAGTCCATGGCGGAGTGGGGTACAGACCTGGCGGTGGCCTGCGAGCCGTATTTCATTCCTGCCTCACCTAATTGGGTGGGGGACCTGAATGGGGATGTTGCTGTCCTGACAAGAGGGAGTGCCGGTCCTCCCCTCTCTATTCTGAAGAGGTGCAATGGCTTCATTGTGGCGGGGTGGCGAGACTTCGTCATAATTGGCCTCTATTTTTCTCCCAACCGCAGCCTGGCGGAGTTTGAGCTTTTCTTAGACTCCGTCAGTGCTGCGGTCCGTCGCCAGTCGCCGAGGAGAATTGTAGTTCTCGGCGACTTCAACGCGAAGTCTCGTGAATGGGGGTACCCCGCCACAAACGCGAAGGGAAGGGCCGTTGAAGAGTGGTCCATTCTCTCCAACCTGTCCCTCCTCAATAGAGGGACAGTTCACACTTGCGTGCGATATCACGGAGGGTCCGTGGTGGATCTTTCTTTCGCCACTCCTGGTGTCGCTCGCGAGGTAAATGATTGGAGAGTCGAAGAAGGGGTGGAGACCCTCTCAGATCACCGGTATATACGGTTTGAGGTCTCCCCCCCTCCGGGATCACTAGGGCCCCGGCGTGGAAGGAGAAGTGGTCTTCCCAAATGGGCCATTGGGCAATTTAACCCAGAGATGGCCCGGGAGGCCGCCATTATACAGCGCTGGGGTTCCATGGGACAGCACATCACGGGAGTGGATAGGCTCGCAGGCCATTTGAGGAGTTTTCTGCAGACGGTGTGTGATGCGGCGATGCCGAGGGCACGGCGAAGGCCGCCGCGGCGACAGGTTTACTGGTGGTCGCCCGAAATTTCCGATCTTCGGGTGGCCTCCAACCGATCGCGGCGTGCCTACGCCCGTTGCAGACAGCGAAGAGACCGGGACGACGTCCTTGAGGACCAGCTGCGGATGGAATACAAAACGAGGAAGAAGACTCTGCAGCTGGCCATCAGCCAGGCGAAAGAGAGGGCCCGCGAGGAGCTTCTTGCGGGTCTCGATAGGGATCCCTGGGGGCGCCCATACCAGAGGGCACGGAACAAGCTCCGTGCCTGCGGCGCCCCCATAATTGAAACACTGGACGCGGCTTTCCTATCGGGGCTAATTGGGGAACTATTCCCATACTCCACGGGACATGTTCCCCCCAGGATGGCTCCTCGGTCGGTGGTGGAAGAGGAAACACCTATTCCCCCCATCACCGACGATGAATTGGAAGTGGCCCTCTCCCGACTTAAAGGGAAAAGGAAAGCGCCTGGCCCGGATGGTGTCCCGGGACTCGTACTCGGCGTCGTCGCAGAATACTGCATGGATGTACTCCGGGAACTGCTCAATGAATGTTTGAGGTCCGGGCAGTTCCCGGAACAATGGAAGAGCGGAAGGCTTTGTTTGCTGCGGAAGGAGGGTCGCCCAATCGACTCTCCTTCTGCATACAGACCACTGGTGCTGCTGGACGAGACGGCAAAATTATTCGAAAAGGTGCTTGCGGACCGTCTTGTCCGGCACCTCGAGGCTATCGGGCCGGGACTGTCGGCAAATCAGTTCGGGTTCAGGTACGGCCGGTCAACGATCGACGCTTTGGTCGCCCTGAAGACCCTGGCCACCGAAGCGGTGGCAAAAAAGGATGTGGTCCTGGCAGTCTCGCTCGATATTAAAAACGCCTTCAATAGTCTCCCACACGAGACTTTAAAGGAGGCGCTCCGATATCATGGGGTGCCTCTGTATCTCCGGAGGCTGTTGGAGGCGTACCTCGAGGGAAGGCACGTGCTCTGGGAGGGGGACAACGGGCGCATGCATCGCCATAGGGTAGAATGCGGCGTTCCACAGGGTTCGGTCCTTGGTCCGACTTTGTGGAACGTCGGATTTGATTGGATGTTGTGGGGCCAGCTTCTCCCCGGGATGGGTATTATTTGTTACGCAGATGACACCCTCATCACGGTGAGAGGGGTTGACTTCCGCAGCGCCGCCCGACTGGCAAGAGTCGGAGTAGCGCTCGTAGTTGACCGGATTGGCAAGTTGGGCCTGAGGGTCTCATTGGAGAAGACAGAGGCCCTCCTATTTTATGGTCCCAGCCAAGGTTTTCCCCGAGGGGCACAACTCAGTGTGTCTGGGGTTGCCGTGCCGGTGCAGACCCGGATGAAGTACCTGGGTCTGCACCTAGACAGTAAGTGGAATTTTGGGCCGCATTTTGCCCAGCTCGTCCCTAGGCTTTCAAAGTCGGCCGCGGCGCTGGGTAGGCTTCTGCCCAATACTGGAGGTCCCGGATCGTCCTGCCGGCGGCTTTATGCCGGTATCTTGCGGTCTATGGCGCTGTATGGTGCCCCGATCTGGTCGCAGTCACTCACCGCCTCCAATAAAGCCTTACTACGCAAGGCGCAGAGGGCCATGGCGGTGAGGACAATACGGGGGTACCGTACGGTGTCCTGGACTGCAGCTACATTGTTGGCGGGCGATCCGCCCTGGTCACTTCAGGCTAGGGCCCAGGCGGAAGCCTACCAGTTCTGCGCTGCGGCGCGGGCAAATGGTGAACGCATCACCACGAGGGGACTGAGCAGGGCGAAAGAAGCGGCTCAAAGGGCACTAGTCTAGCGGTGGAGGGAGGAACTAGAGTTCCCCGTAGCAGGACGGGGGACCGTTGAGGCGGTAGCGCCCCACCTTCACCGCTGGACGACACGAAGGCACGGCAACCTGTCCTTCAGGCTGACGCAGGTACTTACCGGACACGGGTCTTCGGTAAGTACCTGCACCGAATTGGACGTGAAGAGGCCCCTGGATGCCATGAGTGTGGCGCGCAAATCGATGACGCGCGTCACACCCTGGAGGTATGTCCCGCCTGGGGGCCTCAGTGCCGCGACCTGTCGGCGGTCATTGGAGCGGACCTGTCGTTGTCAACCGTCATCAACAAGATGCTTGACAGCGACAGGCACTGGACGTCGATGGCCTCCTTTTGCGAGGAAGTCATCTCTGCAAAGGAGGCCGCGGAGCGAGAACGCGAAGCACTCGCGTCTGCGAACTCGCTCCGCCGGCGGCGACCAGGGAGAGGGAGGCGCCGCTACGCGCACCTCCTCCCACCGCCTTGACGGCTGACTGGTCGTGGCCAGATGGCTAAGCGTAGGGGTGTCGGGGATAGAATGTCAATAGACGATCTCTCCGGCATCCCGTAAAAGCGCGGAAGGGACCGCTGTTAGGTTTTAGTGGGTATTCCGGCCGTCAATCTCATGGCCGGCGAGTCCCACACACCCCCCCGTCTGTCACTGGCGGGGGATGTGCGCAAAAGCATTTCCACAGCGTAAACAAAAAAAAAAAAAAAAAAGGTCGATATGCTAAAAGCTCTTAGTCATCTTTTATCATATTCACGAGCAAAGTCAGGGTTGGTAGTATTCGTCGCAGATACCACACAACAATCCTCAAACAGAGACTTTATGTTATAAAAAGCAAGTTAAAACATAACCCGATTACGAAAGTGTTACGCTCTCATCATCATCATCAATATAATAATGGTGTTCAGAAAAGAATCGTGGTAGTACACAACCCTGGCTTAAGTGTCGTTTACTACTATTTTCTTATACTCTGATGCTTTGGTTAAAGAAAAAAAAACGTATTGTGTCAATAATCCTTTCGAAGTAAAATTATTTGTCAAATCATGACTTATCACGATATGACAAATAATTTTACTTTAACTTTTTTAACTACTTAAAGTTAAAAAAAAAGTGAACAGATGAACTTATAGGCATATACATATCAAAAAAATTAACTTTTTTGGCTTCATAGCAAAGCGAATCGAGGATGACTAAAAAGAATTTCTAGGGGTGGTTGGATACTGGATTGCAATGAATCTCCAATTAGAGACAGTAGCGATGCACATGCTGCAGAGTGAGGATCTATTCCCATAGCTTTTGTTCAGCTTCAGATGTAAATTTCGACCTATCCGTAGAATAAAGATGCATCTGCATAATCATTACTTTAGAGAAAAGCTATATAAAATTTGTCAAACACAAAATCAACAATATCATTTTTCTTAATTGTTATGTATAAGATTGATTCATTTCCTACTATTAGTTCCTTTTATATATAGATCAGTTTAGCTACTAGCTAGCTAACTACAATAAAAACTTATTGTGGTAGGGCCACACTGTTGATAGTTCTCTATCTACAGCCGCAGGCAGGCCCGACCGGGGTGGTACCACACTCTCGCAGAATATCGACGTATGAATGGTGGCTTTTGCCGCTGTGCGTCGTTCGGTGAGCGAGAGAGCCGGAGCCTAACTTTCCGGGTGTGTTTTCGTGTGGTGGGTTCTGGTGATGCTTGAAATTTACGGTGGTAAGGTCTTGGTTGGGGCATTGGGCGTGAGGGGCTGATATGGGGTACAGGGAGACCCGGTGGGAATGGTCACCGCCGGCCACCTGCCGGTCAGCAGGGGACCCGAGCCCAGGACTATCCCCCCTGGGAGGCTGTCCCGCCAACCGGCGAAAATCCCGTTGCGGAGTCGTCGTGCCGGAGTGGAGCCCGACGACTACGGGCGGGGGGGCACCGGGGGCCATTTCGTGCTTCGTGTCAGCTCCTCACAAAACCCACCCTCCAACCATGTACTATGCCCCGCACCTTTTTTTTTTGGCATCACCGGACTCCATTCCACGAAAGTACAATCCCTTCCTCTTCTTATACAAAACCCATGAAAAGGCAACACAAAAAGAGAAGGTTTTACACGGCGGTCCTTCTATCCACATTTGACGTGGACTTTTGTAACATTAGGGGTTTACACAGCAATCTCGACGCCGTCCACCAACACCTCGAGACGGCGCGGCCTGCCTTGCTCTTTTTAACGGAGACGCAGATAAGTGCCCCGGATGATATTTCGTACCTAAATTATCCAGGCTACGAGTTGGAACACTCCTTCCACCGTAAAGCTGGGGTGTGCGTGTTCATCCGGGATGACATCTGTTGTCGCCGCCTTAGGGCCCTCGAGCATGGTGACCTGTCAATTTTATGGTTACGCGTAGACTATGGAGGGTATACCCGCATCTACGCGTGCCTCTACAGGTCCCATGGCAGTGATTCAGGGTCAACTCAGTTATCCGAGAACGTTCAATGGGGGATTGACGAAATATTGGAGCAGTGTCCATCAGCGGAGGTGGTGGTTCTTGGAGACTTTAATGCTCATCATAAAGAGTGGTTGGGGTCCCGAACCACTAACCTCTTGGGTAGGCATCTCTTCAATATGGTCTCGGCCTATGGTCTCTCACAACTGGTAACACAGCCCACCCGTGTTCCAGACATTGAGAGCCATGAGCCGTCTCTACTGGATCTTCTGCTGACTACACACCAGCACGGATACCGGGTAGTGGTCGAAGCTCCTCTTGGGTCATCTGACCACTGCTTGGTCCGTAGCAAAGCCCCTATTGCGAGGCCTAATCGCTCTAAAGCGACTGGGACTCGCAGAGTCTGGCAATATAAGTCAGCAGATTGGGATAGGCTTCGCGAGTTCTACGCATCCTACCCATGGAAGCAGCTTTGCTTCGCCTCTAGGGACCCTGGCATTTGTGCGGATTGCGTTACCGATACCGTTATTACGGGGATGGAATTATTCATCCCCAACACCAAAATACCGGTCGGTGGCCGCAGCCGGCCTTGGTTTAATAAAACCTGCAGGACGGCTGCACAGCAAAAGCAGTCCGCATACCAGGCCTGGAATAGGGCCCAAAACTGTCGTGACCCAAATGTCAGGGAGGAGAAGCGAAAATTTAATGCTGCTTCTAGATCTAGTAAGAAGGCTATTGCCAGAGCCAAGGCGGAACATGTTGCCAGAATCGGCGAGCGAATGGAGAGCTATCCCGCCGGGAGTCGTGCATTCTGGTCGCTCGCCAAAGCTGCCCAAGGCAACTTCTGCCAGTCCAATCTCCCACCACTGCAGAAAAATGATGGCAGTCTAGCCCACAGTGCAAAGGAGAAGGCCGATCTTTTAGGTCAATTCTTTGCCTGTAACTCGACTTTGGACGCTGGAACCGCCACACCACCTATCATCCCGCGGTGTGAAAGCTCTCTGCCTAAAATCCGCATTACGCAGCGAGCGGTGAAGCGGGAGCTGCGGCTAATAGACGTACATAAGTCGAGCGGGCCGGATGGCATCCCTGCAGTGGTCCTGAAAACGTGCGCCCCCGAGTTGACCCCCGTCCTCACGCGCTTATACCGACTTTCCTATGATACTTGTAGGGTTCCATCTTCGTGGAAGATAGCCCATGTCCACCCGATCCCGAAAAAGGGAGACCGGTCGGACCCGTCGAATTACAGGCCGATTGCGATTACATCCTTGCTCTCCAAGATAATGGAGAAAATAATCAACCATCAGCTTCCGCAGTACCTTGAGGATCATCAGCTGATCAGTGACCGCCAATATGGGTTTCGTCATGGCCGGTCGGCTGGTGATCTTCTTGTGTACCTCACACACCGTTGGGCGGAGGCCTTGGAGGGCAAGGGTGAGGCGCTAGCGTTCAGCCTAGATATCGCGAAGGCGTTCGACAGGGTTTGGCACAGGGCCCTTCTATCGAAGCTACCATCATATGGAATCCCCGAGGGACTCTGTAATTGGATCACCAGTTTTTTGGATGGTCGGAGCATAAAAGTAGTCGTCGATGGCTCCTGCTCCGAGACCATGCCCATTAATGCTGGTGTACCACAAGGCTCGGTGCTCTCCCCGACGTTGTTTATTCTGCATATCAATGACATGCTCTCCATAGAGAGTATTCGTTGCTATGCGGATGACAGCACGGGTGACGAGCGATACACCGAGCATCAGAATGTCCCTCGGAGTATGTTACAGGAAAGACGGGCTCAACTTGTGTCTGAAGTCGAGCTCTCTCTAGGGCGGGCCTCAAAATGGGGTGAACGGAATTTAGTCCAGTTCAACCCCACTAAGACACAAGTTTGCGCGTTCACTGCGAAGAAGGACCCTTTTATCATGGCGCCTCAGTTCCAAGGAGTAACTCTCCAAATCTCCGAGAGTATTGGGATCCTCGGCGTCGAGCTATCGAACAAAGTCCAGTTTGGGAGTCATTTGGAGGACAAAGCCAAATTGGCAAGCAAAAAGTTGGGCGTGCTGAGCAGGGCCAGGCGGTACTTCACGCCGAGTCAACGTCTTGTGCTATATAAAGCACAAGTTCGTCCTCACATGGAGTACTGCTCTCATCTCTGGGCAGGCGCGCCTAAATATCAGCTAGACTCACTTGACTCCCTACAAAGGCGGGCAGTTCGAATCGTCGGTGATCCCAATCTCACGGACAGACTAGAGTCGCTGGAGCGGCGGAGAGACTTTGGGTCACTCTGTGTACTCTACCGGCTCTTTCACGGAGAGTGCTCTGAGGAACTGTTTGACTTGGTACCACCGTCACCATTTTACCACCGTACCACTCGACACCGTAGCAGGGTTCATTAATTTCACCTGGAAACGATATGGTCCTCAACCGTACGTTTTCAGCGATCATTTCTCCCACGTACATGCAAGATCTGGAATGAACTACCTGCTGCTGTTTCCCGAGCGCTATGACTTGTCCTTCTTCAAACGAGGTTTAAGAAGAGCTCTTCCTTCACGGTAGGCAGCGGCCTGGCTGTACCCCTGGTGTTGCTGGCTCCATGTGCAACAGCATTACTTACCATCGGGTGTGCTGTTTGCTCGTTTGTCACCGTAGACAATAAAAAAAAAAAAAAAAAAACGATCTGGTATCATAATCAGTTGTAGCTTAGTTCTTCGTATAGGTTGATTTGTTTTGCAAGACCAGTTTTAGGTCGCTACACAACGTTTCCTAAGTTTTAGGTCGTTTGACTTACAGAAGTTAACAATTCTAAACTCTTTTTCTGTGCTATAGATCTTTAGATATTCAAATTTCTTTAAATGTTACAGCAACAGTGTTTCTTAATGTACCATCAACGGAAGCATACTGGTGAACGTCCATACAAGTGCCAGGACTGTGGTAAGACTTTCCAAATGGCGGCAGCTCTTACCATACACCGTACAGTTCACAAACCCAAACGATCGTACAAGTGTGACATATGCGCTAAAGTGTTCTCATCCAAGAGTTCACTTAACAAACATATTAAGGTAAGTTATAGTTAAGTAATTTTACCCCGTCCTATCCCGGTCCGGTCCCCCGCTGCCTTGGGCAGCGGGGGACCGGACCGGGGATTAGTCTGATCGCCTTTGAGAGGATCCCCGTGAAGGTAGACTGCCGGATGGGCTACTGAAAAAAAGTACGCGTACGAGTGGCCCACCCGCAAGGCGTCGAGAGGTATATTGTAGGGCGGTTTTACGGGGTCGTGCGCCGCTTCTCCCGTCGCCCCAGACGGATTAGCGGGGCGTGACCGTTCCCTAGACCGCCGCCAAAAAAAAAAAAACCCGTATAGTTTCTTTAGTCGTTTAAAAACTAGAGTCGAGTTTGTAATTTTGTCAATAGAACTTATCGTTACGAGACAAAAACTTACATTATGATATGGGATATATCTTACATTTTTTAATTAACTTCAGAGTAACAGAGGGTTCATAATTGGATGTTTATATTTTTTATTCCGTGTGGTGACGGAGTAAGAATACAATTCGCCACCTCCTACCCGTGGGTGATCGTAAGAGACGGCTGAGAAATGTAAAATGCATATAATATCTATGCAAGAGAAAGAAAATTCGAAATAAAGCCCTATACCAACACGTCTGACCAGCGTAGTACAGTAAGTCATTCCCATTACGGAGGAGGCCCGAGCCCAACAGTGGGACATATATGAGCTGAAATGATTATATATTTTTAGTGTATGTTAGGATAATAACTCCCTTTACATCACACAAGCATTTTTCCCGAGTTAATTTGTCTATTAATTATTTACTATAACAATTTAAATTACTGAAATTTTGCATTTACATACATACATATCATCACGCCATATCCCTTGCAGGGTAGGCAGAGAGAACAGAGTGCCAGAGAACTCTATCTTTGCATACTTCACTCGCTTCCTCAACATTCATAATTCTCTTCATACACGCTCGTCGGTTTCGGCGACTCTTGACTCCACCTTCCTTCAGTACATGACCGATCTAATCTAGGTAGGTTAGTCTCGGTCTCCCCCGATACCTACATCCTTCCACTTTCGCATTGTATATCTTCTTAACCAGACGTTCGTTCGGTATTCTTTCCACATGTCCGAACCATCGGAGCATTCCCTTTCGCATCTTTACACCAATACTCTCTCTCATACCTACTCGCTCTCTTACGTCGTCGTTACGAATGCGGTAGGTCAGCCTAACTCCACAGATTTTTCGCAGAGATCGCATTTCGACCGCTTTAATTTCACTTTCATACTCTTTTCTGCATACCCAACTCTCGCTTCCATGCAGTAATGTTGGGACAAGCACTGCGTTATGTATTGCTACACGTGCCTTCTGGCTGAGGTGGTGGCTACCGAGAAGTTGCCCCAACGCTCCGTTCACTCTATTTCCCGCATTCACTCTTCGCTCTATATCAGTGGTGTACCTTCCATCTCGGCTAAATCCACGTCCAAGATATACAAATTCATCCACTTGCTCTAGTACATCATTACCTATTGTTACTCTTACATCTGTTCTGGCTTCATCTCTTTCAAAGACCATCATTTTGGTTTTGCTCACATTCACGCGTAGACCCCTTTTCTTACAATTAAAATTTGTTGGTTTTATAAATAATTAAGCATATTAAATGCTAAATTTTAGTAATTTAAATAACAAGGTTGTGTCATCGTTTAATACAATTCTAACTGCAAAGTTTGAAGTATTAAGCCTATAACAATGTGTAAACATTGTCGGGTAGATGGCATACCGTCACCTTAAGACGTAAATATGATACGAAGCGAAATTTGCATGTCCTACAATAAGTCACGGTGGTGTAGTGGAAGCATGATTGGGCCGGAATCCCAATAGGCGCGGGTTCGAATCCCGCTTGTGACATCAATTTTCGCTTCGTAATCGGGTTTTACTATAACAATTCTCAGAACATTAAGATTCATGTAAAACATCAATAAAATAAAATTATATATAATAAAAAATAATAATAAAATTATATATATATATATATACATATATATATATATATATATATATATATATATATATATATATATATATATATATATATATATATATATATATATATATATATATATATATATATATATATATATATATATATATAATAAAATCATCTTCATTGCACTTTAGCAGGCTTATGACGACCTGGGCAAACTTCATCTGATGCCGTTTGGTCAACAATTACATTCCCAAGAAGGGTTGACGTCTGGCAGGTGGCCGGTCATAAAATTATTGCCAATAACTTTTACAATATGTACTATGAAAGAAGAGTACACAATGTATCGACCCCAAGTAATTGGGATGAGAGTAGGAGAATGATGACATAAAAATTTTCAATATAACGTCTTAAACTTCTAAAATCATGAATAAAAGACTATCTCATTCTCTCGTCTCCTCTGTAGAAAGGAAATTGACCTACTATACCACGCTGGTCAGACGTGTTGGTATAGGCAGGGGCGGCTTTACCTATAGTGCAGAGGGTGCGGTGCACCCGGGCGCCGGGTGTTAGGGGGCGCCGAGAGCCGCTCGGGCAACATAGAGCCTCCACTGTAACGTTCCGCACGGAGCGGGCACACCGAACACAGCCAGTGCCTAACCATCTATAAACGTAGTGGGTGCGTTATATGACAGGTTAGGGTAGGTTGCTTTTTCGCCATGCTCACTGTAACTTCATAATCAGATCGCGTTTACCTGGGTTCGCCTCAAAACAACGAGATTAAGCAACGACATGACGAACGACAATGCATTCCAGCAAGGTTCGGAGTTTAGTCGAACGTATTGTAACTTCCATTTTGTTCACACATTTTGATACGAGAGGGCGCCAAGTTATTGATTGCATCCGGGCGCTACATGTGCTAGAGCCGCTCCTGGGTATAGGGTTCAGTTTCGAGTTTTCCTTCTTTTATGCTCATATTCTCGCAAAATGACGAACTACGTCATATTATAGTTGAGATGCTAACTTGATTCTTTTATTATAGTTCATCATCATCTTGCTCTTATCCCAATTACTTCGGGTCGCCGCAATATGTCATCTTCCATACAGTCCTATCAGACGTCATCTCTGTGATCACTCCCTGTCTATGCATGCCTCACGCAGTCCATCCATATTTTCTGTGAAGTTCCTTTACTCCTAAAGCCTTCAACATTAATACTTAAAACTTTTCTCACAACATTACTTTCATCCCGTTTCATAACATGTCTTTCTTTATAGTTACATCTTGGAATTCGTCCACATAAATGCCTAATATGCGATAAAGGCTTTCTTCACATGTGCGATTTAAGAATGCACATCAAATACGTTCACGACAAAGTGCCTTGGCCTAAGAAGAAAACCAAACGAATTGTAGCTGACGATAATGGACCGTATAACGATTATAATTAAGTGGTATTCACATTACACATGGACGTATGTAATTTAAAATTTTAGTTCTCCCCGATGTAAAAAAAAAACGCTAACGAATATAAACGGCTCTACCGATTTTCATCAAACATGTCTAAGAACACTCGCACATAAGTCACATTTAATACAAAAAATAACTAAATTGAAATCGCCTCATCCGTTCGGGATTACAGACAGAGGCACAGACAGACACGTTGAACTTATAACACCCCTCTTTTTGCGTCGAGGGTTAAAAAAGGAATATAACTGGAATGCCGCAGGCGATAATTTATTGTATCTATGGTATGTCCAGTTTGTAATGTTGCCCAAATACAAGTCCAAGACTCGCTGCAAGAGTCTCGTAGTGCTCGTTTACTTTGGCAAAGAAAGGATTGTCAACATTTTGTATTCTTAATACCAGTACACGGGGAAATAATTTGATGTTATTTTAAACAGTCTCATGATAGATAGGTGTGATTATAGCCCCACTTCCGTTAAGTGGTATGTACCTAATTATTGATAGTTGTACAGTTAGTGCCACTAGATGAACGGCATTTCATTAATTTAGTTGGATTTTTCAAAACAAGTGACTTTGTTATTTTAACAGCGGGAGTTGCAAGACTGGCGAGACTCGCAAAAGTCTTGCATTTGGGCAACACTACCAATAGGTCTAATTGCTAGAACTTCAAATGATTTAAATACCAGAAATAGAACACTGGAATAATTTTATGCTATACCTGGAATGTTACACATTAGAATTACATAGGTGTCAGAATTTGTTTGAGCCAGTTAAAGCATACAATGAAACTAAAGAACATGGAATTAGATGAATTTCACCATTCATTCCATCATAGTAAGCGATGTGCTGAATTTAGCGATGGAGATGACACATATGGCATAATGATTGATACCGACTTGCCATGCCAAGTGTCGATTCATAAACTATTGTTACCTAGTCTGGGTGTAATTTATGTCCGTTAATTATGTTTGTAAAATCCCCCGCAATACAAGAATTATTTCCTTAGTGCGGGGTGTTGTCTTATATATAAAAAATCGTATAAATGGCGACATAATGTTAAAATTTTATCCAAACGATGAGTTAGTATCTTTTGCGAATAATCTCCTTTAGTCTTAGGAGTTACTTTATAGATGCGCAATCTCCTTAATACTACCTCGTTGAAAGTATTATGTATATATTTAAGAAATAATATCTTTTTGTATATAGAATATAATAACTGTATTTATAAGATATACGATTAAATGAAAATGAAGTGTATTGTAATGTTTTATTTAACTTTTTTTGGCGGCGTGCTACAGTGCGGCCATGCCCGGCAATCCGTCCGGGGCGACAGGAGAAGCGGCGAACGACTCCGTAGACCCGCCCTACAATGTAACTCTCTACGCCGTTCGGGTGGGTCACCGGAACCCGGTCTTTTTCTTCAGTGGAATGTTTTATTTACATACATACATACATATCATCACGCCATATCCCTTGCAGGGTAGGCAGAGAGAACAGAGTGCCAGAGAACTCTATCTCTGCATACTTCACTCGCGTCCTCAACATTCATAATTCTCTTCATAGACGCTCGCCGGTTTCGGAGACTCTTGACTCCACCTTCCTTCAGTACATGATCGATCTGGTCTAGGTAGGTTAGTCTCGGTCTCCCTCGGTACCTACATCCTTCCACTTTCGCATTGTATATCTTCTTAAGCAGACGTTCGGCATTCTTTCCACATGTCCGAATCATCGGAGCATTCCCTTTCGCATTTTTACACCAATACTCTCTTTCATACCTACTCGCTCTCTTACGTCGTCGTTACGAATGCGGTCGGTCAGCCAGTTTTATTTACCTTAGAGCCAAATTCACTTAAAATATTGCCTGATATGTCATACTATCATCTCATAATGACATAATGATGACTTGTTTACGCGAGTATTTGGAATAAAATATTTATTACTGATTGATCACTTTTGTATTTGACGTTTGCCGTGTGGTGACGGAGTAAGCATATAATTCACCACCATCGTACCCGTAGGTGATCGTAAGAGACCGTAAGGGATATAAAATGCATATAATATGCAAGAGAAGGAAAGCTCGAAAGAAAAGCCTATACCAGGGGTCGGCAACCTGCGGCTCGCGAGCCACGTGCGGCTCTTTCAATGTGAAGTTGCGGCTCTTTAGTTCTATACGCAAAAGAATATTTTATAAAGAAAACATTTAAAAATGGTTTTGAATTGATTAATGAGGATTAGGTATAAATTATTGTGGGCAAAAATAAATTGTGGCTCTTTAAAAACTTTAAACCTTTATAAATTTGATTTTTGGCTCTTCCGACTCAAAACGTTGCCGACCCCTGGCCTATACCAACACGGCTGACGAGCGGTATAGTAGGTCAATTCGCCTCTCATTACGGAGGAGGCTCTAACCTAATAGTGGAACTGAAATGATGATTTGACTTTTTAATTACCTGATCTTTCGTATATTTTACAAGGATCATCCTCTTATAAACGTGAAGGCTTGTACTTTGTTAAGTTATAAGTATGAAGGCGATAAAATCTTGAAAAATTGTCTAATTTCTTCGCAATCAAATATACAGTACCTACTAGGATCGAGCCTCCTCCACAATGGGAGAAATTGGCAAATGTATTAGTATTTATTTCGAGTTTTCCTTCTTTAGTGTAGATTTTAGGCATATATAATTTTTACTTTTTTATATCTTATGGTGGAAAACCAGCAAGCAGTACTACTACCTAATGATAAGTGTTACTGACGCTCATGGAACTTCTCAGTACCACTAGAACGCTATCTACCAACTGAAACTGGTCGCTGCCTACCAATGAAAATCCCAAACCCACCCGGAAAGCTAGCTTCCGTCTCTCACGCTCACCGAAAGAAGCACATTGCCATTGCTCAGACGTCGATTTTCTGCGAGAGCGTGGTACTACCCCGGATGGACTGGCCTGCAGCTGTAGACAGAAAACTGTCAACAGCGTGGTCCTACTTCTATAATTTCTTTTAAATAAAATTAGGTATGATCATTAATTACTATGATTTAAATTCTGATGACAATCAATCCAGGATAATACATCTTACTAAAAAGGAAAAATATTTGATCTTTCATTAAAATTTACCACCATATAGGAAGAATTTAGTACGAAAGAGGTTTACGTTTATCTGTACCTTAGAAACTGTCATCTGTCTTTAATTAATAAAAAAATCATTACCCAAAATTCTCAATCTGGTTATTGTTTACATAATATCAATTAGAATTTGACACAGAATGTAGAAGTTTAATACAATAAAATGAATAAAAATCCTCGTAAAAGAGTTCGCAATGAAAATTTACTCAAGAGTCGGCTTCCTCCCGATGGAGAGTGTGAGTTTCGTTTGCAATCTCAAATTAGGATTGCGAAAGAACTGGAAAAAGCTGTGAGAAATCGATGCTGTTATGTACGCCCGAAGCAAATCGATTTTAGCCAATTGACTGAGCGCTCGACGGCTGAATATACAGATGCCTTTATAAATGTACCGTCTATTGAAAAGGTACCTAGTTTCCAAAATATCTCTTTCAGTTGGATGGTGACTGGAGGTGTCGAATTAATCGATAACATTACGCGATTGGAACCAATTGATACCAGTACACCAGTATAACTTGAGACCTGGCATAGTAGACGACAAAATCTGGTCGCTTTTACCAATCGCCGTCGAGTGGTTAAAGTACCATTATGTAAGGGAATGTACTATAGTTCTATTTTTTACAATTTACAATACTCTCTCTCCCACGGTCTCCAACCGTATAGTAGTATGTGCTTTAGACAACAATTTTTGTTCCAGAGTGGTACCTATAGGTATTTGAAGATCGTCAACAGGTCACGTATGGGTACGTTCCCTAATGTATTCGTGACTTATGTTTGCGTAATACCCTGTGGATTAGTTTCAAATAAAACTTTTCTCCGTCTAACCAGCGGTCATCGTCATTCTCCCGTTTTTTATTTTTTGTGGTTTTTTTTAGCTGTTAGCCGCAGATGGCTTTGACAGCTTTACGCGGACTATGGCTGAGCGCTGAGAGGCTCTCAACCCGAATCATTCTCCCGTTCTTATTCCAATTATTTGAGGTCGACGCAATATGCACTGCTCCTCCATCGTACATAGTGCAAAAGCAATTGGATTTTTTTTATGCCGCATGCCTTACGTCAATTTTCCTTTGGAATGTTATTGCTGCGAAAACGTCATCTGGTTGAATCGTCTAACCAGTAGTATAGTGGTCAATTTTAGTCCTTCTTTGAAGGAGGCTGGAGCGCAATATTGAAACGATATATGGGCTGTAAATACCCAATAATATATCGATTTTTTGGATAGTAAATGTATACAATTTACTCATTCGATATACAATTTCTTGCCTAAATTTTGAAAATATAACTATTTGAAGGTACCTACCTCTTAAAGATAATAGGATACATGGTTAATTAATCCTACTAGTTTCTTTGTTGTTTAATAAAATTTATAGAAAAGTGTGCGTGCCAAGTATATAGTAAATTTCACGTTTTATTTTTGTGTTTAAATGTTTACTTCATTTAAATTCATAGGTACCTATATGTCCTACAGTTGCGCTCGAGCCTCCGCCATAATGGGAGAGAAAGTGACCTGCTATACCACGCTGGGCAGACGTGTTAGTATAAGTTTCAAGTTTCCCTTCTCTTACATAGAACATCTATGCGTTTTATATCCCTTGGTCGTTGCTTACGATCACCCACGGGTAAGATAGGGGGTGGTGAATTTTATTCTTACTCCGTCACTACACGGAAATGTTTACTTGTAACTATTGAATATTGCACGTTTTTATTAAGCCTTATAAGGATCTTAACTTCCTCATATATTTTGCGAAAATCCTATAGCACTCAACTTTAAACTCTAAACCAAATGGTGTCGATTCTTCTACACCTGTTAAGATAAATAGCGCAGCAAGAAACTTCTTGACAAATACAGCTAGCACAGCGTTGCAGGATGTTGATAGCATCCAGGATATTGAGAAGTTTTTACAAGAGATCACAAGAGGTAATTATTAAGGACACTCTTTTAGAAAAACGTAAGACTTGGCAAGCTACCTTATTAATCTGAATAATTCTTTCGCCACTTATTGATCAGTCCCGCACCATCGTAGTTTTCCTTTCAGTGGCTTACTACTTTAAGTGTACTGCGGGATATCGCACCTATGCGATAC
Organism: Lymantria monacha; assembly: GCA_905163515.2. Classification (NCBI taxonomy): domain Eukaryota; kingdom Metazoa; phylum Arthropoda; class Insecta; order Lepidoptera; family Erebidae; genus Lymantria; species Lymantria monacha. The sequence continues at coordinate 28,468,228 of LR991090.1, read as the reverse complement.
TTCTCACTGCCGATGAAGTATTACGTCCAGTTGGACCGCATCAATCCATCCACTGATGGTAAGCTGTAATTGCCACTCATGTACCTTCAGAAACGAGAAGCATAGTCAGGTGGCTTACTGGTGGAGTTTGTCATTTCGACTCTCTCACCGAAGAAAGCTTAGTAGCAAATTGCTCCTAATCTGACGTCGATTTTCTGCGAGTGTGCTCTACTACTACTCCAGGTGAGCTAGTATTTATGGCGCTAACCATAAAACTGTTAGCAGCATAGAACTAAGACTAATGAATAATTGCAGAGTGGCAATTAAACTGACCAAGCCACATAGACGTTGAGCGCGCAAAGTAATGGACTTGTTCAGTGCTTGCGACTAGCATGCATTTAGCTTTTTGCTAAGAAATAGTATATTATGTATTTCATAGACTTAACAGATAGTTTATTCTCAATTTATTTTAAAACTACAACTGATAAAAATAACAGTTTACAAAATTATTTGCAAGCGGAAATAGTGATATAACCGCCACGACTCTTGATATGTGAGTTGACGATCGTGGTTGATATTATAAATGTTTATGATATGTACCTACCCAGGATAGTATTATTGTTCACTGTCCTGGTTCTCCTTCAGTCGATTTTACGTATTCCACGGGGAAGTGAGAAGTTTGTATATTGTTAACTAGTCACTGCCCGGGAAAGGTTATATATAACATTTAAATTGGTACACATTATAAGTGATTGTTTTTATAAATACAATTCTCCTGTAGGTATATGACTGAAATCTTCCTAAACGGCGAGACCGATTTGGATGAATTTTTTTCTGTGTTCAGATGAATTAAAGTATAGTTTAGATTAATAATTGCGACCGTTAGGTGGCGTTGCGATGGATTTCAAGGAATTCTATTTTAATTTCTTTTTGATTCTCCGTAGAGTGAGCTAGTTTTGTACAATATTTTTGGTATTTCGCAGACGATGCAAAGAAGCAATCGTTATGTTCGTCCTCGAAAAATATTCGAATAGCCGAGATACCAAAAGTGAAGACAATCGCTCAGAAATTCTCCAAATTTAAGCGTAACAACATTGAAATAAGGCGTTTGGACGAAAAACTAGTTTGTCTGGAATATGACGTATTCAACCAGGAGACAATCGAAGACATATCTAAACCTATGCAGAAAATGAGAGCATTCTTCTCTGTAAAACCCAGTTATGAAGACGTTGGGCAAGGTTTGCGATTATTCATACACATCTAGCAACGCCCACTGTTTAACACAAAGACTCTCCAAAGGTGCCACGGAAGTAAGGGGTGGTGACATTTTGTATTTTTAAGTCATCACCAAACATATTATTCTTGTCTATGGTTATAATAATGTCGGCTCAACATGTTCTCACCTTCCATAGACTCCTATCAGCCGTTACATCTGCATTTACTCTTTTTACACCCTTTAACTCATTTACACAATCCAGTTATCCATTTTTGGATCTCTAACGATTCTTACGTCCATCCATATTCACATTGGTATGCCTCCTTGTTACATGCCTTTCATCCGCCATCTCATGTCCATCATCATCATTTCAGCTCGCATATCACGGCTAGATTCTTCTTCTAAATTCGAGGTTAATTAGGCTACCACGCTGGCCAGACGGGTTGTTTATAGGGTTTTATTTTGAGCATTGCTTCTTTTACATAGATATTATTTCTATAATATACTTTTAACGGTATTTTACGACATCAGAGTGTAAGAAAAGGCGTGATACCTATTTGTATTTTTAGTCCACTGTGGACTAAAAATTACATCATATGAAGGCAATCTCTTTAATCTTTTCTATAACTAATGTCACTTTCAGACTGCCCTAGTATAGGTACTCATACCTTATCTTATTTTGTTATCACACATTCATCCTAAAGTACGCGTTACAGTAACATGTGCTCTTCTCTCATTCGTCTTTTCGTTAAAAATATACTACATAACCTACAACCTAGGTTAAAATAAGTTTTTCTATTGCAGAATTTCCATTAAAAGTAAAACAAGATTTTCTATTGCAGAATTTCCATTAAAAGTAAACCAAGTTTTTCTATTGCAGAATTTCCATTAAAAGTAAAATAAGATTTTCTATTGCAGAATTTCCATTAAAAGTAAACCAAGTTTTTCTATTGCAGAATTTCCATTAAAAGTAAAATAAGATTTTCTATTGCAGAATTGCCATTAAAAGTAAAAAAAGAGTTCAATGTATTAGACGAAGATATAACGAACTTCACCGAAAAAGAACTTGAAATTATCGACGATAAGATAGACGAAAACAAATCGTATTTGGAGGTATTAAGGCGTATTTTAAAACGAAATCAATCAATTGATATTAAGAAGAACAAGAGTTCCTTAGATTTGAAATCGCTGTATGAAATGGCGAAACAGACGAGTTCTTTTCTAAATAGCGACATTTCTGTTGTGAATTTTCTTTCTGAAGCGGAGTTACAAGAGATAAAGGGTTTGATTCTTGAGCAGTGTAAATCTAGCGTGCACGGTATTAGTAGAAGGAAAATAAAGAATGAAGATAGCGCTAATTTTGGCATGGGAGTCCTTTCCGGAAGTATCGTGGCTGAGATATTACGTGAAAATGGCAAAATTGATGTTTTTGAATAATACTCTGTGTTGATTATGTTTAGTTTATTTTAACAGTTATTAAAAAATATATCTAAAATATTTCTGGTAAGATTCTAATAAAATTATTCACATAGCGACCTCTATTCGTAATTTACAGAACTACTAGACTTCTTATTTTTGTCATATAAAAAGAAATTGTAGTGATCTATTGGCTTAACTATTTCGTATGTAATTTATAATACACTAGCTTTGGCCCACGGCTTCGCCCGCATGGTTTATTGATAAAAGGTACCCTTCAGCCCGTTTTTAGTTGCGCACTCCGTGTCACTCGGCGTCTTTCAATGGTTTTAATTCTATTTTTGCGAAGCTCTATTTGTTTAAAATAAAAGTAGCTTAAATTGTTCCTTATAATATCGGCTACCTGCCAGGGAAAGTTTAGTTAAATCGGTCCAGTCGTTTCAGAGATTAGCCGGAACAGACAATTGGTATTAAAAACAGACACTTCAATTTTATTTATATATATATATATATAGGTTAATGATCCAACATGGTAATATGCCAGCGTCAAACAGTAGAGGTATTAATTATTAGAAGTAGTTGCAGAATGTTGTTCACTAAAAGTACACTGATTTAATTTATTATTCTGTTTTATTATTATATTCATATTTTTGTTTATTAAATATATTTTTTATATGTAATAAAATATATTTTGTAAATGTATTTATACACTTGTGTATGTATTTATTTATAAGTGTATGGAAAAATTATTGAAAGGAGAATGAGGATGGTGTCCGATGGTTTACTGTGTGAGACACAAGGAGGTTTCAGGAGTGGAAGGGGATGCATGGATCAAGTTTAGAGGGTTTTCTGCAGTTTTGTGGATCTGGAGAGAGCATTTGACACGGTTGTACGAAAGGAACTTTGGGACATTTTACCGGAGTATGGTATTAACGGTAAACTGCTACAGGCTGTGCAGTCCAGTTACATGGGCTGTAGAGCCTGTGTGCGGCTGGATGATGGAATGTCGCCTTGGTTTGACGTCAATATCGGCGTTAAGCAGGGGTGCATTCTGTCAGCCAGGCTGTTTATCATATATCTGGATAAATGTCTCCAAAGGTTGAACGATATGAATGTGGGAGTCCAGATGGGCGACTCAGTGGTCACTGCTCTGCTTTATGCAGATGATGCAGTCCTGCTGGCACAGTCAGCGATTGACCTGCAGACCCTAGTCGACACAATGACAGAAGATTGTAAGAAAAGGGATCTACGCGTGAATGTGAGCAAAACCAAAATAATGGTCTTTGAAAGAGATAAAACCAGAACAGATGTAAGAGTAACAATAGGTAATGATGTACTAGAGCAAGTGGATGAATTTGTATATCTTGGATGTGGATTTAGCCGAGATGGAAGGTACACCACTGATATAGAGCGAAGAGTGAATGCGGGAAATAGAGTGAACGGAGCGTTGGGGCAACTTCTCGGCAGCCACCACCTCAGCCAGAAGGCACGTGTAGCAATACATAACGCAGTGCTTGTCCCAACATTACTGTATGGAAGCGAGAGTTGGGTATGCAGAAAAGAGTATGATAGTAAAATTAATGCGGTCGAAATGCGATCTCTGCGGAAAATCTGTGGAGTTAGGCTGACCGACCGCATTCGTAACGACGACGTAAGAGAGCGAGTAGGTATGAAAGAGAGTATTGGTGTAAAGATGCGAAAGGGAATGCTCCGATGGTTCGGACATGTGGAAAGAATGCCGAACGAACGCCTGGTTAAGAAGATATACAATGCGAAAGTGGAAGGATGTAGGTACCGAGGGAGACCGAGACTAACCTACCTAGACCAGATCGGTCATGTACTGAAGGAAGGTGGAGTCAAGAGTCTCCGAAACCGGCGAGCGTGTATGAAGAGAATTATGAATGTTGAGGAAGCGAGTGAAGTATGCAGAGATAGAGTTCTCTGGCACTCTGTTCTCTCTGCCTACCCTGCAAGGGATATGGCGTGATGATATGTATGTATGTATGTATTTATACACTTTATTCTTAAAATAGTGGATTCCATGTGATCTCTTATTAAATGACATTCACAGATAATTGAATTGAATTGATAATTGAATTGTATAGAATTAAAACCGGCAATTGTAACTTTGAATAAATTCATACATACATTTTTGCCGGGAATTTTATACTCAGCTGTTATTTTAATTTAATTTTTACACCATTTTACAGACTGACACCAAAGAAGTAAATTTAGTGCAATTATTTTAAATTTCTTAATATAATATATATAAATTTGTAAGATGCAAGAGATATTGTATGATATATGTTGGTCCCTCTTGTCTATGGTGGATGTTTAAATTGTTAATGATTTTGGCCATTCTGTGCTGATTCTGGATTAAAGGCAGGGTCAAGACCAAGTTTCTTCATTTCAACTGCCATTTCAAATAAATAGTCATAGCATTCGGTCCTGAAAATAAAAAATATATACCTATAGTATATTCTATTATTATTATACGAATCCTTACTAATATTATAAATGCAAAAGTAACTCTGTCTGTCTGTCTGTAGCTCTTTCACGCCAAAAGTACTAAACCGATCTAAATGAAATTTAATACATGGATAGTCTAGAGCCTGATAAAGGACATAAAAAGTTATAAGTATCGTAATTTTTAAAGCCAGAAGCTTGAAACTTATTTTTAGGCTATTGATTAGATATATGACATTAACATGTTGTAAAAATTTACCCTTAAGGGGTAAAATAAAAATAGGGGATGAAAAACTTTAGGAAAGTAACCTTTTACGCGGGTGAAGTCGCGGGCAGAAGCTAGTAAAATATAAAAATAAAACTATATATCAAGCAATCTAGTGCAGTAGTAGTACTAGTAGGCCAATTGCCTTTATCTGGATAAAGTCCGTGTCCTATAAAAAGAAGCAGGAAAGTAACTAAGTCTTCTACAATCACACACAAAATAATACAAGTCATACATTGATTGGCATATGACAGGTAACATTTGTTTAGGTAGTAGGATGATTGAAATGGATTTCGTGAACGGATAGGCCTGGGAGTTCCACGTGTAGCAATAATTTGCTCGTAAACAAGTTTCTATTTTTTATTGCTTATGGTGGCAAACGAGCAATTAGCACAGCTGATGGTAAGTGTCACTGCCGCCCAAGGACCTTTGCAATATCAAAGGTACGGCTAGGCCGCTGCCGCTGTTTACCAATACAAATCTACCCCATTTGGACTTCCGGCTCTTTCGCTCACCGAAAGAAGCGCAACAGCATATTGCCCACTATAAAATTCATACATACATACACATCATCACGCCATATCCCTTGCAGGGTAGGCAGAGAGAACAGAGTGCCAGAGAACTCTATCCTTGCATACTTCACTCGCTTCCTCAACATTCATAATTCTCTTCATACACGCTCGCCGGTTTCGGAGGCGACGCGTACCGCCCCGCCTACATTGGTACGAAAATCGTCAGATGCGGCGATGGGGGCCGCCACCCATCACGCCTTGCCCAGTCAGGCGAGTCGAGGAAAGCAGAGTGCCGGGTGGGCACGTGGAATATAAAATTCAAAATCTCAGTAATATGTTTAAACTCACATAGTTTTAGCTTGTTGCCAGGTATCTCCCCACACGTAAACACCATGCCTTCTGACTAATACGGCACTAGTGCCGGGGTACTGACGCAGTGCTTCCCCGAGGCTGCCTGCCAAGTCTTTCTCAAACGGTGTGTTTTCTATTATAGGCACAACTAATTTTTCATCGTAGCGGAGGAAACGACCGAGTTTAGCGTCTTTTATACCCTGGAAAATAAAAAAAAATATATACATCCATTAATAAGCTGTGTATTGGCAACTACGAATATTACCAACCCTTACATTGCTTGTGGATGTCGTAAAAGACAACTAAGTGCTTACATCTGGGCCAAATCTACCTGACGTCATCTGGTCAGCAATTACATGCCCAATGAGGGTTTACGCCTGGCAGGCGGCCGGTCATAAAACTATTGCTAATAACTTTTATAATATGTGCTATGAAGGAAGAGTACATGTTGTATCGACCCCAAGCAATTGGGATAAGAGTAGGAGAATGATGATGTATGCCTGTATGTCCATCTGTTCCACAATAGGCAGGCGGTCGGTCATAAACTATTGCAACGTAATAGGAGGCAAGTATATAAGTATATATGTCGTACTGCGTCGATCCCAAGTAATTGGAATAAGAGCAGGATAATGATGATCCATCCAGCAGCTCATCGATGTTCACAGTTAGATATAAGCCTCGCCAACTAAATTTCACGCCTGGCAGACGGGTTGGCTATCGCAATTGGTGTTATAAATTTCCCTGGAGAATGCTGGGGCATTCCTCGTGAAGATCCCTGAATCGGTTTAAAGGAAAAGTAAGATGTGTGACATGGGAAAACTATTTGTTTTTGCCTTATCATCTCAATTCTTATATGTCCTACATCGGCCCAAGCTTCTTCCACAAAGGGAGGGCAATTGACCCACTATAACATGTTGATCTGAGGGGTTGGTACAGAGTCCCAGATGTAATATCGCTAAGTCGTCTTTTAGAGAATTGATGATTAAGCTAGGTCACGCTGAAGTTAATCAATATATTTTTGAATATATTCCCTAAAGGCTGGTGAGTAATTATATTCTTACACCGTTACCACAAGGTATCCTCATCATCATTTGAACTCATATTCATCCCATTGGGCTCCAGCCTCTTTTATAACATGACGGAAATTGGCCTGCTATACTAAGCTGGTCAGATGGGTTGGTGGGTTATTTTGCTTTTATTGTCTTACTGTTAGGTTACCTACGTGTAAGACAAGGGCTGGGAGTTAAAAGTAAGTATATAAGCAAGTATTATACCATACCTTAATCATTTCTTGGTGAGTGATAACGAATTCTTTATCATAGAGAAGAGTACATCGCACGGCATGTGGTGAGTGTGTGTGTATAACTGCGCCCGCGCCACGTTCACGATATGCCAGCATGAAGAGAGGTGTACACTGACTTTTCTTTAATCTGATTTTTATCAATTTTAAATAGCATTAGTAGTACACAAATAAATAAATATTTAAATAAATAATTAATTATTCAGCGATAAATATTGCACATCGAGCCATGGAACGAGACAAGCGACTAAATTCGGCTCTGTAGAGCATTGTCTCTTTCGCACACTACCTATAGGTATAAGATCATACGAATTACTAACAGTCTGGTATATATTAGGAGCTATTAAAACAAATTATTATTGTTATTAAATAAAAATAGACGTTTTATAACCTTTTTCTTCAAAATTGTTACCCGAAATTAACCGATTGTCTCTTTCCAAGCGTCGAGGGTTGCAATATTTCTCGTCACGTACATATTCTTCTACGGCTTAAGAATAAATTGTGTAACTAACTAGTATTTACCCATGGAGTCGTAAATACCGGGCTACGAAAGAGAAGTACTTGATATCGATATCCTACCCAGATGGCGATACAGGTGCTTATACAGAGTTATAGGTTACACGCCGTTTCTTACGCCACCTGGGGCAGTTTGGGCTTAGTGTGACCCGATCATAGCCTACCCCAAAAGAAAGTCAGAAATATCAACCACGTATCTGGTATCAGGTTGGAAAAACACTTCTCAGCAGCTAACAGCATCACACGGAATCGCCGAAGCAGTGGGCTGATGATCGATGAATAGAAAACTATATCCATTCATCAGCCTATTAAAGTCTACGATTAAAAATATACACCACTCCACTAAAAAGTTAGCTAAGATCCCCCATGCTTAGTACACGAATTAGGATCCACAGTCAGTTATAAAATTTCCAGAAAAAAAAGCTGCTGCCTGAATCTTCTGTTGATTTTTAAGTCTGTTTTTACAACTTTCACAAAAAAGCAAGGATACAGATTATAAGAATAGACCTTCGTCATCGGTAATATTCAGTACATATTTGTAATCATATTTTCTTCAATTGCTTTAGTCTCTGTAAACAGCTGAGGAAAAAGTATGGACACGCCTGGTATAATCCAAAAATGAAAAAAACCAGTCCAAGCAGCTTTTTAATTAGAAATATCATGGTGATTTAAATATTTGACCTTGAATTTTATTTTCAAGATTATTCCAAGTTCAAAATTATCTTTGTACTATTGTAAAATATATAATAATATATACATACTTTTTTTCTGGTGATGGCAGTTCCAAGTCTTCATCATTGATGTTCTGCACAAAAAGGTCATCAGATTTCATACGCTCTTTCTGTACTCCGGATGGAGCAATGTAGATTTTATCACTGTTGTGGAAAGATTTTTTTAATAAAGAAATGGTACTACTATCAAAATCCAATAGTACTAAAAGCACAATGCTGACAGTTTAATTCTGCAGCAGATATAATATGCTATAAATAAACTACCATATTGGAAAAAAAGTGGTCATCATGACTCAAATTAATAGCATAATTTGATTGTGTTACTTTTATATTTACTTAATCAAGGACAAATGAGGTAGGATAATATACTTTCAAAATAAAAAGCTGTGATAGGACTGTTACTAGAAAAGGAGAAGAGAATGTAAGAGATGGCAGGCAGTCAAATTAAAATTAAATATCAACTGAAGTTAGACTATTAAGAGGTAAATTTAGCTCACTTCATATATGTATTCAAGTTAAGCATTCCTCGCATAAATATGTACCATAAAAAATAATGACAGAAGTAAATCTAAGTTTGTTATTTGAAACATGGACAAAACTCAGTAGTTATTAATATCACCTTTTTGATCCCAAATAAATAAATTCAGCCAGCTAAGGCGACGTCCATTAATCACGGTATCTTTTTTTAGCATTTTTTAAGCCAAATTGGTGATACGTGGTGAGGTTTAAAACTATGACCCCCTCCCCCACCAACATCACGTGAATTTTTAGTACCAACAAAGAAAAGGCCACAGCTCATAATATCTCAGTTTTTGTTTTTTTATACTTCGCAAAAAGGTCTTTATACAGATCACCTACTTTAAACGACTTCGTTTGTTGCCTGGCAATGGCAAGTCGAAAGAAACACTACACGTCGCTTTTCAGTTTAGAAATCGCAGCATTTGACAATAAAATAAATACACATGATATCTTACACCCTTGTGATATTTCGTGAGTTTTGAAAATACCTACAACAACAGCCCCCCTCCCCCTTTCAAACCTCACGTGATTAATGGATGACCCCTAAGGAGATAGCTTTCTCAGCAGAGTAATAATAATAGCAAGCATATTGATCTTTAATTACCTATAGTAATATTCTTGATAAGACTCAACTAACTTTATTGAGGCAATGCTACAATGTAAGAAAGTGTTAATATTATTAAAATAATTGTAATTAACAATATATCAGACATCAGCAAGTTCAGTCATGATCTACTGCTAGGACATAGGTGGGATTCTATTTATTTACTATCATCATCATCATCACAGCCCATATATGTCCGACTGTTGAGCTCGGGCCTCCTCCATAATGGGAAGGAAATTAACCTACTATACCACTCTGATCAGACATGTTGGTATAGAGTTTTGTTTCGAGTTTTCTTTATCTTGCATAGATGTTATATGCGTTTTATATCCCTTAGTCGTCTCTTACGATCACCCATGGGTAAGATAGGGGGTGGTGAATTGTATTCTTACTCCCTCACCACATGGATAAATTTATTTATTGTAAATGTAACTATTTAAAAATATCACCATTGTTTTCACTATTAAGTTATTTATAACACAATAAACCTTGTATAATATTATATTGTAAGTTAGACTAGAATGCCATTTAAATGTATTCATACCCCTCCATAAGAGTATAGTAACAATAGGTAATGATGTCCTAGAGCAAGTGGATGAATTTGTATATCTTGGATGTGGATTTAGCCGAGATGGAAGGTACACCACTGATATAGAGCGAAGAGTGAATGCGGGCAATAGAGTGAACGGAGCGTTGGGGTAACTTCTCGGTAGCCGCCATCTCAGCCAGAAGGCACATGTAGCAATACATAACGCAGTGCTTGTCTCAACATTACTGTATGGAAATGGGAGTTGGGTATGCAGAAAAGAGTATTAAAGTAAAATTAATGCGGTCGAAATGCTATCTCTGCGGAAAATCTGTGGAGTTAGGCTGACCGACCGCATTCGTAACGACGACGTAAGAGAGCGAGTAGGTATGAAAGAGAGTATTGGTGTAAAGATGCGAAAGGGAATGCTCGGATGGTTCGGACATGTGGAAAGAATGCCGAACGAACGTTTGGTTAAGATATACAATGCGAACATGGAAGAATGTAGATACCGGGGAAGACCGAGACTAACCTACCTAGATCACATCGGTCATGTACTGAAGGAAGGTGGAGTCAAGAGTCTCCGAAACTGGTGAGCGTGTATGAAGAGAATTATGAATGTTGAGGAAGCGAGTGAAGTATGCAAAGATAGAGTTCTCTGGCACTCTGTTCTCTCTGCCTACCCTGCAAGGGATATGGCGTGATGATATTATGTATGTATGTATGCATACCCCTCCTTTATAGAGATTCCTCCTCCTGTACCAGTCACCCATCCTAAATGGTAGAATTGATTGCAGAGCTCTGGAATCAGGTTTCTGGGGTGCTCCTGGAAGACAAAGTAGACCAAGTACCGTAAGTCAGTCGCTGAATTTATATTATGTATTTAGAATTAAATTTTATTAACTTTAAAGTAAAATTTATCAGTATCTACGTAGTTAATAAAAACGTGCCCTACCAGTCATGGTTGTAAAAAAAAAAAGTATGTACTATTGCAAACTATAAGTAAAAAAAAATCTAGTGAATTAATGATTAATAATATAAATATATTACAAATAATAAATAGTTCGCTCACCGGTTTAATCTCCGTCATTGTTCCAAGTACCTACCAAATTTATGAATGATCTGTGCCTAATATCCAGTCCAGTATCTGTTATCTCAACATAATTTTGCCTTGAAGACGTTCGTTATTTTTAAGAAAAATATAGTTTTATCATCAAACAATAATAAGCGTAGATATTGCATAAATTTTGACATTGACATTGACACCTGTCATCGGCCACTTGATAGTTTTTTAAACTTTGTTGAAACTATCACAACGGAGTCATCGGTTTAAACCAAAATTCACGTCTTATACACTTATATTACATTATACACCTATATTGCGTAGCTTATTTATAGTCACTGTTGGTTAGTAGGTTAAGTCGTTACTATTAACAGGGTGCTGACAGTCAAATTACTATTCTACCTGGAATTTTAGCAGAACATGAAAATACACTTAAATCATTGGCATATTTAAGTATTCACTATACTTTAGCATTTTTTGTATTTCATTTCATAACATATTTATTTTAAGAGTGTTATATGACATTTTCACAATCCTGCTAAAACTTGTGATTTTTTTAAATATTATAATGTTATAGTACCTACTTATTACAGCAGGATTCATAAATCAAGTAATATATAGTAAATTTAAGAGCAATAACTGAAAGTGCCTTTTTGTTCTTTAGTAGAGATTGAGAATCTATCACTCCTGTGAGTGCGCCGTGTAATAAATTTTCCCCACTTTTTTAAAGGAGTACGTACTTACAGTAGACTTTAATAAACTGCTTTTGTAATGAAGAAGAAGAAAGAAACTGAGTAAAGGAAAAGTTAATGCCATTATTACAGTAGGACTTAAATAAATGGCCTGTAAGGAAAAAGAAGTATGACACTGAGATAAATGATTGAGACATGAAACTGAGAGGTAGAAGTTGATGTCTCTAGATCAATATTTTTGGTTAAAATAAAGCTAAAACATGTAGTTAACAGCATGACCTCAGTAAGGGTAGATAAACTAGTGCAAATTTTAAGGCGACATCGAGACAAAGTATCAGTCTTTCCCATTATTTCAGACGATTGCTATTAGATTGGAATGCCTCACCCTGAGTTTTATTACCGTTATAGTCCTCTACTCCTTCACTTCAGATGAGACTATATAAATTATAACTTTGGGATGAGCATTTAGATTCATTGAATCAAAAACAATAAAAATATTATGATTGGTACAAGGGCATTGGTGAACGGAGCGTTGGGGCAACTTCTCGGCAGCCACCACCTCAGCCAGAAGGCACGTGTAGCAATACATAACGCAGTGCTTGTCCCAACATTACTGTATGGAAGCGAGAGTTGGGTATGCAGAAAAGAGTATGATAGTAAAATTAATGCGGTCGAAATGCGATCTCTGCGGAAAATCTGTGGAGTTAGGCTGACCGACCGCATTCGTAACGACGACGTAAGAGAGCGAGTAGGTATGAAAGAGAGTATTGGTGTAAAGATGCGAAAGGGAATGCTTCGATGGTTCGGACATGTGGAAAGAATGCCGAACGAACGCCTGGTTAAGAAGATATACAATGCGAAAGTGGAAGGATGTAGGTACCGAGGGAGACCGAGACTAACCTACCTAGACCAGATCGGTCATGTACTGAAGGAAGGTGGAGTCAAGAGTCTCCGAAACCGGCGAGCGTGTATGAAGAGAATTATGAATGTTGAGGAAGCGAGTGAAGTATGCAGAGATAGAGTTCTCTGGCACTCTGTTCTCTCTGCCTACCCTGCAAGGGATATGGCGTGATGATATGTATGTATGGTACAAATGGTACAAGGGCTTCTTATTGTAAACTTCGACAATTGCTTCTGGCAGGTTAATGGTGTTATTCCTCTACTTTGTTTTCTTAATATTTTGCTATCTATGTCAAAATTAGCTTGTCAATATTCTATTACAAAGTAGCAAATTATCAATACAAAATTTAACAATTTGAATGGACCATGACTCAGAATTAATAAAAATCCAATTCAAGGCAAACTCTATTTTACATTTGTTAGTTTTTTTCGTTCAGGGTTTTTGAACTTTTGTTACAGTTATTTGATCCAATACTTAGCTTAATGTTATAAAATTATTTTCACTGTTGCTTTTAGGTTTTCATTGACGGATAATTACATCGCTCTGTATTGTATTATATTTTCCCCGTGACGACGGACTAAGAATACGTATCACTATTTCTTATTTTGCCCCTGGGTGTCGTAATAGGCGACTAAAGGATATGACGTGCATATCGATACAATTCGAAATAAACCATTATGCTAAACTGTCTGACCAGCGTGACGTAGTTGCTCATCTAGCCTTTTATTGTGTAGGAAGCTCAAGTCCAGCTTTGGAACGTATACGACCTGAAATGATGATCATATCTTTCCGAGTCTAAAATAAAGTCATAGATAGTAAAATTGTATAAACCTTAATAATGCTTTATTTTAAGATTAAATGCCTGAAATACCAGAATGTTTGAATCGCCGCTACGAAGCAGTCGATAAGCTGATCAGAGACCTGAATTCTCAGATATTTAGTCAAAATTCAATAATTAAGCAACCAAGTAACAGCAGCGATGTCGGTATTAAACTTATGTGCGACTTTTGGAACATTCTTAAAGATGATCCGGATTGCAACTTAACTGTTCGTATTATTTGATATTGCTTCTTCAGCAGATAGTTTGCCATAGATGATGATGTGATGACGAGTCAAGATATCATCACACATTATTTACCCGTGAGAGTCTTAATATCAGCTAAGGGATTATATCAGGCGGTTCGACAGTGAAATTTTCTTAAAAAGAATATTTTACTATGATTGGCTCTCTATGATTCAGCTGCTAAGCGTGACGACGGTTCATCATCATCATTCTCTTGCTCTTATCTCAATTATTTGGGGTCGAAGCAACATGCACTCTTTTCCTACACATTGCAAAAGTTATGGGCGTTAGTTTTATGTTCGGCTGCGCGCCTGATATCAACCCTCCTTGGGAATGTAGATAAATGTGGACCAAACAAAACCAAAAAAAAAATACAGTTGGTGTTGGCCCAGGACTATATAAAACTCTTAGTTATCTTTTACGACATTCACGAGCAAAGTGAGGAGTGGTGGTCTTCGTAGCCGGTACCACACAGCGATTATAACATTATATTTACTTATAGGGAGGTTTATGTCTAACATTGGACGTCGATGATGATTATAATGCTGATGATTGACGTCGATGATCAATATCTGCGTGTTAATTAAGTATGAATATAAAATTTGTTGTCTGGGTAACATAACTAGGGTACGTAAAATTGTTGCAGTGGCAAGAAATCCTGTACAGATATACACGGCTGAAGCTAGTCATCAAAGATAGTGTGGTTTTATTAAATATAATATTATAATTCGTTTGCTATCATTGTCACCAGCACTGCCATTACCAATGGCTGGGAATATTATCTATTAAAGTTACCGACTAAAATCTTTACATTGACATAGGCCAACACCATCTGATACTGTTTAGTCAACAATTACATTCTCAAGGACTGTTTTATTAAGCGGGTGGTTGGTTATAAAACTGTTGCCAATAAATTTTCTAATGTGCACGATGAAAGTACATATTGCGTCGACCTCAAGCAATTGAGATAAGAACAGAATCATGATGATGAATTCCATTGCATTACTCATATGAAAAAAAAAACAGAAACTGATTTTCTTTCAGCATGAAGTACAACACCGTATGGGTTTGGATCCTAATACAGAGCTTGTACGTAGTGCATTCAATAGGCAGCCTTACATGACATATATGGCTGGTAAAAATCCTAATGAACAAAGAAGAGATTCAACAAGAGGGTACTGTATAAAATATTGCATATATATTCTTAAGTTTCTTATTTATTACTATGTTAGACCAATACGCTTTATATACAGTTTAATTGCTAATTTAACTCAAGTACTCGTATTGAGCTTGTTGATGAATCTTGTACGTCTCAAAAAGTTTTATTGTCGAATCAACTGTTTTCGGGTTTAAATCTTCATAATTGATACACCTTTACCTTACAAACCAAAATTACCCAAGATTTAGACCGATATCTGCCGGGGTTAACAAGATCATGAATTTGCGTGTGTTGAAGTTTAAGAAGGTGTACCTACCTATAGTGATATTTATCATCTACTTGAAGTATCATCTACTAGAAAGACTGTTGTAGCGTCTTCTAGTGTAAGAGTAAAAAGAAATCAGTGGTATATTAATAATTTGTGTGGCAGCTCATGTTATTCAGGCTCTAAACCAAGATCGAGACCCAGTTCGTCAGCTGCTTCGAAGGTTCCTAGTGTCGAGGTGATGCCACTTAGTAAAGCTCTCTGTAATCTAAAAGAGGTAACATTATGTAATATTACCTATTGTTATAGTGGTTAGTTACGTTTTGATCATAAGTTTTGGGGTCACAGATTTCGTTACGCAATTTTTAATTTCAGGTCTAGGAGTTTACAAACTCCAATTAAATATTTTTTAACTGATCGAAGTATCGAATCAAGAAGTCAGTGATCTTACGATCGACAAACTATGACTTATTGTCTTGGTCTAATAAAACCTCTACACCTTTGGCTGTTCTAATAGATTACATTTTATTTTTAGCTATTAACAATTTAAATTGAATAGGGGTTAGTAAAAAAAACAAAAATAAAACTACATAAAATACAATTTACAAAATCAGTCACAATAATAATTTATGTATCGTAATAAGAATGGGAATCAAAACCATGATGCATCAGATTCATGATCCATGATCGCTATTTGCTATTTAAATCATTCCACAATCCATGTAATTACTTCTATGTGCAATGGCTACCCATAGCAATCTGCTGGATTAAAAACTTGTGTCGGATAAAAAGTTTTAAAGGTATTTTGGGTCAAAAAGTTCTGTTAGCTATACAAAGTACATGGAATTTTGTCTGTTAGACGCGAAAAGATTCCTAATTTATATATAATATAGGACTACGAATAACATGGCAAAAGGTAGGTGCGTTAAACTCTTGCTTATACCTTCACAGATTATTCCTTGGAGTATAATTGATGCTTTCTTATATTGTAATTATAATTCATACTTCTGTAACGGAGTATAGATTTCACCACTCGTTCTTTTTCCATGTGAATTGTTAAAGATAGTGAAAGGATTTAACTTTAATACACATACATACATACATATCATCACGCCATATCCCTTGCAGGGTAGGCAGAGAGAACAGAGTGCCAGAGAGCTCTATCTCTGCATACTTCACTCGCTTCCTCAACATTCATAATTCTCTTCATACACGCTCGCCGGTTTCGGAGACTCTTGACTCCACCTTCCTTCAGTACCTGACCGATCTGGTCTAGGTAGGTTAGTCTCGGTCTCCCTCGGTACCTACATCCTTCCACTTTCGCATTGTATATCTTCTTAACCAGACGTTCGTTCGGCATTCTTTCCACATGTCCGAACCATCGGAGCATTCCCTTTCGCATCTTTACACCAATACTCTCTTTCATACCTACTCGCTCTCTTACGTCGTCGTTACGAATGCAGTCGGTCAGCCTAACTCCACAGATTTTCCGAAGAGATCGCATTTCGACCGCATTAATTTTACTTTTATACTCTTTTCTGCATACCCAACTCTCGCTTCCATACAGTAATGTTGGGACAAGTACTGCGTTATGTATTGCTACACGTGCCTTCTGGCTGAGGTGGTGGCTGCCGAGAAGTTGCCCCAACGCTCCGTTCACTCTATTTCCCGCATTCACTCTTCGCTCTATATCAGTGGTGTACCGTCCATCTCGGCTAAATCCACATCCAAGATATACAAATTCATCCACTTGCTCTAGTACATCATTACCTATTGTTACTCTTACATCTGTTCTGGCTTCATCTCTTTCAAAGACCATTATTTTGGTTTTGCTCACATTCACGCGTAGACCCCTTTTCTTACAACAATTTAACTTTAATAGGCGGCACATAGACAAAATAACAAAAGTGTAAAAGAAGAGGATCTATTTGATCGGCGCGGATATTTAGACGCTTTTATATCTCGACGTGGTGTCTCGAAAATGAAGAAAACCAGTGATTGAAATACGATCAGAATGATCGTTAATATGTAAAATAGTATATTAAGACTCCGGTACCTATGCTTTAAATTTAAAAGTATTAATTCTTAGCTGCGTTATGCAAACCATTGAAAGATCGAAGCTGATAAATGCAGTTCAAATACGTGCTAATCGGCAAAAATTCACAATAAAAGGAATGTTGGTCTTTTATATAATCTTGTGCGAAAGACGTATGAATAATAAATTATATTAATATAAATGTTCATGCCTCTGGGATTCCAAACACTTAGCTTGGTCCCTGTTATACTTGGGACTGTTATTATTGGGACCCTATTAAATTTGGGACTATTATACTTATTACTCACATTTTTAAACTGTCATTTTATTTCCAAATTTATTTTCTATAGGTTTGATTGTCGTGTGTGTTAATATTTAACATTTCTTAATCTATATAAAAATGTATAGAATATAAAAATAAATCAAAGATAAAAAGAAATATCTATCCATGCATCAGCCCATAGGTGCCCACTGTTGAACGTCGGCTTTCCCATGAAGGAGGAGTAATTTCATGATCGCTATTTGTATGCGGGTTGCCGATTGCAGTCGGTGTCATAAGTCTTATGTTTCTAAGAGAGAGTTCTCACTCAGACTTTCAGTTAGACTTTTGACTGACGTGACTGCCCCGGTAAAAGAAAGCGTGGTTATCAAAAAGTCAACATACGGGATAATATAATAAATTATGCATCACCATCTACTAAAGGTCCCCTTGTCTTTTATAGGCGGCCTTTCGCGCATGCAACTACAATAATATAGGGGAAAATAAACTAACCTAATACGTTTGTCAAAAACGTTGTACTTTGGTTTGGCGTTTCCCCTTCGTACAGCATAGATAACATATGATATGCCCTTTAGTGGTATCATAAAAGATGCTTAGGCAAGGAAGGAGAAGCGATATAATGTATTTTATAATCAGCCACTTTAAAAATATTTATTTATCGTGATTAACTGTAGGCAGCTACGCTTGATAAGAAATGTAATGTAAGAATAAACGCGTTAATGGCGGCACAAACAGAATTGACGAGTCAGATCCAAACATTAGAAGAAAAAGAAAAACGACATGTTCAACTGTTAGAACAAGCGGAAGGTATGTGGCTAAGTATGGAAGAGGAATACAAGAAAAAAATGTCAAATTCCGCTAATAAACATAAAGAGTTTTTAAAAGAGGTAAAAGAATAATTCTGGTACTTATATTTTTTAAATTTAATCATCATCATTCATCATTTCAGCTCATATATGTCCCACTGTTGGGCTCGAGTCTCCTCTATAATAGGAGGGAAATTGACCTACTATACTGCGCTGGTCAAACGTGTTGGTATAGGGTTTTGTTTCGAGTTTTCCTTCTCTTGCATAGATATTATATGCATTTTATGTCCCTTAGTCGTCTCGATTTTATATCCCTTAGTGTACGATCACCCACGGGTAAAATAGGGGATGGTGAATTGTATTCTTACTCTGTCACCACACGGAAAATTAATTACCATTATTTTTCATTTCGTAATCGGGTTTTATAAATAATTAAGCATATTACACACACACATACACATATCATCACGCCATATCCCTTGCAGGGTAGGCAGAGAGAACAGAGTGCCAGAGAACTCTATCTCTGCATACTTCACTCGCTTCCTCAACATTCATAATTCTCTTCATACACGCTCGCCGGTTTCGGAGACTCTTGACTCCACCTTCCTTCAGTACATGACCGATCTGGTCTAGGTAGGTTAGTCTCGGTCTCCCTCGGTACCTACATCCTTCCACTTTCGCATTGTATATCTTCTTAACCAGACGTTCGTTCGGCATTCTTTCCACATGTCCGAACCATCGGAGCATTCCCTTTCGCATCTTTGCACCAATACTCTCTTTCATACCTACTCGCTCTCTTACGTCGTCGTTACGAATGCGGTCGGTCAGCCTAACTCCACAGATTTTCCGCAGAGATCGCATTTCGAGCGCATTAATTTTACTATCATACTCTTTTCTGCATACTCAACTCTCGCTTCCATACAGTAATGTTGGGACAAGCACTGCGTTATGTATTGCTACACGTGCCTTCTGGCTGAGGTGGTGGCTGCCGAGAAGTTGCCCCAACGCTCCGTTCACTCTATTTCCCGCATTCACTCTTCGCTCTATATCAGTGGTGTACCTTCCATCTCGACTAAATCCACATCCAAGATATACAAATTCATCCACTTGCTCTAGTACATCATTACCTATTGTTACTCTTACATCTGTTCTGGTTTTATCTCTTTCAAAGACCATTATTTTGGTTTTGCTCACATTCACGCGTAGACCCCTTTTCTTACAATCTTCTGTCATTGTGTCGACTAGGGTCTGCAGGTCAGTCGCTGACTGCGCCAGCAGGACTGCATCATCTGCATAAAGCAGAGCAGTGACCACTGAGTCGCCCATCTGGACTCCCACATTCATATCGTTCAACCTTTGGAGACATTTATCCAGATATATGATAAACAGCCTGGCTGACAGAACGCACCCCTGCTTAACGCCAATATTGACGTCAAACCAAGGCGACATTCCATCATCCAGCCGCACACAGGCTCTACAGCCCATGTAACTGGACTGCACAGCCTGTAGCAGTTTACCGTTAATACCATACTCCGGTAAAATGTCCCAAAGTTCCTTTCGTACAACCGTGTCAAATGCTCTCTCCAGATCCACAAAACTGCAGAAAACCCTCTGACCTAGAGCCAGATGCTTCTCCACAATGTTGCGCAGAGAGAACACTTGATCCATGCATCCCCTTCCACTCCTGAAACCTCCTTGTGTCTCACACAGTAAACCATCGGACACCATCCTCATTCTCCTTTCAATAATTTTTCCATACACTTTTGCTGCCAAACTGGTCAAGCTTATGGCCCTGTAATTTGCGCAGTCATAACGTGAACCCTTGTTTTTAAACAAAGGCACGATGACTGCGCTATTCCAGTCCCTGGGAACCATTCCCGAGCTCCAACATAAATTGAGGAGCAACAGGAACGCCTCCCAGACACAAGAGCCACCAAGCTTGATCATCTCGGCAGACACCATATCAATGCCCGCTGCCTTACCATTTTTCAAACTTCTTATCGCCCATTCAACTTCATCCATACTGATGCCATCGGAGGACGCCGTTGTCGAATGTTGATCTACTAAACCACATCCAACACCGGCGCCAACCGTAGCATCCGCATACATATCACCAAAATATTCACTCCATCGGCTTAACACGTCTTGTGTTTGTGTAAGAATGTCTCCACCTTTAGACCTTATTTTATTCATTCTGAAGGCTGACCAACCACCCCGAGACTTCTTCACCTCCCTCCAAAAGAGTTTGGTGTTACCCTCGAAGTTTTTAGTCAGCCTATCTTCTGCACTCATACTTGCTCTATCACGTTTCTCTTTCACTAAGGCCTTGGTGTCATTCTTACATTGCCGATATATTTCTTTCTTCTGTTCAGTCATACTGTCATTCAGATTCAAAGAAGAGACATAGTCCAGCCACGCTTTCTTCTTTTGCTCTACGGAAGCTGCCACTTCCGCATCCCACCATGCATCACCATTTGTTTTTCTATGCTTCTTTGAACTTCCACATACTTCTTTCGCTGTATCTACCATACTCTCTTTCAATACTCTCCAGCATTCTTCAATGTCCGATTGCGGCTGGCTTGCCATCGTCAGCCGTTCTCGGACACCCTCTGCATACTTTTCTCTTACACACTCTTCTTGCAACCTTTCAACCTTTATTCTTTCAAGCCCTCCGAAGTGGACACGCTCTCGCCAGTGCCTCCACTTTCTGAACAGACCACTAAATCTCGCAATAACGAGATAGTGGTCCGTGTCGACTGTGGGGCCCCTGTAGGCTCTTGCGTCCAACATTTTGCTTCGGAGGCGACTGTCTACCAAAATTAAATCTATTATGCTTTTCTGTTCATTCCTTCTCCATGTATACATATGGATGTCCTTATGTTTTGGAAAAATGTGTTTGACACAATAAGGTTTCTCTCCATGCATACATCCGCTATGAGCCTACCTGCGTCGTTCACTCTCTTATCACCAAATGGACCAAGTACGTCCTCATAGTCGGGACGCTTGGTCCCCACCCATCCGTTCAAATCTCCGCATACAATCACGCGTTCACTGGTTTCTGCCATATCCAGAACTTCCCTAACATTGTCCCAAAACTTCTCTAGGTCTGATGCCACCGAGGATCCTACGGGAGCATATGCTACAACCATGAATACCTTGGTGACACCTAGTTTTATACGAACCCAGAGAAGTCTGGGATCATACATTCCGTAATCCTTCACACCTGAGGCCAAGCGAGAGGACAACAGCACTCCTACCCCCATGCTGGCTCGATCGCTCTGTGGTACACCAGACCACAGAGCCATCCCGCCACCAGGAAGATCGCAGGCGTCGCTGCCCCTTCGCTTGGTCTCTGTTACACAGAGCACGTCTAGCTGTTTGTCCGCCATGACGGATATCAGCTCGTGCAACTTACCTTCCACACAACCTCTTACATTCCACGTGCCCACCCGGCACTCCGTTCTCCTCGACTCGCCTAACTGGGCAAGGCGTGATGGGTGGCGGCCCCCATCGCCGCAACTGCCGATGTTCGTACCGACGGGGGCGGGTCGGTACGCGTCGCCTTCGATTAAGCATATTAAATGCTAAATTTCAGTAATTTAAATTACCATTATCCAAATTTGAATATAAAAATTTGCATATTGGTATATTTGACAATTATAGACTGTACAGATGGCTTAGTGGTTAAGATACCACACTATAGTGTTCCAGTGACGTGAATTTAATGCCCACACAGGACAATACTTTGTGCGATCCATAAATTATAATTCTGAGTATGAGTGTAAAGTCTAAACGTAAGTCCTCAGCAATACAAGGATTATTTTCGTATTGCTATGTCTTCTGTATGTGTGTTTTTCTTTTTAATATTATAATATTTTATAGGTGGAGAAATTATAGCAACACGATTCATACGTGGTAACATGATATAGATCCCGTTAACCACAGTTCCGCAAGTAATAGTGATCATTATAGTTTGAAATACTATATTAATTTTAGTTAAAGGAAGTAGAAGCAAATGCGAATAAATGGAAGAAAAATAAAAAGGATATAGAATTTCAAATACAAAATATGACCAAACTCAAGATGGAAACAATTCAAAAACTGAATCAAAAAAGGAATGATGCGAAAATAATGGAAACAGAAATTGATAATCTAGAAAAACGAATAGTATGCAATAAAAAAGACGTAGAAAATTTTCAAAAGTTAATGAACTCTAAACAGGAATCATCTGATGTAAGAAGTTATAAAGAAAACCCAGAGAGAAAGATTTAGATACCTATGTAATTTATAACCTTTTTCATTTTTTAGAACAGAATGGCAAAAATTACTGCTGATATTGCCAAGGTGCAAAATTTCACACACGCAGAAAGGACTCATAGAAAGAAAAAAGAAGATGAAGGGACGGAGTTCGTGAAAAACGCTAGAGATGATTTACAAAAATTATGCAGAGTCTTACTACAAAAGAAACTTGAAAATGAAGATCTTAGAGCAGAAGTAAATATAGACTTTAAAAGAGATTAAAAGTGGTTGAGTAAACACACATTCGATATATTTTTTTAAATTAGTAATTGCCAATAAAGGGAAAATCTGTCATTAAGATTAATTAAATTGATATTATTATATTTACAATTTCATTGATTATATAAGTTTTGGAATTTTTTGGAATCTTGCTGTGTGGTAGCGGCTTCGAATACTAACAACCCTTACTTTGCTCGTGGATGTCGTAAAAGACGACTAAGAGCTTTATAACGGCCTAGGCCAACTCCACCTGATGCCGTTTTGTCAACAATTACATTCCCAAGGGGGGTTGACGTCTGGCAGGCGGCCGGTCATAAAACTATTGCCAATAACTTTTACAATATGTACTATGAAACAAGAGTACATATTGTATCGACCCCAAGTAATTGGGATAAGAGTAGGAGAATGATGATAAGTTTTTGGAATCCTAATTACTATTTGCAGTAAAAGTCTAATCAAAATTAGCCACGCGTTTCAGAGACTACCTAGGACAAACAGACGGCCAAGACGGCTTGATAGCATTACTTTTTTGGCATAACAGATAATCATTATAATTTTATTTTTGTTTCAGAGGGCCGCACTCTTAGAAGAACTTGGTTTATTACAAACAACTTTCGTTACTTGTAAAGGGAGATGTGACTCGAAAGAGAAGGCTCTAAATGAAGAATCCAAAAAGCTGTCCGCTGAAATTTCTGAATTCAAAGCAAAATGCGTTAAATGCCACGTATGCATAGATACAAATGATGTTAGGAGACTATGCACAGATTGTCCCAGATGTTTACGAGAAAGAAATTGTCTTTACCAAAACGATTCCTGTACTATAGATCCTACAATGGATTGCGTGTGTACGAGTGTGAAACAAAAGTTTTTGGATAATGTATTTGACAATATGTATACTGTGTTAGAAAGACAATCGAAGACGAATCCTGGTAAAGCTATAGCAGATGCTATTCTTAATAACTTAAAGAGGAGTAGAAATGGTAAGCTATCTCAGGAAACTCGAAAAGTTTTGCAAGACTTCATTTTGACAACCGTAAAGAAGAATTTAAATTTGACCATTGTTGGTGGAGCTGTGAAGACTAGATGTGAGGTATGGAGAAATTATATATATTTTAGTTGTTCTATTAATTTCTCTTCAATTACATGCTCTTATTTAATCTTACAGTGTGAAATGATGATATAGAAAAAATAACAGAGAAACATTGGCTCCCATCTGATTCTAGCGTCGCCCTGCAACTTTGCGCATAGGAACATCTTACTAGTTATCCTCGTGGATAGCTGCAGGTGGCAGTCAATAGTTTCTCTGTGTCATTTACAAAAACCTAAAACTAAACAGTGAATGATGATTTTGTGTAAATAGTTCATTGCTAATCGTCGATTGCTTGATTGATGTCTGAGTGTTATCTTATTTTGCCGAATATTTATAAAAACCATATCTCGGAGATTCCAAACTATCATTGGTACATATATATTACTCCATTAGGGCAATTAGTGATGTTAAATATCTTGATTTCTATCTTAATTGTCATTAATATAGATTACGGGGGTCAAGTGGCAGTACTAAATGGCTGAATTTGATTAGACTAAAAAGCTAACTTTTATTCAATTACGTGTAATAAAATATATCATAATAATGTATAACAATAAATGTAATGTTTTATATAAAGACTGTTTATAATGATTATGTTCACATAGTTATTAATTCCAGATGGACCCAGATACTTATAAGCAACTGATGCTTTGTCTCAAAGAAGTTAAAGTGGTCAAGCCACCCAAAGATGATAAGGGTACAACGTCCAGGAAGGTAAAACTTAGTTACGAAAGTTTTGTTTTCGCTAAAAGGGTACACGAGAGATGGGAGTTACACTAGTTTATGACAAATGATATTATTCAATCCTTTAGGTACATAGAAACAGTTTAAAAGTTTATATAGACACTGGGTATGCCGTAGTTTTCGTAAAAGTAAATAAACCTACCCTAATATAGAATAACGATAGAGTGAAAGCACATACTAAATGGCTAACGGAAAATTAAATGCAACCTTATTTAATCCTAAGGCAAGCAGCAAATGTATTATTGAAATTCATAGGCAACGATCAGTTTTCATCCCTAACTACCCGTATGTCGAAAGCTGAGTATTTACTGCCTTGGCAATAAATACTTATTCCTGCAATGTTCGTAGGAAAAAGGGTTAGATTATAAATAAATATAACTTTTAAAATAAATTCCTTGTTATCTAACTGAAATGGCAGTGATTTCTCTGTAGTTCAAGGTTTTAAATTGCGCCTCCGAAGCGTAATGACGTTGTTAAATGAGTTGCCTTTGAACTTTCAATCCGTTTCTCACTGTTTTTACGACTTGCGTAAGACTTGTTTTATCGACTTTAATTTCTTAGACCAGGACTGGAAACAATTTAATTTATTTGGCGTGTTTATATCTGTCGTTTGCTTGATAATCAATTGTTTTATAGAATTCCAATACAAAAAGCTTTTGTATTTGTTTTGAATGCATGACTTTTAAACATTTGTAAACAAATATGTAATTTTTGATCAACGGTTAATTCCTTGTTGCGTGTTAGATATAGATTCAAGAATATTATAAATTATTTATGACTTTAGTTAGAAGCTGTGTTCGATTAAAGGAGCATTGCAACTGTACTTGGAGAGATTTAGATTAAACAGTGGCCATCTATAGAAGCTAGATGGATTGATTAGAATTATATTTTTGTAGAAATATTAGTTCTTTCTTACGACATTTACAAGGTCGTTAAGGATGCCAAAACATCGTACACTTAACACATCATCAACTATTTCTATTTATAAAATCTTCTGTTTGTAGAATCTTCTTCGTTTTGCAATTGACATAGTTCAGAGAAAACTTGTTTACAGGATCCATGTGAATATTGGAGTGGTTCAATTGAATGTAACTGTCCAAAAGGTCCTAAACATTGCATCTGCGCTAAAAAAGCACCTTCGTCATCCAACAATCTAACACCATGTCCGCAAGATAAAGAAGATACTGTAAGTTAATATTATTATTACTGAGACTGTGGTCAATCCATAGCCTCAGTAACCAATAGAAACAGTATGTTAGCCGTATTAATAGTAGTCTTGAAGAGCACATAGCAGTATATTAGCCAGATAAACTAGCTGGGCGGTGCGTGAAAGGTTAAAAATATACGGTACGAGAAGTTCTTCCAGAAAAGCTTTTAAACATTCTTTGTTTTTCAAACCATATACGTTTCATTAGGTACTGAGTATGAGCATTCTTTATATGGTTAATAGATTCTCCGTCTGTTGATGAAGTAAGGATATAATTGTTACCGCCTTTACTTCCTTGTGAGTATTGTAAAAATCATCGTGATATAAGACTAAACAAATCTGAAGTTAGCTATAGTCAAAAATTTAGTTTTGAAGAAAAGTGACCAACAAAGTAAAAGTAAGGACATCTACGTATGTTTGCGTGAGAACTGACAACTGTATTCACGATATTTATTTATTGTGATATTTAAATAAACTTTATTTAACTAGATAATCCGTTATAATAAAAATTTAAATGTATTAAATACCTTTTTCTATTGTTAGTGTCGTTTTTACTACAAACGTAGAATAAGGCGAAAGATAACATACATATCATCACGCCATATCCCTTGCAGGGTAGGCAGAGAGAACAGAGTGCCAGAGAACTCTATCTCTGCAAACTTCACTCGCTTCCTCAACATTCATAATAAAAGAAAAAGATAATTTTAAAAATAGCGAGAGATATTTTTTTTGAAAAGATTTTTATCTTGTTACGCCAAAGAAGTAACTACTAACTTTTAACGCGTGTACATAAGTATTTTTTTAAACTATTATTTCTTTCATATCCATTTCTGAAAAGATATCAGAGCCTTTCCTCTTCTGAGTAGGCCTGTCTGAGCACCTTACTTGTGTTATTGATAATGTTATGGCTATGTCAATTACCACTTATTATTAGGTAAGCCGTTATCTAGTTTGTCAGTATTCACACTAAAAATTATTTTACCCTTTTAGGGCGAAACTAAAACTTGCCCTTATAAAGACACAAGAGTTTGTGGACCAGATTGTGGTAAGCAAGGCACACCACAGCGCGATGTATCATTAAAGGACGTGGCTGTGTATAGACCAAATCCTTGTTCCAGTCCAAGTTGTCCTTTCTCAATGAATATGAAAGCAGCGCAATGTATGATTGGTATTGAACCACTCAGATCGATACCGTATGTTCAACGCAACGAGTCTTCAACTGTGGATAAGATGGTAAGCAAATGTAATGATTTCAAATGATTTCACATGCACTATATGTGCAGACAAACTATTTTTACGTATTTCATCGCGTTTATATTTGATTTTTTATTTAACGATCTTACGAATACGTTCGTGGTCACGGGAAGACTCCGCCGAGCGGGCCACCGAAGACAAAGATCGGGTACCGGTGGCCGACTCGCACGGCGAAGAAGAGGTGTTTGCAGGGTGGGTCACGGGTTGGCCACCGAAGTTAAAATCGAGTACCGGTGGTCCGCTCGCACGGCGAAGAGAGAAGGTTTTACGGTGGGTCTATGGGGTCACGCGCCGCCTTTTCCGTCACCCCGGACCGATTTGGCGGGGCGAGACGCATCCATAGCCCATCAATAAAAAAAAAAAAAAAAAGGGTGGGTCACGGGAATACTTAGGTGGCTCACGTCCAACAAGTTATAGTTATTACAGAATTTCTCTCTAATATATTTCTGTGAAATCTCTATATCTCTCTATTGTTAAAATCAAATGCAAAGGCGATAAAATCGGTAAGCAAATGTGTTATTAATTTATCAGCCTATCAACACCAACTTGGGCTTGACTTTCCCAAGGGGAACACTGCCATAATCGGTATTCTTGGCAGGTGAACACGGCAACTTATAACACCAAATGGGAACATCAACAGATGTTCACATTTGGTGTTATAAGTTGCCGTGCAATGATAGCTTCCAAATCTCCCAGCAATCATCAGTGATCTATTTGTAATCGACTTCTTTGAACTCGATTTTGGCTCACTTTAACTGGTCAGATTTTATTTAAGCGTTGTAGACTTATTAAGGGCTGATGTCAATGCAATAATTTGATAAAGCCTCTTTATCTTGATTAAGTTCGTTATGATTTCGTGAGAGCGAGAGAGTGAGAGCAAGCGCGCGGTCTGCGCATTCATACCGTTTCGGGCTTTACTTTCCGAATTGAGCACTCGGCTCAGCGAAATAAAGCTTTTTTATATATAAAATAAATAAAGTTCAAGTTGTCACTAAATGATATGACAGCGCCAAATAACACTAAAAAGTGAACGATAATTCTTAATATAGCAATATATTAATAAGAAACATAAGTCATCATTATCCTGCTGCAATCCCAATTATTTGGGGTCGACGTAATATGTCCTTTTTTTCCCCACACAATCCTGTTAGATGTCATCTCTGCGTTCAGTCTTTTTCTATCTATATCATGTTTCGCGCAATCCATACATCTTTTCTTTAATCTTCCATTCACACACATTCACAATATTACTTTCATCTCATTTCATTACATGTAAATACCTACATACCACGAATAAAAAAAATATAAGTAACTATTGTTGTGAAAAAAGTTTGGGGTGCTTGATAAATCAGTTTTCGAACATATTCGATCGGTGGGATTAGTCCAAAAATGGTACTAAAGTACATGGTACAAGACATGGCACAAAGTGCTCCACGCTCTTTTCACAATAATACTAATATTTTTTGTTAATTATTATTATTTTTTTTTTAAAGAAAGACACCTCCCTGCACTAAGAAAATAATCCTTGTATTACGGGGGACTTTACAAACATGCAATTAACGCAGACAAATTACACCCAGACTCAGAACAACACTTTGTGGATCACACAAAGTATTGTCCTGCGTGGGAATCGAACCCACGGCACTGACATGGAAGGTCGGTATCTTAACCACTACGCCATCTGTGCAGTCAATCAATTTTATTCCTTTTCAATACGCCATCTGTGCAGTCAATCAATTTTATTCCTACATTATGTATAATTTTCCAGTTTGTAGTTCGATTTATAATTTAAACGTGTTTTTTAGTTTAATTCCATTATAATTACTGTTAGCCTTTTAAAAATATACAATTTCGTAGTACCTATATTATTTTGATTCAAGTTTTAACCAGCGCTTGCACTGTAAGTGCATAAAATCTGTTTTTTTACGACATAACATTATAAATGTTTAAGATTTTCCGCTTTTCTTTACTATATAATGCTACATGCATTTACCTTTTATTGTATATTTTATTGTATATACTCCTTCCGTGCTTCGTGTCAGCTTCTCACAAAACTCACCCTCCAGCCATGCACTGTGCCCCGCACCTATTTTTTTTGGTACCACCGAATCTCATTGTACGCATCCACACTCCCTTCCTCCTCTTCTTAAAAAAAACCCGTATGAAAAGTAGCAGGAAAAAGAGAAGGTTTTCTACGGCGGTCCCCTTATCTACATTTGATGTGGATTTTTGTAATATCAGGGGTTTACATAGCAATCTCAATGCCGTTCACCACCATCTCGAGACGGCGCGGCCTGCCTTGCTCTTTTTAACGGAGACACAGATAGGCGCTCCGAATGATATTTCGTACCTTAACTACCCTGGCTACGAGTTAGAGCACTCCTTCCGTCGTAAGGCCGGGGTGTGCGTGTTCATTCGGGGTGATATCTGTTGTCGCCGGCTTCGGGCCCTCGAACATGGTGACCTGTCTATCTTGTGGTGGCGCGTAGACTATAGAGGGTTTACCCGCATCTACGCGTGCCTCTACAGGTCGCATGGCAGTGATTCGGGGTCAACTCAGTTATTTGAGAACGTCCAATGGGGGATTGACGAAATATTGGAGCAGTGTCCATCAGCGGAGGTGGTGGTTCTTGGGGACTTCAACGCTGATCATAAAGAGTGGTTGGGGTCCCGAGCCACTGACCTCCAGGGTCGACATTTCTTCAATATGGTCTCGGCCTATGGACTCTCACAACTGGTGACACAGCCCACCCGTGTCCCAGACATTGAGAGCCACGAGTCTTCTTTACTGGATCTTCTGCTGACTACACACCAGCAAGGATACCGGGTAGTGGTCGAAGCCCCTCTTGGGTCATCTGACCACTGCCTAGTCCGTAGCAGAGCCCCTGTTGCGAGGCCTAATCGCTCTACGGCGACTGGGTCTCGCAGAGTCTGGCAATATAAGTCGGCAGACTGGGATGGACTTCGCGAGTTTTATGCATCCTACCCATGGAAGCGGCTTTGCTTCGCCTCTGAGGACCCTTTTTTTTTTTTTTTTTTTTTTTATTGGTAGGCTATGGGTGCGTCTCGCCCCGCCGAATCGGTCCGGGGTGACGGAGAAGGCGGCGCGTGACCCCATAGACCCACCGTAAAATCCTCTCTCTTCGCCGTGCGAGCGGACCACCGGTACCCGATCTTTGTCTTCGGTGGTCCGCTCGGCGGTTTACCCTCGCGGGTTCCTCTCGTCGGCGCCCCGACAGATTTCGCCGTCGGGGCGTCGCCCTCACGCGGTGGCCTCGCGTCGGGTGACCGGACAATTCCCCGGTCCGATCACCCGAGGCCTGGGTTAGGGCGGCATCAGGCGCAGGTATTCGCGCCTGCGCCGCCCCGGCCGCTGGCGGCGGCCCGGGTCGCGGGAGTCCTCCCTGACTCGTTCCGCCGCCTCCTTCCGCGAGATGACAGCCTCGCAGAAGGCGGCGACCGCGTCCCAATTCCTGACGCTGTCGACCACTGCCCTCGCGACAGCCGGCAGCGCCAGGTCGGCACCGATAATAGCGACGAGGTCACGGCGCTGCCCGTCCCAGCCCGAGCATTCCTCGAGCGTATGTTGCGCCGTGTCCTCGCCACTACTGCAATGATGGCAGCCTGGAGTCCACTCCCTGTACACGACCGTGTGCAGGTATTTCCCGAAGCACCCGTGCCCCGTCAACACCTGCACCAGTCGGAAGGTGAGGACCCCGTGCCGCCGCTCCATCCATTTCATCAATACGGGCCGAAAGGCCTCGACGGTCACGATACCGTGTCTAGGCCTCTCCAGCCGCGTAACCCAATGGGCGATGACGTCTCGGCGGGCGTCCTCGCGCCAGGTGGCTATCTCGCTCAACGATGGGGAGCCACCCTCCTCGCGCACTGAGGTAACCCGCCGGTAGAGGTCGGAGAGCATCTCCGCCTCTAGGTCCCACGGGGGTGTCCCGGCCAATAGGCACGCCGCCTCTGTCGACACCGTGCGGTACCCGCGAATGGCTCTGACCGCCATGGCTCTCTGTGGCCTCCACAGAACCGCCCTGAGCTGGGCGTTCAGAGCCCTCGCCCACACGGGTGCGCCGTACATGGCCATCGAGCGGATGACCCCCGCATACAGCCGTCGGCCCTCGAAACTGGGTCCGCCCACATTCGGCATGAGCCGAGAAAGGGCGGACGCCGCGCCGACCAGCCGGGGAGCAATCTGTCGGAAATGCTCCCGGAACCACCATCGCCCGTCGAGCACCAGACCCAAGTACTTCATATGGGCCTGGATGTTGATCTGGATGGAGTTCACGACTAACGACGCGCCGGTTGGCAGCCTTACGCGTGGCCCATGGAATAATAGGGCCTCCGTCTTATGCCTCTGAGGACCCTGGCGATTGTGCAGACTGCGTAACCGAAACGATTATTATGGGGATGGATTTATTTATCCCCAATACCCAAATACCCGTCGGCGGCCGCAGCCGCCCTTGGTTTAACAAAACCTGCAGGACGGCTGCACGGCAGAAGCAGTCCATATATCGGGCCTGGAACCGGGCTAAAAACTGTCAAGACCCGAACGTCAAAGAGGTGAAACGAAAATTTAACGCCGCTTCTAGATCTAGTAAGAAGGCTATCGCCAGAGCCAAGGCAGAACATGTTACCAGAATTGGCGAGCGATTAGAGAGCTATCCTGCTGGGAGTCGTGCATTCTGGTCGCTCGTCAAGGCTGCCTAAGGCAACTTCTGCCAGTCCAATCTCCCACCACTACAGAAAAGCGATAGCAATCTGGCCTACAGCGCAAAGGAGAAGGCCGATCTTTTAGGTCAATTCTTTGCCTGTAACTCGACTTTGGATGCGGGAGCTGCCACACCACCTACCATACCGCGGTGTGATAGCTCTCTACCTGAAATCCGTATCTAACAGCGTGCGGTCAGGCGAGAGCTGAGAACTTTAAACGTCCATAAGTCGAGTGGGCCAGATGGCATCCCTGCAGTGGTCTTAAAGACGTGCGCCCCTGAGTTAACCCCCGTCCTCACGTGCCTATACCGTCTTTCCTACGATACTAATAGGGTTCCATCTTCGTGGAAGGTAGCTCAAGTCCACCCGATCCCTAAAAAGGGAGAACGGTCGGACCCATCGAATTACAGGCTGATTGCGATAACATCCTTGTTCTCCAAAGTAATGGAGAAAATCATAAACCGCCAGCTTCTGCAGTACCTTGAGGATCACCAGCTGATCAGTGATCGCCAATACGGCTTTGACATGGTCGATCGGCTGGTGATCTTCTTGTGTACCTTACACACCGTTGGGCAGAGGCTTTAGAGGGCAAGGGTGAGGCGCTAGCATTCGGCCTAGATATCGCAAAGGCGTTCGATAGGGTCTGGCACGGAGGCCTTCTATCGAAGCTACCGTCTTATGGAATCCCCGAGGGACTCTGTAAATGGATCGCCAGCTTCCTGGATGGTCGGAGTATAAGAGTCGTCGTCGATGGCTCTTGTTCCGATACCATGACCATTAACGCTGGTGTACCACAGGGCTCGGTGCTCTACCCGACGTTGTTTATCCTGCATATCAATGACATGCTCTCTATAGAGAGTATGCATTGCTATGCGGATGACAGCACGGGTGACGAGCGGTATACCGAGCATCAGAATATCCCTCGGAGTATATTACAGGAAAGAAGGACTCAACTTGTGTCTGAAGTCGAGCGCTCTCTGGGGCGGGCCTCCAAATGGGGTGAACGGAACTTAGTCCAGTTCAATCCCACTAAGACACAAGTTTGCGCGTTCACTGCAAAAAAGGACCCCTTCGTCATGGCGCCTCAGTTCCAAGGAGTAACTCTCCAAATTGCCGAGAGTATTGGGATCCTCGGCGTCGAACTATCAAGCAAAGTCCAGTTTGGGCGTCATTTGGAGGACAAAGCTAAATTGGCAAGTAGAAAGCTGGGCGTCCTGAACAGAGCCAGTCGATACTTCACACCGAGACAACGTCTTGTGCTATATAAAGCACAAGTCCGCCCTCATGTGGAGTACTGCTCACATCTCTGGGCAGGCGCGCCCAAATATCAGCTAGACCCACTTGACTCCCTGCAAAGACGTGCTGTTCGAATCGTCGGTGATCCCAATCTCACGGAAGGACTGGAGTCATTGGAGAGCCGGAGAGACTTTGGGTCTCTCTGTGTACTCTACAGGCTCTTTCACGGGGAGTGCTCTGAGGAACTGTTTGACTTGGTACCACCGTCACCATTTTATCACCGTACCACTCGACACCGCAGCAGGGTTCATCCATTCCACCTGGAAACGATACATACGTCAACTGTACGTTTTCAACGATCATTTCTCCCACGTACACGCAAGATCTGGAATGAACTACCTGCTTCTGTGTTTCCCGAGTGCTATGACACGTCCTTTTTTAAACGAGGTTTAAGAAGAGCACTTTCTTCACGGTAGGCAGCGGCCTAGCTATGCCCTGGTATTGCAAGAGTCCATGAGCGGCAGTGTCACTTACCATCAGGTGTGCTGCTGGCTTGTCTGCCACCACCGGCAATAAAAAAAAAAAAAAAGACGACTGAGAGCCTTATAACAACCTGGGCCAACTCCATCTGATGCCATTTGATCAACAATTGCATTTCTAAGGAGGGTTGACGTCTGGCAGGCAGCTGGCCATAAAACTGTTGTCAATAACTTTTATAATATGTACTATGAAAGAAGAGTACATATTGTATCGACCCCAATAATAGGGATAAGAGAAGGAAAATGATGATGCTTTGGGAAGTTTAAAAAATCTAAGCGTGCAAAAGAGCAACTTTGTTTTTTATTCACATCATCGTCAACTGCTGTTATCCCAATTAACTGAAATCGATGTAATATGTACTTTCTTTCGATAGTACATAATGAAAATAGTTTTGGCCACTAGTTATATGACCAACCGCGTGCTTGACGTCAAGCATCGTCAGACGGCATCAGATAGAGTCGACCGGGATTTATGTAAGACCCTTTGTCGTTTTTTTTTGGGACGCCCACGAGCAATATAAGGGTTGGTAGTTATCGAAGACGCTACAACATAGTTTACATTTTATACCATGTAAAGATGTTTTTTTTTTCAGATGACTTGTACATGCAGTGGTGTACCTAAAAATCCATGCCCTTGTCGTCGAGGTAAGTAAAGATTTAATTCATCTAAGCTCATATATGTCTCACTGCTGGGCTCGGACTCCACCATAATGGAAGGGAAATTGCCCCACTATAAAACGCTGCTCAGGCGTGTTGGTATAGGGTTTTATTTCGAATTTTCCCTTTCGCATAGATGTTATATGCGTTTTATATCCCTTAGTTGCCTTTTACGATCACCCACGGGTAAGATAGGGGGTGGTGAATTGTATTCTTACTCCGTCACCATACAGAAGATTTACTTAATAAATTTAATTTACATTGGAGTACAATGTCCTATAGTGATTTTACAGTGCAACTTTTAATTATTTTAGATTCTAAGGCTCAATATCGGCAACGAATGATTGATCAAGTCATAGGAGGACAAAGATCTTTAGATAAAGTAAGTTCTGCAGCTACAACTGGTGATTCCGCCCGCCATTAGTTATACAAATAATCGTTTTTAGATACTTGTTTTTAACAATCCTTTTGAAACATACTGTATATTTGGAATATGTTTGATACAATGTATTATTTTTATTTAAAAAAAAATATCTTAAGTTATACATGGTGGTTTTATTTATCAATAAAACAAGTTAAAAAGAAATTAAATATTTTTAATAGCTTTTGAGTTAAATATGAGAACTTGCTTGATAGTTTGATTAATAACGGCTCTGTTGATTATATTCGTTATTCGAGTTAATTATACGATAACTGTATTGACGAAATAATTGCATTAACTTATGGTTGATTTTTTTTATTATTGCTTACGATTGCAAACGAGCAAGCAGCACACCTAATGGTAAGTGTCATTGCCACCCATGGACCTTTGCAATACCAAGGTTATAGTTTAGGCCGCTGTCCACCAATAAAATCCCCAAACCCACCTAGTTGGGCTGCCAGCTCTCTCGCTCACCGTACGAAGCACAATAGCACATTGCCATTACTCAGACGTCGATCTTCTGCGAGAGTGTGGTACTACCCCGGACGGGCCGACCCGCGTCTGTACACAGAGAACTGTCAACAGCGTGGTCCTACCACTATTAATTGATTTAATGAAGATTATACCTGTGATATATCTAAGCTAGAATTACAAACTAAAACTATTAAATGCAGATTCAATATCGTAGCCAAATTTTTAAATGAAAGGAATTTCTCAAACACATAAACCTCCTCAATGTCATCCTACTATAGAAGAGTAAGATAGTACAGAATTTTATTATTATGTTATTTATACTGTTTATTGATACCAGAAAAAAAGAGGATTGACGTCAGGCAGGCGGCCGTCCATAAGACTATTGCCAATAACTCATGCAATATCTAGAAAGAGGAGTACATATTGCGTTGACCCCAAGTGATTGGGATAAGAGCAGGAGAATGATGACTATACCAGAAAAATATATATAGCAGCGTATCGACCAAGTTACTGGCAATTTCAGGATTAAGACACAAAGTATGCGTAGGATTGAAACAAATTAAATTTAAGACTAACACTAAATACTAAGCAGAAATATAATTTTCAAGCAGATTGGAATTCTCTATGCAACTTCGACTACTTCTAAGTTATTTTGTCTATCAATAGTGTACTTTGATGCTAGTAATACTCTGATGCTATAATAAGTTAGAGCTTAAAGCAAACTTATGAATCATTTCATCATTCTCTTGCTGTCATCCCAATTGCTTAGGGTATTTGGGGTCGACGCAATATGTACTCCTCTTCCTGCATATTGTAAAAGTTATTGGCAATAGTTTTATGACCGGCCGGCATAGTGATCTATCAACGCACAGCCCAAAAATTAAAAAAATAACCCTTTTTTTTACACACGCTAAACAAAAGTAAAGCCGCAAAAACTATACCTAATTAATAATAATACTTCTTAACGCGAGCGAAGTCGCGAGCAAAAGCTAGTCGCCAAATATAATCCGCTAGATATATTATCTATGCACTATGCACAAAAATGGTTAATTCAAAGTTCTCTCCAAAATAACTCAATGTAGATGGCGCTAGCATACAGAAATTCGTATATTTTAAACTGAAAAGTTACTAATCTTATATAGCCTGCATCTCGAAATCCTTTCTTATGGAATGCCTACGTCATAGTCGCTTTATGCATGCAAAGTCTCAACCAGATCGGTTTAAAATTGACAAAGTTTCATACAAACTTTCATCCCCTATTTTATCCCCTTGGGGGTAGAATTAATCAAAATCCTTTCTTAGCGGATGGTTACGTCATAACATCTACCTGCATGCCAAATTTCACCCCGATCCGTCCCGTGGTTTGGGCTGTGTGTTGATAGATCACTATGTCAGTCAGTCAGTCACCTTTGAGTTATATATATTTAGATATATTCAAAATTTTATATCATTTCGTGATCAGATTTTATCTAGATTCAAAACAAGTGATGTATGTTGTGAATTCATTTTATTGTCCAACTTGCTATGATAAATGATCGTGTCGGTTACGTTTTGTCGAAAGTTCTTAATGGTTGTATTTTGAAATGTTGCACTTGAATCCGACGATTGATAGACAAAGTTGAGTATATAAATTACAAGGACCGTTTATCACAAATGCGTGTAATATGTATATGCTATAAGAATAAATTTTAGCTATGTATTATTATGAGTTTGCGTCACGGATGTCTAGGATTCAATACCAGTGGCCGGCCCGATGGCGATATATAAGGAATACGGGGTATAAGGCCATAAAAATGGGTTATAGGACCACGGGCCGTCCTTTCATCGCCTCGGACGGAACGGAAAATAGACTGTAAAAAGGTATTATTATGAGTAATATCTGAAATGCATGCGCCGATTTTATCATCATTCTCCTACTCTTATTCCAATTGCTTGGGATCGATACAATATGTACTCTTCTTTCATAGTACTTATTGTAAAAGTTATTGGCAATAGTTTTATGACCGGCCGCCTGCCAGACGTCAACCCTCCTTGGGAACGTAATAGTTGATCAAACGGCATCAGATGTAGTTGGCCCAGGTCATTATAAGGCTCTTAGTCGTCTTTTACGACATCCACGAGCAAAGTAAGGGTTAGTAGTATTCGTAGCCGCTACCACACAGCTATCCATGCGCCGCTTTATATAATAATAAAGTCACAGTTAAGAAGAGTCTACATAATTCAGAGTCCAAAGTAAATGCGTTTGACCATTAAACAAAAATTCATCATCTCAGACCATATATATCCCACTGTTGGGCTAGGGCCTCCTCTATCATGGGAGGGTAATTGACTTACTATACCTCGCTGGTCAGATGTATTGGTATAGGGTTTTGTTTCGAGTTTCCCTTTTCTCGCATAGTTGTTATTTGCCTTTTATTTCCCTGAGTCGTCTCGTACAATCACCCACGGGTAAGATGGAATGGATGATATGATGGATGGAATGGATGGATGTAAGAGGGGTGGTGAATTGTATTCTTACTCCGTCACCATACGGAAAAACAAAAATTAAATATCGAAATTGAAATATTCATAAAATATAAAACTATTTTGTTTTTATCATTTCCAATCTTCGGAGATTTAAAATAAATATGGTCACGCGGCAGAAGGTTTACTTTTCGAAGTTTTTAATATTACTATAGCTTTTTTAAATATTTAATCATTTTTTAATTTCTTTTTCGTAACGACGACGTAAGAGAGCGAGTAGGTATGAAAGAGAGTATTGGTGTAAAGATGCGAAAGGGAATGCTCCGATGGTTCGGACATGTGGAAAGAATGCCGAACGAACGTCTAGTTAAGAAGATATACAATGCGAAAGTGAAAGGATGTAGGTGCCGGGGGAGATTGAGACTAACCTACCTAGACCAGATCGGTCATGTACTGAAGGAAGGTGGAGTCAAGAGTCTCCGAAACCGGCGGGCGTGTATGAAGAGAATTATGAATGTTGAGGAAGCAAGTGAAGTATGCAAGGATAGAGTTCTCTGGTATGTATGTATGTATGTAATTTCTTTTTTAGTCTATATATTATTTTTGAGCATGTTGTTGTTGAGTATGAAATTCCTCTACATTATAAGTGAAATAGGCCTAATAAGCGCTTTGTGACTCAGAAAGTAGTTAACGAATTTATTTTACTCAAAAGAAAACATCCAAATTGATCAAAATATTCCATATTTAATTTTTATCTGAAATAAATATTTTATTACTATTCAAAAAGAGCTTTAACTTCCAACTTTCTATTTACTTTCAAGTATACATTGCGTTCCTAATGACTTTCTCAGCAATATTTCTCAACGGGATGCCTGCGTGGAGAATAGCTCTTTTCCGTATACACATGCGCCTGGTAAATGGTTTAAGTTTGTCTGGCTTGCAGACTGCAATTTCATTCTACACGTGTGTACAGAATTGCGGGTCGAATACTTAATGCTCAACGCATTAGCTTAAAAATATGCATATAGAGCTGAATAAAGTGTCTGTTTTTAAAATCTAAATTCAGTTCAATTTCGACATAACGAAACTCATGATTCTTAGGAAATGTTCGATATATTAAGTAATTCACTGCAATATAGAGAAATTACGTTGGTCTGAAATTTATACAAACAAATCTTACTTGAAATAAAACTACTTTTACGGATTCTATCGCGTTTGCGATGTTCGTTCGTTTGCGTTTTCTATCGCGTTTGCGTGTTTGCGATTTTTAATTTCCCGACGTTTCGAACACTTTACAGTGATCATGGTCACGGGAAGACTAAGGTGTCTTACGTCCAAAAGTCATCGCAATAACGATGAATTGTGTGCGTTTGAAACGTCGAGAAATTAAAAATCAAATACAAACGTGATAAAATCCGTAAAAGTAGTTTTATTTCAAATGTGTAATATTCGCGTAAGCATTAGAAACCATCAAATCTTACTTTGTTTATTAATAAATTCTAATTATTATCTTTATTCAAAGTTCTATCTACAAAGCATATTATTAAATCTGTGTCTATAAAACAGGATGTTTGTATATATGACATCGCTAAACTCCGACACTAATTGACAGATTATTATAAAAATTGGATATGAATTTTCACGGAAGTGCTTTATATGCTATGAAATTACTCACCAGGAGCGAATACTAGGACCATGATATTGGTGGCTCCAAAGAGAGGAAATTCTTCATAATGAGCTCCATGTCCACCACCTACTGTATCAAACCTTTAATCCAACTATCTAAAATGAATCTCTTAGAGTACTGGTGGAAGCTTTTAGCTTTTATTATTATTAAATATTACATATTTACTTGTGGCTAGTTCTCCGTTTATCGACTGAGTAAAAATGCAGTTCACCATCGCCTTTCTCGTCTGTGGGCGTCAAAAAATACGACTAAGGATATGCAGTTAATATAGCAAGAGAAAGAAATGTCGATTTTTTTTTTATTTATTTTAAAAAGTCACCCTGCACTAAGCAAATAATTCTTGTATTGCGGGGGACTTTGCAAACATGCAATTAACGCAGGCAAATTACACCTTTTTTTTTCCTTCGCAAGGTGGGACCATGGATGTGGTCGCGCCCCGGCAAATCGGCCCGGGGCGACAGAAGTGGCGGCGCGCAACCCCATGGACCCACCCTGCAAACACCTCTCTTCGCCGTGCGAGCGGGCCACCGGTACCCGATCTTTGTCTTCGGTGGCCAGACAAATTACACCTAGTAGTCGCCCAAAGTATTGTCCTACGTAGGAATCAAACCTATCACTATCACTGTCACGGAAGGTCGGTATGCTAACCACTACGCCATTTGTGCAGTCAAATAAAATGCTATATGTCGATACGTCTGACCAGTGCTCAATTTCCCTCATGGAGGAGGCTCGAGCCCAACATTGAAATGTATATAAGTTGATGATTTACCTGTAGCTAATACATCTTTATCCGTGTGCAGACGGAGTAAGAATACTATTCACCACCCCATATCTTACCCGTGGGTGATCGTACGAGACGACTAATGGATATAAAACGCATATAACATCTATGCGAGAGAAGGAAATCTCGGAACAAAATCCTATACCAACACGTCTGACCAGCGTGGTATAGTAGGTTAATTTCCCTCCCATTTCGGAGAAGGCCCGAGCCCAACAGTGGGACATTTATGGGCTGTGATGATGATGATGATGATGATGAATACATATTTATAATAAACAAGTAAAGTTCAAGTTATTATAAAAAAGTTTGTTTTCACGTCTAGTGCGCGTGCAACACGTTTCAAATTACATTTCACGCACGCAGAAACTCTTTTCATAACGAATGTCGTATTCTATTTGAAAGTCAACGAAATTGTCGGTAGACGTTTGTTCTGTGTTCGTTCGACAAGACCAACATGTACTGGATAAGGCATATTTAGTTAAGGATTTTATGACTATTTAGAATTTTTAGTAACAAAAAGTACATATGAGGCTGCTAGAACCACAGCGGCCTAACTACAAGAACCATGTTTTACAATATGGAAAGCTTTAAAATTAATTTAAATTCATATTAATCGATTTGAACATACGTCGAAAATATACTTGTACATACATACATATCAACACGCCATATCCCTGACAGGGTAGGCCGAAAGAACAGAGTGCCAGAGAACTCTATCCTTGCATACTTCATTCGCTTCCTCAACATTCATAATTCTCTTCATACACGCTCGCCGGTTTCGGAGACTCTTGACTCCACCTTCCTTCAGTACATGACCAATCTGGTCTAGGTAGGAGAGTCTCGGTCTAACCCGGTACCTACATCCTCCCTAATGTACTTGTACTGCCATCTATTGTTAAGAGCTTGTAAACTATTTTAGGTCGCTGTGGTTTTGTAGATTAACAGTTTTATAGTTCATCTAATCTAAGAAGTGCATTTTGACGTTTTGCATTTTTTAATACACAATAACCTCGGTCAAACGTATACACATGATTGTAAACACTAAATCTGAAATTTTAAACAACTATTAAGTTATTTACATAATTAACATTGCGGGTGACTTTCTTGTACAATAATCTAATGTTGAAACTTGTAAAACTAATTTAAAATAGAAATAACATGGTAAATAGTAATTGTTAGTAACGAACTAACAATGTCACGTCATCACGTTCTATACAGTAGTGCTTGACAACTTCCAATTCACGATTATCCAAATAATCGGTAAAAATATTAGAATAATACAATTAATCGAATAGAGATTTTGACAGAGATGTACATTTCGACACTTTGATTGATGAGAAAATAATTATTAATGTTCGCGACGCTGATAATTCAAGTAATAGTAGTAATTCTTAATAAATAAACCATAATCAAATCCAGTTTTTGTTTTTAATTGACCTAATCCTACTAAATATGATAAATAGTTTCTATGCTGAAATAATTAAATTTGTTTAGCACTCAATTTATTCATCACCTTTTTGAAAAATAAAAAATAAGCCGATTATTAATTATAAAGAATCAATATCGATTTCTCAGTAAAATCGGATATTTTCGATAGCGATTATTTGGTTCACATACCTAGACAACTTACTCAGACAACTGTCAAAGTGCACTT
Organism: Lymantria monacha; assembly: GCA_905163515.2. Classification (NCBI taxonomy): domain Eukaryota; kingdom Metazoa; phylum Arthropoda; class Insecta; order Lepidoptera; family Erebidae; genus Lymantria; species Lymantria monacha. The sequence goes on along the minus strand of LR991090.1, from coordinate 28,426,116 downwards.
CTTAAATTAGACAGACTATAGATTACAAAATTGCAATGAAGTTAAAAGTTTCAAAAATGCAGTTAGGCCACTCTAGTTCTAGCAGACTCATATATTTTCGAATTCAATTTATTTCCTAAATGACAATACTTTTGACTATGAATTGTTTTTTGCTAAATGACAATGAATTTTTCGATTTATTTCCTAAATGATAATGCTTAACTTTATATGAAATTTATTCCTCTTACCATTTAACTCAAATATCGGAAGTTTAAAGGATTTAATCATTTCCTTATTCTAGATTATTTTTAAAGAAAATAAATTAGTTTTTAGTAATGACACTTTTTTACGATTTTACAATTGAGAAATATTTTGTGCTTCTAATTTTTCTTTTATTAAGAATTAAATTTTTGTTAAGGTTAATTATTTTTTATAAGTGCGAAAATATTTGATATTAGGCCAAGATAGGTAATAATGTTTAAGTAAAAGTTTGAAGATATTTGGTTGGGTTTTTAGGCTTGTCCAAATAAAATAAAATGTGTTATCAACAGATTTTTAGGCGTAGGCGTGATATAGTTCTACCGTGTCAGTGTTGTGGGTTCACTCCCACGTAGTACAATAGTTCGTGCGTGATGTTATGAATATGATCGGGAATTTTAAGATTATCATCTCTTTAAGTTAACTGTCGTAGGAATTTTAGACGCATACTTTATTTTTAAACATCGACAGAGTAGGTTGGTACTTCTAAGTTACTCTAATTATGGAGCTTGAAGTTTTCTGACAAAATCCTGGATTTTCTATTAGTAAACCCTTTTCTGCTTTGAAAAGTGTGAAATAATAATAGTATTAAAATTTTTAAATAAGCACAGATTAAAAAAATAAACTCAAAAGTAAAAAAATATTATTTATTGTTCGAACTTGTAATTTCATTAAGAACCTTTTACCATTTTGAAGATGTACCTAATGATAAGTAAATAAAATGAAATCTGAATATAAATAAACAGAATATTACATACATACATAGCCTCACGCCTATTTCCCAGAGGGGTAGGTAAAGACTACGGATTGCCACAAACCACGATCCTGACATACCTCTATCGCTTCATTCACACACATCACAATTTGCATGCATTCTCTACAGTTACGCGTACTCTTAAAATGAAACAGAATATTGATAATAATAGATAGAGTACCTATGTATGGGAGACTTACTTATATGTACACATATGTACATACTAACTTCTGCCCGCGGCTTCGCCCGCGTAAATGGTTTCATTCCTAAAGTTGTTAATCCCCTATTTTTATTTTACCCCTTAAGGGTAATTTTTTTACAAAATATTAATGTCATATTTATTTATATCTAATCAAAAAATAAGTTTCAAGCTTCTGGCTTTAAAAATGACGACACTTCCTTACAACTTTTTATCCGCCTTTACAACCCTTTTTTGCATTAAAAAGTAGCCTATGTCCTTTATCAGGCTTCACACTATCTGTGTACTAAATTTCATTTAGATCGGTTCAGTAGTTTTGGCGTGAAAGAGCGACAGACAGACGGACAGACAGGGTTACTTTCGCATTTATAATATTAGTAAGGATAAGTATGTCTACTGTGCACACATACTCGTATTACGCATCACACGCTCTTATTTGAATCCTTCATAAATATCTGATGCAATATCAAGACGGTGCGAGAAATTAGGTGATCTACGATAAATTCATATACAAAATTAAGTTTATACATGCAATTTGAAAATCTTAAATATTTTTATATCTTTTTTTTTAATACCTATGTAGATACATAGGAGACTTTTATAGATATATAATTATATCTATGTAGGTATAACTAATTATACTGCTTTAATTAGTGGTTCCCCAATGCCGGCGGTCTTATCTTTAAAAAAATAAAGAATTAGGTGCGTGTAGTTATGTACGCGTGTGATAAGTTTACTTCTTTGGCATTATTAAAAGATAGTTTTTAATTGCATGCAAATAATTACAATAAAGTAACAAAAGGATAGGATATTTTTTTTCATTAATATTTGCGAATAGTAAATAATATTAACCAAAATAATACAATATTCAATTTAAATCACTGTTGAATATAATTTATAAGCACATATATAATACGCACTTGTATGAAACTAAAACACGTGCTGTGAATGTAGTGACTAGAAAAAGGTTCTGTTTCTATTTTGTTGGTAGTTTTTTTTTCGAGACTTTATGAGCGGTTTTGCGACCAACTTCAACTTGTTACTTTTGTGTTACAGTGATATGCGCGAATCTTAAACTTTCACTCTCATATTTTTTTCATAACGCCTAAATTATAATAACTTTAAAAATATAAGTTCTTTTAATGATTTTAAAAGGGCGATTATTTAAATTTTTCTTTGCATTGGTAAAAGTTAAAGTAATTCACATTAAACTTAAATGTTATTTTTATTGAAAGAAAGAATTAGTATGTAAAAACTAATTGCATAAGTTTCATCTAGCATTATAGTTCTTCGCCGATGTAAGTAAAATACGCGACGGAGCAATATTTCGACGCGGCACTCTCTCCCCATGGACCTCGGCAACTTATAGAATACAAATTGTTCCTTTATCTGATAACTTCATGCGGGTATACTGTGATAATATTCGTTCATTGTGAATGAATATAATTCTACTACACTATTTCATATTCAACGAATAATTATCATGAGATTAAAATTATATTCCAAAGTTGGTTGTTAGAACTAAGATTGTAGTAAAACATATTTAGTACAATGATATCCTATTCAATATATATGCATAATAATATAAAAGCTTGCATTTATCACCCGCCATCCCGTTTAATCGTGCATGTCAAAAATGCGACTAAGGGATATGATATACAAATAAAATTTTTCAGAGAAAGAAAGCTTGAAATAAAACTATATACCGACCCGTCTAACCAGCATGGTGGAGTAGCTCAATTCGCCTCCTATTGTGGAATATGAAACTGGGAATATATATGCAAAATAAAAAAAAAAGTATTTTTAGTTCTAGTCTTTACTGTTAAAAAAAATATTACTTATACAATTATTTTTGAAATTGATGACAATTTAATGGTAAAATTTAATCATCAAGTTTGTGTGATTTTTTGAATTTTCCGACTCGGCTTTTTTGAAATTTACTTCCAAATTTTCAAAACGCATCGTTATTTGTGGAAATACGAACGGGACGTCAATTTACATATACAATACGAACAGGACGTCTTATGGCATCAAGTTATTTGTATAATTTCTGTTGATTATTTATACTATTTCACAATTGATTCATAATGAGTTAATAGTTTTTTTGTATTAAACCCTTGTGAAATAATTAAAAAAATCAGAAAACCCGATTGCGTAAAAAGCGAACCAAACTACGTACATAATAAAAAACTGAAAAGAAAAAAAACAAGCACTTAGATGTCCGGTGGTTTAGAATTCTATAATACATTATTGAATAAATACTATTACAGAAAATAAAATATATTTTAATAAGAGAACATGACAATTGAACAGTCGTCAGAAGTTGAGTACTAAATTGTTAGAAGTTGGAGATGGGCGACCGCGTCAGACATTAGATACTTTAGGTAGGACTACCTATGGTATATTGGACAATATACCTACTAGATACTTTAGTATACGTCCATTCACATCCAGTTATATGATTTTTTCGTCTTTTCATCGTAAATTTCTACTGTCTAAAAAACCTATATGTGAGAAAGGTTGTTACGAAACTTTAAATCCATATAGATCCTAAACGGTCAGATGAATCGAAAAATGTTGAGGGAAAACTAATAATGATTTTTAAATACCTATTCAACGATACCCTACTCGAGATAGTTTGTTGACTTTCATTTTTTTCATTTTCACAATATGGCGTCCAGTAGTCGCCATATTGCATTTTCACTAACGTCATATCTTTAGTGACACTCGCCGGACTAAGAGGAATCGATTGACGTGTGAATCATAAAAATCGGCCGAGGCGTTTGGTCTATATAGTGCTTCAAAGGAACATACAAACATACATAGACTGTTAAACACAATATCACTCCTTTGCGTCGCGCAGTCGGGTAAAAAGACAACACAATGAAATGTTGTCAAATCACAATCAAATAATTTTGAAGCAACTTATATTTAATTGCAGTGTCACTTTTTGTCCCTGTTCTAATGCCAGTCTCTCGTAATGCATATAATTTTCTGTATCTTTTTCAATCTGAAACCGAGTAGTAAAAGAAAAACAAATAAAAATAGTTTCGAACTTTTCTCTTACTTTAATAAGTTACATATTTTTATTTATAAGTCAATGGATAAAAACCTTTATATTAGTTGTTAAGAGTATTTTTAAGAACTTTTCAGAAACTAAGTTAATTATGTTTTTGTTGAGGTTTGTAAATAAAACACGTATGAGCAGATAATTAAGTAGAAATTATTTGTATATGTATTTTAATATTTTTCTAATGTCCTTACGTTAAAATGATCTTCAAAATAATATAAACTGTTCAAATGCGATAAATTGTCTCTTATCATCGTCTGCCAACATTTTTTACACTTGAATCTTTCGGCATAGGCAAAATAGGGTGGTGCAGTTTTTATTTTTTTAGTGCATAGGAACGACACTAGATTTAGAACAAGGAGAAGAACAAACACTTCGCTTTTGACATCAAACTTGTCTGACGTCACAGAATAAGTGCGTTAAAAAGGCCTTATTTAAATCACCCGAAAGTGATATTAATCTTAATATTTTTTTAGCTAATGGTTTATATTTTGAATGTGTTATGTTTATTTTTTGGAATGTAATAGCTAGTAGAAACGTTGTAAAAATAGATGCATATTTTTTATATTCTTATCTTTGTTAGTGAAGAGCGAAATATTCACACTAATATTTTCATCGATTTCGAAATTCCGCTCTGCTCATGCCAAGCAGCATGAGAGAACTTTAGTTGTAAGCTAAAGTTAGGCACAATACCAATCCGTGGGTATTGTGAGGTAAAGGAAACTCGAAATAAAACTATATTGGGAGGGTTTGTTATAAAGTTTCTCTCGTTTAGGCGGGTAACTCTCAACCACCGTGACGCGGATTTCGAGCGTGAAGCAATGCATTTCGGTTGAAAGGATAGCGTAGGCGAGGTTTCAAGGCGTATAATATTATCTTATCGCTAACATCCGTATATACCCGTGTATTGTGAAGGAATTTTTGCAAAGGTGATGGATTATTAAGGCCTCGTTATGACTGGGTTTATTGAAGAATGTTACCATTTACCGTCAGATAAACTGTTAGTTCCTCACTAGACCTTTTTAATTTTGTTTTTGTTTTTTAGCATCTTGCACTAAGGGAATAATCCTTGTATTGCTGGAACTTTTACAAGCATGCAATTAACGGAGAAAAATTACACCCAGACTCAGAACATCACTTTGTACATCGCACAAAGTATTGTTCGGCGTGGGAATCGAACCCACGGCTCTGGCACGGAAGGTCAGTATTTTAACCACTACGCCATCTGTTTAGTCTTTTTTCTAGGGTTAAATATTAGTTTTGGTATTGTACTTGACCACAAAAGACTTTAATATCATCATCAATCAATCATCTAATCTCATATATGTCCCACTGCTGGGCTCGAGTCTCCTTCAAACTAGAAGGAAAATTGATCTACTACACCACGTTGGTCAAACGTGTTGGTATAGAGACTATAATATATAGGCGAGAATTTTGTAGTGGTACGATATGAAATTTAATATTTGTTTGGTACAGACTGTCTCTTTTCTTCGTGGAAAGATTTCAAATTTAAAAATATTACAAAAATATATTTAGATTGTAACATCTAGAGACCAAAGCATATTTTGATAAAGATCTGTATCTCCGGTATGGTCTAGTGGCTAGGATACCTGGCTCTCACCCAGGAGGCTCGGGTTCGATTCCCGGTACCGGAACGTTAATTTTTTAGTTTTATATTTTTAGCTTGCTATTTTGATATAAATTATATGTTAATTAACAATTTTATATGGTTTTATAGACAAAATATTATTTTCAAATGGATGCTGTAAGCTTATACGTTAAATCACAAGCATCAATTTTATCACGAAATGTATGTTTTGGTGCCAAGAAAAAATAATTGTCGAATCCTTCTATGTTCATATTTTATTGTAGTGCCTCTGCCTTGGATCATTTTCTTTTTCGCACACACACATAAAATTATTAGAATCATAGTTCTAATTTTTGTAGTGGTAATTACATTTTTAGGCGCTATTAGCTTATGCCTTTATTCTTCTTCAACAACATGCGTTCCACTATACGGCCTAAGCCTCTCTTACAAGGAGATAAAAATTGGTATATTTCTTATACTTAGAATTAATTTCAAGATTTCCACCTCTTGCAGATATTTTTTTTGATTCTTTTCGGATATGACTTTACGGCTTAATATAATTAAATATTTCTGTATATTTTCTTAGATTATTTTTATTAAATTACTATTAATTAAACATTAGGCCGATTTTAAAATTTCTTTTACTAATCAAAAACTAAATTATCAACGATTAAAATAGCCTATATTTTGTCCTTATATTCTCACGGGTAGGCTAAATATGCGTATGGAATCACGAGAATTCGTTAATGTGGAATAAAACAAATTTGCTCTACACTTTTCATCGAAGTTTCTACGAACAGTGACTACGAACGCTGAAAATTATTCGAAACGTTCGGCAATTAATAAATCAAATAAAAGTGCGATGAAATCAAGTCGGCTTTCAGATAAAAAAAATCCTTATCATAATCGGTTCACTCGTTTAGGAGCTAGGACATCATAGATAGACACACAGATACATAGAGTAAATATATATAACACCCCTCTTTTATCGGAGTTTAGAAAATATAAAAGCAGTCTGGTCATTCATTGTATAACTGTAGTTCACAAATAAATTTTGCCAACAAAACCGATCGTTAGCAGTGAACCGCGTGGACTTTTCGACGATAATTTTTTTTGTGCCTGTTGTATACAGATCTCTTGTATACGAATGTTTTTGTAATTCGAACGTTGGTTGATTGATATATGAATGGTTGATCTAGTTTGGATTTATTTGGATTAATGTATACAATATTATTTGTAAAGATTTATCATTCAAATGTTTCTTTTTAAATAATTTGTTTTATTTACCTATTTCTATTCGTGCTAATATAATATATAAAATAGAAAGTCCCTCTTGAATATAAGTCTTGCTGCTAATGCTATATAAAACTTATTATGCTATATAAAAACTGGTATATAAAAAATACTATTTTTTTTTATTTTCTTTTGACTTGTAACTATTTCTCTATTTTTTATTATTGATATTATTACGTCTAAATAATTAATACATTTTTAAATATAATATAAAAAACAATATATTTAAAAATATAAAAAGTATGTTGACGCAACAGCAGCCGATACCAAGCCGTCGGTAATTAGGGCTCAAAAGAGAGGAACTCCTAGTAATTTTCTTAAGTGGTTTTACAACAATTTCGGGAATGTATGGTTACCAGGTATTTTAGTAACTAAAATATACAGCAAGGGCCATACTATAATACGATTATCACATCTCAAAATGCACCCAGACCCAGAAAAAATATTTATAAATTAGACAATGAATTGTCCTGCATGGAAAATAAATCCTAATTACATGATGTGGGAGGCGGTTACTTAGACTGACGTTTTAGTCATGAGACAAACATGCTTCTCCTTAAGCTTCTTCCTTAAGCTTCTTCCCATACAAGAATAATAAGATCCAAAGGATTACGTTGAAATTCTTTTCTAATTTTTATGTAAGATTTTCTATGTTTTATATGTGTGAATCTAATATTTGATATACGGTTATTGACAGAGAAATTGCCAAGAAAATTATCAATATCCGTGCAAATACTTTCACGTATATATACTCGTATCTACATGGTGAATCTGACATTACATTTATTACTATAATAAAGATGAAGAGCTTGTTTGAACGAATTTATCTCAAGAACGGGAACTGTTAGTGGTAGGACCACGCTATTGACAGCTTTCTGTCTACAGCCGCGGGTCAGTCCGTCTGGGGTAGTACCACACTTTTGCAGAAGACCGACTTCTGAGTAATGCCAACGTGCTATTACGCTTCATTCGGTGAGTACGAGAGCCGGAAGCCCAACCGGGTGGGTTTGTGTTTGTATTGGTAAGCAACAGCCTAGCTATACCCTTGGTATGGCAAAGGTCCATAGGTGGCCGTAACACTTACAATCAGGTGTGCTGCTTGCCCGTTTGCCACCATAAGCAATAACAATAAATTGGTTTGAAAAAATATCTTTTTTATTATTTAGCTTGTTTATTGAGAGTGTTTATAAGCAATAAAATATATTTTTGTTCCATATGAAAGCGAAGCTCTAACTTTAACTGTCAGAAACCTAGGCAATATAGTAACAATGGGGCGTAGTTAATGCTAGATAAAAATTGTTATTATAACAAACGACGTAATAACGCAATAACAAATTAAATTGTCCTTGAAACATTTGCGAATCACCATTATCATCATCTCAGCTCCTACATATCCCACTGTTGCGTCCGAGCCTTCTCCATAATGGGAGGGAAATTGACCACTATATCACGTTGGTCAGGCGTGTTGGTATAGGGTTTTGTTTAGAGTTTTCCTTTTCTTGCATAGATGTTATATACGTTTTATATCCCTTAGTCATCTCTTACGATCAACCACGGGTAAGATGAATTGCATTCTTACTCTGTCACTACACGGAAATATTATTTAAAAATGGCTTTAAATTAGTTTAAAATTAATTTAATATTGCTTTAAAAACACATGAGAACTCAAAGCAATAAATTAGCTAGCATGACTGCGAGGACAGCTAGTAATTTAATATAAGGTATATTTTGTTCAAGAAGTTACATTCCATAGATATTAAATTCTCTGTAAATCTCGTCACAGAAAAAGTAAATCTGTATTTACATAGAACTCACGTATCGAAAAACTCACCAAATCGCCATTATTCTGAAGACTTTTTTTCATTCAAGTACAACTTTTACTGTCAGGCACATCGTATCCGCCCGACCTTTTTTTTTATTCCGTTCCGGTCTTGTCCCATTCCGTTTTATGTAGTTCCTATGCGGAACTACAAAAAATCTTAGTATCCCGCACTCTGTCAGGGTTGAGTGTTAAAGTTTTACAGTCCATTTTAACTGCAAGGGTGGATAGGTTCACAAATTTATGTGTTGGTTTTTTGTCAAGCGAAAAATTGCGAGCGGAATGAACTGTTTTGATCTTTAATCTTTATGCGAAGGATTGAAGAATATCTTTTTGTACCAGATATTTACACGACTTAACGTTTTATTTATTTTTTTATATTTTTTTAAATACACCTGCACTAAAGAAATAATCTTTATATTGCGGGAGACTTTTGCAAACATATAATTAACGCAGACAAATTACAAGCAGACTCAGAATAACAGTTTGTGGATCCCACAAAGTATTATGCTGCGTAAGAATCGAATTCACGGCACTGGCACGGAAGGTCGGTATCTCAACCACTACGCCATCTTTGCAGTCAAATAGTATAGATGTAAAAATTTTTTGCTATATTTTAAATAGACTGTCTCGTTGGTTCAGTGGCGAAGAGTACAGCTATCATGAGGTTTGTATATGTAGATTCAGTTGAAATAGAAAAAAGTTCGTAAAATGACAAGGTGCTTTATTTTGTGACATATTCGAAGATATTTCGACTTTTGACGGGAATTTGAAAATGTCATGTGGTGCTCTTGTATTATATTCGATATCTTAGTGTTTTAACATCTTGTATTAGATAATTTTGATGGCATTTTATGTAATATGAAGTGGCGGAACTACTGGGATATAGTGAATATCATATAAAAGTGCTTTACAACGTTTTCGTTTTCCATCAAAATTCCCACAAGATACCATTAACAGTGTGGCCATTGCACTATTAATGGTGACAATTTGACTTAGACAATGACTAACTTGAAAGACTAAAAACGTGAAAATATTTATAACTCGACACTGGCACTAATAGCTCGTATATGTAGCTGATTGCCAATATGTAAGAAGAAGAAGAAATTTCTTATCTGTAAATATTCAATATTCATACAAATTTATACCTAATATATCTGTTGCTTATATTATCTTTTCATCATCAACTAAATATTTATTAACGATGTTGATGATTTTTTTTTGAAATCTGATGCCTCCCATATGGTCCTATTTAAATTTGATCTAAACCTTATCAGTAGTTTTAGAATTATCTTCAACTAGCTTCTGCCCGCGGCTTCGCCCGCGTAAAAGGTTACTTTCCTAAAGTTTTACATCCCCTATTTTTTTTATCCCCTATTTTTTTTATCCTCTATTTTTTACTTATTTTTGATTTGGGTCTTCTATTAAAGCGTTTATTGTTTTAATTATTTGAACTATTTTTTTTATTCGAATTATAGTTAAACTGTGAATTATAGTTTTCTTTTTGAATTATAATTTTATATTGCCCAGCGGAGAGAAGTAGTGTGTAAAAATAACGATACGGAACCGATCTGAAGGCACTTTGATGGTTTTCAAAAATTACTGATCCTGCAGATAATTATACAAATTTCTTAAATTATTATATTGCCATCGGTCCTTGATGAGGGTACAAACATTTCAATTAATACGACGTATTTAGTTACTCAAAAATCGAGTTCAAAGATTCCGTTACATACTTATAGGAAAAGATAATACAAGCAACAGATATATTAGGTATAAATTTGTATGAATATTGAATATTTACGAATAAGAAATATCTTCGAATGTGTCACAAAACAAAGCACCTTGTCATTTTACAAACTTTTTCTATTTCAACTGAAACTACAAATATTCACTATTTTATTTCTTTTGGAGCTATGCCAAAACCTAAATACCAGAATATATGCAAATGATTCAACTGTAATTTTAAATACGTCACTCCATGTGAATAGAAAATGATAGGTCAGTATTTAGATCGAAAAAATGCCAACTCGAATAAATGTGTCAATTAAATCGTAAATTATTAATAGTAGCTTATTATAACTGTGAAAGAAAACATCATGTGAAATATTTTACGTTTAAACATCATGGAAAAACCTAATATATCTTTATAAATATAATTCTTCTGTATGTGATTGAATTCCTAAACGGCTGGACCGATTTTGATGAAATTTTTGTACTTATTAGGATATAAAGATTTTTTTTAGACTTGTACAGAACAGCGTTTGTTGTGTGAGCTAATTTTTAAATAAAGTTTATATATTGAATTTAACAGAATAGCGGTATCTCTGTATTACAGAGGTAAGTTTTTTTTTGGATCGGCTATGGCCCGCATACTACCGGGGCAATGAAAGGGCAGCGTGGTCCCATAATGTTCAGTATTCCCTCCCCATTGCAATTGGGCCGGCCACTGGTACCGCTTCCTTGCCATCCGTGGGCAGCCCGGCGGACCAAGGTAACTCTAGGCATAAAATGCGACGGGTGGTGTGATATGGTGCAGTAATTAAGATGAGCCCAAGAATAAATTAACGTACCAAGCATAACGATTCTAACACTTATACAGAACAATGTTTTGTGCGAACTACAATTTGTTGTTCCGAGTCTGGATAAAATTTGTGTACTTATGTATGTTTGTAATTGTATATTCATAAGGAACCATGCAATACAAGGATAAGTTCCTTAATGTTGCCTTTAAAAATTATACATACATACATATCATTACGCCATATCCCTTGCAGGGTAGGCAGAGAGAACAGAGTGCCAGAGAACTCTATCCTTGCATACTTCACTCGCTTCTTCAACATTCATAATTCTTTTCATACACGCTCGCCGGTTTCGGAGACTCTTGACTCCACCTTCTTTCAGCACGTGACCAGTCTGGTCTTTTGCATTGTATATCTTCTTAACCAGACGTTCGTTCGGCATTCTTTCCACATGTCCGAACCATCGGAGCATTCCCTTTCGCATCTTTACACCAATACTCTCTTTCATACCCACTCTCTCTCTTACGTCGTCGTTGCGAAAAATTATATATTTCAAATTATCATCTCGGCTCATATATTTCCACTATTGGGCTAAAACCTACTCCATAATGGTACGGAAACTGACCTACTATACCACGCTGGTTAGTATCGTATTGGTATAGGGTTTTGTTTCAAGCTTTTCTTCTCTTGCATAGATATCATATGCGTGTATGTAAATCCCTTAGTCGTCTCTTACAATCACCCACGAGTAAGATAGGGTTGGTGGATTATATTCTTACTCCGTCACCACAGGGAAAATGGTGGAAAATGGATAATAACAAATAGGGTAGTAATTAAGATGAACTTAAGATGAAATTAACGTGCCAAATATTATGTGTTCAACACCTATGTAGAACAGTGTTTGTGTTTGTTTGTGCGAACTACAAATTGGAATATAAACAATACAAGGATATGTTTTTTAATGTTGTTATATATTTCAAAATATATTTCAAATTATTCTATTACCTCACACACTCTTAGCTGTATTAGTCCCCTCATTTCTTTGTCACACACAAATATACGATTGAAAGGTATTAATTGCTTATATATTTTATACAGAGTAACTCTCTAGGGCCATCATTAAATCTCCCCTAAACATCGACGTCGTTTCCTTATTCCCCTAAGCGTAAGGGAAAAGAACAGCTGATATATTTCATTTTTCCCACATCTTAACATATGAAAACAATACAACATGACATTGAAAAATTGACTAGACTGTATCTAACTTATTTTGTATTCTATACACTTCAAGTATTAAGAAATATGTACGTATAGAAAAAAAAAGACAATAATCGAAGGAATTTGTATTTCCATAAAATTTTAGTTGAATTTACCCTCAACGGTTCCATTATGTATTGTTTTGTATTCAATCTGCGTGTATTCAAATGAGTAATTGTGTTCTTTGTACGGAAGGGGACCTTATGGAATCTTAGTGTTTCTTTTTTTTTTTTTAAGAACTAGTGATTGATTGATAAAATAGTGCGGTAATTTAAATATAGACTTTTGATGTTCAGTATGTTTGGAATCGATTATATCTATTATCTTAGCTCATATATGTCGCACAGCTGGGCTCGAGCCTCCTCCACACTGGGAGGAAAATGACCTAATGCACCATACTGGTCAAACGTGTTGGTATAGAGTTTTATTTCAAGTTTTCAATCTCTTGCATAGATGTTGTATATTTTATCCCTTACCCGTGTCTCTTACGATCAATAGATAGGGGTGGTGAATTGTCGACGGCGAAAGCAGTCGGGGCGTCGACGAGAGAGGAACCCGAGAGGGTATATCGCCGGGCGGGCCACCGAAGACAAAGATCGGGTACCGGTGGTCCGCTCGCACGGCGAAAAGAGGTGTTTGCAGGGTGGGTCCATGGGGTTGCGCGCCGCCTCTTCCGTCGCCCCGGGCCGATTTGCCGGGGCGTGACCACATCCATGGTCCCACCTTGGGAAAAAAAAATAATAAAAGAGGGTTGGTGAATTGTATTCTTATTCCATTTTTTTTTTTCGAAAATATATGTCTGTTTTCGAAAATATATGACCTAATGGTAATGGTTTTATTTAATTTGGGTATAACTTGTGGTTATTAGTAATGGAGTAAGAATATAATCGTCCTTATCTACCCGTGGATGATCATAAAAGATGATTAAATGAGTTAAGAACATAACATCATTGTAAGATAAGGAAATTTTGAAATAAAACCCGTTTGAGTGGTGTATTATGGTAGCTGAATTTCTCTTTATTATATGAGGGATCATAGTATTACTAAATTACTTTTAAAGAGAGTTGATGTCTGGCAGGCGGTCGATCATAAAACTATTGCCAATAATTTTTACACTATGTACTATGAAAGAAGAGTACATATTGTATCGACCCAATTTTTTTTTTCCTTGCGGTGGACCATGTATGTGGTCGCGCCCCGCCAAACCGGTCCATGGCGACGGAAGAGGCGGGGCGCAACCCCATAGACCCACCCTGCAAGGACCCTTCGCCGTGCGAGTGGGCCACCGGTACCCGATATTTGTCTTCGGTGGCCATATTGTATCGACCCCAAGGAATTGGGATAAGAGTAGGAGAATGACGATGATAAGGAAGACTAGTATAGTGGACCAGCGTTGTGTAGCATATTAATTTCTCTTCTATTATAGAAGAGGCTTGAGCTCAACTATGAAACGTGTGACATAGAAGCTATCTTGAATTGCCTATAGCAGTTACAGTCTACCAATGACAATTGTCAATGAAAAATAAAACGAGAATTTAATTTATGATTATTTTCATTGACTACAAAATTTATTTAATTTTTTAAATCGAAATGTTAAAATAAGTTATAATTCCATTATTTTTGGAAATGGCTCTATGCAACACTAAATAGACTTGATGGAATTTCATTTCATATATTTCTTCACTTGCATTTAATTCTACTCATATAGTTTAAGGAAATAATCCTGCACTAAGGAAACAATCCTTGTATTGCGGGGGACTTTACAAACATATAATTAATTGATTACACCCAGACTCAGAACAAGACTAAACAGATGGCGCAGTGGTTAAAATACCGACCTTCTGAGCCAGTGCCGTGCTGGTTCGATTCTTACGTATGATAATACTTTGTATACACAAAGTTTTGTCCTGAGTCTGAGTGTAATTGGTTTGCATTAGTTGAATGTTTGTGAAGTCTCTCGCATTACAAGGATCATAAGGATCATTTCCTCAGAGAATTTGGGTGCTGATTTTTCTAAAAAATAAAAAAATAAAACTATTTGTGGATCGCACAATGTGTTGTCCTGGGTGGGAATCTAATCCGCGGCACTAGTACAGAAAGTAAATATCTAAACTATTAACATCTCATCATTATCTAGCTCATATATGTCCCACTGTTGGGCTCGAGTCTCTTCCATAAATAGACCTACTATACCACGCTGGTCAGGCGTGTTGGTATAGGGTTTTGTTTCGAGTTTTCTTTTACTTATTTAGATGTTATATGCGTTTTATATCCCTTAGTCGTCTCGTACGATCATCCACGGGTAAGGTGGAGAATTATATTCTTACTCCGTCACCATACGGAAAACTAACATCTATGCATTCAATATTAGCGAGAAAGGTTTTATAAAACATTGTATTTGACGCTTTATTTTCTATGGAAATATTTCATGGATCATGTCTTTTTAACCATTATTTCTTGAAAGCGTAGCAAAAAGTCATTTTTCCTCTTAAATAAAAGAGAATTAAAAAAAAACAAAGTTTAAATTGCAACCAATAGTTTAGATACGTTGATCATTGTATATTTAACGTTGTAACATAGCCAGATATCAATCACACCGAGCCCTGGCACTGAACGGACTTAGAATCAATCACGTAACGCAACCCCGCTTCTAATGTATTGGAAAATTGAACAGACTCCGTTCTTATTTTGTTTTGAGGTCGAATTTATCAACTAAGTTTTGTAGGTTGCAAATTTTCTGCTAAAATTGTGGTTAGTTGTAAATTTTTTTTCGTTTCGAATCGTCCATTTGGATTTGTCAAGGGATTTTTTTGGTGGGAGAATGGAAATGTCATGCCGCGGCTCTTGAATTATATTTTGTAGTTGTTATATTGAATAATGAATGATTATGGTCGCATTTATCCGTGTGATGACGGAGTAAGAATACAATTCACCACCCCCTATCTTACCCGTGGGTGATCGTAAAAGACAACTAAGGGATATAAAAAATGTATATAACATCTATGCGAGAGAAGGAAAACTCGAAACAAAACTCTATACCAACACGTCTGACCAGCGTAGTATAGTGGGTCAATTGCCCTCCCATTATGGAGGAGACCCGACCACAGCAGTGGAATATATATGGGCTGAGATGATGAATAAATAATAAAGTGCTGAAGTGACTTAACTTACTAACGGACAGCTGACTTATTGACTTGCTTATTCAAAGCAAGTCAATAAGAAGTTTTAATAAATTGTGAAGAAAGTTGTATAAGACTAGGCTATATGGCCCTTATTCCCTTTGCCATTCGTCATTAATTTTGTCAAGCAAAACCAGAAAAAGGATATGCCAAAGAAAAAATCCCATTCAGCCAATGCTTTTAGATTTTGTATTTAAAATTTTTTGAACAGTATTTGTTATTCCAGTTGCGTAATTTTTTTAAAGTAATTTTTTGTCCGTAATTGAAGTTGTTGCCTACATAATAAATGAATATCCTTTACTTTGGTTGCCAATAATCATCAGGGTATTCATACTTGAATTGTTTGCTTTATTATAGAGTTTTGCTTTTTTTTATTGCTTATGGTGGCAAACGAGCAAGTAGCACACCTTATATTAAGTGTTACTGCCTCCCACAAACCTTTGCAATACCAATGGTATAGCTAGGCCGCTGTCTACCAATACATATCTCAAATCCACCCACTTGGGCTTCCGATTCTCTCGCTCACCGAATGAAGCGCAATAACACATTACCTTTACTCAGACGTCGATCTTCTGCGAGAGTGTGGTACTACCTCGGACGGAGCAGCCCGCGGCTGTAGACAGAAAGCTGTCAACAGCGTTATTGACTTGACTTTTTCTTTTTTTTTATTTTTTTTTCTGTTTTAATGGCTATAGTGGCTTAGGATATAAATGATTCTGCCAATGTCCGTTTGGTAAGAATACGCTCGGTAGTTATAAGTTTATTTTATAAGTTACTCTATTGCCAAAAGTGTCACGAGTTGTTGTTTTATTTTGTTTTGAGTTTAATTATAATTATTTATAGTTTTGTTCCTTTTGATTCTGTAAATTTGTGTAATTTCGCTTGTTTTTCGTGACGTCATCACTACGACTCCACGGAAGATCAGTGCAGTCTTCTGGCTGCAATATACTGAGCTGGAGTCGTTTTGTGACGAGCATTTATTTATTTGTAATTGTTACTGATACCTACTTTTGTTAAATAGCTCGTTACAATAAATCTTTTCTTTCTTTCTTTCTTTTTTTTCGTTATCCTATCACTAATAAAACGTATGCACAAAATGTACCTAATTTGTTTTTATTCTTTTATAATATTGCAGATTAATTAAAGTTGCATCTATAGTCTTTAATTTTATTCGTACAAATATATATTTTTGATTTATTAACAAATTACACAACTTCTTCAATCTAAAAACCCTCTTTTTTCCGGTAAATCAGCATTATCTTCAGGTAACTTTAATAAATAGATATCATGTAAGTATAAAATGCTTCGGTGACGGTTTTTTGCTACATAAGCGGCAATAAGGACGGGACACGCACGATTTTACCATGGTTATGATGAATCTGGGGCTTCTTCTACCCTTATGCTGAATAAACAACTTAAGATATGGCTAAGTCCTTTACCGCTTTTGGTTTTGATTGAATTGAATTATTTTTATTTGAAATCGAGATTATGTAAATATACATACATACATACATATCATCACGCCATATCCCTTGCAGGCTAGGCAGAGAGAACAGAGTGAAAAACAAACAACAAATATATTTATATTATTATTGGCCCGTGTGATGACGGAGGCATAATACAATTTCACCATCCCCTATTTTACACGTGGGTGTTGAAAAAGACGACTGGTGCAAATAATATGCAGACGTAATTACTGTAAGAAAGGAAGCTTCGAAATAAAACCCTAAACCAACCCGTCTGACTAGCGTGGGATAATATTCCTCCTATTGTGAAGGAGGTTCGAGTCCAGTTGTTGGACGTATATGAACCGAAATGATAATGATTATATATTATTCTTCTATATACACGTGTATGTATGTAACTTATCTTATCCTAAACAGCTGCGCAGATTTTGATGATTTTTCTATTGTTGTTAAAGTAGTCTCTAGATGGTATGCCTATGTATACATAATACAATTAGGCTAGATACGTATCGCTAATATTTAGGAGTTGACATTACATTTAAGAGCTTTTGAAGATTTTTGTAAAATTGTTTAAGGTATTTTCGCATTTAATTATGGCATCATGATCATTTCAGATCATATACATACATTTCAATATTGATCTCGAGGCCGCCTCCACGATAGGAAGTCTAATCAAATCAAATCACTCATCACTAGTTGATATAGGGGTTTATTGTAAGTTTTTCTTTTCTTGCTTTGCATAAGAATACAGTTTACCGCTTTCTATGACTAGGAGATATGAGTATGAAATCTATGCGTTTGAACATCGTGCCTACCCCATTATACCGAGAAGGCTCGAACAATGAAACGACGTAGAGGAAGTCTGAGCAAAATGGACAGGTACAATATTTAAATAACATTCAGAATACTGAAATTTTTAGCATTTAATATGCTTAATTATTTATAAATACCCGATTACGAAAAGAAAAATGATGTCACAAGCGGGATTCGAACCCGAACTGTAAAGTTTGAAGTATTAAGCCTATACAATGTGTAAACATTGTCCGATAGATGGCATACGTCACCTTAAAGACGTAAGATATAATATGAAGCGAAGTTTGCATGTTCTAAAATAGTTCACGATGGTGTAAGTGGCAGCACGGTTGGGCCGGATTCCCAATAGGTGCGGGTTCGAACCCCGCTTGTGACATCATTTTTCGTTTCGTAATCGGGTATTTATAAATAACATTCAGAATTTAAAAAGAAATGTGAATATAGATAGCAAAACCAAAATCATAGTAATATCACATGTATATTAGTAATTTGAAAATTGTTTGCGTTAATTATAATTATTTAGAGTAGAGTGAAGTCTTTAAAAAAAAGAACACCTTGCTATTTCAATATCATAACAAATGATCACTTTTTATTATTTTCTTTTTGTTTTTCATAATTACACGCGCTAGTGCGCTAGCTGTATTTGTTTTAGATTGAGAGACGGGAAAAGAATCTTGTAACACAAGGCAGTCATTATTTGGAAGTAGTTAATACCTGAGCTATTTGCTATGCCCGACTTTCCCTATAGCTATTAGCTGAAATGATACTTATTATATAAAAAACTGGTTTAAATAAATGTAGATGCATTTTGTATTTATTTCTTTTGTATTTACAAAGTACTGCGCAGATGGCGTAGTGGATAGGATACCGACCTACCGCGCCAGTACCGTGAGTTCGATTCTCACTCAGGAAAAATACTCTGTGTGATCCACAAATCCACAAAGTTCATGTTTGTGAAATTGAAATCTCTCATAATGCAAAGATTATTTCCTAAGTACCGAGTATTGTTTTGTATTTAACAATATCATAATAAAGATCACCGTGTTATTTAGTTTTAAATTATTATTTTTTTGTAATATTTATTTTTACATTAATTATAAACTTTTCTTAGCGGCTATGAATATTACCATAACTAAGAGCTTTATATTAATTAGAGCCAACTCCATCTGATGCCGTTTGATCAACAATTACATTCTTAAGGAGGGTTGGCGTTAAGCAGGCGGCTGGCCATAAAACTATTGCCAATAACTATTACAATATGAACGATGGAAGAGAACGGCAAACGCAAGCAATTGGGATAAACACAGAAAGATAATGACATTATTTTATAAATGGAACACGTCCATTCTTCTCATCCTACGTAAGACTGAAAAGGAACAACAGTTACATTCGAAATTTTCATATTTTAATAAAAGAAAACCTAATATAAGTAACCTCTATGGTCTTTATTATGAATTTTTACGATAACGATATGAAAATGGAGTCAAAGATACAACATTTCCGTTCTCATATTCAGTCATATAGCAAAAGTAAATACCCATATCTGGTTTGTTTCGTGAAGACAACGCAATATAGTGGTAGAGAGCCTTGTATTTAGTATGTAACTCGCGATGAGACACTCAATTGATGTTTCCGATTGAGTGAACAAGATATATAATAAGAGCTGTTGAAACCACCATTTTATTTATTTTTAAGAGTTTTGCCTAAAATTAATGGTGAATTGTTAACAATACATTGTGTCATCACCCTTTAATTTTATATGGGAGTTGTATAAACTGGTTGAAGGCTCACCAAAACAATAATTAGGCGAAATGCCTAGTAAAAACTGTCGATTATCACCATGCTTGCAGTTTAGTGTTATAATATTTCCATCTGAGTGCTGCAAGAGAATGTTAAGTAGTAGCCTATTCTTTTGCTGATCCTGATATTCTTGAGCTGATTTTTAAGATTTTCTCGAAAAATAAAGAATCGTTACACATTCTATTCAGGACTCATTATCACACGGTGTTGAGGTTAGGTTATATATATATATATATATGACGGAGATAAGTGAACCTCATGGAGTAATTCGTCAGCAGAGCAGTCATTCGACATGTTGTAGGTGTCAAGTAAAAGCTCAGTCCCGTAACACTGTTTATTTATCCGTCTATGATTACAAGAACTAATCACGTCAATTTATGGTAGATGGAAACGCAGCAAGTTCGATACAGGAAGCAATCGCTTACTACTGAGTCCTCTTCGCAAGTCAGTCCATGAGATCGCCGTGCGTCGTATTTATACTCACGTTGATAAATAAAACATCGGCAACCGATAGACATCCGGTTCGCATTCACTTCCTGTATCGACCTTACTCAAGTGTACTACTTGACGTTTCCGTGAACCGCCAATAGATGGCGTTATAATTAAATTATGTCTTAATTAAATTATGGCGCCTTATTTTCGATTCTGCGACACGGCCATCACGACATATCACACGTCCTCGTGTGCTATATCTGAAACAAGAGTTCATTAAAAGTAAAACATCTTTCGATCGGCCTCCCTGACCGCAGTTTCAGAAATCAGGTAATTAAAACCCTCGAGCTTAAAGCAGCATTTTTTTTTCTTAACAGTACGTAACGCTTATTTCAATTTGATTATAATAATAACATTCGATCGGAAATCAACGAGTCCAGTATGCAACACTCTACACCTCTGCCTATTGCCTCCATCCGGCACGCAAGCGGGACTTCCATCTAGTACCCACTTCAAACCATATAATACATCGTGATGCTTTCATCCAGCATCCTTACGATTGCTTGCGTCTCCATACTAGACGCGGGTTACACCAAAGACCTGCGGGTTACACCAGAGACCTGCACCCACGGCCAGCGTGAAGACGCACGAAACCTGAGCTATTTGCATACTACACTCGCTTCCGAAGGTCTAACCCCTTCATCATCGTTGGTCTCGTCGGTCTTTTTAGAGTCAGAGTCCTTGTCATTAGTCTCACTAGCGTCAGCGTCAAAATTATTACCGTCTGGCATTTTTCGAAGACGATCATGTGCATATTTGTAAGTTCGGTTCGAATTAAGGGCTTTAAGTGTGTAACGGTTCCCTTCTAGTACCTCTACAACTTTAAAAGGACCGCTATACTTGGGATCGAGCTTTGTTTGGTTTCGTTCTTCGTTTTGCAACAAGACGAAGTCACCAATAGAAAATGGTTTAAGTTTGGCTTTGGTGGAATCAAAACGTAGCTTATCGTAAGCGGAGTTTTTCTCCATATTCTCCACAGCTTGTGACCTGACTCGTTCGATGTCAATTTCAGGATCGTTCTCAACCGCTAACAAAACATCTATAGGCCTCGCAACCTTACCGATTAAAAGTTCCAAGGGACTAGCCTGTGTGATTCGATTCATGGTGCAATTGAGAGCGAGCTGCACGTCAGGCAGAGCATCCTGCCACGAGCGACTACTTGTTTCCACAGCGGTTAGCATATTTTTCATTGTGCTCATGACGCGCTCTACCTGGCCATTAGCCCTCGGACTACCAGTTGCTATTAAATGAAGCTTGATATTAACAGACTCACAGTATTCCTTGAAGTCTCTGCTAGCGAAGCAGCGTCCTTGGTCAGCAATCACGCGGTTAGGTGCACCAAATAACGAAACACTGTATTTCAGTGCTTTAATACTGCTGGCTGTGTCGATATTAAGTGTATGATGAAGCAATACGTACTTAGTGAAAGCATCTATTAGCACAAACACGTATTCCTTCCGGTCGTTCTTACCACTGAGTTTTCCGGTAGCATCAATATGTATGGTGTGCCAGGGTATTGCTACTTTGGGAATGGGGTGCATTTCCGCCTGTACTTTACCCGACTGAGACTTAGAAATTTGACACGTCGCGCAGCTGTCCACGAATTTTCTTACAAACCTCGTCATGTTCTCGAACCAATAAAGTTCGTATACCTTCTCTAATGTTTTTTCCCATCCCAAATGCAGTAATCCCTCGTGTACATTATTGATGACAGACCACCGGAACGATCTAGGCACTATTGGTAAACAACAAGTCTTACCACGTCGCTGAATTTGCCGGTGCAGCACGCCTGACCGTAGCTCATAGGTCTTAGCTAAATCAAAAGGAAGCTTGCCATCTTTTAGGTTGGACATGAGTTTAGAGAGCTCTCCATCCTTCTGCTGTTCTGCAATCAGCCAGTTGTCAGTGAGTTCCGCTAGATTGATCTGTTTATGGCTCACCTTTTCTAGAGATGCGCCTTCTTTGTTGTCCGGCAGGGGATTTCTTGAAAAGAAGTCGGCATGAGACATCCGATTACCACTACGGTGAACGATGTCAAAGTCAAAGGCTTGCAGGAATGCCCACCATCTGTGGACACGCGGCGTTAAGTCCTTTTTCGACCGAGTAGACCGCAACGAACTGCAATCAGTGACCACTTCAAACTTGCGCCCGTGCAAGTAATGCCGGAAGTGTTTTACTGCGTTGACAACTGCGAGAGTTTCCAACTCATAAGAGTGGTACTTCGACTCTGCGGTAGTCGCGCGCTTACTGAAATAAGCAACAGCGTGTGATTTACCTTCTTTCAGTTGAATAAGAACTGCGCCATATCCAACGGCACTCGCGTCGGTGTGTAACTCCGCCTTGAGTGCAGGATCGTATATCATTAGCACTGGCTCACTAGTTAAAATAGAAATTACCTGTTGTCTAATGGTCTCGTGCTCTGGTTTCCAGTCTATCCTACCACTGCCAGAAGTCAAGGCATACAACGGAGCCATCACCTGAGAAAAATTTGCCACAAACTGTCTAAAATATGACGCCAGACCGATAAATTGGCGTAATTGTGTCACCGTCTGGGGTGGTGGTATCGAAGTCAGACAGATAACCTTGCGAGGATTAGGCCGTATTTGTCCTTGACTGACTTCAAACCCAAGATACTCCACCTTTTGCTTGAGAAAAGTACACTTTTTATAATTAAGAGAAAAACCCTTTCCGGATAGGGTTTTCAGTACTACCTGTAGTCGTTCAAGCGCCTCGTCGACGTTTGTTGCACTAATGAGTACGTCATCCATATAAACTACCACGTAAGTATTTACCAAATTGCCAAGGGCGTGAATGAGAGCTCGTTGAAATACAGAAGGGGCATTTCTGAGTCCGAACGGCATGGTCAAATATTCGAACTGCCCGTCGGGTGTCACAAAAGCTGTCCGCTCGATAGATTCAGGTGACATACGGACCTGATGAAATCCTGACGCTAAATCTAAGATAGTAAAGAAATTACCCCCATATAACCTTGCTATTTGGTCCGAGATGAGCGGCAAAGGAAATCTGTCTGGTACTGTATTGTCATTTAACTCGCGGTAGTCCACACACATTCTGTCTGTGCCATCCTTCTTTTTAACAAGGAGTATGGGACTCGCAAACGGTGATGAACCACAGCGAATTATATTGGCTCTCAGCAATTCGTTAATCTTATTTCGTACGATCTGCCGCTCTTCCGGGCTTAATCTGTAAGGGCGGCGGTTAACAGTTTTATGGGGATCTATAAGTCTTATTTCCATTGGCTCCGTATCGGCAGGGGATGTAGGTACACCAACAACAAAACTGTGCGTAAAAGATTCTAATATGTCGATTAGTTCACGTTTCCTTACCGGAGGGATGTCAGTGTCTATCGCGTCAAGGTCAATATTACAGTCACCAAACACGTCACATGTCTCGATTATTCGCATTTTCTCAAATCTTAATTGGTTCAATGACATATGAACTACAATCCCAAAAGATAAAATTTCACGTCCGATCATAATATCATGTCGCAAATAGTGGTCTGGTAAAACATGAAAAAGTATTTGTAAATTTATGGCATTAATATCAACAGTAGTCGAAATTTGTAAAGTCGACCTCACCGAAGTCTGTCCGATACCTGTCAGAGTCACGGTTTCATAAAGTCGTCTACCACTAAATTTACAAGAAATAGATTCTTTGACAAGTGAACATTCAGCACCAGAATCATAATAAAAATGGAACTGCTCACCAGAGTGACGTAGGGATCCACGAGGTGCGTTCACGTTGCAGACATCAACTCTCCTCTCTTTGACAGGAACAACTGCCATGCTGCCGCTTGTTTCCTTAGCACTCCGCTTTGGGCAGTTAGAAGCATAATGTCCCTGGTCACGACAATGGAAACAGGTAATCCATTCAGCTTTACCCGTCACCTGGTTGCTCTTGTTGCTAGCAGATGCCTTCGATCTCAATCGCTCTACGGCCTTGAAGTCTCTTTTTGAGCGACACTGAATTGCACGATGTCCTAATTTCCCGCAATTGAAACATTTGGGTCCAGCATAAGGCTCGTTGAGACGGCTCTTTTTCGCATCAGGACCATTGCGTTCATCACTAGATGAAGCACTTCTTTTCAGGAACGAGACTGCCTTCAACTCTCTTTGTAGGTCGCTACGAGTTTTAATATCCGTGGTGAAGGATAATCGTTGGACACGTGTATCATTCTTTGCAATATGAGCAAGTACCGTCGCAACGGCAATCTGCTCTGTAGTAAGGCCGTTCCATTTGGACATGATAGACGTCATAAGAGTAGCAGCATACGCAGCCAAGCACTCATTCTCTTTGGGTTTATTGGCGTACAAGTTGATTAAAAATGAGGCAGTAGTCTCTGGACAGTCGTACCTGGCTAGAAACAGTTCCTTGAAGTCAGACCATTTCATTCCAGGATAAGATATAGACGACAGCCATGACGAAGCTTCACCTTTGAGAGCGCGGCTGAATGCAATCATCAACGATGCACCTTGACTATTTGGGTTGGGAACACACATGTCTGCAGTTGCCAGCCAAGCACGTGGATCAACATTCCGTTTTTCAGGATCGAACTCCGGTAAGCGAACATCAGTACTCACAGAAGGCATCTTCATTGTTTCTATTATAGCCAAAAAATTACGATTCTGCTGCTCCAACAGAGAACGCCACTTTTCCATCTCTGTATCGCCTTCAAATGTACACGTGTTGTCACCGTTTTTTTTCTGGTTTACGTCATCACCTGCATCATGTGGGCCAATTGGATTGCATCCCACTTCTGATGACGGAGATAAGTGAACCTCATGGAGTAATTCGTCAGCAGAGCAGTCATTCGACATGTTGTAGGTGTCAAGTAAAAGCTCAGTCCCGTAACACTGTTTATTTATCCGTCTATGATTACAAGAACTAATCACGTCAATTTATGGTAGATGGAAACGCAGCAAGTTCGATACAGGAAGCAATCGCTTACTACTGAGTCCTCTTCGCAAGTCAGTCCATGAGATCGCCGTGCGTCGTATTTATACTCACGTTGATAAATAAAACATCGGCAACCGATAGACATCCGGTTCGCATTCACTTCCTGTATCGACCTTACTCAAGTGTACTACTTGACGTTTCCGTGAACCGCCAATAGATGGCGTTATAATTAAATTATGTCTTAATTAAATTATGGCGCCTTATTTTCGATTCTGCGACATATATATATATATATATATATATATATATATATATATATATATATATATCTGGATACACGTCGTGCTTTTTTTTTCTTGCCTGCGGACGAGCAAGAAGCAAACCTGATGGTAAGTGTCAATGCCACCCATGGACCTTTGCAATACCAAGGGTATAACTAGGCTACTGCCTACCAATATAAACCCCAAACCCACCTAATTGGGCTTCCGGCTCTCTCGCTCACCGAACGAAGCACAATAGTACTTTGCTATTACTCATACGTCGATCTTCTGCGAGAGTGTGGTACTACCCCGGACGGACCCACCCGCGGCTGCAGATAGAGAACTGTCAACAGCGTGCTCCTACCACTATTGCTTTGCTTTCCGTCCGAGGCGATGAATGGATGGCGCTTGGCCCCATAACCTACAGTTTACCTCTCTATCGCTATTGGGCCGTTCAGTGGTATTGAATTCTTGACGTCCGTGCCTCCGAGATGTAGATAATGTTAATTTGAAAACAGAAAAACTTGAAATGAAACACTATACCAATATATCTGGCCAGCGTGGTATAGTATGTTGAATTCCTTTGAATTATTAAGGAGACTTAAGTTAGTCAGTATGACGATTATTATATAAGCTGAGATAATTATAATGCAAAATAAACGTATTTAGCTGAAATAAATATATTTACAAAAGCACATAATATCAGCTCTAGGAGTATCCACAAACGGTATAGCAATCGAATCACATACTCCTTGATTTTGAGAACATCACAAATGGAATACTAATGAATTGGCGTGAATTCGATCCCGGGGGTGAAACTTCGCTGCCCTCCTGCAGGCCATCACTGAAGTAATGTGATGTTTCAAGCATCACACGTGTCGATGGCAGGGGGTGTGACTCGACGGGTTATTATTTTACTTTTTGCTCTTTACTTTCCTTGTATTCTGACTGCTGTCGACATTTTCATATTTAGTTATACTTTATGTACGTTTATTTATTTGAATTGATTCATTTTTTGTTTACAATTTCAGTGATTCAAACGAGGATTCAGATTTTAGGTAACAACTAAAACAATTTGAGCATCAATTTTAACGCTTATATTTTCCGTGGGTGTCGTAAAAGACGACCAACGCAACTCTATCTGATGATAATCAATTATGTTCCCAAGGAAGGTTGATGTCAGGCAGGCGGCAAGGATGGCGTGCCTGTTGGCCAGTACTCCCCCGTGGGACCTGGAGGCGGAGATGTTGGCCGGACTGTACCAGCGGGTATCGGTGATGTGGGTAGGGCCGGCACCATTTCGCCCAGCGATATGGCCGCCTGGCGGGACGACGCCCGCCGTGACGCCATTGCCCGTTTAGAAATTCGATTGGAGAGGCCTCGGTTTGTTATTTGAACCGTCGAGGCCTTTCGGTCAGTGCTGATAGACTTCTGACTGGTGCAGGTCTTGACGGGGCATGGTTGCTGCGGCAAGTACCGGCACATGATCGTGACGAGGGAGAGGACACCGCCCTGCCACCACTGCAATTACGACGAGGACACGGTGCAGCACACGCTCGAGGTCCTTGTGGCATGGGCAGAGTAGCGCCGTGAATTTGTCGCAATCAGTCTTGTCGGTGGTGACCTAACGCAGCCGACCATCGCCAAGTCGATGTTCCTTCCTTGCTGCATTCTGCGAGACAGTCGTCTCGCGGAATGAGACGGTGAGGTGGGGTGGGTCCGATAGAAAATCCTATTCGTTGACACGCTCCGCCATCGGTGTCTGGGGCGGTACTGGCGCGAGTACATGTGCCTGATGCCGCCTTGAGGCTGAGACCGCGGGTGAATGGACCGGGGAATAGTCCGTCACCCACAGAGAGGCTAACTGCGTGAGGGCGACGTCCCGGCAGCAGGCCGGGGCGCCAACAGAGGATGGTACCCGAAAGGGTAACCCGCCGGGCTGGCTACAAATGTCAAGGAAATGGTACCAGTGGCCGGCTCAATGGGTTAGGAGGCCATGCGCCGCCCTTCCATCGCCCTGGATGGAATGGACGGCGTCTGTCCGCCAAAAAAAGTCAACCTCCAAGTAATTGGAACAAGTACAGTGTATTGATGAATGATGTTTGTTGAATTATAAATCTTCTTAGGTCATATACATTCTACTGTTGAGCATTAAACCCCTGAAGATGAGGTCAATTCCAGCCCACATTATCACGCTGACCAAATGGCATCAGGTTTTATTTAGAAGAGGCACACACGAGTAATATACACACACACTCCGTTACCGTGACGTGGAGGAATAAAAATACAATTCATTACCCCCTATTTTAACCGTGGGTGGGTGGACTAAGTAACATAATATACATTTATATGTATATATATATATATATATATATATATATAAAAGAACGAAAACGAAACGAAAACGAAAATTTTGATTAAATTTAAAAACTTGCTTAGGAGGAAAAATGATTGTCTTGAACCCATAACTATTGAAAATCCTTTCCTATCGTCCTACCACTTAGACAAGTGTGAATTGTCGTATAACAATCAAATTGTAGCTCGTATTATCTTATCGTCTTTATGGAAGACGTGTGATATCTACCGGATACGGCCAGATATCGCAACGATTATATATTAGTTTTTTTTTTTGTATAATTCAACATTTCTTGGTTGAACATTAATAATTCCAAGATAGAAATGAATGATTAATGTTCTAAGTTCACTGCGGTAAAGTTACAGTTGGCAATTGAATATCTTTGGATCTAGGTAGAAGCTTAGCATTTAATATCTATTACGGCTATGATATTATAAATCTGATTTGACTGCACAGATGGCGTAGTGGTTAAGTTACTGACCTTCAGTGGCAGTGCCGTGAGTTCGATTCCTACGCAGGACAATACTTGCGATCCATAAAGTGTTGTTCTGAGTCTGGATGTAATTTGTCTGCATTAATTATATGTTTGTAAAGTCCCCCGCAATACAAGGATTATTTCCTTAGTGCAGGTTGGTGTCTTTAAATAAACAAAAAAGATCTTGTAAATTTCATAAATTTTATTAATGTATGTCAATTATATTGAAGTACTAGATAGATTATTCGTGTGGTGACGGAGTAAGAATACAATTCACCACCCTTAATCTTACCCGTGGGTGATCGTAAGAGACGACTAAGAGATATAAAACGCATTAACATCTATGATAGAGAAGGAAAACTCGAAACAAAACCCTGTATCAACACGTCTGACCAGCGCGGTATAGTAGGTTAATTTCACTCCCGTTACGGAGGAGGCCCGAGCCCGACAGTGGGACATATGTGGGCTGTGATGATGATGAAATTTCATAAATTATTATTGTATGTCAATTATGTTGAAGTACTAGATAGATATGCCCAAATAAAGCATTATCGAAATTCGTAATGGTAGATTTCAAAGAAATCTGTATTCTGTTTTAATATAAATGTATATAATATATGTAGCTGTGTGGTACCGGCTACGAATACTACCAACCCTTACTTTGCTCGTGGATGTTGTAAAAGACGACTAAGAGACTTATAACATGGGTCAACTTTATCTGATGCCGATTAGTCAACAATGACATTCCCAAGGAGGGTTGTTATAAAACTAATGCTAATAACTTTTACAATATGTACTACTAGTTTCTGTCCGCGACTTAGCCCGTGTGAAAGGTTATTTTCCAAAAGTTTTTCATCCCCTATTTTTATTTTACCCCTTACGGGTAATTTTTTTACAAAATGTTAATGCCACATTTATTTATATCGAATCAATAGCCTAAAAATAAGTTTCAAGCTTCTGGATACTTCCTTACAACTTTTTATCCTCCTTTACAACCCTTTTTTTGCATTAAAAAGTATCCTATATCCTTTATCAGGTTCTAGACTATCTGTGTACCAAATTTCATTTAGATCTACTTTCGTATTTATAATATTAGTAAGGATGAAAGAGGAGTACGTTTTGTATCGACCCCAAGTAATTGGTATAAGAGTAGGAGGGTAAGAGTATGACGATGATGTCACAGTAGTTAAAATACGTATATATTATGCCAGTGTCTTGGGTTGGATGATGCAGGACATTACTTTGTGTGATCCACACAATTGTTGCTCTGAGTTTGAGTGTTATTTGTGTTCGTTAAATGCATATTTGTTAAGTCCCCTGCAATACATGGACTCCTTAGTGCAGAGTGTAATCATTAAAAAAGTAAATTAATTTAAATGGAAACAATATAAATGGAAACTTTTGTTAATTTTCATCACTTTTCCAACTCGTATTTTTCTGAGGCTCGAACTTTCTTTAAAATAGAAGGAAAATCGATCTACTACTCTACATGGGTGATATACAAATTACTGAAATTTTTAGCATTTAATATGCTTATATTTTTTTTTTTATTTTTATTTTTTTTTATTGCTTATGGCGGCAAACGAGCAGACAGCACACCTGATGGTAAGTGTCACTGCCGCCCATGGACCTTTGCCAATGGTATAGCTAGGCCGCTGCCTACCAATACAACCCTGAACCCACCCCAGTTAGGCTTCCGGCTCTCTCGCTCACCGAACGAAGCGCAATAGCACATTGCTATTACTCAGACGTCGATCTTCTGCGAAAGTGTGGTACTACCCCGGACGGACCGGCCCGCGGCTGTAGACAGAAAACTGTCCACAGCGTGGTCCTACCACAATAAAATAATTTATAAATACCCGCTTACGAAACGAAAAATGATGTCACAAGCGGGATTCGAACCCGCACCTATTGGGACTCCGGCCCAATCGTGCTGCCACTACACCACCGTGAACTATTGTAGGACATGCAAATTTTCGCTTCGTATCATATTTTACGTCTTCAAGGTGACGTATGCCATCTACCGGATAATGTTTACACATTGTATAGGCTTAATACTTCAAACTTTTCAGTTAGAATTGTATTAAACGATGATGAATTGTATTTCGCTTATCATACGAAGCAAAAATTTGCATGTCCTACAATAGTTCACGGTGGTGTAGTGGCAGCACGATTGGGCCGGAATCTCAATAGGCGCGGGTTTGAATCCCGCTTGTGACATCATTTTTCGCTTCATAATCGGGTTGATATAGTTAGGGTTGTATTTTGAGTTTTTTTGTCGTACGTAGATATTGTATTTTTTTAATTGTTTTTATTGCTAGTAGTACAAACGAGAAAACAGCATACCTGATGGTAAGTGTCACTGCCGCCCTAGGCCGCTATAAAAAAGGCTATCTGAGCAGCCAAATTTTCCTGCACAAAGGGAGAGGAGAGATATGGATATGCTTAGTTTCGTATACCAACTACGATAAAGGATCGCCTTGGGAACCTATTGAATTTTCAAGAAATTATCAAGGTTTGATATCAATTTAATATCGTTTAAAATCGTTAGCTAATCTGAAAAAAAAAAAATATAACCATTTAATTACTAACAATACAATCAGCAATATTGTTTAAATAATTCCTCGGTCAGCTACCTACATACTTAATATTTTATATTGTAATCTCGCTATCCTATCCTCCGCGCTGTTTTTATTGAGACGAGCAGACCTCTATAAAGTGCTTACTCTTTACGACAGAACTGAACTAAAGCTTCTTGCAGCGTTCGTATAGTTAAAATTAATTATTTAGCTATAAAATGCTATTCTATAAAGAATACTGGCGTAGAATATTCTATAACAAGGATTTATTTTTTAATAAAGACTGATATGAATTTTATTGAGTGACTAAAGTATAGAGAGAGACTAGATAGCAAGTAGGTATGAAAGAGAGTATTAGTGTAAAGATGCGAAAGGGAATGTTTCGGACATGTGTAAAGAATGCCGAACGAACGTCTGGTTAAGAAGATATACAATGCGAAAGTGGAAGGATGTAGGTACCGGGGGAGACCGAGGCTCACCTACCTAGACCAGATTGGTTACATACTGAAGGAAGGTGGAGTCAAGAGTCTCCGAAACCGGCGAGCATGTATGAAGAGAATTATAAATGTTGAGGAAGCGAGTGAAGTAATGAAGGATAGAGTTCTCTGGCGCTCTGTTCTCTCTGCCTACCCTGCAAGGGATATGGCGTGATGATATGTATGTACTAAAGTATTTAAATTTAAAAACACAATTTTTAATACGGTCTGGTCATATTTAGTATATTACGGTTAAAAGAAGTTCAAATATAATTAATATTTCACTTTTTATTTTATGTGGCGCCATTAGCGTTGGTCAAGGCATCATTAGTCCAAGTACTCGGATTAGGCGCTAGTCACGGGCTTTTAGTCAATGTAGACATTTTCATACTAGACTCTACTCAGAGGTTCTTTCAACTTGATCATAATTTTGACTGTGCAGATGGCGTAGTGGTTATGATACTGATTTGCCAACGCCGTGGGTTCGATTCCTACGTATGACAATACTATGTGCGATCTACAGTGTTGTTCTGAGTCTGAGTCTAGATGTAATTTGTCTGTGTTAATTATATGTTTGTTAAGTTCCCTGCAATACAAGGATTATTTGCCTTAGTGCAGCGTAAAAAAATAATTAAAAAAAGGTGGTGACTGACTCAGTTGTTATTTTTGTTGACTATATACAGATCAACGGCCAACAACGATGAGTTACAGCAAGCAGACGACACTCTTCTTATGCTAAATAGCTCCCAACAGCGGGGTGTTATATTAACGCTGCAATGATAATGGTAGCAGTTCAGGTTTCATTATCATCTGGTCTAATCTTAGGATATCGTTATTTTGAAATGCAAAGTATAAAATATCCGTGTGGTGGCAGAGTAAGAATACAATTCACCACCTCCTATCTTACCCGTGGGTGATCGTAAGAGACGACCAAGGGATATAAAACTTATATAACATCTATGCAAGAGAAGCAAAACTCGAAACAAAACCTTATACCAACACGTCTGACTAGCGCGGTATGGTAGGTTAATTTCCCTCCCATTATAGAGGAGGTCCGAGCCCAACAGTAGGACATATATGGGTGGTGACGTTCATGACGATGAAAGGATAAAAGGTACCTCATAAGTTTTTTGATCTATTTATCAACCTACGATTTCCAATGTTAAAAGTACGCTAACCCACAGTGGGCCACTGATTGACGAAGATCAGGTTTTTGGTGGCTCGCCCACCTAGTGTAGAGTTTCGTGAACCTGTTATGGAATAGCACGCTATCCTTTCCATCACCCTGGACAATTCGACGATGTGTGTAACTCTCCTAGCAGACCATCGTAGACAAATATATGATACTGTTGGTCAGTCGAAATAGTAAAGAGTACACATTCTCTTCTGTCGGCCCGAAGGTTGACTTGTTAATAAAAAAAAATATATGAATGGAAGATGATGGCATAATCACCAAGTTTACCAGGCGAATTTGTGTTATATGTTTTCCAGGATAGTGCTGATGCTTAATTTCTTAGTGCCTCAACTGATTTTTACGATTTCCTCGGAAAAATAAAGGATGAATTATCATTTATTCTTAAGCCGCGTATCGAATTCGCGCTCCAAAAGGACGCACATTGGCGCGCGTTCCGGCCGCGCAAAATGGATACCACTTTGGAACGCGCGCCAATGTGTTCGTTGAAACGCTCGAACATGGAGCGGGTCATTCCATCTGTTGTCGGTTTTTTGTCGCGTACCAAACGTGGCGCGCGCGCCAGTTGAGACGGACACGAAAGTATTTTGTATGTTTGTTGCGTTCGAAGCGATGGATAACCAAAGTTGACGTCAATGTGGTACAAAAGAACTGCTGTGGAATAGCAAAAGTTCTTTGCATCATAATAAATAGGTGCATATCTGTCATAAGTGTCATTCCATACTGCATCCTTTTTCGGTAAAACTTTTTCATCCATCAACGCACTCTTAGTTTCTGTTTTCTCTTGTACATAATATTGTGAATAACTATTAACGCTGCGGCTGCTCGCATACGATACCTGCATGATGAACGATCAAACACTGGAACAGTTGCCTCGCGCGCCAGGCGCGCTTAGTTTGTATAGTTCATATATTTGGAACGCGTACCGTGGAACGCACTCTCGGCGCGGTCATTCATGGTACGCGCGCCAGGAGCGCGAAGTCGATACCCGGCTTTAATCTACCATCTCACGGAGCGTCTAGAGCCTTTTTTTTTTTTGGAAATTATACTTCTTTTGGCGCGTTAGGGAAAAATTATGAGAATATTTTTTTACGATGCGAGCGGACACCGTCACGAAAAACCGACACCCTGAAGTTAGCTATAGTCAACATTTTGATTTTTCAAAAATAGTTACCATCAACGTAAAAGTAAGGACATCTACATATGTTTGCGTGAGAACTGACAACTGTATTCACGATATTTATTTATTGTGATATTTAAATAAAATTTATTTAACTAGATAATGCGTTATAATAAAACTTTCAATGTATTAATTTTTTTTTTCTATTGTTAGTGTCGTTTTTTTCTACAAACGTAGAATAAGGTGAAAGATAAAATTTTTGAACAGATTTTTATCTTGTTACGCTAAAGAAATATAACTTTTAACGCGTGTACATACACACACACTTTTTTTTGTATCTATTACAGTCAAACCTGAAAAAGAAAATTCATAGGATTGGATTAATAAAATAAGTCTGGAATAGTAAAGATACATATATACTAAAGATATAAATATGTTTTATTTATGAATCTTAGAGTTACCAATCAAAATAATCAATATGTACACATGAGTTCACGTTGCCGCAATGCTTTCTATCAGTCAGTGCAGGACAGTCACGGCCACCTTTCTTCTTTTGCTTCTCAACAGTCCTGTAACGGAATTTGTCGCCGAATCCACAAGTCACTGAGCAGGGGGACCAGTCACTCCATTCTGAGACGATGCAGTCATTAGCTAATGGACAAATATAAAAAAAAACATTAGAGATCATCGAATAATCTAGAAACAGATCAAGTCCTATAATTGAATAAAACACAATGTCATTTTTCCGCCTTATACGATATATTATACGCATTGTATATATATATTTTTTTAATTAGTTGTAAAATTTGACTAACCAGATGGCGCAGTAGTTAAAATAACGACCTTCCGTGCGAGTTCGATTCCTACGCAGGACAATACATCATTCGATCCACATAGTGTTGTTTTAGTCTGAGCGTAATTTGTCTGTCTGTTTGTAAAGTCCCTTGCAATACAAGGATTATTTTCCTTAAGGCAGTATGGTATCCATCGAAGACAAAGTACGGGTACCTACCGGTGGCCCACTTGCACGGCGAAGACAGGTGTATGCAGGGTGGGTCCATGGGGATGCGCGCCGCCTCTTCCGTTGCCCCCGACCGATTTCGAGGGCGGCGCGACCACGTCCATAATCAACCGCAAAAAAAAAGGGCACTATGGTATTCTATAAAAAATCTGTTTAAAACGAACTAGGTACATGCTGTAATGAAAGAAAATATTCGAAGCGACTATTGTGCGTCTAACACAACCTTTATCCTTTATTAATAACCAATTATAACATTTATTTCCCTGGATTTGTATATGTTTACATATGTATCACTTACTCGCTGTGTAGTAGCGGCTACGAATACTACCAAAACTTATTTTGCTCATGAATGTCGTAGAAGACGACTAAGAGCTTTATATCGTCCTGGGTCAACATCACCTGGCCACCGAAGTTAAAATCGAGTACCGGTGGTCCGCTCGCACGGCGAAGAGAGAAGGTTTTACGGTGGGTCTATGGGGTCACGCGCCGCCTTTCCGTCACCCCGGACCGATTCAGCAGGGCGAGACGCACCCATAGCCCACCAATAAAAAAAAAAAAAAAAAAAAAGGGTCAACATCACCTGATACTAGTTGGTCAACAGTTACATTTTCAAGAAGGATTGACATCAGGTAGGCGGTCGGTCACCAAAACTATTGCTAATAACTTTTTCAATATGTAGGAAAAGGAATACATATTACTTCGACCTCAAGTAATTCGGATAAGGGCAGTGAATGATAATGATATAGCCATACGTTACTACACTTACGTTGAATTCTATTGACGGCATGATGCAAACGTGATCTAAAATGTCTTGGTAGATGTTTATGAAGACCTAGTTTTCTTCCATTAGCGACTGCTAGTACTACATCATCCATACTCTGAAGTTCACCTTCAAATTCTTTTTCAGTTGTTCTAAAATTAGAAACTTTAGTAAACAAAAAAATGTTTTAAAATAAAATGGGTATTTTTTTCCTATTTTGCCTGTAATAAAAACGACTATGGTAGTACATAATATTACTGAAGTAAAGGAAGATTAGTAATATCATGTCAACTTTTATGATCAGCGTGATACAATAGGAAGAGAATCATTCTGTTCATAGTGAGAGGTCTGTGAACTAAATTTAATTTAATAATTTCTGTTGTTTTCGCGAGTATTGCTTTTTCTTTTTATTCATTCATCCCAGCTCATATATGTCCCATTGTTGTGCTCGAGTCTCCTCCGTTATTGGAAGGTAATTGACCTACTATACCACGTTGTTCAGACGTGTTGGTATAGGGTTTTGTTTCGAGTTTACCTTCTCTTGCATAGATATTGTATGCGTTTTATATCCCTTAGTCGACTTTTACGATAACCCACGGGTAAGATAGGGGTGGTGAATTGTATTCTTCCTAAATATACTTAAAATATCATATAAGAGAAATTCATTCAAATTAAATTAAGCAATTCTAGATCTGACAGCGTTGAAACAAATAATAAAAGGGAAAATAGAACTTTAAGAAATGAACTTTCAGCGAAATCTTAATAATATTAGAACATTGAAACGCTCCAAGATAAAATTAGAAACCCTTATTATTATGATATTGGAACTGTAAAAGTAATAAAAGTAAAGTAATACTATTAAATTGTATCAATGTTGTTGTAGATAGAGTGAGTTTCTGTGTTACGAGTTTTATGTTCAAATATTTGTATTTATTTAAATTGATGGATAGATAAACTTTTTATTAAGTAAAATTCTTACAACGACAACAAAATTTTTGTCTGGATACATACATATATATCCTTACATACTTCACTGGCTTCCTCAACATTCATAATTCTCTTCATATACGCTCGCCGGTTTCAGAGACTCTTGACTCCACCTTCCTTTAGTACCTGATCAATCTGGTCTAGGTAGGTTAGTCTCGGTCTCGCCCGGTACTTACATCTCATCACTTTCGCATTGTATTTCTTCTTAACCAGACGTTCGTTCGGCATTCTTTCCACATGTCCGAAGCTTCGGAGCGTTCCCTTTCGCATCTTTACACCAATAATCTCTTTCATACCTACTCGCTCTCTTACGTTGTCGTCACGAATGCGATCGGTCAGCCTAACTCCACAGATTTTCCTTAGAGATCGAATTTCGACCGCATTCATTTTACTTTCATGCTCTTTTCTGCATACCCAACTATCGCTTCCATATAGTAATGTTGGGACAAGCACTGCGTTACGTATTGTACAAGTGCCTTCTGGTATGTCCTTAATCAGTAATAACTGAATAATCGAGTCTAGCTCGATATTTTTCTGGCTAAATTGTATTTTAGTTTGGAAACATGAATATTTAAATAATAAAATAAATAAAAATAATAATTAATGATGAATAATTAAAAAGAGGAAAAATAATAAAAAGGTGATAAACCAAAGACCCAAGACTCTGTGGATTAAGTGATTGCTCCATTTCCCAACTGAGCTATTTTTATGCTTGATGACAGTGATTAAATTTGCTTTCGTATTCTAATTTATATATTTTTTTCATTGGATGAAAACCTAGGTAAAAGGAGGTTTTCTATAAATAAAACTTATTTACACCAATTTATCACCCCCGGAACTACCTACATACTAAATTTCATGGAGATTATTGCAGCGGTTTTTAAGTTTCTAAATATATAGAAATTTAAAAGTATACAGCAAGGGCACGTTATAGATTGTCTTAAATTATGGCAGGTGTAATTTAAATTTTACAAATAGTTGTCTAACTGGAGTCTTATTATACCTATTTATTAATGCGCTGTGTTGCTATGTAAATTAGCTAGTAGCATTTATTATAAGAAACCAACCGGAGATCTGTAACCTTTTATGCAATTTTATTACTACTAAATGAGTTTTGTTCTAAGTTTTACCTAATTTAGTTAATCACAGCCAATAGATAGTCCATTGTTTCGTATGACGTTACAATAGTAATATGTGACAAGGACAACGCTCTACAAAGGCGAAGTTTCTCTTTCCATGAGCCGATGTGCAATATTTATCACTGCTATAGTACAACTAATTACAAATATAAGGCTTATATTTAAAAATAGAACGTTTATGATCTTTAATGAATATAAATAATTTTATTATCTTTGCTTGCATTTACCGTCTATCTCAAAAAAGATTAGATATATATTATAACTAGTTATACTATCTTGATGTCATAAAAGTCAAGCGTCTATGGATACAAAAGTTGTATGGGAACTTTAAAATACTTACGTTGTGGTAGAAGGATTGGTGACGACCTCAACATAATTTTCTGGAGAATTCGATTTCGGTATCCCTACAGGGTCTTCCTCTAAATCTCTTAGTTTGTCTTCATAGCCTTTTGTAGTTACTTCTTTTAGTTTTTCATCATTTTGGTTCAAATTATTATCGGCCTCATCATTCTTAATGATAAATTTTCTGGGTAGTCCCTTATATGCGTTTTTTTGCTTTAACATAGAAATTAATTCTTTGCGAGCGAGATCATTCAGCTCTTTAGTTGAATATTCTTTTACCTGAAATTTTTGTGCTGTAAATTTCTGATATTTATGCGAGTATTACAAGTAAGTTATATATATACGATATGAATGTGGGAGTCCAGATGGGTGACTCAGTGGTCACTGCTCTGCTTTATGCAGATGATGCAGTCCTGCTGGCACAGCCAGCGACTGACCTGCAGACCCTAGTCGACACAATGACAGAAGATTGTAAGAAAAGGGGTCTACGCGTGAATGTGAACAAAACCAAAATAATGGTCTTTGAAAGAGATGAAGCCAGAACAGATGTAAGAGTAATAATAGGTAATGATGTACTAGAGTAAGTGGATGAATTTGTATATTTTGGATGTGGATTTAGCCGA
This sequence comes from Lymantria monacha, assembly GCA_905163515.2. NCBI lineage: Eukaryota > Metazoa > Arthropoda > Insecta > Lepidoptera > Erebidae > Lymantria > Lymantria monacha. The sequence goes on along the minus strand of LR991090.1, from coordinate 28,387,380 downwards.
GATGGAGGGTACACCACTGATATAGAGCGAAGATTGAATGCGGAAAATAGAGTGAACGGAGCGTTGGGGCAACTTCTCAGTAGCCACCACCTCAGCCAGAAGGCACGTGTAGCAATACATAGCGCAGTGCTTGTCCCAACATTACTGTATGGAAGCGAGAGTTGGGTATGCAGAAAAGAGTATGAAAGTAAAATTAATGCGGTCGAAATGCGATCTCTGCGGAAAATCTGTGGAGTAAGGCTGACCGACCGCATTCGTAACGACGACATAAGAGAGCGAGTAGGTATGAAAGAGAGTATTGGTGTAAAGATGCGAAAGAGAATGCTCCGATGGTTCGGACATGTGGAAAGAATGCCGAACGAACGTCTGGTTAAGAAGATATACAATGTGAAAGTGGAAGGATGTAGGTACCGGGGGAGACCGAGACTAACCTACCTAGACCAGATCGGTCATGTACTGAAGGAAGGTGGAGTCAAGAGTCTCCGAAACCGGCGAGCGTGTATGAAGAGAATTATGAATGTTGAGGAAGCGAGTGAAGTATGCAAAGATAGAGTTCTCTGGCACTCTGTTCTCTCTGCCTACCCTGCAAGGGATATGGCGTGATGATATGTATGTATGTATGTATTACATATTTTAAACAAAACTATTTTAATTAAATTTCTCACGTTTGTATTCTATTTTTAATTTGCCAAAGTTGCGATTATTATTATTAAGCGTTCATGGTCACGAGAGGACGGAATGAATTAAAAAACAAATGGGATAAAATTCTGAATAAATAGTTTTATTTTAAATATACTGCAAATATTTTCAAGTAGATATTAGAAGTAGTATAACAATGCTATAAAATAAAGTAATATAGTCTGGGTTATTTAGGTACTGCATAGTGTAATAATTTAGCTCCTTACTTTTAAATATGAAAGGTAATAAAATGCAATAAATTTCTCGCTTTATCTTGTGTGGCATATCCAAGGCAAGAGTTAAAAGTTTATCACTATAACATATGAAAGAATTTATTTATAATAGAAATAAAAATCAAACCTTAATCAACTCTACTTTAGCAATAGCTGGTAGTTCTCTAAGATCTGGATAGTAAAATCCAGCTGCAGGATGATCTGGAATCTTAGGTTTGTGTTTCGTTACAGGATCTGGTGGTGAAGTTTCCCAACGTGGTGCTGTAAATGTTAATCCGCTTGCGATACCAGCATCCAGAGGTTCTAACTAAATAAATTATAAAACACATTAAACATAAAACAAATATTCGTCTTTTGGCCCCTAATTTACAAATTAGGGGCCAAAAGATGAATACTGTTAGAACTGCTGGTTTCTAACAGATTTATTGGTTTAGTTTCAAGTTGGCCATCGATGACAAAGACCGGGTTCCGGTAGTCCACTCGCAGGGCATTATTGGATGACGGATCTATGGGGTTAAGCACCGCTTCATCTGTTGCCCCGGACAGATTTAGCGGGGTGTATCCAGGCCACAGCCCGCCGCAAAAAAAAGTTTCATCCATATCTAGAGCCATTAGTTAAATGTAGAACGATGAGGTCTGAACTATAAGTTTTTAACAATGTTTTTCCTTTTGTCAGAAAAAATAAGATGTTAAATTTATAATGGTCTGCATTTATTACATAAATGTTAACATTTGCAAATACGAAAATGTGTTAGAACCCAAATTTTTCTTGTATCAAATATGATTTAATAAGAAAAATTGACTCAAGATTACTAATAATTTAATACTATATGAAAACAGACATAAAATAACTTACGTCAAGTATAATCTGATCCACCCAAGAAGAATCCACACAAAGATTTACCGTATCAACACCCACAAACCAATCTGGAGACGGAATCATACGGCTTATGAAGGATACCTGTGGAAATAAAATGAAGTGTGATATACAATCATCCTCTATGTAGTGATAGACTAAGATACTAACCATTATGATAACATTTTCTTTTAGCGTAGATATTCGATGTGTGGTAGCGGCTACGAATACTACCAACCCTTACTTTGCTCGTGGATGTCGTAAAAGACGACTAAGAGCCTTATAACGAGTTGGGCCAACTCAATCTGATGCCGTTTGGTCAAAAATTACATTCCCAAAGAGGGTTGACGTCAGCAGGCGGCCGGTCATAAAACTATTGCCAATAACTTTTACAACATGTACTATGAAAAAAGAGTACATGTATCGACCCCATATACTCGTAGCTATCAATATAAAAGATGGCTGATAACGTCACTCCATGAGAAAGAAAGTAAAATCAGATAGCTAATTTCCCTTTATCTGGACTTCTCTGGACGCAAACTGGCGCCTCTTAATGGATATATTTGAATAGAGAAGAAGTGGAACGAATAATATTATAATCATTATAATAGAACAAGCCATTTGTAATAATGGCATGTGATGTCGTTAAAGTTATTTTCTTTTCTCTTTTTCTTTTTTTTTTTTTTTTACGCTTTCATTACCAACTTCTGGTGTTGTCTGTATTTTTTATTACTTTATATAATACCAGTTAAACCAAAAGCCGTTGTTTGGTATATAAAAAAAAAGAAAAAAAAAATATGATTTCCTCAAATCGATCCAATACTCTCTAATCTAAAAACTAAATAATCTGTATCTGTATAAGTTTTTAAAAGTTATATATTTTAATAAAAATGAAACGTGTATGGTAGTTACCTCCTGCGTGATGACGAAGCAAGAATAATAATGTCATAAAAGACTAGTCGTGTGTCGTATCATAGCCTCGCCAATAAGCAGGCAAATGAATCAGTGTGTTTTAGTAGACAATAGAATTAATTACAGATAGTCTTTGCTAAGAATCTTACTGCACTATTGGCCAAATGCTACCTAGAATATTAATTTTAGGTAGCATTTTTTCTTGTGTCCCAGGTCTGACTTCAACAATTCTTCGTATGGTCTATAAATTATTCTAAATTAGGTTGTATTTAAATTCATTAATTGTTAATACTTCATACAATTTCGGTTGTAAATTTAGTCTGTTAATCTTATATGTTTATAAAGTCTGCGTGGCCGTTGGACTGACAGACTAAGTAATGACCTTTCCAACAGAGCATCTAAAATTCAATTACCTGCTAACATAATCCTTTTTAAAATATAAGAAGAATCATTGTGGGTTTAAATATATTTTGTGTACGATATTTTTATTAAGTCCTCCTCCTCTAAAATGGGATGAAAGTAATGTTGGGAGAAGAGTTTTAAGTATAAATATTGAAGGCTTTAGTTTTAGCTTTAGTAAGGGAAGACCGAAGAAAAGATGGATGGATTGTATGAAGCATGATATGAATAGAAAGGGAGTGAACGCAGAGATGACATCGGATAGGATTTAGTGGAAGACAAGGACATATTGCGTCGACCCCAAGTAATTGGGATAAGAGCAGGGTAATGATGATGTTTATTAAGTCCTCAGTAAGCAAAGAATTTGTCTAAGTTATGATATGTGATGATATTTAAAATAAAATAATTTAATTTCTTCCATACTTACTGAATTATGTCCTCCATCAACGAAAACCAAATTTTCTGTCTCACCACTACCACTGCCAATAGCCGGTGCCGTAAACTGGTCATATACTTGAGGGTCTTCATCGCCTTCTTTCACCAAGTCATCAATTTTGCCATATTGGGTAAATGTGTGGACTGATGGTCGAGCAAGTTCTGCGACTCGGTAAAGTTGGTAAGTGGAATTGTGGGATTGTCCTGGAGAAAATAGGAGAAATTATGAATAATGCTATTTCGTATCAGACATGATAAGAATCCCTTAAGATTGGTTTAGAATATAATATACTACGTATAATCCTTATTAATATTATAAATGCGAAAGTAACTCTGTCTGTCTGTCGCTCTTTCACGCCAAAACTACTGAACTGATCTAAATGAAATTTGGTACATAGATAGTCTAGAGCCTGATAAAGGACGTAGGCTACTTTTTAATGCAAAAAAGGATAGTAAAGGGAGATGAACAGTTGTAAGGAAGTATTGTCATTTTTAAAGCCAGAAGCTTGAAACTTATTTTTAGGCTATTGATTAGATATAAATAAATATGACATTAAAATTTCGCAAAAAATTTACCCTTAAAGGGTAAAATAAAAATAGTGTATGAAAAACTTTAGGCAAGTAACCTTTTACGCGGGCGAAGCCGCGGGCAGAAGCTAGTATGCCTTAAATCTAATCTAACTTCTCCAAGGTAGAGTCGTAAAAAACAGCTGGAGGATTACCAGAATATAGGGCAACCGCAATGTATTTTTTTTATTTTAAAGGCTTTGTTTTGGACATACTATGGGTAACGTCCAGGGCTATGGCATACAGCCCTATAACCTGACGTATTATTTTTCTATTGCGATTTGGGCACCGATTTCTTAGCATCGGTGTTTGCTCGGCGGGCTATCTGGGAAACTTCTAATAACTAATGCGATCACTAATATGCCTGACAGCTTGACAATTTTGATATTATCCTTCATCAGTAGAAGCTTATGTCCAATAGTGAACGTGCAGCAGCTAGTGGCTGAAATTCTCTTCCCTAGTTGTCATAGTAGCAACAGCAGGTAATCTGTGAGTGAAGGTTGTGAAAAAAATACAGTATTAATATCTTCTTCACATCGGCTTACTACGTTACTCGTATCTAGGTTGAACAACTCATGGGCGAGACGCACCCATAGCCCACCAATAAAAAAAAAAAAAAAAAAAAAAAAAAAAAGGTTGAACAACTCATATACTTTGGCCAATAAAAAGTAACTAAAAAAATCAAATTACTATTTTATTACATTAATGGTTTAGTGGCCTAAATATTTCTTTTGTCGAGTGTAATGGTTTCCGTTTTCATACAACACAATTGTTTGAGGAATCACAAATAGATCACACCTTTTTTTTTGTTGCGGTGGGCTATGTATGCGTCTCGCCCCGCCAAATCGGTCCGGGGTGACGGAAGAAGCGGCGCGTGACCCCATAGACCCACTGTACAACTCTTCTCTTCGCCGTGCGAGCGTGCCACCGGTACCCGAGCTTTGTTTTCGGTGGCCAAATAGATCACACCTAGAAGTCTTCGTGTACTTTGTTTCTCTTAATTGTATTATGGTTATATATAGCTGTGTGGTAGCGGCTACGAATACTACCAACCCTTACTTTGCTTGTGGATGTTGAGGTCACTAACTCTTTCTTTATTCTGAGTATTGAAAATTTTATTAAAGTATGTACGCAGATAACAATCACTGCGTATAAAATTCCAAATAAAAGCCTACGCCAATTAATCTAGTATGGTGGATAGGCTAATCTTTTTATAGAGAAGACCATGTCATTAGTGGAGCATATCGCTTGTCCGGAAAGATAGTAACACAATTCAAAAACGTTAAATTTTTCAGTAGGGTCTAACTAAGTATTTCCTTTTCTTCAGCTAGATTCAGCAGCGATTCTAAATACACGAACATCGCCATAATATCCTTAAGAATGACGACTACGAATTAATAGGGAGAACTCAAAATATTTAAACACACCTCTACCACAAAAAAATTAAATAGACTGAAAATTGTAATTTTTAGAGTTTTGTCACTATTGCTCCAGACAAGCGATATGTGGTCTCAGAACAATCCATGTTATTTCTTTTTATTCGCATAGCGGCGAGTTATGAACAAGCTGATTATTTTACAGTTAAACTCGTAAAAAAGAATTTGTGGTTGCTAATTATTACAAGTATGATAATTACGTTATGATAATACCATGGTAGAGGAAGCCTATGTCTATCACCGGTGAAAAGGAATCTCTCTCAATGTTTACCCCAAATAAACGATGGGGAGGTAATATGACAGATTATTAGGGCGAATCCTACACTTTCGTCGCCCTGAATGTTACAGGAGCATTGTGTTCAGACCAGTCTCTCAAAAAAAAAAGGCCTATATCTAATAGTAGTTGTCATTAAGTACAGACCCTTCAGTGCCAGTTTCGTGGGTTCGATTCTCATGTAGTACAATACTATGTACGATCCACCAACTATTGTTCTGAAGTCTGGTTGTAATTTGTCTGCATTAATTATGTTTGTAAAGTCCCCCACAATACAAGGGTTATTTTCTTAGCAAATACACCAGTATTTAAAAAAAAAAAATAAGCCTATTAATGTTTTTTTTCTCAAAAATGCTTGGAAATTTGAGTATTATTTTGACAACCTTCTTCGAGATAAATCGATATAGCTGTACTGACCAAATACACGTGAGCAGCGGCCGGCATAAAATGTATGAAAATCCATATCTGTCGTGTTTTAGCGACCAAATAAATATATATGTAAATTCATATCTATTGTGTATTTTAAAAATGGAACAATTTGTTAGTACTTAAAAATATAGTAACCATATAGGCAACTTATCAGTTTTATTTAAATTTCGAACTGGCTTGAAAAAGATATGATAGTGATGGTTTGATAATGAAAAAAAAAAACAAATGAACCCTTTAGCACGTGAAATATGTTGTTCGTTGTTCGTCATGTATACAGTTTTACTTTGTACTACTTAGTTTTAATTTCGAAAAGCACTATACAAGACTTGGCCACAACTAGGAATTGAAGAACTCACATTTAAACGTTCGTCCATCAATCCCTGTTTTTTTGACCGCTGTAGTAAAGTACTATATTCTATGAAGTTTTCTATTTATTCGTAGAGAATGTACAATGTTCATGTCTGTATCAGGTATTCACACGTATCAAGATCAGTTTAATGTGCATGCTTTAACTGAACAGTCCATCGAAGCGTTTCGCTATCGTGTGCTGAGAGATTCTCAAATAATTTCAAATTCTTGAAGATTTATATTATAAGTTTAAGTTTTGCTATATTTTTTTTTCTAATTTGTTGTTTAATGTGTATAGAGTCTCAATAGTTTTATAATAATTCACTAAATAAAACACAAATGACATTATTTTTTTTTTTTAAAAGACAATATTCGGCATTAAGGAAATAATCCTTGTATTTGGAACTTTACAAACAAATAATATGACGGACACAAATTACACCCAGACTCAACTCAACAACAATTTGTGGATCACATAAATTATTGTCCTGCTTGGGAATCGAAGCCATGCCATTGGCACGGTAGGTCGCTGTTTTAACCACTTCGGCATCTGTGCAGTCAAAAGTGTACTGTGTCTTTCAGTGAACGAAACCTTAAGAAACTAAAATTAAACAAAACGCCATAAAATCCATTGAAATAATTAAATTTTAAAGATATACCTAATAATAGCTTAAATATCAGATTATAATTGACTAATTATTTATTTATCGCATTGAACATTTGTTAATCTTGAAATATCATGTAATTCCTCCTTCTAATTTTTTATGTATGTAAGTAGCCCTACATGTGGAAATCATTCATCGCAAATAAGTTTTTATAAACAGCCTTTTTTTATGGAGTGGGCCATGGAGCGCTCACACATTACGCCAAATTGGTCCGGGGCGACGGAAGAGGCAGCGTGCAATCCCATAAACCCACCCTGCAAAGCACCTCTCTTCCCCGTGCCAGCGGGCCACCGGTACCCCCGGTATGCTATTGCCTAGTATACTACTACCTACTATCGTAACGACGATGTCAGAGAGCGAGTAGGTATGAAAGAGAGTATTGGTGTAAAGATGCGAAAGGAAATGCTCCGATAGTTCGGTCATGTGGAAAGAATGCCGAACGAACGTCTGGTTAAGAAGATATACAATGCGAAAGTGGAAGGGTGTAGGTACCGGGAGAGACCGAGACTCACCTACCTAGATCAGATTGATCACGTACTGAAGGAAAGTGGAGTCGAGAGTCTCCAAAACTGGCGAGCGTGTATGAAGAGAATTGTGAATGTTGAGGAAGCGAGTGAAGTATTCAAGGATAGAGTTCTCTGGCACTCTGTTCTCTCTGCCTACCCTGCAAGGGATATGGCGTGATGATATGTATATATGTATGTATTGCCTAGCATGTCAAATGCTAAATCTCAGTCATTTTCATTACTAGGTTGTGTTATCGTATAATACAATTCTAAGTTATATTTATTAAATAGGAACAATATCTAAACATTTTCTTCCTGCGTGTAAAATATTTCCAGTAATGATAATAATGCTAGTCATAATTTGGTTAATATATAATATGTACCCACACAAAATTTTAGATTTAAGAAGCAGTAATATTGAGATATAAATTGTTGTGGAGCTGTGTGGTAGCGGCTACGAATACTACCAACCTTTACTTAGCACGTGGATGTCGTAAAAGACGACTAAGAGCTTTATAACGACCTGAGCCAACTCCATCTGCCGCTGTTCGGTCAAGAATTACATTCCCAAAAAGGGTTGACGTCTGGCAGGAGGCCGGTTATAAAACTATTGGCAATAACTTTTATAATATGTACTAAGAAAGAAGAGTGCATATTGTATCGACCCCAAATAACTGGGATAAGTGTAGGAGTGTTTATATAACTTGTTTTTATAATGTAAATTTGACAAATGTCTAAATGTATATAAACAATTTAAAATTCTTATGCTGAAACTTTATCTACTAGAGTAGGTCATAATGTAGTAATCTTGTTTTGAAATCCATTAACTCTAAAATATTTTCACTATACATTAATCACTCGAGACTTTTAAATATAATACGAACTACAAACATTTTAATATGACATGTTTTACATAAAAAAAAACAATTCACGTTTGTTAATAATACGTATTGCATTTTTTTTCTTAATTCGTTATATTTCTTAAGTATCCAGAGCAAGTTTCAAGTCGATGAATAAAATATTTTTTGTGAAAAAACTTGCAACTTTACAAACACGTATTTAATGGATGCAAATTGCACCTATCCGTGTGGTGACGGAGTAAGAATACAAATTACCACCTCCTTACCTGTGGGTGATCGTAAGAGACGACTTAGTGGTTCAAAATGCATGTAACATCTATGCAAGAGAAGGAAAACTTGAAACAAAACCCTAAGCCAACATGTTTGACCAGCATGGTATAGCAGTTTAATTTTCCTCCCATTACGGAGGAGGATTGAGCCCAACAGTTACAGAACAAAAATTTTTGAATCGTACAAATTAGTGTCCTGCGACGGCATCGCAATCAATATACGGTAGGTCGGTTTCTTAACCACTATACCAACTATTGATTGATTGTCAATACGTATATTTAGATTTCTAGTATTTTTTTTTTACAGAAAATTTCAATTTACTGACCAGTTTTATCTAAATAATAAATTAGATATAGGTTATATTTTATCTAAGATCATCATTCTCCTACTCTTATCCCAATCACTTGGGGTCGATACAATATGTACTTTCCTTTCATAGTACTTATTCTAAAAGTTATTGGTAATAGTTTTATGACCAGCCGCCTGCCAGACGTCAACCCTCCTTGGGAATGTCATTGTTGACTAAACGGCATCAGATGGAGTTGGCCCAGGTCTTTGTAAGACTTTTACTCGTCTTTTACGACATCCACGAGCAAAGTAAGGGTTGGTGGTATTCGTAGCCGTGACCACACTGCTTAAAAGTTATATTATCTAAGATGGCAGAACGAATATTAAAAATATCATCATCGCTATTAAAATATAATGTTTTAATTTAATCTACATTTGCAGAATATCGCATGGAGATTGTACCTTAGCCTTTATCGAAGCATTTTATAGGCCATTTACTTTGAAACGAACCGAGTGAGATATGCAAATAAAGCAATCCTCTAAGCTTCGTTATTTTCATTTACTCTAATTACTTGATACTTTTCGTTAGGTGTGTTTGAAACAGTTATAGGTGAGTGGTTAGATTCAGTACTGTTAATAATAAAGTATCATATTCGATTATTTCTATGATATGCATACTATGTGACTAGTGTTGCCCAAATGCAAGACTCTTGACTTTTAACTTTGTGAGTCTCGCAAGTCTTGCAACCCTCGCTGTTAGAATGACACAGAGTCACTTATTTTGATAGAAATGAAAAATCCAACTAAATTAATAAAATTCCATTCATGGAGTGGCACTAACTATACAACTATCAATAGTTTAGGTACGTGATAATGTACCTTAACGGGAGTGGGGCTATAATTACACCTATCTCTCATGAGACTGTTTAAAATAACAATCCTTTTTTTGCCAAAGGAATCGTATAGTGCTGCCTAAGGGAGCACTGTGAGACTCTTGCAGCGAGTCTTGGTCTCACATTTGGGCAACACTAGATGTGACCTATATGGATTAGGACATAATAGATGGCGTTACGATCTATTTTAAAGAGTACGTTTATATATAATTATATATAAAATATATTGTTATTTGCACAGAACAACTTCTGTATTTTTTTTATATTTATAAATATGTGTTGTATTATAAATTACAGTAATGGGTTGGCAATATAATGTCACCACCGATTACTATACCGTGGATAGTTAAAGTCTGAGCAATCATCATAAGAATGGATAACACGACTAACGTGGGAAACTAATTTCTTACCACGTCATTTAACCACGGACCTCCGTAAATGAGGATCATGTCATAATCATCATCAATCACATTTGTCAGGCTGATGATTGCAATTGGTGTTATTAGTTTTATTTTTAAATACAACTCGCTGCACTAAAGAAATAATCGTTGTATTGCGGGATAATTTACAGACATAAAGGATATTAATTAAATCCAGACTCAGGACAATAATTTGTGAAATATAAGTATTGTGCTGCGTGGGAATCGAATTCGTGATACTTAATGCTCCGCTATCTATCCACTCAGTATAGTTTTCTATTACTGCTACTCAGTACAGTTTTCTATCACTGCTACGTGCTCGCCACACGAAAACCTTTCTTCCCCAATGGTTGCCGGTTCGACGAGTGATGTAGCTTGCACATCGCCACTTCAACCTACTATTTTTTCAGGTAATGTCGTTTAAACCTCTTCTTCTAAGGATATCCATGTTTCGAATTTTACTACTTAGCGAAAGCTCGAGTATAACCTTCTCCATAGCACACTGGGCGACTTTAAACCTTTGTATGAGGTCGACATTTAGAGACTACCTTCCATCCTCGTCATCATCATCATCATTCTCCTACTCTTATGCCATATACTTGGGGTCGATACAATATGTACATACTCTTCTTTCATAGCACATATTGTAAAAGTTATTGGCAATAGTTTTATGACTGGCCGCCTGCCACTCGTCAACCCTCCTTGGGAATGTAATTGTTGACGAAACAGCATCAGATGGAGGTGGCTCAAGTCGTTATAAGGCTCTTAGTCGTCATTTACGTCATCCACAAGCACAGTAAGGGTTGGCAGTATTTATAGCCGCTAACACAGCTCTGTATATTATATATAATCTGTAGATTTAAAGGCATTAAGAAATAACTCCTTGTGCCAAGGTAAACTACAAAATACAATTTATATACATAAATACAAACATAATACGCGCTGTGTGGTAGTGGCTACGAATACTACAAACCCTTACTTTGCTCGTGGATGTCGTAAAAGATGACTAAAAGCCTTATAACGACCTGGGCCAACTCCATCTGATGCCGTTTGGTCAACAATTACATTCCCAAGGAGGGTTGCCGTCAGGCAAGCGGCCGGTTATAAAACTATTGCCAATAACTTTTACAATATATACTATGAAAAAAGGGTACATATCAATCCCAATTAATTGGGAAAAGAGTAGAAGAATGATGATATACGTTTATAAAGGTATTAAGAAATAAGACCTTGTAACGCGGTTAACTACAAAAATTCAATTTATGTACATAAATAGACAGAAAAAAATATTATGTAGGTATAACACAAGTAATTTTTTGGACAACTTCTCGGTAGCCACCACCTCAGCGAGAAGACACGTGTAGCAATACATAACGCAGTGCTTGTCCCAACATTACCATATGGAAGCGAGAGTTGGGTACGCAGAAAAGAGCATGCAAGTAAAATTAATGCGGTCGAAATGCGATCTCTATGGAAAATCTGTGGAGTTAGGCTGACCGACCGCATTCGCAACGATGACGTAAGAGAGCGGGTAGGTATGAAAGAGAGTATTGGTGTAAAAATGCGAAAGGGAATGCTCCGATGGTTCGGACATGTGGAAAGAATGCCGAACGAACGTCTGGTTAACAAGATATACAATTCGAAAGTGGAAGGATGTAGGTACCGGGGGAGACCGAGGCTCACCTACCTGGACCAGATTGGTCACGTACTGAAGGAAGATGGAGTCAAGAGTCTCCGAAACCGGCGAGCGTGTATGAAGAGAATTATGAATGTTGAGGAAGCGAATGAAGTATGCAAGGATAGAGTTCTCTGGCACTCTGTTCTCTCTGCCTACCCTGCAAGGGATATGGCGTGATGATATGTATGTTTGTATGCATGTATAAATATTTAATATTTTTTCTTGACAGGGATTTAGTTTTTATATCCTAGATCTCTACAAAGGTCCAAGAATTATTGGCGGATACTTAGGTTATAACTTAGCTAAAATACTCAAAAGCAACCAACCACATTCAAATTACAGGTGCATTGACGCACTGGTAATCTAATATATCAAATATTGGAATAATACCATCCCATCTATTGTTATAGAGGACGCCCATGTTTGTGAGCGTCCTTCTCGTGGACCGTATGTGATCTTAAAAGATAAAGATATAGGACGATCTGGAGTGAGTGGAAAATATTAAAAAAGACCTTGAAAATTGCTTGTTTTCTGGTTATCAAAAAATACTGAACATGTTATGTTCAATATTGCAGAAACTAAATTAGTAGTACATTTCTTTATATAGTTAAGTAAAATCATCCTTACAAACTGTACAGAGTATGGTCTGATACTCGAAAGTTCAAAAGTCATCCTCCATTATTATAATCTTGAATATCCCAACGCGCTTAAAATATCTAGAGCTTCACTTATCTTTAAGTGCAAAAGTTTCTACAACTTCATGCACTTACTTGACTACTAGCGAATTTTAACTAAATATTAACTACAAGTTTTTTATTATTAAATTGCTGAGCGCTGGCTAAGAAAGTACTCAGTTTTTTTCGCAAGTTGCTGAGTTGTTACTATGGCAGAAGAACTAGTACGTTGAAGTGCCAATGGGCAGGCTACATTACTCGTCGAACTGACAACCTTTGAGGAAGAAAGGTTTCCGAGTCACGACCATGTATCAGTGACGACAACGCAGCTTAGGACAATCTTCCAAAACTGGTGGACTAACGACATTTCAAAATCGTAAGAAGACGTTGGATGCAAGTGGCACAGGACTGTTCTTAGTGGCATTTTCGTGCTGAGGCCTATGTGCAATAGAGGACGTCTATAGATGGATGGATTGCCATGACAATTATTTACATCCTATGCTACAAACCAACAAAAAGCTCTATGCAGACTTGCGTGGATTCCACCTAGTGCCTTAAGGTCAAGATTTATACTCTCAAGGAGACTGAAATCAGGCAGCCTGTTGGTTGTAAAATGTTTCTCTTCTTCATCTATATATTAGAGAAAGAAAACATACTGTTCCAACTTTAACTTAATTAAGAGTAGGACAGGGAAATAATTATTGCATGCAGTTTAACATTTCTTCTTTTAAGCCTATACAGGTCTCGTTGTTCAGCATGCCCCGTCTTTGCAATGAAAAAGAAGTGATAAGGCCGTAATATATGATTTCAATTACTGAAATTTAGCATTTAATATGCTTAATTATTTATAAAACCCGATTACAAAGCGAAAAATGATGTCACAAGCGGAATTCGAACCCGCGCCTATTGGGATTCCGGCCCAATCGTGCTGCCACTATACCACCGTGACTTATTGTAGGACATGCAAATTTCGCTTCGTATCATATTTACGTCTTAAGGTGACGGTATGCTATCTACCCGACAATGTTTACCCATCGTTATAGGCTTAATACTTCAAACTTTGCAGTTAGAATTGTATTAAACAATGACAGAACCTTGTTATTTAAATTACTGAAATTTAGCATTTAATATGTACATACATCTAAAACATTTGGAAGAAAACAGAAAAGTAAAACAATGATAACTTATGTACTAAAAGTTTTTCATAACTATAAAATGAGAAAAACGTAGATATAGTTAGCTTTCGTTGTATAATGTGCATGATTTTAATAAAGAGATTCATTTCATTAAACGGTGTTGATTTTCATGGTATCAATAATTCATTTTTTAAGTCACCTTATGGGATAAAGTCTACGGTGAAGGTTACTGTATTATTAAAACATTATAAAACAGGAAAAAATACCTAAAATATTGCTAGTATTTAGTAAGCATTCGAAATCAAACCAAAAAAAGAAATGGCTAAGAAATCTTTTCCAGAATATCACACATAGTTTGAAAGAAATATGTCAAGAAGGATTTGAACCATATCTAATATTATTTGTACGGGGCACATGTCATGTCACGGTACTTATCTGATTTTGAACAACTATAACATTCTATTAGTTGAGTTATACGAGTCTCAAGATTTTTCTATTACCTCCCTAACAAAAAGACAGGTTTATGTATTTCAATGTTTATTTCACCAGATAAATTATAATTGCGAAACCTAGTAATAAAATGTATTTATTTCTTAATAAATTAGATAGTCTTAAAATATAGATAAATATCAGTTTTTTTTTAAATTTAACCAAAAGTAATAATACATATTAATATATCAAATATATCATAAAAAAATATAGATTATTTTTAATATTTAAAAAAAATATGGAATTATAATAACCTTATTTCTGTTATCCTTCTTTCCGTGTGGTGAAAGAATGAGAATACAGTTCACCACCCCCCTATCTTTCTCGTGGGTGATCGTAAGAGAAGACTAAGGTATATAAAATAGGGGTGTCCACTTTGAAAAAACATCGATGTTTTTTTCGATTCGATAAATCGAAACTGTACATCGATGTATCGGATGAAAACATCGGTGTTTTTAAACATCGAGTATTTTTTCTAAAGTCATATCAAAAGTGTTACTTCTACAAAAAAAGGTCTTTTTTGTGGCATTTATACCTATTCCAATCCCTTATGAAACTGACTTCTAAAAAAAAAAGGTCATTTTTGTGGCATTTATACCTATTCCAGTCCCTTATGAAACAGATTTCTAAAAAAAAAGAGGTCTTTTTTGTGGCATTTACTGGTTATCATCGTTTCGATGTTTTATGAAAAAACATCGATACATCGAGTATTTCGATAGCTCTTCAAAACATCGGATCGATTCGATGTATCGCATTGTAAACATCGATGTTTTCGATGCATCGATGTATATCGAATATCCCTAATATAAAACGCGTGTAACATTTTTGCAAGAGAAGGAAATCTCGAAATAAAACCCTATACCAACAGGACTGATCAGCATGGTATAGTAGGTCAATTTTTCTCCCATTATGTACGAGGCTCGAGCCCAACAGTGGGACGAATTTGAGCTAGGATGATATTTCTATTAGCATTGTTAAAACAAAATGTAGTTGTCAAATACACCTTTCATAGTTTTATTAAAATAAATTTTTGTACAATTTAATGCGGACTTTCAAAAAGGTACAAAAAGCAAAAAAGAAAAACCTTTTAACGTCCAATCTACGAATTGGGAGCTTAACACACAAATTCGAAATACAAAATTTTATTTTCAGAAACAAATTTTGGGACAGATTCATCACCCTTAACACCAGGCCCTTTTTTGATTGAAAGTAGACAAAAGGATTATTTGGTGTCGAAAAAAGGACAAATACCTTTCAAATACCGAAGCAGAAGACCTCTACCCTTTCGGAGATAATTTAATATCAGTCAAATAATATAATGGAGAGAATTTTATTAACTGGTTTTAAGGTTATTTTTTTTTATATTTAAGCTTATTTAAGCCTTTGTTAGGAATTTATATGAGATACTGTGAAATATTCTAGTAACATTACTAATAAAGTTATGAATATTATTTTTTTTATCATTTAATAGCTCAGATCAAATAAATTCCATTGCTAAACTCGACTCTCCTCCACAATAGGAGGGAAATTTATACCACGCTAGTCAGACGGGTTGGTACAGGATTTTATTTTAATAGTTTCTTCTCTTGCACAGATATAAAAGACGTATCATAGTTTTTAGTCATCTGTTACGTCACCCATATGAAAGATGATAGTGAATTGTATTCTTACTCCATCACTAACCCGAATATTTATTTATTTTAATTATTACCTCAAATGCATGAGCAATTTAAGGTCAGCTAATGGTATAAGCATTCGACTATTTAAAATTCGAGTGGTTATTGTTGAGATTAGGTAAGTATTGCAAGTATTTATAAAGAAATTCTTAACAATGAACAAGGCATATTTTTTTTATTATTATTACTTTTTTTTTTCAACAGTGAACAAGGCTGGCATCATATCGTGTATGGAATAGTCGCCTTTTTTTACGTGTAACTAAAAATTAGTAGGAAAAATACGAGTGTTACTTCTTTAGAAACTAACAGACAGTTTTAAGATGATAAATTTAAGGAAATACCTGTATATAATAAGCCTTTGGATATAATGAAGTAGATATTTTTTTATAAGATGAAAGGACTTGAAAGACATAAGCAGCTAAACAGAATGAATTACAACAGTAAAAAAGGAGTTTTTGGCGGGAATCTAAAACGTCATGTGGTGCTCTTGTATTATATTCGATATCTTAGTGTTTTAACGTGTTATATTAGATAATTTTGATGGCATTTTATGTAATGTGATGTGACAGAACTGCTGAGATGTAGTGAATATCATATAAAAGTGCTTTACAACGTTTTCATTTTTCATCAAAATTCTCACAAGATACCATTAACAGTGTGGTCATAGCACTGTTGATGGCGACAATTTGACTTACTGACGGACATGACTAATCTGAAGACACTAAAAACTTGAAGATAATTATAACTCGACACTGGCAACAATGGCTCATTTAAGTAGCTGATTGCCAATACATAAAAATAAGAAGAAGAACAGTAAAAAAAAGCAAAGAATACCTGGTGATCTGCAGAAAAGTAACGACATTACGATAAGATCAGTTCTCTTTTGTGTTGAGGGAACGGACAAATAAATAGAACGTTTATCTCAAACGAGAGAAACCGCAAAGCGTCACTTAAATGTTTGAGATAAAGGAAACTTATTTTTAGTTTTAGTTCTCTTTTTGTTTTTCTTCAAAGCCTATTTTGTTTGTACGATTTAATTATTTTTTTGTCGGTTCAGCGTTTAAATTAGAAACGGTATAGTTTATTTTTGTGGTTATGTCTTGCTAAGGTTTATTTTATGCAATTTATTAGTGTATTGACGTTAAGTTATAACTACCTAGGCCAACTTCAACTGATGCCATTTGGTCAACAATTACATTCTCAAGGAGGATTGACGTCTGGCAGGCGGCTGGTCATAAAACTATTGTCAATAACGTTTACAATAAGTACTATGAAAGAAGAGTAAATATTGTATCGACCCTAAGTAATTGGGATAAGAGTAGGAAAATGATGATTTACGTAAAGTTATATATTCAACTAAATCATCATCAACAACTTGCTCTTATCCCAATTTATTTGGGGTCGACGCAATATGTCTTCTCCTTCCATACAACTCTATCAGACGTCATCTCTGTGGTCACTCCTGGTCTATCCATGTCATGTTTCACGTAGTACATCCATCCTTTCTTCGGTCTTCCCTTACCTCTTAAGCCTTCAACAATCATACTTAAAACTTGCCTCACAACATTACTTTCATACCGTCTCATTACATGTCCATACCATGTAAATTTTTCACTCCTTAACTTTTCGTCACTGATGCAACTTTCAAACTTCCTTTTATAGGTTCATTTCTTATTTTATCCATTCTTGTTACAGCACACATCCATCTCAACATTCGCATCTCCACTACATGCAGTCGTCTCTCGTGATCAAGAGATTGAAGTGGATGTAATTTACGATAAATAGATTTTTTTTTTGTTAGTGAAGGCGTTTTACAACAATAAAAGAATTAATTGCTTAGTAAAAAATAAATTAAGCTAAATTCTTACTTTCTCAACGTTTCTAATATCTAGTATTACAGGCATAACTAAAAGGTTACCCTTTAATATTACGAGGAGATAGAAATCTCTGTAATAACTTGTAGAACGGCAAATGCTTTAGTTTTCACGTAATCTTAAAACGTATTCAAAATATCGAGAACGTCAAAATCAAATACAACCACTATGAAATCTCTATAAAATAGTTCTATTTTATATATATAATAATCGTGTAAATATCAGAAATTATTACCATAATATCATTTAAACTTAGTACATACTTTCAGTATTAGAGAGTTTCATCTAAATGACTGCACAGATAACGTAGTGGTTAACCTTCCGTGCCAGTGCCGTGGGTTAGATTCCCACGCAGGGCATTACTTTGTGTGATCCACAAAGTATTGTTCTGAGTCTGGGTGTAATTTGTCTGCGTTAATTGCATGTTTATAAATCCCCCTGCAATACAAGGTTTATTTCCTTAGTGCAGGGTGGTGTCCTTTAAAAAATAAATAAAAAAAAAAACATCTTATTCCATACCTCAGAATGAGAAAATATTATAACTATCCTAAAAAACCTTAAATATGTTACCATCTGTGCCCACAATATTAATTAAACTCACAACTAGTTACATTATAATAGCTAACGAGGTTATCATTTCCTCTACTCTGATGTAATATCCTGTTTGTAAGAAAAAACTTTATGGATTTTGTACTACTCAATATTTGTATCAACAAATCCATAAATAAAATATCCGGATATATACTTTTCACTTCCATGTTGATAGAAAAACAGAATAATGCGAGTCAGTCTTTCCTACGAATAGTTCTGGATCAGATTTAGCACTATTTATAATCATCATCTACTTCTTATCCCAATTAATTGAGGTCGCCGCAATATCTATTCTTTTATCGGACATATTACAAAAGTTCTTGGCAATAGTTTTATAACCGGTCCCCTGCCCAACGTCAACCCTCTTTAGGAATGTAATTATGGATCCCTTACAACTCTTACGCGATATTTACAGTACACGCAGATAAAAGAAAGGTTAGTGATCGTGGGATTTTTACACAGTTGTGATATGAACTTTTATTATGGTAGGACCATGCTGTTGACAGTTTTCTGTCTGCAGCCGCGGGCCGATCCGTCCGGGGTAGTACCACACTCTCGCAGAAGATCGACATCTGAGCAATGGCAATGTGCTATTGCGCTTCGTTCGGTGATCAAGAGAGCCGTAAGCCCAACTGCCGCTGACTACCATTACAATCGCCAAACCCACCCGTTTGGCGATTGTAATGGTAGTCAGCGGCCTAGCTATAACCTTGGTATAGCAAAGGTCCATGGGCGGCAGTGACACTTACCATCAGGTGTGCTGCTTGCTCGTCCGCAACAATAAGCAATAAAAAAAAATGAACAACGTGTTTTAGTTATAAGAGAAAATTATGTTTACTTACCAAAAACTTGAGACCATTGAGCTTTAGGTCGATTTTGAGGGTAGTCCTTAGGAAATCTTTCCTCACTCCATAACATTGTTAGATGCACTTTATACACGGCCACATCATCTACGTCACATCCCGAAACGTGTAATGACAATAGAGTTATTAGCAAAAGCAAGATGGCGGTCATTCTGTACGCAATCCCCATCCTAGACAGACGTGCGTATAACAAAAAAAAATATTGAAAACTATTATAACAAATGAAAATTGATATATTTAATTTAAATTCCCGTTTACGTGTAGCAGCTTCGGAGAGATGCGTTGGACTTTTCTATTTCGGATACCCGTACCACTCTGGACAGAAATAAACACATCGGCGACGCTGCATACACAAGACGATGACTTGTGTATCTGGTTTATTTATATTATAAACGTAAATATTTTCTTTATTTTTTAAGTATTTTAATATAAACCACCATATAAATAGAAACTATATACTTGATACAAACAAAGTTGAACGTAAAGAAACTTTAATAATTGTAACTTTCTTCATTATTATGATTATTTATTATGTACATCTAAGATAATAAAAAATCTATAGCGGGAATGAATATTAGCTTAGTAAAAACTTGAATAGGTTTAATAAAACTAATATAGGTTTAATTAAACTGGTATTTATTTACATTTTGTATTTAACCTACCTAGACCAGATTGGTCACGAACTGAAGGAAGGTGGAGTCAAGAGTATCCGAAACCGATTATGAATGTTGAGGAAGCGAGTGAAATATGCAAGGATAGAGTTCTCTGGCACTCTGTTCTCTCTGCCTACCCTACAAGGGATATGACGTGATGATATGTATGTATGTATTTAAGAAAATTATTTTACCAATTAGTATTGCTACGACTACGACAATTGTATAGCTACGACTCAAGATACTAGCTTTCCTTTTCATTGATGTCATATTTTTATTATTTTAACAATGTTATTTTTTTGCATTTTCAGTCAAATTTCAGATAAAAGTTCTTAAATAATTATAAATAATTGGGATTTTTTTTGGCCTTTATATAATATATAGACATTTAATATCTGCTAGTGGTCTTGAGGTGTAGTAAGACATTAACGTTCAGAAGCACTTTTAAAATTTATGACATGGATTAATAAAAACGATTATTTTGTGTAAATCACGCGTATTTACAAGCAACACATCTCTGTATGTATCCCGATAATAAATATCATACATCGATTCTTGGAAAGAGACAATCGATTACTTTTGGATTCGTAGAGAATATCTCTATCGCATACAACCACGAGCAATGTAAGTGGTCGTAGTATTTATAACCACACAGCATAATAAATGTAATAACATATTTCAAAAATAAATTTAATTTTTTATTTATTTTCATGTTTTTATATGTTTATTTGGAGAGCATGTTCCGCTTTACCGGTATACAAAATTTATTGCGTGTAAACGCGCCATCTCTACATATTTGTATTACGAGTTATTTAGTTTAATGTCAGTCAATTTGTACAAAACCAACAGAAACTATTTCCAATTTAGTGTTATTTACATGTAGTATTATAACTAAATTTTTAATAGGCAACATGCCTACATTTTTGTACCGCTTATTAAGAAATATGTAATGGGCAGGCCACATCGCTCAACGAATCGACAACCATTGGGGAAGAAAGATTCTAGAGTGGCAACCACGAATCGGACGACGCAGCGTACGACGACCCACCACCAGGTGGACTGACGACATTATGAAGATCGCAGGAAACCGCTGAATGCAGGTGGAACACGACCGTTGTGAATGGCATTCTCGTGTGGAGGCCTATGTCCAACAGTGGACGTTTACCGGCTGATGGAGGGATGGATGGATACAGGGGAACCATGTTGTCTCTAAAGATTTTTAACTTAGAAATTAACATGGAATTTGACAAGAGATTGGAACTCGGGGAAGTTCTTTAATTAATGCTTATGCTAATAATTATAATCATGTAGTTAACATTATTCGACCGTTTTTATACTTTTATATAGATATATTTATTATTAACGCATATATTTATTATATATTTATTATTTATTATTAACGCAGTGCTTGTCCCAACATTACTGTATGGAAGCGAGAGTTGGGTATGCAGAAAAGAGTATGAAAGTAAAATTAATGCGGTCGAAATGCGATCTCTGCGGAAAATCTGTGTAGTTAGGCTGACCAACCGCATTCGTAACGACGACGTAAGAGAGCGAGTAGGTATGAAAGAGAATATTGGTGTAAAGATGCGAAAGGGAATGCTCCGATGGTTCGGACATGTGGAAAGAATGCCGAACGAACGTCTGGTTAAGAAGATATACAATGCGAAAGTGGAAGGATGTAGGTACCGAGGGAGACCGAGACTAACCTACCTAGACCAGATCGGTCATATACTGAAGGAAGGTGGAGTCAAGAGTCTCCGAAACCGGCGAGCGTGTATGAAGAGAATTATGAATGTTGAGGAAGCGAGTGAAGTATGCCGAGATAGAGTTCTCTGGCACTCTGTTCTCTCTGCCTATCCTGCAAGGGATATGGCGTGATGATATGTATGTATGTATGTATAGATATACTTTGATCGCAGGTGCCAGCCAAGTCTTGGACTTTGCTTAAAACTAGAGTCTCGGAACTCATCCCAAGCGTCCACTTGATTGATTGATTGTAAAACTTGCTATCGGAAATTTCATTGCGTAATATATAATAGATAAATATAAGTAAAAATATCCATGTGATGACGGAGTAAGAATACAATTCACCACCTAACTTACCCGTGGGTGATCGTAAGAGACGATTAAGGGATATGAAACGCATATAACATCTATGCAAGAGAAGGAAAACTCGAAACAAAACCCAATACCAACACGTCTGATCAGCGTGTAGTAGGTTAATTTCTTTCCCATTACGGAGAAGGCCCGAGCCCAACAGTGGGATATATATGGGCTGTGATGATGATAAAAAAATAACTTTAAAATATTTTTTATTTTTATAAATTCACATCTGTTTTTCCTAAAAGTAAGGGAAAACGCATCAGAATTATTGTGTCAAGAGCTGGGACTCAATATTTATGTAAGAAGAGTGTAACAGGTTAAGAAGAGTAGCTTCGTCGCTAATCTGTTTCACAAACGCGAAGTCCCGATGCTATGCTAGACGATAACGTTAGTGGACGGATCAAGTCCATTTGACTGCCCATAGTTATGTTGCGTATAGGTTTGAAGTGCTTCAACTATAAAGTTTACAGGATAACTAAGCAAAAATTCGTATATTTCACTATCCAGAAACGGCAGGAGTCCTCACAGTAACATATAGTGGCCCATAAAACCCTACTATTCTCATGAGTTAAGTGATAAGTTAAATCTAAAAAAGAAAGGCACCTCATTCAAGTCAAATATTTCCCACTGTTGGGTTGGAGCCTGCTCCATAATCAGGAGGTAATTGATCTACTATACCACGCTGGTCAGACGTGTTGGTATACTTTTATTTCGCGTTTTCCTTCTCTCACATAGATATTATATGCGTTTTAAATCCCTTAGTCATCTCGTACGATCAACCACGGGTAAGATAGGGGGTGGTGAATTGAATTGTTACTCCGTCATCACACGGAAAGTTCTATCATAGACTTCTATCATTTATGTATTCTAATTTGTAATCTCTTTTCTATCTTCATGTATAAAAGGTTTAGTCTATTATAGAGTGTCATTTTTTAGTCTTTTAAAAACACCACCCTTATTTTTTTTTGTGGTGGACTATGGACGTCGCACCCCGCCAAACCGGTCCGGGGTGACGGAAGAGGCGGCGCGCAACCCCATTGACCCACCCTGCAAGCACCTCTTCTTCGCGAGCGGGCCACCGGTACCCGATCTTTGTCTTCAGTGGCCCTTAAAAAAAAACACCACCCTGCACTAAGGAAAAAATCCTTGTATCGCGGGGGACTTTACAAATATGCAATTAACACAGACAAATTACACCCAGACTCAGAACAATACTTTGTGGAGCGCACAAAGTATTGTCCCACGGGGAATCGAACCCACGGGCACTGGCACCGCAGGTCGGTAGCTTAACTATTGCGCCATCTGTGCAGTCTAAGAGTGTCTTCTAAATCCTATATAATATACAGATTTCTAGACAATAATATAATTTATTTATCAATCATTATAATAATACATCTAAATAATTGTAAATAAGTACTAACTGAAGAGAACAATGGAGAAACTAGAACTTTCCATATACAAAGCCTAGCTTTATCCAGATAAAGTGAGTGCTCGAACCATCTTTATTGGAATAATAAAAAACTTTATGCGCTTCAAACTTTCGCTATTGACAAAGACTCATTTTACGAAGCATCGTGGAATTGAACTAAAATAAAACTTGTCTTGTATTGAGATTTCATTTACTTGAAACGATATTATATACTTTCTTTTATTTGTTTTTGATAACTACTTTTTTAATCAATCATATATTCTTATTACTTACATTCTTACTCTTCTTATTCTTTAAGTGTAAGGGAAAAAATATGGATTGCGTGAAGTTATGATATGGATAGAAAGGGAATGTACGCAGAGATGACATTGAATAGGATGGTTTAGAGGAAAAGGACATATTGCATCGACCCCAAGTAAGTGGTATAAGTGCATGATGATGATGATAATCGTCGAAATGATCGTAATACTATATATCGATTTTATATACTTTTATCAAATTGTGCCAAATCCATCTGATGTCATCATTACAACAATTATATTTCCAAGGAAAGTTGACGTGAAGATAAGCCGGTCATAAAACTACCGCTACTTTTGCAATATGCACGATTGAACAGGAATATATATTACGTCAACCCCTAGTAATTGGGATAAAAGCAGGATAATGATGATATTCTTAGACATAATTAAAGTGTGATTAATACTTTGGTTTGCTACTTTGGGCAGTCTAATGGCATATTTGCGCTAAGAAATCCTGTAACAAAGTTGTGTCAATCGAAAGTATATATTTAATTAAATGGAGGAATAAGATTTTAAATTGTTAATTTTATTTAAATGCCTTTGTTTTGTTAAAGATACCTATGTAAATCATTATCATTCTCCTACTTTTATATCAATTACTTGGGGTCGATACAATATGTACTCTTCTTTCATAGTACATATTGTGAAAGTTATTGGCAATAGTTTTATGACCGGTCACCTGCCAGACGTCAACCCTCTTTAGGAATATAATTGTTGACCAAACGCCATCAGATGAAGTTGGCCCAGGTCGTTATAAGGCTCTTAGTCGTCTTTTACGACATCCACGAGCAAAGTAAGGGTTGGTAGTAGTATACTTATGTAAATACTATTCAAAAAAGAAGTTGAATTATCAAGTCTTCCTCGTCCACATATGAAAACCTGAAACTTAGCAAATAATTTTCTGTTTTATATCATATATGTATAAAAAATAATAACCCATTTTTAAATTCTATAGGGGAAAAGTGGTACCCTGTAGAAACCCTATAGAAATAGATTAAAAAAATACCTAACAGCGTTTACGAGAAATTTTCCAAGTGTTTGAAATAAAAAGGTAACATTTGTACAAAAATATTTGCTATTAGTTAGAGGGGAACTCCAGTTGACAAGGTTAGGTGATGCGTTAAAGATTTGGTCCTTAATGAAAAAGGGAACTATAAGAAAGATTTTAACGTTGACATTTGTACTGAAAAATTGCCGCGAACTTATCTGGAAATAGAATTAAAGAGAAAAGGCTAAATATCCGAAACTCAAGAATTATTAGAGTATAACATAAAATGATAGTATTATAAAATTTCACTGTGTCTGGTCCAATGGCGATGGGGAGGGAATATGGTGGGTTATGGGACCACGCGTTGCCCTCCCATCACCCGGACGGAACAGGCGGCATGTGTCCGGACCGAAAACTATCTAAAAAAAAAAGTGGTCGTCTCAGTTCTATGACTATTGAAGCCCAACTTTTTAATGATATGGTTTTATTATCGATTAGGTAGAGTTGTAGCTAGAGGTACTTACATTTTACTACGTAGCTTTTAGGTTCACGTAATAAGGGGTAAGTCTACTAACATCTGGTGACTATCCTAAAATAAATTTATCTATTGGTCTATTTATGATAAAGGATGCATGATGTGAGACATTTTGACCTACGATGGTCCGATGTATTTGCTTAAGATTGTTTATCCATGTGTTGACGAATTTATTTCGTAGAATACAATGCACCATTCCCTATTTTGCCCGTAAGTATAGTAGCCCGAAATAGTAGAGATAAGCAAGAGAAGGAAAAACTCGAAATAAAACGCTATACTAACCCGCCTCATCTGTGTATATTGGGTTAATTTCTTTTTTACTGCGGAAGAGGCATAGACGTCTCTTTCGACCTGAGATGATTGTCTAGAATTTTTTTTAGGATGATATTAACTTCTACGTCCTGTAGGTATGCCCTATTATTAAGTGATGAATAGTGTTAACTACTATTTCAAACAAGTTTTTTTGCATGTTTTAAATTTAAAACATAATAACGGTTTAGAACGAACCTTTAAACTTTTTTAATGTCAGTAAAAGTTGCACTCCCACGTCATTGTGTATTCCAATTTTGAAAATAAAAAGCTTTACGAGCACTAAATGAATAAAAGAAACTGTAACTATAGAATTAACTCAGGCAATATTGCGGCGAAAATTATGTATCTATGAGTATACAATGTGTAGTACGAAATTGGTGTGGGGGCCGGATTAAAAATCACCAGTTCTTACTTTCACGTTTCTAAGAGAAGCAGTACTTTCCTGCAAAATTCATAGAACGTGGTGGAATGGCATTATCTATAAGTTCAACAGTAGAGGCCAGATGAAAGAATGATCGATCGATGTACTACGACACCAAATATAATCGGATTGGTTTTTCTATTGAGCAGTTTGCGTTTAATTTTTTTTTTATATTAAGATTTTTTAGGTCTATTAAATAATCTCAGGAGCATACCATTATTTATTTTAAGCTTAACATTATTTATTTTAAGTAGCACTATTATCTACTTTTTCAGCGCAAATATATAATCGTCCTTTTTTACTTAGGAGTATCGTAAAAGACGACCAGAGTATGTTATGCAGATAAAATTTATGCAAGAGAAAGAAATTTGATTTGAAAAAAAATCCTATACCAAACAATTTCACCAGTATGTTCAATTTTCCTTCCAATTTTAAATGAAATCTCAGCAAAATGAGATGTATATCAGCTGAAATGATAATTATAATAATAATAATAATGGGCATAACTACGGGGAAACCATGGCTCTGTTTATCACAGACTCAATGGTGAAACCGGCGCCGCACCGCTCGACACCCCTAGCCACTTGCACCAATGTTGCCCCCTGTTGCCCGTATGGCTTGTGTGCCTGTGGCGACTGTTTAGGGGGCCCATTCAGTGAGTTGGCGAGTCACCGTCTGCCACCGTTCATCTCTCAATATGGGTTTGTAGGCAGACGACAGTTAAAAATTCATAAATTTAAGATGAACCAGTCCACTAAGCACCCACTCCCATAATCAGATATTAGCTACCATAATCACACAATAGTTTTACACTTACCGCTGGCAGTCCACGTATGTTATGTGCAGACGTGGAATGTCATCGGTAGATGTCCCATCCCAATATTTAGATTAAATTTCTCCAAAGGCCTCTGCGTGTTGGATCCATATCCCCATGTAAGCCTCCCAAAGGACCGGGCATCTTCCCTATGGAAGATCCCGTGAAAAAAGGAGATAATGATTATAGAATGACGTCTGAAATATAGAATGACGATCTGAAGATTAATGTACGAAAAATTGATAACATATTTAGGCAGGAGCCTGCAGCATTTAATAGTGGTAGGACCACACTGTTATAGTTTTTTGTTTAAAGGAAGGGGTAGTCCGTCCGAGGTAGTACCGCACTCTCACAAAAAAATGACGTCTGAACAGTGGCAATATGCTGCCATGCTTCATTCTGTGAATGAGAGACTTGCCAACCCAATTTTCTGGGTATGGTTGGAGTTTTCATTGGTGGCCTAGCTGTATCCCTGATATTGTAAAAAAAAAAGTATTTAACGAAGTTTTTAAATTCATTTTACAATTTAACGTAAGTATGTATGATAACGTAAGAGTTTTATCTATGTTTAGCTGTGATGTATTGCAAGCTTTGCGCATGTTCATCCTGCACTTAACCCACTTTCCAAGATCTATTTTACGACTTGCAAGAAGGACTATGCTACGTACGCGTATTAAGATTTCAGTATCAGCGCAAGCACCTGAATAAAATATTTAATAGCGGCATTTACATAAAATTTATATGCATACAATACTTTTTTTAATTTAATAATCAGAACTACTTACATAAATTTCTGTGTGGTGGCAGTTTCGAATACTACCAACCCTTACTTTGCTTGAGGGTATCGTAAAAGGCGACTAAAAGCTTTATATAGATCTGAGTCAACTCTGAGGCTGATCTGATGCCAACTGGTCAACAATAACATTCCTAACAAGGGTTGACGTCAAGCATGCGACCGGTCATAAAACAATTGGTAATAATTATTTGCAATATTTATGATAATGTGTACATATTAAGTCGACTCCAACTAATTGGGCAAAGAACAGGATGATAATGAATCAACCCAATAAAATAAAATTTTAAGCCTCACGATTTGCTTCTATTGTTTGAGATTGTGTTATTTTGAGGAAACTTTTAATAATAACAGGGTCGTCCCACCAGTGTAAAGCATTTGACATTGTAGACATTATGTATTCGGAACAATGATCCGGACGGATATCTTTCAATATAATAACATGTATATTTTTAAAAGGATATCTATTGATATACTATTCTATATATGCCTTTTATATTGCCTATGTACCCTGATAGCACTCCGATTCTCTGAGTGGGTTTGAGATTTTCATTAGTAAGCAGTGGCCTAGCACTAGCCTTTTTATTACTAGGGATACTGCAAGGCCACTACCTTTGTCCATGAGCGGCAGTAATTATTACCCATCTTGCGTGTATCATCAGATGTGGTGTTAGTTCGTTTGCCATCATAAACAATAAAAAATAAATCTTCAATGGTTAAAGAATTTTTAAAATTGGTGTAGTGGTTTAGGCGTAAATAATAACAAAACGACATTCCATATATCTATGAGCAGTAGTGAACAATTATTATCGGATACTATTGCTTATATGCTAATATAAGAAATAACGAAGTCTAAAAAGCCTTGAAATCAATTAGTAAAATCATCCTCCAAATTTTCTAGACCAATAATAACTTTCTAAATTTAGTTTATAGCGGCACCAAACCTATAAATATGACTTTAATCAAGTTTGAAAAGATTCATTTTACAAAACGTGAATATTTTAGAAGTATCTACTCCAATATGAACTGAACTCAATAGTTAGATGGAATTTATTTGAGTTTGAACATCTTCGTTCAGAATTCAATTCAGTTCAAGTTTGCTTTTAAACTGTTATAGTTTGGTCTAGAATACTATTGTTTTATCGAATTTCATTGTTATTAATGGAATACGTGAGGTATATGCAATTTTCAAAACTCTCCTCATTGTGTTGAATTAAGATAATATTTATTTTACTTCTTCTAATCGACTGTAACTGCATAATATCGTACATAATAGAACATGTGCTTGACTGTCCAAATTCTGCAGTGCACTGGAACTTTGCTTAAAAGACACCTAGATATCCAAAATGGTAAACCACTACGAAGCCTTCGTTTCGAATGACTTTAATTTATACAATTAATTATTAAAGTAAATTAATAATAAATACATTAATTTATATCTACATAATAAAGCGGGAGAATGATAAAATAAAACTACGTTACGAACTACGGATTACAGCAATAAGGCAAGCGTTCTTGGACATTTGTTGAGTGGGGTGGAAGCACCAAAACAAGTCCATAGCAAGGGTATCAAAACATATTGCGAACATTAAGTGAGCTGAGCGGGAAGTAGGGTAGCTGTACAACAATATGTTGGGTCGGGCTTAGCTGTAGTTTCGTAACTTGTACGGAAATTACAAGTACAATCCAGTCCGTTGATTTCGAGATGTTTTCGTCGTGACTACATGAGTTTGTATTAAGATACTTGTTTTTCTCAGTACAGTTTTATGGATGACCTAGTTTCTAATGGTCTTTGATATAGCCTTTGACTTTTAACTTGTTCTTTTTTATATATATAAGTAAAATCATACTGTGTAAACTCTCACATTTTCGTTGATGTCGTAAAAGATGACTAAAAGGTGTACATCAAGCAGGCGCAAGGCACAAGACCTTCCTTGGAAATATGACTACAGGCGTACTGATCATAAAACTGCTGCTAAAAGTATTGCAATATGTGTGATGGCAGAAGGAACATGTTGCGTAGATCCCAAGTAATTGGGATAAGAGCAAGATCATAATAATGAATATTTTTTATAAGTAAAAGGTTACAGTTAGGAATAAATAACTGAAGATCGTCATCATCATTTCAGCTATATAAATTCCACTGTTAGGCTCGGGCCTTTTCCACAACTGAAGGAAGATTGACCTACTATTCCACGCTGTAGAAATAGGGTTTAATTTCAAATTTTCCTTCTGTTCCATCTATGTTACCCGCATATATCTCTTAGTTGTCTTTTACGACAACAACGCGCAAGAGATGGAGTTGATTATATTCTTACTCCGTCACTACTCGGATAATTGGCTCAGAATTAAAGCATTATAATATTAAATTTCAGGATTTTTTTCTAAAGTTTGTATAACAACTAGATGTAACTATATTTTGCTACGGAATGTCCTATGGGAAATTTACTACGAGTAAAGCTAGGGAAACAGGTGCCGATGCGATGAGACATAAAAAGTGTCTAAATTATTTTAGTTATTTCATGCACTAAAATTAAAATATATTAATATTCAAATTCTCCAAAGGATGAACGATATGAATGTGGGAGTCCAGATGGGCGACTCAGTGGTCACTGCTCTGCTTTATGCAGATGATGCAGTCCTGCTGGCACAGTCAGCGATTGACCTGCAGACCCTAGTCGACACAATGACAGAAGATTGTAAGAAAAGGGGTCTACGCGTGAATGTGAGCAAAACCAAAATAATGGTCTTTGAAAGAGATAAAACCAGAACAGATGTAAGAGTAACAATAGGTAATGATGTACTAGAGCAAGTGGATGAATTTGTATATCTTGGATGTGGATTTAGCCGAGATGGAAGGTACACCACTGATATAGAGCGAAGAGTGAATGCGGGAAATAGAGTGAACGGAGCGTTGGGGCAACTTCTCGGCAGCCACCACCTCAGCCAGAAGGCACGTGTAGCAATACATAACGCAGTGCTTGTCCCAACATTACTGTATGGAAGCGAGAGTTGGGTATGCAGAAAAGAGTATGATAGTAAAATTAATGCGGTCGAAATGCGATCTCTGCGGAAAATCTGTGGAGTTAGGCTGACCGACCGCATTCGTAACGACGACGTAAGAGAGCGAGTAGGTATGAAAGAGAGTATTGGTGTAAAGATGCGAAAGGGAATGCTCCGATGGTTCGGACATGTGGAAAGAATGCCGAACGAACGCCTGGTTAAGAAAATATACAATGCGAAAGTGGAAGGATGTAGGTACCGAGGGAGACCGAGACTAACCTACCTAGACCAGATCGGTCATGTACTGAAGGAAGGTGGAGTCAAGAGTCTCCGAAACCGGCGAGCGTGTATGAAGAGAATTATGAATGTTGAGGAAGCGAGTGAAGTATGCAGAGATAGAGTTCTCTGGCACTCTGTTCTCTCTGCCTACCCTGCAAGGGATATGGCGTGATGATATGTATGTATGTATGTATGTATATTAATATTAAAATAATTATTTCCGGTTAGTCCGTAAAAGTTTAAATATGAATTGGTCTGATGAAAAGGGAAGAGAGGTCGACCCTTTTCTTGAACCGACTGGGCGGTTCAATACCGATCAATTTGTAGCCAATCCCTAATATGTCAGTTAAACTACTGTGTGATGTATTTTACTAATTTGGCTTCTAGTATTAAAAGTTGTTTGTATTTCCGTGTGGTGACGGATTAAGAATACTATTCATCACCCCATATCTTACCCGTGGGTGATCGTACGAGACGACTAATGGATATAAAATGTATATAACATCTATGCGAGAGAAGGAAAACTCGAAACAAAACCCTATACCAACACTTCTGACCAGCGTGGTATAGTAGGTTAATTTCCCTCCTATTACGGAGGAGGCTACTGTGGTAGGACCACGCTGTTGACATTTCTCTGTCTGCAGCCACGGGCCGGTCCATCCGGGGCAGTACCACACTCCCGCAGAAAATCGACGTTTGAGCAGTGGCAATGTGCTGTTGCGCTTCGTTTGGTGAGCGGGGGAGCCGGAAGCTCAACTTTCTGGGTGTGTTTACGTGTGGTGGGTTCAGGTGGTGCCTGAAACTTGCGGTGGTGTAGTCTTGGTTGGAGTATTGAGCGTGAGATGCTGACATGGGTGACAGTACAGGGAGATCTGGTGGAAATGGTCATCGCCGGCCACCTGCCGATTAGCAGGGGACCCGAACCCAGGATTATCCTCCCTGGCGGCTATCCCACCAACCGGTGAAAATCCCGTTGTGTAGTCGTTGTGCCGGAGCAGGAAACCGGAGTGGATTACAGCGGCTGCACACAGGGGGGCACCGGGGGCCCTTCCATGTTTCGTGTCACCTTCTCACAAAACTCACCCTCCCAACCATGCACTGTGCCCTACACCTTTTTTTTGGTACCACCGAATCTCATTGCACGCATCCACACTCCCATCCTCCTCTTTTTAAAAAAATCCTAATGAAAAGAGACAGAAAAAAGAGAAAGTTTTTTACGGCGGTCCCCTTATCCACATTGATGTGGATTTTTGACATATCAGGGGATTACATAGCAATCTCGACGCTGTTCACCACCATCTCGAGACGGCGCGGCCTGCCTTGCTTTTTTTAACGGAGACACAGATAGGCGCTCCAGATGATATTTCGTACCTTAATTAACCCGGCTACGAGTTGGAGCACTCCTTCCGTCGTAAGGCCGGGGTGTGCGTGTTCATTCGGGGTGATATCTGTTGTCGCCGGTTCCGGGCTCTCGAACATGATGACCTGTTAATCTTGTGGTTGCGCGTAGAATATGGAGGGTTTACCCGCATCTACGCGTGCCTCTACAGGTCGCATGGTAGTGATTCGGGGTCAACTCAGTTATTTGAGAACGTCCAATGGGGGATTGATGAAATATTGGAGCAGTGTCCATCAGCGGAGGTGGTGGTTCTTGGAGACTTCAACGCTCATCATAAAGAGTGGTTGGGGTACCGAGCCACTGACCTCCAGGGTCGATATCTCTTCAATATGGTCACGGCCTAGGGACTCTCACAACTGGTGACACAGCCCACCCGTGTTCCAGACATTGAGAGCCATGAGTCTTCTTTACTGGATCTTCTGTTGACTACACACCAGCAAGGATATCGGGTAGTGGTTGAAGCCCCTCTTAGGTTATCTGACCACTGCCTGATCCGTAGCAGAGCCCCTGTTGCGAGGCCTAATCGCTCTACAGCGACTGGGACTCGCAGAGTCTGGCAATATAAGTCAGCAGATTGGGATGAACTTCGTGAGTTTTACGCATCCTACCCATAGAAGCGGCTTTGCTTCGCCTCTGAGGACCCTGGCGTTTGTGCGGTCTGTGTTATCGAAACGGTTATTACGGGGATGGATTTATTCATCCCGAATACCAAAATACCCGTCGGCGGCCGAAGCAGTCCACATCTCAGGCCTGGAATAGGGCTAAAAATTGTCAAGACCTGAACGTCAGAGCGGTGAAGCGAAAATTTAACGCCGCTTCTAGATCTAGTAAGAAGGCTATTGCCAGTGCCAAGACAGAACATGTTGCTAGAATTGGCGAGCGATTGGAGAGTTATCCCGCTGGGAGTCGTGCATTCTGGTCACTCGCCAACGCTGCCCAAGGCAACTTCTGCCGGTCCAATCTCCCACCACTATAGAAAAGCGATGGAAGCCTAGCCCACAGCGCAAAGGAGAAGGCCGATCTTTTAGGTCAATTCTTTGCCTGTAACTCGACTTTGGACGCGGGAGCTGCCACACCACCTACCATCCCGCGGTGTGACAGCTATTTACCTGAAATCCGTATCTCGCAGCGAGCGGTCAGGCGGGAACTGCGGCTTTTAGACGTCCATAAGCCGTGTGGGCCGGATGGCATCCCTGCAGTGGTCTTAAAGACGTGCGCCCCTGAGTTAACCCCCGTCCTCATGCGCCTATACTGACTTTCCTACGATACTATCAGTAGTAGGGTTCCATCTTCGTGGAAGGTCGAAGGGCCCTTCTATCGAAACTACCTTCTTATGGAATCCCCGAGGGACTCTGTCAATGGATCGCCAGCTTCCTGGAATAGAATTAATATTATAATTATAAAAGTCGTCGTCGATGGCTCTTGCTCCGATACCATGACCATTAACGCTGGTGTACCACAGGGCTCGATGCTCTCCCCGACGCTGTTTATCCTGCATATCAATGACATGCTCTCTATAGAGAATATGCATTGCTATGTGGATGACAGCACGGGTGATGAGTGGTATACCGAGCATCAGAATATCCCTCGGAGTATATTACAGGAAAAAAGGACTCAACTTGTGTCTGAAGTCGAGCGCTCTCTGGGGCGAGCCTCGAAATGGGGTGAACGGAACTTATTCCAGTTCAATCCCACTAAGACACAAGTTTGCGCGTTCACTGCAAAGAAGGTCCCGTTTGTCATGGCGCCTCAGTTCGAAGGAGTAACTCTCCAAATTGCCGAGAGTATTGGGATCCTCGGCGTCGAAATATCAAGCAAAGTAAGGTTTAGGAGTCATTTGGAGGACAAAGCCAAATTGGCAAGTAGAAAGCTGGGCGTCCTGAACAGAGCCAGGCGGTACTTTACACCGAGACAACATCTTGTGTTATATAAAGCACAAGTCCGCCCTCATGTGGAGTACTGCTCACATCTCTGGGCAGGCGCGCCCAAATATCAGCTAGACTCACTTGATTCCCTGCAAAGACGTGCTGTTCGAATCGTCGGTGATCCCAATCTCACGGAAAGACTGGAGTCATTGGGGAGCCGGAGAGACTTTGGGTCGCTCTGTGTACTCTACAGGCTCTTTCACGGGGAGTGCTCTGAGGAACTATTTGACTTGGTACCACTGTCACCATTTTATCACCGTACCACTCGACACTGCAGCAGGGTTCATCCATTTCACCTGGAAACGATACGGACATCTACTGTACGTTTACAGTGATCATTTCTACCACGTACGTGCAAGATCTGGAATGAACTACCTGCTGCCGTGTTTCCCGAGCGCTATGACATGTCCTTTTTTAAACGAGGTTTAAGAAGAGCTCTTTCTTCACGGTTGGCAGCGGTCTAGCTGTGCTCTGGTATTGCAAAGGTCCATGAGCGGTAGTGTCACTTACCATCAGGTGTGCTGCTTGCTCGTTTGCCACCAACGGCAATAAAAAATAAAGTTCCAAGCCCAACAGTGGGACATTTATGATGTGGATGACGGCTGTGATGATGATGATTAAAAGTTGATGATATTTTCATTCACTCAGGATAAAAAGAATCCTGGATCAGTTTCTCGTTAAAGAAATTTGTCATGACGAGATCCTTGTTAAAATATTTTTGTTTTATGGTTGTTTATTTACAGATTCTCTATTCGTATAAGTTATAGTAGTATCTTATCATCATCATCACTCTCCTGCTCTTGTC
Organism: Lymantria monacha; assembly: GCA_905163515.2. Taxonomy (NCBI): domain Eukaryota; kingdom Metazoa; phylum Arthropoda; class Insecta; order Lepidoptera; family Erebidae; genus Lymantria; species Lymantria monacha. Next base: position 28,352,170 of record LR991090.1, on the reverse strand, counting down.
TCAATTAGTTGGGATCGACGCAATATGTACTCATCTATATTGCATAAGTTATTGAAAATAATTTTATGACCGATCACCTACCTCGCGTCAAACCTCCTTAGGAATGTAACTATTGACCAAACGGCATGCTTTGAGATTGTCTCAAGTCGATATAAAACTTTTAGTCGCCTTTTACGGCATCCACGAGTAAAGTAAGGGTTTGTAGTATTTGTAGTCACTACCACACACCACTTATATTAGTATTATATTTAATGGATAGATAATATTTGAAAGATTACCACTTGATCGGCTAAATAATATAACTATTCTAACTTTTAAATACTTAGAATCATAACATGTTTCAGGTATTTTCAAACCTCTATCACATTTTCGAGAATTACAATGAAACGTTTTTGTAAAATTTAATTCATTTTATGCAACTTACATATTTTAACGATTTTAATTAATGCTTTTAAATGTTTAACATTAATAGTTACAAATTAATATTAGCATGCAATATTGACGTTATTTCAAAACTCAAACCGTCCTAATTTAGTTGACAAGCTTCTGACAATCGGTTCTTAATTACAAAAATTAATTGACCACCCTCCAAGTAAACAATACTGTTGTAAACATGAGTAAATTGCCAATTAACTGGCTCTTTGTCAGTTTGTTTGTCCTGCCTTCCAGGTTTTCTATTAATTTGTACCTATTAAATGCAAAATATTTTCCTTTTCTTTCCGTGTGGTGAAGGAATAAAAATATACTGTGACATAACTCCTTACTTTGAGACTATAAAAGATGACTAAGATATATTAGCAGACAATGTCACTGAAAAAGAAGTAAATCTCTTAAGAAAATGTACACCTGAATTACCGGCATGGCGTAATAGTTCGATATTTCTTCCATTTTGGAGGAGGCTCGAGCTCAAGTGTGGGACGTATCTAAGGTGAGATGATGATAACGATGGTGAATATTCTGCCATAGGATTTGTGATAATAATAATAATTTATATTTTAAAGCTTGAGTTTACAGAAGGAATACTTCAAATAAATATTTAAGTCTTCTTGAAATAATTTTAGCTTATACCAATAAGTCTGACTAGCGTGGCCACCTAGAGCGAGAAATTAACCTACTACGAGGTTAATTTCTCGCTCTAGGTGGCCTCAGTCCAATAGTAGTACCTGGACGGGCTGCGAGAATATTAGAAGAGGAGCTAAGTAAACTATAAAGAAATATGAGAATACTAGCCATGGGTGATGGGTTTACTAAGAAGATAATCTGAGAAGCTTTCTCTTTCCTGTGAGTCTTATTAATAAATGAGCACCAGATACTTAAGCAAGAGAACAAAATCTTGAAATAATAATGACTTGTACTCGCGCGGGATGGTTTAGGCGAGGTGTAAAAAATACTGATTTAATTTTAATAATCCCACTACTACGCTAAATCTTAAGATAGACGAAAGTAGCTTGTATGCATTCATTGACTACTGCAACTCATTCTATTGAAATTTCGCATATACGTCGATAGCAAAACAGAAATGGAATAGAATATATATTACTTTATCCACTATACGGTCTTAGTCTATTACTATATTGAGAAGAGAAAAAAGAACTATTCCCGAAGATAAAATTTATTTTTGTTAAAATCTACATTAACGCGAACAAAGCCGCTAGATATTGACAAAACTAAGCAGCGATAATAGTTACAATTTAGGTTGCTACCAATACTTTGTTTGTTAACAATCGTATCGTGACTAGGTTTATCATTTTATACCTCTCAAAACTTGTAAGCAATAACAATATTTAATGTAAAATGATTTGGTGAAATCGTCATAAAGTTTTGTATTTACGCAATCTGTTTAGAATATTGTACTTTAACACGCAGCGTTGTTTTGAAAAATATTCTAAGTTATATTTCATTTAGTCACGGATTTGGAGAATTTGAAAATAACACTAATAATTTGAAATTAACTTATTTTTACGGATTCTATCGCGTTTGTATTTGATTTTTAATTTGTCGATGACTCGAACACTTTACAACGTTCATGGCTTACTAGTAAATTGTTTGTTAAATTGTGCTTACTAGTAAATTGTCATAATTAAGTGATTATTATTAATTTATTAATAATATTAACTAACGATATTGTTAGAATAAACAGTAACTTTACTTATGATTTTGTTTTCCCAGGATATATATGTAGTCTATAAAAACAAATGTTATGTTTATGATTAATAACGATATTTTGAACTCGAATGTTTAATAATAACTGAATGTAAACAATTTAAAACTTTTTATATACTTTTCTGTTTGTACTGACTATGTATTTGTATCAAAAAGTGGGTCAAATTTTAATAACTAATACTATAGCGGGTAATTTCTGTAAGAACGATGACTTCTTGGATGTAAAACTCCATAGTCCTCCCATAACCGTAGACGTTACTAATGCAGGACAATACTTTCTGCGAACTACAAACTGTTGTGCTAAATCTATATGTAATTTGTCTGCTTCAATTATATATCTGCAAAGTGCACCGCAATACAAAGATTATTTCTCTAGTGCAGAGTAGTCTGTAAAAAAACAACTTTAGAATCTAACTCTTTAATTTGAATGAGAGTGAATCTAACTCGAAATAAAAGAGCGTACGTTGAATAGATATGGTCTAAGAATAAGAGTTGAGTTAGAGACTTAAGTGGCGTTTAAATGCTATTTAAGTGTGATAGTAATTATCGTATTCCTCTTAGTTATATTTTTTTAAGGTCACCTTTAGTCTTAATATTTTTGATATGAATATAGCGGTTACCCGAGTGTCCGTTGTATGGAGTAAAGAGTAATGGACGATAAATATTTACACTAACGAAACGTGTCCATCCAACCAGTTCACAGATTAAAATATTTTCTTAAAAAGTTTTATTTTGAGTTTTAATTTTATGTGTAATACAGACAAAAAAATACTAAAAAGAAATTTTGTTTAGTTTTTCGAATTGCTGACACTTTTCTTATTAGATAAGTATTAAAGCTCTTAAAAGGAAAGAAAGTGATAGTGATTGTATTCTTCCTCTATCAGAGAGAAAAAAAGGAATAATAATTTTTCTTTATTTTTCTTTCATCATCTCAGCTCATATACGTTCCACTGTACGCACGCTGGTCAGACGTGTTGGTATAGGGTTTCGTTTCGAGTTTTCCATCTCTTGCATAGATGTTATATGCATTTTATATCCCTTAGTCGTCTCTTACGATCAGCCACGGGTAAGATAGGGGGTGGTGAATTGTATTCTTACTTCGTCACCACAAAGAAAATATAAATAATTTTTCTTGATTAAAATATATATTATTCTTTATCTTATAGTAATTTAAAAATTAAAAAGAATAGTCTTATACTTATGACAAATTGTGAATATTATATTATTAGTTAGGCAATTTATTAAAAATATATACGATTAATTAATAAAATATATTGACAAATATATTAGACTAAAAATATATTTTGTATGTACAATAATAATATATAATGCATATAATGCATGTGCACGTGTGTGTGTGTGACTTTGTAGCTAAGAGCAGTTACAAATTGAGAATATACCGAAAATAATATTATAATCCAAAATCGAGAACATCTGCACAAGACAAAAATTTTTTGCTCACCAAAATTGAATATGAATTTCAGATCTCAAGATCATTTGGCATAAACAAGAAAACCTTTTTTTTTTCTTTTTTTTTTTTGGCTGGTCTGGACACATGCCGTCCGTTCCGACCGATGCAACGAAAAGGTAGGGTGCGGCCCCATAACATACCGTAGTTACTACCCATCGCTATTGAACTGGCCACTGGTAACGTATCCTTGGTACTAGTAAACTAGAAAGCCTTTAGAGCAAACCTATTTTATATTAATACACTAAAAAATACTAGTTATGTGGTAGCAGCTTCGAATACTACCAACCCTTGCTTTGCTTGTGAGTGTCGTAAAAAACGACTAAGAGCCTTATAATGACCTAGGCTAAATCCATCTGATGCCGTTTGGTCAACAATTACATTCTCAAGGAGGGTTGATGTCGGGCAGGGCGCCGGTTATAAAACTATTGCCAATAACTTTTACAATATGTACTATGAAAGGACTATACATATTGTATCGACTCTAAGTAATTGGGATAAGAGTAGGAGAATGATGATAATGAGATTCAAAATTAATGTACACTTAAATTAATTTCGTTCCGGAAAATCTGTGGAGTTAGGCTGACCGACCGCATTCGTAACGACGACGTAAGAGAGCGAGTAGGTATGAAAGAGAGTATTGGTGTAAAGATGCGAAAGGGCATGCTCCGATGGTTCGGACATGTGGAAAGAATGCCGAACGAACGTCTGGTTAAGAAGATATACAATGCGAAAGTGGAAGGATGTAGGTACCGAGGGAGACCGAGACTAACCTACCTAGACCAGATCGGTCATGTACTGAAGGAAGGTGGAGTCAAGAGTCTCCGAAACCGGCGAGCATGTATGAAGAGAATTATGAATGTTGAGGAAGCGAGTGAAGTATGCAGAGATAGAGTTCTCTGGCACTCTGTTTATCTGCCTACCCTGCAAGGGATATGGCGTGATGATATGTATGTATGTTAAATTAATTTTACCTTAAAATTATATTATTCAAAATTACTGAGAATCGAAAAATTTATACTTTTACCAAACAAAACAAATCACTCTATCTATTGACATAGCATTAAACAGCCAACTTAAAGTTTTAAGCTGAACCAAACACTACGGATTAATCCATCCACTAATCAATTCAGCCCAAACACAGCATTAAAGTAAAGGCATCTTGAGATTACTGAAGTATCCTTGGCCACATTACACGATAGTTAAGGAGTTGGAGACAAACTTCGACCTATAAGTTGTATCGTTAACCTCCGAGTCTTATACACGAAATATATAAGGGACGATGTCATTTTGATGTAGTGTATTTTGGTGGATAGAGGGCATATAAATTATAAATTGTTTTGGGTAATCGTGTTTACTAGATCGGGATTATTATATTTTTCCATGTGGTGACGATGTAAGAATACAATTTACCACCCCTATGTTGCCCGTGGATGATCGTAAGAGATGACTAAGGTATATTATAAGGTTCCGTACAATACCAGCGTGAAGCATCACAACATCGCGAGCCAATCACCATGCGTTGAAATGACGCGATATGTTCTCTGATTGGCCCACATAGTGTCATAGACCATAGTAATTTTTCTCTGTTTGCCCTCTGTTTTGTATTGTTAATATTAGAATACACGTTGTTCACACATACGATTGAGTACTAATTTATTGGTAAGCCTAGATTACGCACAAACAATATATAAAACGCAGATTACATCTATGAAAGAGAAGAGGAACTCGAAACACAACCCTATACCAACACGTCTGATCAGTGTTGTATAGTAAGTCAATTTTCCTCCCATTATGGAGGAGACTCGAGACCAATAATGTATTTTTACATATTTTTTTTTACGCTGTGCAAAATGCATTTATGTATTCCCCTTGCAAGGTGCAAGGGGATAGCAAGGGGGTATGAAAGACTCGTCGATACAAGATGGCATTGGAATACCCACTAAAAACCAACAGCGCTTCATTACCTCGTCTATTTTGGAGTGCCAAAGGGTCGCCTTTTGGGCATGCGACTTTGACGTCTCCGACGTTTGGCGCAGCGGCCACGTCCCAGATTTCAGCTATCAAGGGAGGTAGAGACGCGCGTAGTCTCTGCGCCGTCTACCTAATTGTCTTCTGCAGATGGGGTGAACGTGGGCGTCAGCTTCTCGCGTTCGTTCAGCGGCCTCTTTTTGCGCTATCACGGCGTTGCAGAGGTCATGGCCGACCAGCCAAGCATTTTCCATCACTGCCAAGCATTTTAGTTTATTTGACTACACTATAGCTCGCCGCAAAAAAAAAGATGTGTGATATGTTTTCTTAATTGATTTTGCATATGCACGAGATGGAAAATCGAAATAAAAACCTTAAATCAACTCGTCTGACCAGCGTGGTATAGTAGATCAAATAACCTCCTATTTGAAGACAGACTTGAGTATGACGAGACCAATAGTAGGACATACATGATTTCATTAGCTTGTTTATAAGTTCTTTTTGTAAAGTGAGCTTCAGTTTACAAAAAGTACTTCATGAGAAGAACTTACAAGTAATAGAAAATCCATCTAATTACTTTGTAAATTTGACGAAGTGGTCTAGATGTTGATTATTGACAACGTTTTGGCTGTATGCCAACAGACAGATACGTAAAAAATCCTCCGTCTCAGATAGAATTTATCGAAACGTTAGACTTATACTAAGTTTTTATTTAGTGAGAATGGTTTGGTGTGAATTGGTTTTGTAGCAAACATTACGATGATACTTAAATGTCATTACACTTGTCGTCCCTTGAACCAAATTAATATATTTTTAAATGTAGTTGAATTGAAAAATTATCGCAAGAATATAGAATTAAATCTAATGATAGTTATTATAGGCAATTTATACTCCATCTTGCATTAAAGCCTCGAATCATTATAACACCTATATGTACATCTCCTAGTCATGATCATCTCGCTCTTATTCCAATTGCTGGGGGTCCACGTAATATGTCATCTTCTTCCATATCATCCTATCAGACGTCATCTCTGTAGTCACTCTCAGACTATCCATGTCATGCCTCATGCAGTCAATTCATCTTTTTTTTGGTCTTTCTTTACCCCTAACATTCATACTTAAAACTTTTCTTACAACATTATTTTCAACCCACTTCATGATATGTACATCTCCTAATATAAAAATAATTTTGATATATGTACTTATTTGTAATAATTATTCACAAATACTATTAAAAGCAAATATTTATATCGCATACCTCATCTACACCCATTAGATTTGTACATACATGTAATTTGTTACTTGTTTGAGTAGGGCCGACATCACTATCTTTGACTGGCATACGTATTAAGATAACCATAGTCTTAGTAATATAAATTCTAGTTGCTACAAGGTATATTATATATTAAATATTAGATTATAATAATTAAGTAGAATGATTTCTAATGTTTACGCAAATTTGGAATAAAACTATTTTACGGATTTGGAATAAAACTATTTTACGGATTCTATCACGTTTGTATTTGATTTTTAATTGCCCATGTTCCGTGTTCAAAACATCGGGAAATTAAAAATTAAATACAAACGTGATATAGTCTGAGAAAATTGTTTAATTTCACATAATGATTATATCTGTGTGGTGACAAACCATATACCAACACGTCTGACCAGCGCGGTATAGTTGGTTAATTTCCCTCCCATTACGGAGGAGGCTGGAACTCAACAGTGGGACATACATAGGCTGTTATGATGATGATGATGATGTGGGTTCGAATCCTACTTGTAATAATCATTTTTCGCTCGTAATTGGATTTTTATAAAGTTATTGTTTATTTATTATACTCGTATTTAACTTATGGTGTATTGCAGTGTGAAAGGAACAAATATTTCTCATTTCTGGTAAAACCATTATTTTACGGTTACAGTTTTATTTTAACTTAACAAGTACAATACTTATTATGTTTCAAAATCATTAAATGTTTTTAAGCGGTATATTAAAGATCAAAGCGTAGAAATTCGATTCGTTTTAACATTACATGTATAATGAACCAACGCTTGTTTTTGATCATCTCCCCTTTTCATAATCCTCCTTATATTGTTGCGGTTATTAGAATTAAAAATTATTCTATCCAAAGTTGCGCAAACATAAAATTATTTGTTTATCTTATTTTTGATGTCTATCTATGTGGTGACGGAGTAAGAATACAATTCGCCACCTCCTATCTTACCCGTAGGTGAGTGTAAGAAACGACTAAGGGATATAAAACGCATCTAACATCTATGTATGCAAGAGAAGGAAAACTCGAAATAAAACTATACCAACACGTCTGACCAGCGTCGTATAATAGGTCAATTTCCCTCCCATTACTGAGGATGCTCCAGCCCAACAGTGGGATATATATGAGCTAAGTTGATGATTTTGTTTTTAATGGAATATCTATAGTTTCTTTGTAATATTTTTTTTACTCTATCTGATGCCATCAAAAAACTCGGTAGACTGATGACTGAGGTCATCAAGGTTGCAGGAAACCGTTGGATGCACAGGACTGTTACAGATGGCATTCTCGTGGGGAGGCCTATGTCCAACAGTGGACGTTTGCGGGCTGATGGATGGATGGATGGATGATGCCATCTGATCAATAATTACATGTTTGTCAAATTCAAATTGTTTATTGCATTCATATGTACAAATTGATGTTATAACAGGTCAACATGAACCCTGATAGGACACATTAATTTTTCACAGGTAAGATAACATTATATTTCAATTTTTATCTCTACGTGTAAAATACGGGGTTAATTTTTTTTTTCCCAATAAAAGTATTAAACATTAATTTAAAATCTTATTGAATTTAAAATGAGCCCAAATAAGTACTAGTACTCTTATCCCTATTACTTGGGGTCGATACAGTATGTGCTCTTCTTTCATAATACATATTGTAGACTAGCTGATGCCCGCGACTTCGTCCGCGTGACATTCAGTTTTACTACGAACCCCTATTTGAAACTTAAAAATTCAAACTCGACCAAGTATTTCCGGCAGCCACTTGACCATTTTCATCAAGGACGACGCTTTCTGCAATTTTATTTAAAACATCGGCAAATTCTTAAGCATGTGAATTAGTGTTGCCCAAATGCAAGACTCTTGCGAGGCTCGCGAAACTTGCAACTTTTGCTTTTAGAATAACACAAAGTTATTTATTTTGATAGAAGTAAAAAATCCCCATAGACATTAAAAATCCAACTAAATTAATGAAATTCTATTCATCTAGTGGTAGTAGCTGTACAACTATCAATAATTAGGTACATACCACTAAACGGAAGTGGGGCTATTATTCTTCCGTGTACTGTTATTACTCGTAAGAATACGAAATGTTGACAATCCTTTCTTTGCTAAGAAAATCGTAAAATCATGTCTAAGGGAGCACTGCGAAACTCTTGCAGCAAGTCTTGGTCTTGCATTTGGGCAACACTAATGTGAATGGTGACCTTGGCTTTGCTTGCATGTTGATGGTTAGAGTCAGCTTTCCTACTTGGGGCCACAGATAAGAATACTTCAGTGAAGCATTGATCTCATCAGTTCTATTGCCTCGAGTTTTAACAGGAAGGATTTGCCGAAAATCTCTAAAGAAAAGCACCATTGACTTTTCATTACGATCTCGTAGTGCTCGATTTACGACCTCTACGATTTTTTTTTATTTATCATTGTCCAATCAACGCAAACGATTAGACAGCTATCCTTAATAAAAACACTAATAGTGGTAAAGCCACAGTTGATAGTATTCTTTCTACAGCCACGGGCCGGTCCGACCCCCAGTCGAACCTAGTACCCCATTCTTGCAGAAAAGCGTCTGAACAGTGGTAATGTGTTATTTTCGCTTCATTTGTAAGAGGCGGCGGGTCGGCGCAGGCGCGATTACCTGCGTCTACTTGCCTTAGCCGAAGCCCCGGGTGACTGGAACGGGGAATAGTCTGTCACCCGCGGAGAGGCTGACCACGTGAGGGTGAAGCCCGAAGCCCGCGTCATCGGGGATGGTACTCGATAGGCCCAATGGTGATGGGGAGGGAAAACGGTGGGTTATGGGGCCACGCGGACGGAATGCAAGGCGTGTGTCCAGACCATGGCCTGCCAAAAAAATAACTGCACGCTGCTTGCTCGTTTGCCACCGTACAGAATAAAACAAAAATCACTTTGAATGTGTCGCAGTTTCGTGTTATTGAACATCTCGGTGTTTCATTGCTTTATAAATCTATCGGGTTTATAAACAATGTGCATAAATCTATCGGGTTTTAAACAAAGCTCTTTTACCACCAAGAAGTAATGCAGCTGCAGTTTCTGACGTAGTTACTTCCAAAGTTATTTTATGCTGTCTCCTCATTTTGGTAAGATTGCTACATACATATCATCACGCCATATCCCTTGCAGGGTAGGCAGAGAGAACAGAGTGCCAGAGAACTCTATATCTGCATACTTCACTCGCTTCCTCAACATTCATAATTCTCTTCATACACGCTCGCCGGTTTTGGAGACTCTTGACTCCACCTTCCTTCGGTACCTGACCAATGTGGTCTAGGTAGGTTAGTTTCGGTCTCCCTCGGTACCTACATCCTTCCACTTTCGCATTGTATATCTTCTTAACCAGACGTTCGTTCGGCATTCTTTCCACATGTCCTTTGCTCTGCTCAGATAAGTCTTTTCAGGGCTACCTGGGGACATGGACATCTATCATCTCAGCTTATATACGTCCCACTATTGGGCTCAAGCCTCGTCCGTAATGGGAGGGAAATTGACCTACTATATCAGACGTGTTGGTATAGGGTTTTGTTTTGAGTTTTCCTTTTCTTCCATAGATGTATGATATGTATGAGATGTCCTTTAATCGTCTCGTGGGTGATCGACCCACGGGTAAGAAAGTGGTTGGTGAATTGTATTCTAACTGCGCAACCGCACGGATAAATATATATAATAAATGGCTTTCATTACGAAAGAATTCATGTCGCGTTTTAGTAGCGTAGAATATCTTCAGATGGTTATTTTTTCTATTTTGTAATAATGTCAAAGGATTTGAAAGTGTAAAACAATAACATCATTAAAAGCAAAAGACTCAAACGAATGGGAAAGGGGAGGAAATATGACTGTTACAGGCCTACTCAAGGGTGTCATCTCAGCGCTGATCACCTTCAAGTACTCTGCAAGCTGCTTGAAACGTACTCTATGCTATCAACAGTGTATAAAAATGTAAAAAAGTAGGCCCTCGCACAATATGCAGCAACAGGCGGCAGTAACAGCACTATTGCTAAAGTAACTGGTGTAGTGACGGGGTATGGTTGCTTCGGCCTGTACCTGCTCACGGTCGCAAGGAGGTAGAGCACACCGTCTAACCACTACTGCGATTGCGAGGTGGACACGGCGCTGCAGAGGCTTATAGTTTGCGTGGCCTGGGCAAAGTAGCGCCGTGCACTCATCGCAATCATCGGTGCCAAACTGGCAGTGTCGACTATCGCAAGGACGATGCTCGATAGCGTCAGGAACTCGGACTCGGTCGCCGCCTTTTGCGAGACAGTCGTCCCACAGAAAAAGACGGCGGATCGTGTCACAGAGGAGACTCTTCATGCTGACACACTCTGCCGCCGGCGCATCGGACGTCACAGGCGCGGTAACTGCACCTGTTGCCATCCTAACTGAGGTCGCGGGTAGATGAACCATGGGAATTAATCTACCACCCGCAGAGACACCGACCGCGTGAGGGCGACACAATACTGTTGTTTGCCGGGGTGTAGACGGAGACGATACCTGGAAGGGTAAACCTCCGGACCAACCACGGATGTCAAGTAAGCGGTACCAGAGGCCAGCCTGATGGTTTGGGCAGAGAACACGATGAGTTACGGGGCCACACGACGCCCTTCTGGCTGGAAAGAATGGCCGTGTCCAGACCATAGCCTACCAAACAAAAACAAAAAGGGCATACTCGCCCCAAAGTAGCATCTTAACTAAGAATGTACGTTTTGTACGCTCTATGATGTAGACTTTACTTTTCGTTTTCGTGTTTTACTTAGTTGTTAGTCGCAGATGGCTATGACAACTTTGCTCGGACTGTTAGGTGAGTGCTGAGAGCTTTCCACCCAAAGTACCTTTACTAAGTTCAAGAAGTTAATGTAGTAGCTTTTGAGAAGATAACGAAAAAATGATTTAAAGTTTTAAACTAAATTATAGCGCCATCTATTGCTCATTTAACAAACTAAATAAATCATGCATTTTATTAATTTATAGCTAAATTATATATTATTAACTAATTAAAACATTCTTTTTTATCACAAATAGTTTTAATAGTTATTTTGACTACCTGACTAATGTTATGTATTATGTCAACTTCCCTTCAACTTTGAAGGAAGTTTGAGCCCAGCAGTGGGATGTATATGAGCTAAATTGATGAAACTACTATATATTAAGTAAAACAAATACTTTCCTTACACTATAGATAAATTAAATAATTATTTTGAATTGAACCTTCTAGTGACATAAAAGGTGAGCGGTGATTTTAAAAACTTAAATGGCCATAACTTTTTTTACAGACATCAGATTTCAATGAAACAAAGACTAAATGTTGCTCTGAATTGGGCTTAATCTTTTTATCAAAACTGCGAAACAATCCGTTCAGTAACTTCGGAGATTAGCGATTACAGACATACAGACATACAGACACACAGACATACAGACAGACAAGAAATTCCAAAAAATGTTTTTTGTTTTCTGTTAGTGTTTTCTTACTGCCTAGAGTCATTTTTTAATAAATTTATTAAATGTACAGACACGGAATTTCTACTGATTTATTATATGTATAGAAGTTATTGACAATAGTTTTATGACCGGCCGCCTGCCAGACGTCAACTCTCCTTGGGAATGTAATTGTTGACCAAACGGCATCAGATAGAATTGGCCCAAGTCGTTAGAAGGATATTGTATTTTTATGATTTAAAGAGCTCCTCATGAAATATGTAATTAATTTTACTTTAATATTTTCAATCAATAACATAAATAATCTTATTTAACAAAGACGTCACACATATTTTTTACGCAAACAAAGGTGCGTTTAAAATCTAGTACATATATACATATCATCACGCCATATCCCTTGCAGGGTAGGCAGAGAGAACAGAGTGCCAGAGAACTCTATCTTTACATACTTCACTCGCTTCCTCAACATTCATAATTCTCTTCATACACGCTCGCCGGTTTCGGAGACTCTTGACTCCACCTTCCTTCAGTACATGACCGATCTGGTCTAGGTAGGTTTGTCTTGGTCTACCCCGGTACCTACATCCTTTCACTTTCGCATTGTATATCTTCTTAACCAGACGTTCGTTCGGCATTCTTTCCACATGTCCGAACCATCGGAGCATTCCCTTTCGCATCTTTACACCAATACTCTCTTTCATACCTACTCGCTCTCTTACGTCGTCGTTACGAATGCGGTCGGTCAGCCTTACTCCACAGATTTTCCGCAGAGATCGCATTTCGACTGCATTAATTTTACTTTCATACTCTTTTCTGCATACCCAACTCTCGCTTCCATACAGTAATGTTGGGATAAGAAAAAAATAAAAAATTAAAATCTAGTATTCTATATATATATATGTGTGTACTAGCTTCTGACCGCGGCTTCGCCCTCGTAAAAGGTTACTTTTCTAAAGATTTTCATCCCCTATTTTTATTTTACCCCTTAAGGGTATTTTTTTAATAAAATTTTAATGTCATATTTACTTATATCTTATCAATAGCCTAAAAATAAGTTTCAAGCTTGTGGCTTTAAAAATAACCATACTTCCTTACATCTTTTCATCCCCCTTTACAACCCTTTTTTTGCATTAAAAGTACATTAGTAAGTATTAAAAGTACGTCCTTTATCAGGCTCTAGACTATCTGTGTACCAAATTTCATTTAGATCGGTTCGACAGTTTTGGCGTGAAAGAGCGACAGACAGACAGAGTTACTTACTTTATAATATTAGTAAGGATCGAGCAAATAATTAGTTTTCCTTAAGTATTAAGAGAAGAGTACCGGATAAGGCCCTAATTTTTAGGAATATAATTTCTAAAGATTAATATTCATCTGTATGCCAGTACTGTTACTGTAATCATATTTTCATAGAGTAATGCTGCGTATGTAATGATAGTTTAAATAATTAATTTGCTTTGCTTAGTAATATTTGCAAAGGTAATAGTTTAATGTGAATATTGCTAGATGAAAGTTTAAGGTCGGTCATCGAAGACAAAGATCGGGTACTGGTGGCCCGCTCGCACGGCGAAGAGAGGAGTTTGCATGGTGGGTCTATGAGGTCACGTGCCGCCTCTTCCGTCACCCCAGACCGATTTGGCGGGACGAGACGCATCCATAGCCCACCGCAAAAAAAAAAAACAGATGTAGGTTTCAAATATTCTGTTTTAGTTCGCTAATCGTGACCCGAAGGATTCCACAAATTTCGAGGTTACACAAAGTTACGTGAGTTATTTCGTTTTGCTAATGAGACTAATTTAGTTAGCTTGTAATCATTGCTGTTTGTTGTTTTGTGGTTGGAAACCAGACGTGGTTTTGATATACATATTTAAAAGAATACTCTATTTTTTTTTTAATTTCTTATGATGGCAAACGAGCAAGTAATACACCTGATGGTGTCACTGCTGCTAATGGTGCTTTTCAATACCATAGGTACAGTTAGGCCGCTGCCTATCAACCAAACCCACCCAGAAAGTTAGATATCCGGCTCTCTCACCGAATGGAGCGCAACAAGAATTACCACTGCTCAGATGTCGACTTTTTGCAAGAGTGTGGTACTACCTCGGACGGACCGGCCATGGCTCTTGACAAAAAACTATCAACACTGTGGCTTTATCGATATTTAAATATAGATAGTTAAAATAGAGAGTATAAGGATTAACAGAGACAATTGAATTACTGTGAACTGACGGTTAGAAATACTATCAACATATAGATTGCTCATGAGTGTTGTAAAAAACGACTAAGAGAGACAATTGATCTAAACTGACTACATCTGGTACTGGCTAGTCAACAATTACAATCTCATAGTGGATTGAGAGAGAAATATATAATGAATCATTTTCCAGTAATTGGCGTAAGAGCAGAATGATAATATTGATTTTAAAGGATTATAATACAATCTTATTTTCTTGTAGTAGCTAATAATTCATTGTGACATGATTATATGAACATGACTTTGGCAAGTCCATCTGTACAGTATTTAGTAGGAGATTTATATTATAGATTGGATATTACTCACCTATATATGATAGTGGTAGGACCACGCTGTTACCTGCCGGGCTGGCCACGGATGTCAAACCTCGGGCGCAGCAGGTGCGACAGGTGCGGAAGGCGCAGTCATTGGCACGCTAGTCGTCGCCGCCCCCACGCGGTCACCCTGACAAGGCAGCGGGGCGGGGGCTGATGCCACATGCGGCCGCTTGTCCGCGGCGAGAGGCGGCCGGACACGTGGTTCTGGAGGCAACCTTGCCTCCAGAACGACCACGCGCGCATCGACGAGTTTGCCAACTGCGTTGATGATTTTGGCAAGGGCCTCGTCCGATAAGCCTCCCACCTCAGACATCGGGGCCGGCTGAACCTCTTCTGGGGCCCGCTCCGCGGCGCATGGCGGCATTGGCGCCGCAGGGATGGCTTTCGGCGGCACGCGGTCCGCAGCGGGAGGCGTCTTCCTCACCACGGGGACTGGTTTCGCCGCGGCGGCTGCGCCAGCACCAGCCGGCGGCGCGCGCTCTGCAGCGGGTGGCGTCTCTCTCGCCACGGGGACGGGTGTGACCGTGACGCCAGTGCCCAGCATCGTCGGCACCACAGCGCGAGGCGGTTTTGGCGCTGCAGCGGCTGCTGAGTAGCCGGCCTTGGCCGGTGGCGCAACTGGCGCAGGCGGCACGACCCGTGCCATTTGCGCCTTCAGGTCGGCCACATCCTTCAGTAGTTGGCGGTTTGCCCGCCGCATTCCCGCCAGCATGTCAGTCAGCTGCCGGTTCCGGGTCCGCAGGCCTGACATCTCGCCAGTAAGGCGGACATTTTCGGCCCGCAGGTCCGTGGGGCCACCGGCGCGGGCAGCGACCGCCATCGCCCTTTCTTCAATCGAGGCCCCTCGCCCTCTTCGGGAGGCCGGAATCTTAGGAGGGGGCATGTTGGCCACGCTCCCCTCGGAATCGGCACCCGAGCTGCCACCCTTTATTAAACTAAGGAGGCGCTTTCGCACCTGCGAGGGGAGAGCCTCCTCCTTGTTAGTCGTGGTCGCCAGCGGGGTCTTTGCCGCAAAACGCGGTGACGACCTGGCGAGGCCTTTAGCAGCCGGCCCGCTATCCTCTTTGGACGGCTCTGCGGGAATATCACCGCCCTCGTCCATTCTGGCGGTCGATCCGCCGCCCTCGTCTTCGGACGGCTCTGCGACATCGCTGTCGCCCTCGTCCGTCGACGGCTCTGCTGCGAGTCTACCACCGTCCTTCTTCTCTTCAGCGGCGGCAGCACCCTGCGCGCTCGCCGCTCCTCCATACGCCGTTTGAAGCTGGAAGCCTGCCCCCGGCTCTTCCTGTGCGACTTCCGCTTCGCTTTTTGGGCCTCCATGATTTGTGCCGGGCCCTCGGCGGACGCCTCAAGTCCAGAGGACGAGACGTCGTTTTGGTCAGTTTTGCGTTGGCATGACCGGGTCTTGGAGTGAGAATCGCTATGATCCCCGTCTTTAATTTAATTTAATTTTTGAGTATCCATAACGAATCCCACGAGCATGGGAGATACTATACGTCGACCCGGGCAGAGATCCCTTTACCCGGGCAAGCCTACATTTACCAACCAGGGGGTCAGCCGGTATCCTGGCCGGAGCGTGCTAACGACAGAACAAACCATCTGCCATGCATCTTCTCGCCGCACGCCAGAACTTAAGATTCTGGGTGATTTCCGAATTCGAATGTACATTCGAAATTCTTTATAGAGGTTGTCTTCCTCGCGGTCCGGGCGGTTAAGCCAAGACCCTCACTCCTGAAACTAAGACAAGCAAAGAATCAGGTTTACGATTTGTCGACGGTGGCACATGTCTGCCCAGCCCTCAAATGAATGAGTGACTGAGCCCGTCAAAGATTCGCGTCCGGTCACCCTCTACGGATAGAGGGCTAGGAGCGAATCAGGGCTTCCCAAACAACGGGACCCCCTAGCGCCAGATATTCGCTACGGGAGACAATCCTCCAAGAATAATCTGGGGGACTGCCGCCCACACCCAGGGTACACCGCGTGGAGGTTTCTGACATTGTACCCCTGGGTTATTGGGCCTCAGGTCACATTTCTGTTACCCTGGACGAGAAGGACGACGTGTGTCTACACCATAGCCTGCCCAAAAAAAAAGGACCGCGCTGTTTACAGTTCTCTATCTACAGCCGCGAGCCGGTACATCCGGAGTAGTACTACACTCTCGCAGAAGATCGACGTCTGAGTAACGGCAACGTGCTATTGCGTTTCGTTCAGTGAGTGAGAGAGCCGGAAGCCTAACTGGGTGGGTTTGGATTTTGTATTAATAGGTAGCAGCCTAGCTATACCCTTGGTATTGCAAAGCTCCATGGGAGGCAGTAAAACTTATCATCAGGTGTGCTGCTTGCTCGTTTGCCACCACATGCAATAAAAAAATGTTCTTGTGGTGACAGCAGCTCTTTTTTTATCGAAAGTAGTAAAAACGGGTTCAGGGAGGGAAGGTTTTGTTGCCGGTAAATCTACATATGATATGATACCCAAAAAAGTAATGCGCTGGACTGGCGTGGTTAGCCCAATGGTGATCTGAAGGTTAGACTATAAGTTATGAGGTTTCATGGCTGAATTGGACGAGATCTGTCGAGACTATATTAAAAAAAAAATTACAGGCTGTAAATACTTTGATTTAAATCCGTGATTATTACCCAAGTGAAGGCAAGAAACGACCCAGAAAAATTACTTTAATGTGCTTATTTTAGATCAGTCCAGTATGTAGAAACCAGATCCGTTATTGTCATCAGTTATCTAGGATAAGTTTTGACCGGCTGTGACAGATGTGTGACCGAACTCTAGTCCAGTTGAGGTCACCCCTACCCAAACGTGCAACCTATAGGGCTGCTATACACGAACCTCCCTATCGCCATTTGACTAACGACGAGGATAATACTATAAATAATATTGGCTAAATTCTAAGTTTCTATAAATTTTGCTGATCTGCTTATACGTATAGTCCTAAAACTGAGTTTACTGCAGGTCAGCAATATGCTATTGAAATTAGAGATATAATAGTTCGCAGATTCGTACTCTTTGAGGCATTTGAAACTATTATGTAGTTCAATTTAAAAGTTTTCAGTATTCTAGTATTGGATTAGTGTAGGTCGGGGTGTAACCTTCATGAAACGTGACTGCTCAATGTTGAAACAAAGATTCAATGTATATACTCGTACGTATATATGTATATTCGTACATAATATTTTGATAAGGTCTTTAACTAAATCTGAATTTCGTAGTGGAACAAATTTATTGAATTATTTAATACGATCTTCCTGCTCTTATACTAATAACTTGAGGTCAACGTAAAATCTCCTCTTTTTCCACACCGGTCCATTAGATTTCATCTATGCATTCACTTTATGTCATGTTTCATACCATTCTTCCATATTTTTCAGTCTTTTCTTGCCCTTAAAGTTAGATATTCATACTTATAATTTACTAGCAACTGTCCGCGGCTTTGCCTGTGTAAAAGCGATACAATATAAAATTTTATCACTAAATTATTTCAAAGGCGGGATAGAAAGTATCCTATTTATTAATCCAGGAAATGATTTATGTCATGCTAATTTTCATCCAAATTTGATTAACAGTTTATGCGTGATTGAGTGTCTAACATCCAAACATTTAAACATTCAATCATATTCATAAATTTTGGGATTGGAATATCACCACCATAGAGGATCCAGCAAATATAGATAAAATAAATAAGATAAAGAAATAAATAAGATAGATAAGATAAGATAAAATCCAGCAAATATAGAAAAGATCCAGCAAATTTAGTGGGTTTGTCTAATATTTTTATATTTACCTTTTTTTTTAGTATATAATCGTATGAAATATGTTTAGTAATGACTACTTAACGTACACTACTGGGATTACTAGGGATTACTATTTAGAGTATAGGTACACAGGGTACTTCATAAATTGGATAATTTCTGGATAAAAAGTATGTAATTTATATCATAAATATATGTGGAAAGCCGGTGTCAAGTGAATCATTATTTTATTAAAAGTTTTACAAAACTAATGTATTGTATTCATTCAACACTATAAGTAGTAATATAGTGCTTTTTGGAACTCGTAGGATTTAATCTGAATGTTTCATGTCAAGCAACATTTTGGCCGTGTACCCTAAATGAAAAAATAAAACGTAGGTAAAATACAAATTTTATTTATTTAACATTAAAAGTCTTACGTAAACTTTTCTGTTATTTATGGAGATTATTATGGATACTGGCTTACAGGTGTTCATCATCATCATCACAGCCCATATGTGTCCCACTGTTGGGCTCGAGCCTCCTCCATAATGGGAGGTAAATTAACCTACTATACCGCGCTGGTCAGACGGGTTGGTATAGGGTTTTGTTTCGAGTTTCCCTTCTCTTGCACAGATTCTGTATGCGTTTTATATCCCTTAGTCGTCTCTTACGATCACCCACGGGTAAGATATGGGATAGTGAATTGTATTCTTACTCCGTCACCACACGGATGATTACAGGTGTTGCAGTGGTAAAAATGTTGAGGTAGGTCTATTTTTACGGATTCTATCGCGTTTGTGTTTGCGTTCAATATATATTAAAATTCAAACAGAAACGCGATAAAATCCGTAAAAACTGTTTTATTTTAAATGTATAATAATCGCGTAAACATCAGAAATCATTATAGAATTAAGAATAAATTGATATGGATTCACAAAAAGAGACATTAAAATATTAAAAACATATCAAACCACGACACAGTGAAGTGTTTAAATGAGTTAATGTGGAGCTTTTTAAATGTATAAAGTTTTATGGTAACCGCCAAACTCAATGCATATTTACTGTTCAACCAAATGTATACTATATAATGAAAATATTTAAATTACTCAGGGACAGCGGTGCCCTCCTCCACCGAAGACTAAGACCGGGTTCCGGTGGCTCGCTCGCTCGGCGAAGAGAGGTACATTCCAGGGCGGGTCTATAAGGTCGCACGCCAGTTCTTTTGTTGACCCGGATGGAAATAGCGGGGTATGACCACTTCATATATTAGATACATACATACATATCATCACGCCATATCCCCTGCAGGGTAGGCAGAGAGAACAGAGTGCCAGAGAACTCTATCCTTGCATACTTTACGGGTTACCTCAACATTCATAATTCTCTTCATGCACGCTCGCCTGTTTCGGAGACTCATGATTCCACCTTTCTTCAGTACCTGACAAATCTGGTCTAGATAGGTTAGTCTCGGTTTCTCCCGGTACCTACATCCTTCCACTTTCGCATTGTATATCTTCTTAACCAGACGTTCGTTCGGCATTCTTTCCACATGTCCGAACCAACGGAGCATTCCCTTTCGCATCTTTACACCAATACTCTCTTTCATACCTACTCCCTCTCTTACGTCGTCGTTACGAATGCGATCGGTCAGCTTAACTCCACAGATTTTCCGTAGAGATCGCATTTCGACCGCATTCATTTTACTTTCATGCTCTTTTCTGCATATCCAACTCTCGCTTCCATATAGTTATGTTGGAACAAACACTGCGTTATGTATTGCTACACGTGCCTTTTGGCTGAGGTGGTAGCTACCGAGAAGTTGCCCTAACGCTCCGTTCACTCTATTTCCCGTATTCACTCTTCGCTCTATATCATTGGTGTGCCTTCCATCTCGGCAAAATCCACATCCAAGATATACAAATTCATCCACTTGCTCTAGTACATCATTACCTATTGTTACTCTTACATCTGTTCTGGCTTCATCTCTTTCAAAGACCATTATTTTGGTTTTGCTCACATTCGCGCGTAGACCCATTATATTGCCCCAAAAAAAGGAAAAAAAAAGCATTGCTCTTCTCGTATATTTAAAAGAATAACTGCAATCACCAACCCGCTAACTAACCATGGCTAAGCATTGTCGCCTTTCTTATAGGTCCAACAGTAGACATTGATGTTCAAACGGCTTGGTATAAGGTTTTATGTAGAGTTTTCGTACTCTTGTAGTGATGTTATCTGCTTGAGTGCTTTATTTGTCTCTTACGACAACCCTTGGGTAAATAAAGGTGTATAAAATTGTTAAATTACTCCTTTACCATACAAATAAATTATGCTTTCACTCGTTTGTAAATTTTTACGACACGAAAAGGAAAGTAAAGATAACCGTTATATTGTGACCTCTATCTATTTCAAAATAAATCTTAATTGTACCATTACAGTATTCAAATATTGGAGTATACAATTTTTATTTCTTCTCTAAGTCAAAAATCAAAAAGTCATTGTGAGTTTAATCTTAAGACTTTGGGTCACAAGTTTTAACTGAATTTTAAACTCCTACAGAATATTCGATTTACGGCACCGGACTACGTTAACTTAGCACTTAACTCCAACTTAGCCTCACTTAACCGTATCTAAATCTTAAGTTATCTTGAATTACGGTCCACCCTATGCAGCGTTAAGTTTTGGACTTAAGTTATAACAGTTTGCTTGTAATAAAATTGCGAAAATGATGTATACGATATTACAGCGCGCTTGTCCAGTTTAATTAATGTGTTAATTAATTTATTAATATTATAGGGTAAGTAAATTATTAATCTTGCCGAGTTGTAACGGAGTGAGAATATCAGGCAATAATAATACCCTTTCATCTGTCGCAAAATATTCATCCCCCGTGTTGTAAAAGACCACTAAAAGATTTAAACAGATAAAATCACTGCAAGAGGAAATAAAAATACAATCCACTATTCTTGGCAAGGGGTACTGTCAGGCGTTGACTTATTAAATATCTGCCTTGCGCGCTCTCTCTCTCTCTGTTTTGAACGGTAGATCACTAGTACCATAGTCTTGATGATTTCGTTGGTTCGCGATGATTTGTTTACGTTAACTCCCTTTGTCATGTATTATGATGGCGAATATTTCCATATTTCCAGTTAAGGACCGTACCCATAACATGTGAACCATTTTTTAAGATATTTCGACCCTTTCTTCTCTCGATAACTACTCGTATTATATGCCAAGGCCCCTCTCTTTAAAGTTTTTATATAGTACTAGCTTTCGCCCGCGACTTCGTCCGCGTGGAATGGTTACTTTGGGCTAACGTTAACTTCAACTCGCGAATTCGTTTACGTAAAAGGTGGAAATATTTTTAAATAATACATACGTTAAAGCTGTTTTAGGTACCTACATGACCCTTTTATTAGTAAGAGTAGAACATTAAACCTTAAGTAAAAGTATTGGGTCTTATCTATACTTTCTATAGATATACCATATACAATATATGTATATTATACATATATACATACATACACTTACGCCTATTTACGATTACACATACTTTTAATGTGTATGAAATCGCTGTGTGGTAGCGGCTACGAATACTACCAATCCTCACTTTGCTTGTGGATGTCGTAAAAGACGACTAAGAGCCTTATAACGACTTGGGCCAACTCCATCTGATGCCGTTTGGTCAACAATTACATTCCCATGGAGGGTTGACGTCTGGCAGGCGGCCGGTAATAAAACTATTGCCAATAACTTTTATAATATGTACTATGAATGAAGAGTACTTATTGTATCGACCCCAAGTAATTGGGATAAGAGTAGGAGAATGATGATGATGATGACCTCTCGTGAACAAATCTCCAATTTGGTCCAGAAAAGTATGACGTGGTCTTCCCCTTGTATTCGTCCCATTCACGATTGCTTTATATGTTTGCTTCGTCAACCTCTGCCCCCTCATTATTTCTTCCACTTCGTGTCCAACCCACCTCAGCATACCAGCGCTCTTTTATAACATTATACCTAATTTTATCTTTCAGACTTACATCACACACGTTACAAAGAGCTGTCAGCTCTACAGCATTTATTCTATTTTCATGTCTTCTCCGCCAAATCTAACTTTCACTGCCATACATGAGGGCAGGCACTAATACTTCCTATACTTATTATTATTATTTAGGATGTGTAAAGCCGACGGAAGGTCATGAGAAGAAAACAAAACTAAAAATGTAGTGTGTGTAGAAGTACTTTGAAATAACATTAGTTTGAGTTTTTTTTTAATATAAGATTATAAGACCCAGTATTTTTATCGTAAATGCGCGCCCAGTACTTGATCATTATTTTGCTGCGATGTTATTTTTAAACTGCGATATTTCCTAAGATATTCATTGAAATCAAATAATGTAAAGAGCAATTTTGTTTTAAATTAAATACATGTGATGAATAACTCATTTATTTGGATAAGGATTAATATTATGTTTATAAAAACACCTTCGAAAATATCATATTATTTTAAAACAAATTTGATTAGCATAAAAAATGTTATAGTGAGCCAATCTTAAAAGATATACATATGCTGTCGCGGACTTTTATTTAGAACTTTGAAAGGGGAACAATTATATAGTACATAATTTTTGCGCAACTTTAACCGTTTACGCAGCGGAAGCTCTCAAAAGGAAACAAAAACCCGATTTTTACACATTCATCATTGTTGCTCTGCTCCTATTGGTCGCAGCGTAATGTTATATAGCCTAAAGCCTTCCTCTATAAATGGACTATCCAACAAAAAAAGAATTTTTCAAATCAAACCAGTAGTTCCTGAGATTAGCGCGTTTAAACAAACAAACAAACAAACAAACAAACAAACAAACTCTTCCGCTTTATAATATTAGTATAGATTGACAAGTATAATATTCAACAAACAAACAAATGAAAAAAAATTGAGTCATATTCGTCTTTAAAAAAGAAATATATCAATACGGCGTTTCTTGCATAAGACTGCAAGCGTGTTTATAATTAACTATGCCACCAATTGTGAGTTTAAGCAGCGCTAAACACTGCGCGCCATATTCAAAGATATATCTAAGTGCTAAATTTCTCTAGGCGAAAACGACTACGTAACAAATATCTAAGCCACCTTCCGCTCCTGTGACTGAGCAAAATATTACATATTATACACGATCCCTTAGTCTAAGTTTTTTTTTAATTTAAACGCTGTGGAAATGCATTTACGCACAATCCTCCGCCAGTGACAGACTAGGAGGTGTGTGGGACTCGCCGGCCGACTTCTCAACCGAAATACCCAATAAAACCACAGCGATCCCTTTCACGCTTTTACAGGGTGCAGGCGAGATCGTCTATTGATATTTTATCCCCGAATCCCTTAGTCTTAGCTAGAGTAGCCCTTTTTTTTTATTGGTGGGCTATGGATGCGTCTCGCCCCGCCAAATCGGTCCGGGGTAACGGAAAGGCGGCGCGTGACCCCATAGACCCACCGTAAAACTCCTCTCTCTTCGCCGTGCGAGCGGACCACCGGTACCCGATCTTTGTCTTCGGTGGTCAAGCTAGAGTAGCCCTAGACGTAACTAAGTGTGGTCCTGAAATGGTTAAATGACAAAAGATTGACTTACTGGTCATACTCAGCCACTTCTTGCATTTTGCTGAGTGTGCCAAGTAAGTCAATCTTTATCATAAGCCTCTTCAAGTAAGAGACAAAGTTATCATTGCTAAGTTTAATAGGTGAATTGACAATCGAAGTTAGTATTTTAATAT
This sequence comes from Lymantria monacha, assembly GCA_905163515.2. Lineage (NCBI taxonomy): Eukaryota > Metazoa > Arthropoda > Insecta > Lepidoptera > Erebidae > Lymantria > Lymantria monacha. Next base: position 28,327,752 of record LR991090.1, on the reverse strand, counting down.
CTCAAAAGAGTGCTGCAGCTCATTCGCCTGTCATCCTTTAGCTTGGTTTTTTGACTATTACGAGAGATTAAGGCAAGGCGTGGTGACACAATGTACTTTTACTTTGTCACCATATGGGAAGCATAACCATATGCTAACGGTCTGGTTTCACAAAGAATAATGACGATAAAATAATACTGGGAATATAATATTCAAATATAAGAGTTATTTGATATGCCCTTTAGAAATCTGGAGAACAGAACATGGGAATTACCTGTCGCTAATTCAACAGTAAATTTACAAACAGAACTAAGCATCAATATCAAAGTAGTGGCATGCTCCCAGTAGAGCCATGAAGCAATATTTTGGAGTAAGGTAACTATGTCATTTCAAGATGAGTAGTAGACATACCATGGCGTGATATTTTTGATTTCTCTATGACAGAAGGTGACATTTCTTTTTACATTTCTTAACGATGAATATTTTTTAAATTTATCTAACTGAGAAAAAAAAGTTAATATCACAGATCCAGACCATGCAGTTATTTAGTCCTTTTTTTTTTTTTTGGTGGACTATGGATGCGTCTTGCCCCGCCGAATCGGTCCGGGGTGACGGAAAGGCGGCGCGTGACCCCATAGACCCACCGTAAAACTCCTCTCTCTTCGCCGTGCGAGCGGACCACCGGTACTCGATTTTTAACTTCGGTGGCCTAGTTATTTATTTATTTAGTCCTACCCTATCTTTTTGAATACTTTAAGGCAACATTCTTTACAGGACGGTATTTTAAGATCTGTGATAGCAATATGAAAGAGTATGAGTACTAAAAAGTATTATGCAACATAGAATAGTAAAAATTAAAATTAAAATGCATTCCAATCCATAAAAGTAGTGTTATTTTATATCTATGAATATCAGAAATCATCACATGTTTAAGACAAAGAAGAAACTTTTAGAAAATATCTTTTCCCCAAGGTCCTGTAACTCACATATCAACATTTGTTAAAAAGAGTGAGAAAGAAACTCGGCAAATGTTATAACAGTCATGTTTTACATTCTCAACAAGTGTTAGGCGTTGGATCTAGTAGCATCTGCTTGTAAACTTGGAACTCGTAAATCTTGTAGGCCCACCCTCGGGACGCTTTTGACCTTACACAATATCGTAAAGTATTACTTACGAAGAAGGATACTCTCGAAAATTTATCGGGTTTTCCTAAATGTTTATTTATTGTTAACTTGTTTATACGACCATAGGTTACTCGGTGTTAGGGATTTTGTAAACGAAAATTATGGTTGGCCCGTAGTTGTATTTTTATTGTGTATTCTTTTTTTAAGATGACCAAGCAAAATTAACCGAATATCCTATTTTTATTGCTTATGGTAGCAAATGAGCAAACAACACACCTAATGGTATAATATTACTACCACTCATTGTTACCTTTGCAAAGCCAGGGGTACAGCTAGGCACTGCTGATAACTAACCAAAATCCAACCAGAGGAAAAAAGTAATAATTATATATTAAAAACCTACATTATATCATTATAATCGTCAACATCTCGGCTCATATATGACCCACTACTTGGCCCGAATCGGTCTTCTTCAAAACGGCAAGGCAATCGACCTACTGTTACTATGTACCACATTGGTTAAACGGCTTGGTATAGGGTTTATTTCCAGTTGTCCTTTTTTGCGCGGAAATTGTACGCAAATTATTGTCTTTTAGTTGTTTTTGTAATCGATCGATCTTGAAAGAGGGTGGTGAATTGTATTCTTATTCCGTGAACACACGAAGAACACGCTGTATATGACACCTAATATCTGAATGACCGAGCTTATCACGGTATTTTCTTTTTATTGTCTTGAAAAATATATTTAGATATTAATAAAAGAAACAAAAAAGGAAAATCGAGAATCGAACCGAAGCTGTTTGGATTAGACTGCTCGATTTCCCAATTGAGCTATGTCTATTCTGAATAACAGCAGTCAAATTTGCCTTCATATTCTTATGGTTTTCAGCCAACAAATATATATTTTTTATTAGTTAAAATACACCAACAAAATGACATTTTCTGTGAATGAAACATAGCTAGATCGATACCACCAAATTTCATGGTAATCGCTGATGCTGTCGCTGAGATCCTATACAAATATAAAAATAGAAAATAATAATTTAAAGATATTGAATAGATAGATTAGATATAATATGTGTTAATGTATGTTCAGAACTTTAACACCAGTAAGTTCCGATGTACTGCTAGCAGTAAATTTTGAAACAAAGTTTAAATCGCTAATTTATCTAAACATGTTTGCTGTAACACGTACTTTGTCAGTCAAGTAGGGGTTCTGTTTAAATTAAGAACAAACATGTACTATGTGGAAGTCTTGTACAAACAAAGCTAAAACACAAATGTTTGCATTACGATCAACGAATAAAAGCCGCGTTGAAATGCGGTGCCCAAAGGGTTTTCATACTGTTTGTAGACGCAACGACATAAAGGAGCAACATTTTGAATGCCTCTATTTAATTTTCATTTTGTTTTTCTTAATCTATATCATTTAGTTTTTCATCATCTACAACAATAATTCAGCAGAACGTAGAGTGTCATAGCGGAGTGCCATAATTGTTACGTTTGCCAAGTAGGTTGCTGATGACAGTGCCCAAGAGAGCAGTGCTCCGTTAGCTTGATGATTCATTAACTGATTTGCACGGCTACCATTGATCAGTAAAGGATGGCAGTAACTATATTCTTTTCCTGCCGTTCTTGTATATATTATTGCAATATTAATAATATTAATATTTTGACGCAGTGAAAAGTTAGAAACAAAACAAGATGGATGTATTGTATGAATGAAGATGTCGGGTATAAAAGGAATGATTGCAAATAGGACAGTTAACAGAAGTTTATGAAAGGTAAGGTTATAAAGGAAGTAGAGATCGCATTTCGACCGCATTATTTTTACTTTCATACTCTTTTCTGCATACCCAACTTTCGCTTCCATAGAGTAATGTTGGGACAAGCACTGCGTTATATATTGCTACACGTGCCTTCTGGCTTAGGTGGTGGCTACCGAGAAGTTGTCCCAACGCTCCGTTCACTCTATTTCCCGCATTCACTCTTCGCTCTATATCAGTGGTGTACCTTCCATCTCGGCTAAATCCAAGATATAAAAATTCATCCACTTGCTTCAGTATATCATTACCTATTGTTACTCTTACATCTGTTCTGGCTTCATCTCTAATCAGACAAGGATACAGTAATTTGGACCATTTTAGTTGATTTTCAGATGAATCATGTTCCTTTAAGTATTATATGAAAGTAACTGCACTTGTAGATAGTAAAAATAAGTACATACTATTTACTAAAAGAAGTTATAATAAAATTAGAACAGTAAATTTGCATTTTGAAACAAAATTACATTTTAGATTTTGTGCCTTTTTAAATCTTATTAAATATTATATTCAAAAGATGTTTTTACTCTAAAAGTTACACTAAATTATTACTAAGAAACTACTTTACAGTCTAGTGGACATAATGAATAACCAAGATTATATTTAAACGGAACCTTTATAGGATCACTTTGTTATCCGTTTGTCCGTCTGTCCGGCTGCCTGTCTGTCAAGACCCTTTTTCTCAGGAATGCGTGGAGGTATCAAGCTAAAATTTATATCAAATACTCAAGTCTACTGTCTCTTAAAGCTATGAAATAATTAAACTTCTAAGCCAATGCAATCAAAAGATACAGGCGTTTATGCCGCAAATTTCCGCAAATTTTCGACAGTCGCAAGGGAATCAAAACATACAGGCTTACTTTTCGTGAACTCAGAATCTTGAAATTTGGTACAAAGCAATGTCTTATAGCACAGATAGAGGAAAACTTGCGAAAACCGTATATTTTTAGTTACATCATATAATAAAAGTATTTTTAATAATTTAAAACTTACTACCTCTTTCCTCATGAACGCGTAGAGGTATTAAATTGAAATTCATATCAAATACTCAGATCTATAAGACCTTTAAGCTGTAATAAAATCAAATTTCTATGTCAACGCAATCAAAAGAAACAGCAATTTAAGCCGCATATTTTCAAACACGCAACTACTCGCAAGGGAATCAAAACCTAAAGGGTACTTGCAGTCGACCTAGAATCTTGAAATTGCGAATGAAGCAACGATTTATAGAATATATAAAGGAAACATTCTGAAAACCTTAAATTTTTAGTTACTTCATATATTTTTTTTTAGTTTTACGGAACCCTTCGTGCGCGAGTACAACCCGCATTTGGCCTATTTTTTTTTCAAGCATCATGTCGTGCTGGTTTAAATTTAGAAAATTCATGTTTTTCACACGGCCAATTGTATGTAGCTTGCTGTCAAGTTGAGCTTGCTTAGATTGACTCGGCAGATATTTCTGAAAAGTTTGGTAGGGATTGAAACATTTTTTTTTAACTGTCGTCGTGTAAGCCTAAATTTAGAAAATTCATGTTTTTCACACGGCCAATTGTATGTGACTCTTGAGATGAGCTTACTTGCTTGGCTTACTTCAGCTTTAGATTGACCCAGCATTTGATATAAAAATGTATAAATAATATGCTAGAAGCAATTGAAATCATCGTCATCATCTCAGCTCATATATGTTGGGCTCAAGCCTCCTTCATAATGGAAGGGAAATTGATCTACTATACCACGCTGGTCAGACGTGTTGGAATAGGGTTTTTGTTTCGAGTTTTCCTTCTCTTGCATAAATGTTATATGTGTTTTATATCCCTTAGTCGTCTTTTACGATCACCCACGGGCAAGATATGGGGTGGTGAATTGTATTCTTACTCCGTCACCGCACGGAAAAGAAAAAGAAAAAAAAAACAGAAGCAATTGAAATAGAGGATGAATGATAATTATTATTGCGGTGGTTTCCTTCTGTATTTAATGTATTGTTTATTATGTATTATTGTCATTATATATCTTTAAATTAGGCCCTGCGAAGCGGGCTGGGTACGCTAGTATTATACAGGGTGGAAGTGGACCACTCCCGAAAACAAAGACAGGTGACCCTACTGGACTTACTTGTAAAGATAGACTAGAAAAAAAATCAATTTGGAAGAAAAAACATTTTCATTCCACAACGATTTTTTTTTACATTCCATCGTATTAGGACAGTGCCATGTAACGATAATTCCATAAAAAATACGTAACTTTACTCAGATGAGAAAATACGCAATCTATTCAAATCTCACGATCATATGTTCAAGAGTTCAACGACATCGCGTGGTGAAAAAAAAAAGGTTTTTTTATCCGAATCGAATTTTTTTCTAGCCTATAATTACAAGTAGGACTAATAGGGTTACCTGTCTTTGTTTTCGGGAGTGGTCCCCTTCCACCCTGTATAAAATATACACAAAACAAAAGTTTTATGTACTCGTAGTACATAAAAAGTTTGTTTAAAATAAGCGCATTTTACAACGGTATCATAAATAATCGATCTTTGCATAATGAATGCAAGGGCACGTATAACAATTCTTTTTGTTATAGGGTTTTGACCATCCCTCAGTTGATAAAGGCTCTATCGTTGAGTGCATTCTTTGTGTAGTATATGAATTAATTATAACTTGAGGATTTTAATTATAAATATGTATTTCTTACGGTTTCTGTGTGGTGACGAAGTAATTATACAATTTACCACCCCCTGTCTTACATGTGAGTAATCGTAAAAAAATACTAAGGGATAAAATATGTATATAACATCTATACAAGAGAAGGTAGACTCGAAATGAAACCCTATACCAACACGTCTGACCAGCGTGGTATAGTAAGTCAATTTCCCTCTTAGTTTGGAGGAGACTCGAGCCCGTCAGTGGAACATATATGAGATGATAATTCACGGTATAATTGTAAATGCTAATTGTGCTAATTTTATAGTGTTAGTTTTATTTATAACAATCAGTATTGAGCGTTTTTTTTATTATTGTTTAACGAGGAAGCATCCCATCTAATGGTAACTGATTTATCCGTTAGGTGATAGAGCAAGAAAACAATAGTCAATAAATAACTGTTTCGTTTTCCATGAAGAAGTTGGTGTGATAGAGTTTGAATCAAAATAGATAATCTGAACTTTGAATAAATTAATTACCATAAATTCATACATAACAAATGATTTATAAATACCCGATTACGAAACGAAAAATGATGTCACAAGCGGAGTTCGAACCCGCACCCATTGGGAATCCAGCCCAACCGTGCTGCCACTTACACCATCGTGAACTATTTTAGGACATGCAAATTTCGATTCATATTATATCTTACTTCTTCAAGGTGACGTATGCCATCTATCGGACAATGTTTACACATTGTATAGACTTAATACTTCAAACTATTGCCGGTATACTAACAAATGATTGCCGGGATTTTATAATAAAGTAGTTTCATAGTGGTAGGACCACGCTGTGGACAGTTCTCTGTCTACAGCCGTGGAGCGGTCCAGCCGGGATAGTATCACACTCTAGCAGAAGATTAACGTCTGAGTCATGGCAATATGCTGTTGCGCTTCGTTCGGTGAGCGCGAGAGCCGGAAGCCCAACTGGGGTGGGTTTGGGGTTTGTATTGGTAGATAGCGATCTAATAATACCCTTGGTATTGCAAAGGTCCATGGGCGGCAGTAACACTTATCATCTGTCTGCTCGTTTGCCACCATAAGCAACAAAAAAAAACTGGCTTTTTGACACCATATTACTAATTTTGACACCAAAGAGGACATATAGTACAGTTAATTTAAATTTCTTAAAGGACTCTAATCATACTCTAGTTTTTGACAGATTGCCGGTTTTGATTCTATATGACTCGTATGTCAACCCGTTTGATCACAGTAGTGTAGAAGGCTATTTTTTCACATCTGAAGGAGGTCCATCCCTAATAACGGAATTTATATGGGTTAAAAAGAAGAAAGGGATTACCGCTTACGAATTTTTGCAATACCCGAGGCACCACAAGCAGAAACAATAAATTAGAGTTTAGGCCTTTGATTCTGTTTCTTTTTCGTTTTCGTTGGTTTAGAATATCAACTTTTGCGGTTAGTGACGGCGTAAGAATACAATTGAACATTTTTATCCGTGGGTTTCACAAAAGATGATTAAGAGATATTGTATTTAAATAACAACGATGCAAGTGATGGAAATCGACAAAAACCCTATACCAACACATCTGTTATATATCAATTTCCTTCCCATTGTGAAGGAGGCCCGAACTATGACTTATACGAGCTAAGATGATGATGATGATGATGAATACCATCTAATAACAATGGTAAATGACGGGATAAGTAAGAATAAATCTATCTATCAGCCTATCCACGTCCAATGTGGAACATGCGCCTTCCAAACAGGGATAATTATCGTTTTATAAGCTTGATATTCGAGTTGTAATGACAGTAGGTATTATAAGTTTTATAATTGCTTATAATTTTTTTGGCGATGTGTTTGCAATTGCTTTACGATTTCCACAGGAATAGTATGTGGTGGTATCTACTTTAAACCCCATCGTTCTACAATAAATTAAGAATACACCGGTATCCGATCCTTGTCTTCGTTGGGAATGGTATCTTGAGGATTTTATAAGAATTGATGACTCAATGAATAGAAAAATCACGATTTTATAAACAATAGCTATAAAAAATATTTTAATATTATACATTGGATATTCAATAGAATTTCAAAATCATGGAATTCAAATTTATATTTCTAAATTATCATACAAATTACTTTCTATGGTTTATCCATACATAATATTAGATATTTTCTCCTTTGTCTCAAACTCTTCTATCTGTGTAGTTCATGCAAATAACGCGTGAAAACAGGGTATTTTGTTGAAACCACAGCTCCCTTGGCAATGGTTTAGCACTTTATGTTAGCAAAATGCATAGCTTAACATGTTCAAGCATTTTGTTTGAGAATATCTAAAAATGGATAAGGCATATATTACGAAATTATATAGTGATTTTAAATTATATTCGAAGCGATTACCTGTAGTATAATCGTATATTCGTTTCATGATCCTTTTTTTTTTTTTTTTTTTTTTTTTTTGCTGTGGGCTATGGTGTAGTGACGCCCCGCCAAATCGGTCCGGGGCGACGGAATAGACGCCACGCGACCCCATAGACCCACCCTGCAATGCGCCTCTGTTCGTCGTGCAAGCGAGTCACCGGAACCCGATCTTTATCTTCGGTGGCCCGTTTTATGAACCGTGAGGACGCTGTGACTGTGTTTGTAAAGGCGTTTAAGAAATCCTTAGATATCTACTCTAGGTAGGCCTCTCTAGTAAGCCCATTGCTTCAGTCATTGGTTCCATCGCTAGCGACGTTGCATGGAAAGAAATGGATAAAATAAGTAAACGATATGGATAATAAAAGTTTATTATTTAATTACATTTTTTTTTTCGACTTTTCGTCCTTTAAAATTATGGCATCAATATTATATCTAGTATTTGTCATCATTTTAAGGTAGTTAAAACATCAGCGTTTCCTGACATCCACCATATTGGATTTAGAATGACGTCAATTCACTTATTTTAATTTACTTACCCTATATTGCCAACTATTAGAATTAAAATTCACTATATTATATAAAAATGTTGAGGAAGCGAGTGAAGTATGCAGAGATAGAGTTCTCTGGCACTCTGTTCTCTCTGCCTACCCTGCAAGGGATATGGCGTGATGATATGTATGTATATAAAAATGACGTCAGTTAATTAACTGTGCATTATAACATGAACTAAAAGTGTGCACCAATTTTCATCTCGAAAGCTAGCTTTAGTAAAAGTGGGTGAAATATTAATTCTAAATTCCAGGGCATACATACACCAAGGAGGTCAGCGGGTCGGATGAGGAAGTCGCCACTGCCAGGTCGTCACCGCGTCCTGCGGCGGCGGCCCTGACGGTAAGGGAGGAGGCCCTCCCTTCGAAGGTGCGGAAGCGCCCCCTGAATAAGGAGGGCAGCTCTGGCGCCGATTCCGAAGGGAGCGTGGTAATCATGCCTCCCCCCAAAGTGCCGGCGTCGCGCAGAGGGCGAGGGGCCGCGATGACGGGCAGAACGACCCACTCCCCGGCCGGTGGAGTGCGTGGAGTGGCGGAAGGCAGGCAGGCCGATAACGAGGCGGCCGCCGCGAGGGTGCTGGAGGTGTTGTCCGGCATCCCCCCCACCGAAGTGGCGGCCGCTGGTGCCCGCGCGAGCGCCCCAGCCGCGAGTATGGAGGCCCTGCAGGCCGATAACGCCCGCCTCAGTGGCGAGGTGTCGGGCCTGCGGGCCCAGAATCGACAGTTGGGAGCCGAGCTATCGGCGGTGCGGCGAGCGAACGGCCTGCTGTCAAAGGACGTGACCGACCTTAGGGCCCAAATGGCGCGGCTCATGCAGACTGCGCCAACTGAGTCGTCGACCAGCGCTAGCCGCCAAGAAGTCGAGGTCGCCGCCGCCCCTAAGAAGAGGATGCCAGCTATCGCTAGCCGGGCCGCTGCGGCAAGGAAGCCGCCAAACGTCGCGGAGCGGGCCCCGGCAGAGGTCCAGCCGGCGACAACAACCCTGCTGCCCGCGGTGGAGGGCGTGCCGGACGAGGCCTTGCGCGCCATCATTGACACAGTCGGCAATCTGGTCGATGCGCGCTTGGCCGTTCTGGAGGCAAGGCTGCCTCCAGAACCACGAGTTCGGCCACCTCTCGCCGCGGATAAGAGGCCATATGCGGCACCAGCCCCCGCCCCTCTGCCTTGTCAGGGTGGCCGCGTGGGGGGCAGCTACGCCGCGGCCGCGGCTGGGCCCAAGTCCAAGGGGCCCGCCCCCGCTCCCACGACGAAGAAACGGAAGGCGGCACCGGCTCCTGCTGGACCGCAGTTGTCGCCAGCACCAACACCGCCAACGACGACTAGCGCGACCGCGACTGCGCCCTCAGCGCCAGGTACGCCCGCTATGCCCGAACAGGGTTGGCAGGTGGCCGAGCGCGGCAGAAAGAGTCGCGGCAAGAGGAGGAGAGCGGCGGCCAAGCGCGCCGCTGAGGTCGCCGCTCCCCAGGCAGGAGCCGGAGGAGGCGGCACGAAGAGGAAGAGGCCGCGCAAGGGGCTACGGCCGCCGAAGACAGCCGCAGTGGTGATCACTGTGCTGCCTGAGGCGGCAGAAAGGGGCCTCAGCTATGAGGCCGTTCTGAGGAAAGCCCGGAAGGAGCTCGACGTCTCCGACATAGGAGGCGTCGAAGCCCGGACCCGCAAGGCTCGGACAGGGGCTCGAATTTTGGAGTTCCCTGGGGCCGAGGGCACCAGAACGGCCGATAGCGTGGCGTCGAAGCTGCGAGGTCTATTCGCCGAGGAGGGTGGCATCAAAATCGCCAGACCTGTAAAGTGCGCCGAAATGCGCATCGCGGGTCTGGACGACTCCGTGACGGTGGAAGACATCCGGGAGGCCATTGCCTCGAAAACCGGGTGTCCCCTGGACACCGTCCGGGTTGGCGCCATCCGGCCCGGTCCGGGCGGCGTAGGTGCCGCCTGGGTGCAATGCCCAGTGGAGTCAGGCAACTGGCCGGCTCAGGCAGGCTCCTCGTGGGCTGGAGCTCAGCGCGAGTCACCGTGCTGGAGCACCGGCCTGCGAGGTGTTTCAAGTGCATGGCGGTCGGGCACACCCGGCCAACATGCACTAATTGCTTTGACTGCGGCGGACGCTGTTTCCGCTGCGGTCAGACTGGGCATATGGCGGCATCTTGCGCCGCCCCGCCCCACTGCCCCGCGTGTGCGGCGGGTAATAAGCCTGCCAAGCACCGCATGGGCTCTGGGGCGTGTAGACCTCCGGTTTCGGCTCCAAAGGGGCGGAGCGGCCCTTCGACTCCGGCCGCCCCCGCTCCTAGCGCGGCCCGATCGCCCGGCGCAAGCCAGGAGGTGATGATGGACACGGCCCATTAATGGCTGCCCAGTCCACTCACCTCCTGCAGGCCAACACCAACCACTCCGCCGGCGCGCAGGTTCTCCTCCGGCAATCCATGGCGGAGTGGTCGATCGGTGCAGCCGTAGTCGCGGAACCGTACTGTGTGCCTGATCGCCCCAATTGGGTGGTCAGCCGTAACGTAACCGCGGCAATCGTCACCTCCACGCAGCGGCACTGCCCGTCCTTATCCCTCTTGGATAGGGGCGAGGAATTTGTCGCTGCGGATTGGGGAGGGGTCACGCTCTACAGTGTATACCTCTCCCCTAATAGGAGAATGGACGATTTCGGGGCCTCCCTCACCACCTTGGAGGCTTCGATACGGCGACTGGCACCGGGCCTCGTCCTGGTCCTGGGGGACTTCAACGCCAAATCCACGGCGTGGGGGTCCCCGATGACGGACGATCGCGGGCGGGCGATCGTGGAGTGGGCGGCGTCACTGGGCCTCTGTGTCCTAAACAGAGGCTCAGTGAACACGTGTGTGCGACAGCAGGGTGGGTCGATAGTGGACTTGTCGTTCGCTAGCCCTGCTGTCGCACCACGAGTGAGGAACTGGCGTGTCCTGGAGGAGGCGGAGACCCTGTCGGATCACCGTTACATCCGGATGGAGGTCTCCCCTCTCCGGGACCCCAGCAGGGGTCACAGGGCGGACCGAGCTCCCGCATTTCCGCGGTGGGCTGTGGGGCGTCTGGATAGGGACCTACTGGCGGAGGCGGCCATCGTAAACACGTGGCTGTCCTCACCACCCCCAGCGGACGGAGTGGACGTTGAGGCTGTCCGCATCCGCAGTGCGTTAACGCAGGTCTGCGATGCGGCCATGCCCAGGGTGCGGCGTCTACCTCCGAGGCAGGGGGTCTACTGGTGGTCCCCAAGACTGGCGGACCTTCGTGCAGCGTGCATTAGTGCCCGAAGGTCCTACACCCGCAGTCGGCGGCGTCGCCGCGATGTTGAGCGGGAGGGCCAGCTGTACGAGGCGTACCGCAGAGCGCGTACCGCCTTTCGGCTGGCCATCCGGTCCGCCAAGGACGCGAGTTGGCAGGAGATGCTGGACGGTCTCGACCGTGACCCCTGGGGTCGCCCGTATCGCGCGTCGCTGAATAAGCTTCGCGCACAAGCCCCCCCCCTCACCGAGACCCTCCAGCCCGACCTCCTTCGTAGAGTGGTCGAGGAGCTGTTCCCGCGGCAGTCGGAGCACACGCCCCCGGTCATGGCTTCGCCAGATCACAATCGGGAGGCCGTCGAGAGTGTTCCACCCGTGACGGAGTCGGAAGTGGGGGCAGCCGTGGCGAAGATTCGTTCCGCCACCACGGCCCCCGGCCCGGACGAAGTCCCAGTCCGGGTGTTGACGTTGCTCCTCGAGCATCTCGAACCTCGCCTCAGGCGACTGTTCAACGCCTGTCTGACGTCCGGACAGTTCCCTGAGTGCTGGAAGGAAGGGAGATTGGTTTTCCTGCCAAAGCCGGGACGGCCCCCGGATTCGCCGTCGGCCTACAGGCCCATTGTGCTTCTGGACGATGTGGGTAAGCTGCTGGAGCGTGTCCTCGCTGCCCGCATCGTCCAGCACCTGGAGGAGGTGGGGCCCGATCTGTCGGACGCTCAATTTGGGTTTCGGAGGGGGCGTTCGACCATCGGGGCCCTGCTACGCCTGAGGCAGACGGCCGCGGAGGCTGTCGCCGGCAAAGGAGTGCTGTTGGCGGTGTCGTTGGACATCGCCAACGCCTTCAATAGTCTGCCATTCAGCTGCATCAGGGAGGCGCTCCGGTTCCATGGAGTGCCCCTGTACCTCAGGCGGCTGGTGGCAGACTATTTGGAGGGGCGCAGTGTTCTCTACGCGAGCCCCGCAGGGGACATTGTGCGGACGCCCATGTCGTGCAGTGTTCCGCAGGGTTCGGTTCTGGGGCCGACTCTGTGGGACATCGGTTACGACTGGGCGTTGAGAGGGAGTCTCCCCCCCGGGCTGAGCGTTATATGCTATGCTGACGACACGTTCGTCACAGCCCGGGGCAGGACACTCGAAGAGGCGGCGAGCCTGGCCACTCTAGGCACCGAGGAGATGGTCAGGCGTATTGAGGCGCTGGGGCTCAGGGTGGCCCTAAACAAGACGGAGGCTCTACTATTCCATGGGCCCCGTGTGAGGCTGCCCATCAGCGCCTCGCTAGTCGTCAACTCCATCCACATCAGTATCCAGGCCCATATGAGGTACTTGGGTCTGGTGCTCGACGTGCGATGGTGGTTCCGGGAGCATTTTCGTCAAATTGCTCCCCGGCTGGTCGGCGCGGCGTCCGCCCTTTCTCGGCTCATGCCGAACGTGGGCGGACCCAGTTTCGAGGGCCGACGGCTGTATGCGGGGGTGATCCGCTCAATGGCCATGTACGGCGCACCCGTGTGGGCGAGGGCTCTGAACGCCCAGCTCAGGGCGGTGCTGTGGAAGCCACAGCGAGCCATGGCGGTCAGAGCCATTCGCGGGTACCGCACGGTGTCTACCGAGGCGGCATGCCTATTGGCCGGGACACCCCCGTGGGACCTAGAGGCGGAGATGCTCTCCGACCTCTACCGGCGGGTTACCTCAATGCGCGAAGAGGGTGGCTCCCCATCGTTCAACGAGATAGCCACCTGGCGCGAGGACGCCCGCCGAGAAGTCATCGCCCGTTGGGCTACGCGGCTGGAGAGGCCTAGACACGGTGTTTTTACCGTTGAGGCTCTCCGGCCCGTACTGATGGAGTGGATGGAGCGGCGGCACGGAGTTCTCTCTTTCCGGTTGGTGCAGGTCTTGTCGGGGCATGGTTGCTTCGGCAAGTACCTGCACACGGTCGTGCGGAGGGAGTGGACTCCGTCCTGCCACCATTGCAGTAGCGACGAGGACACGGCGCAACATACGCTCGAGGTATGTTCGGGCTAGGACGGGCAGCGCCGTGACCTCGTCGCTGTCATCGGTGCCGACCTGACGCTGCCGGCTGTTGCGCGAGCGATGGTCGACAGCGTCAGGAATTGGGACGCGATCGCCGCCTTCTGCGAGGCTGTCATCTCGCAGAAGGAGGCGGCGGAACGGGCCCGGGAGGATTCCCGTGACCCGGGCCGCCGCCCGCGGCCGGGGCGGCGCAGGCGCGAGTACCTGCGCCTGATGCCGCCCTAACCGAGGCTTCGGGTGATTGGACCGGGGAATTGTCCGGTCACCTGACGTGAGGCCACCGCGTGAGGACGACGCCTCGACGGCGAAAGCTGCCGGGGCGTCGGCAGGAGAGGAGCCCGAGAGGCCATACCGCCGAGCGGGCCACCGAAGACAAAGATCGGGTACCGGTGGCCCGCTCGCACGGCGAAGAAGAGGTGCTTGCAGGGTGGGTCAATGGGGTTGCGCGCCGCCACTTCCGTCGCCCCGGACCGATTTGGCGGGGTGCGACGTCCATAGCCCACCGCAAAAAAAAAAAAAAGAAAAAAGGGCATACATACAAGTGAAATTAAAAATACAAGATTTTGATAAAAATAGAAACCTGTTTTTAGTTAAATAAGTTATATTTTTTTTTCGTCGTGTTAGAGAAAGATGGAAATACTTAAATTCTTTATACACATATATATGTATGCATAGATCATAAGAATAATTCATAAAATGCCTTCTCCACACAATTTTCATTGTAAAACTCTGTGAAGAATTTACGGTCTATAGGATGTTAGATATTTTTAAGGCTGCACACTTCGCTGGTTATCCGAGGGTTCACTAGTCGAGTTATAGTAGAAACTTCTACAAAACACGAACTCGCTTACTTCGAATACGTTTCAAGTCAAGTGGAATATACTGAATGTTTGAGATACCTTTGAATTTTTATTCAATGAAATTAATATTTTAAAAAATATTAAAATAAGCATTGCTACTTTAATATTTGAAATATAGGTTATAAAATGTAAGATTTACATTTTATTTAGGCATACACAGTTTCATTGCCTTAAAAAATATTGATTAGGAATCATATTAGGAAATATCATATTAGGTCTTATATATCCCAGCCACCGAAGACAAAGATCGGGTACCGGTGGCCCGCTCGCACGACGAAGAGAGGTGTTTGCAGGGTGGGTTCATGGGGTTGCGCGCCGCCTCTTCCGTCACCCCGGGCCGATTTGCCGGGGCGCGACCACATCCATGGTCCACCTTGCGAAAAAAAAAACGTCTTATATATCCTATCATATTACAACTTTTCATTTCTTACACTTTTCGTACATTTAGTTTGGAGTGTTTATCCCTTGGTATTGCAAAGGTACATGGGTGGCAGTGACACTTACCATCAAGTGTGCTGCTTGCTCGTTTGCCATCATAAGCAATAAAAAAAACACACGTGCCCACCACACAGTATATTATAATTGAAAAGGCGGTATACTATCTAAAATATAGTTGAATGAGCCTCGATTTGTCTACCTTGTCTGAGCTTTGCAGCATGGTGTCAAAAGCTCATTTCCTTCATTCGAAGAAGATCCGTGCTAAGAGTGGGACGTGAATTGCTTGAATATAACAAGAAACAAGATCATAGTTTCACACCTGGTTCTAAATAGTATAAAACATATTAAAAAAACTAGGTATAGTGATTCTTAATATATAAAAGGAATTCTAATTATTGAACTCCATTACCGGGTTGAGAGCTCTCAGCACTCATCCATAGTC
This sequence comes from Lymantria monacha, assembly GCA_905163515.2. Taxonomy (NCBI): domain Eukaryota; kingdom Metazoa; phylum Arthropoda; class Insecta; order Lepidoptera; family Erebidae; genus Lymantria; species Lymantria monacha. The sequence continues at coordinate 28,312,186 of LR991090.1, read as the reverse complement.
CAGGTTAAGCTGTGACGCGGTGGGCTGTGGGGCGGCTGGATAAGGACCTACTGGCGGAGGCGGCCATCGTGAACACGTGGCTGTCCTCACCACCCCCAGCGGACGGAGTGGACGTTGAGGCTGTCCGCATCCGCAGTGCGTTAACGCAGGTTTGCGATGCGGCCATGCCCAGGGTGCGGCGTCTACCTCCGAGGCAGGGGGTCTACTGGTGGTCCCCAAGACTGGCGGACCTTCGTGCGGCGTGCATTAGTGCCCGAAGGTCCTACACCCGCAGTCGGCGGCGTGGCCGCGATGTTGAGCGGGAGGGCCAGCTGTACGAGGCGTACCGCAGTGCGCGTACCGCCTTTCGGCTGGCCATCCGGTCCGCCAAGGACGCAAGTTGGCAGGAGATGCTGGATGGTCTCGACCGTGACCCCTGGGGTCGCCCGTATCGCGCGTCGCTGAATAAGCTTCGCGCGCAGGGCCCCCCCCTCACTGAGACCCTCCAGCCCGACCTCCTTCGTAGAGTGGTCGAGGAGCTGTTCCCGCGGCAGTCGGAGCACACGCCCCCGGTCATGGCTTCGCCAGATCACGACCGGGAGGCCGTCGAGAGTGTTCCGCCCGTGACGGAGTCAGAAGTGGGGGCAGCCGTGGCGAAGATTCGTTCCGCCACCACAGCCCCCGGCCCGGACGGAATCCCAGTCCGGGTGTTGACGTTGCTCCTCGAGCATCTCGAACCTCGCCTCAGGCGACTGTTCAACGCCTGTCTGACGTCTGGACAGTTCCCTGAGTGCTGGAAGGAAGGGAGGTTGGTTCTCCTGCCAAAGCCGGGACGGCCCCCGGATTCGCCGTCGGCCTACAGGCCCATTGTGCTTCTGGACGATGTGTGTAAGCTGCTGGAGCGTGTCCTCGCTGCCCGCATCGTCCAGCACCTGGAGGAGGTGGGGCCCGATCTGTCGGACGCTCAATTTGGGTTTCGGAGGGGGCGTTCGACCATCGGGGCCCTGCTACGCCTGAGGCAGACGGCCGCGGAGGCTGTCGCCGGCAAAGGAGTGTTGTTGGCGGTGTCGTTGGACATCGCCAACGCCTTCAATAGTCTGCCATTCAGCTGCATCAGGGAGGCGCTCCGGTTCCATGGAGTGCCCCTGTACCTCAGGCGGCTGGTGGCAGACTATTTGGAGGGGCGCAGTGTCCTCTACGCGAGCCCCGCAGGGGACATTGTGCGGACGCCCATGTCGTGCGGTGTTCCGCAGGGGTCGGTTCTGGGGCCGACTCTGTGGGACATCGGGTACGACTGGGCGTTGAGAGGGAGTCTCCCCCCCGGGCTGAGCGTTATTTGCTATGCTGACGACACGCTCGTCACAGCCCGGGGCAGGACATTCGAAGAGGCGGCGAGCCTGGCCACTCTCGGCACCGAGGAGATGGTCAGGCGAATCGAGGCGCTGGGGCTCAGGGTGGCCCTAAACAAGACGGAGGCCCTACTATTCCATGGGCCCCGTGTGAGGCTGCCCATCGGCGCCTCGTTAGTCGTCAACTCCATCCACATCAGTATCCAGGCCCATATGAGGTACTTGGGTCTGGTGCTCGACGGGCGATGGTGGTTCCGGGAGCATTTTCGCCAAATTGCTCCCCGGCTGGTCGGCGCGGCGTCCGCCCTTTCTCGGCTCATGCCGAATGTGGGCGGACCCAGTTTCTAGGGCCGACGGCTGTATGCGGGGGTGATCCGCTCAATGGCCATGTATGGCGCACCCGTGTGGGCGAGGGCTCTGAACGCCCAGCTCAGGGCGGTGCTGTGGAGGCCACAGCGAGCCATGGCGGTCAGAGCCATTCGCGGGTACCGCACGGTGTCGACAGAGGCGGCGTGCCTATTGGCCGGGACACCCCCGTGGGACCTAGAGGCGGAGATGCTCTCCGACCTCTACCGGCGGGTTACCTCAGTGCGCGACGAAGGTGGCTCCCCATCGTTGAGCGAGATAGCCACCTGGCGCGAGGACGCCCGCCGAGACGTCATCGCCCGTTGGGTTACGCGGCTGGAGAGGCCAAGACACGGTGTCATTACCGTCGAGGCCCTCCGGCCCGTACTGATGGAATGGATGGAGCGGCGGCACGGAGTCCTCTCCTTTCGGCTGGTGCAGGTATTGTCGGGGCACGGGTGTTTCGGTTTGTACCTGCACACGGTCGCGTATAGGGAGTGGACTCCGGCCTGCCACCATTGCAGCAGTGACGAGGACACGGCGAGACACACACTTGAGGTGTGTCCGAGTTGGGACGGGCAGCGCCGTGACCTCGTCGCTGTTATCGGTGCCGACCTGACGCTGCCGGCTGTCGCGAGGGCGATGGTCGACAGCGTCAGGAACTGGGACGCGGTCGCCGCGAGGCTGTCATCTCGCAGAAGGAGACGGCGGAACGAGTCCGGGAGGATTCCCGTGACCCGGGCCGCCGTCAGCGGCCGGGGCGGCGCAGGTGCGAATACCTGCGCCTGATGCCGTCCTAACCGAGGCTTCGGGTGATCGGACCGGGGAATTGTCCGGTCACCCGACGTGAGGCCACCGCGTGAGGACGACGCCTTGACGGCGAAAGCTATCGGGGCGTCGACAGGAGAGGAGCCCGAGAGGGCATACCGCCGAGCGGGCCACCGAAGACAAAAATCGAGTACCGGTGGCCCGCTCGCACGGCGAAGAAGAGGTGCTTGCAGGGTGGGTCAATGGGGTTGCGCGCCGCCTCTTCCGTCACCCCGGACCGACTTGGCGGGGTGCGACGTCCATGGCCCACCGCAAAAAAAAAAAAAAAAAAAAAAAGGTTAAGCTGTGACAGTCATCTGCGGCTAACAGCTAAAAACAGACAAAAAAAAGAAAAACTGAACCCCATAAGAAAAAGTTAGTTTTGCGAGGAATCAGACTATACTTTTTCGACACATTTTGGGCTGTTGAATAGATATTAAGTTAGAATTAAGATCCTGTGTACGATTATTAAATAACTTCAAAATTTTATTATTCTCGTTTAGCGTCTACATCGTTTTGGGTGAGTCAACTTGCTTTATTATATTTGTATATTCGCATATTGATAAAAAGATAAAGGTGTTAAACACCGTGTAAACTAAAACAATGGCACCAAGACCGACGAAAACCAAACATTTAGCGAAAATCACGCAAAAAACATATTTTGCCCTCATTTTTATAACGCCAATAAGTTTTAAATACTTCCAAGTCTTATTTCTAAAACAAAAATATACACAGGATTTTAATTCTGATTTGGAATATCGATTTAGTAGCTCAAAATACGTCGGATAAGCATAGTCTGATTCGACACGCAACCAACTTTTTTTTGTAAAGCTGCATTATCAATATTCAAGAATTATTAAAATAACACTCAAATACATTTTGAATAACTTTAAATTTTCTATAAAGAGAAAACATGAAAGTAAAAATAATAAAACTGTTATCGTCAAGATTTATTCAAGTAAATATCTCGTATAACAATTTCACTTCTAATATAACTAAATGTTTTTTGTCATAAATCTCTAGAACAATCTGGATCCGTTGCACTGTTGACGAAAATCATGGTTTAATAAAATTCAACGAAAATACTGAAATGAAATTTGCCAGAGCTAAAGTATTTTATCGTTTTATCCCTAGGTTTTGGTCCGAGTAAAGAGCGGCTAGGAATTTCAATAATGCTGGATAATTTTAGTGGTCAAAGCGCTTAGATAGGCGTTTATTTTTATATTGGAATCAAATATTTTTATGGAATAACTTTAATCAAAAATAACTACGGATTTTCACATAAATTCTTGAGATTTGTTATTTATTCTTTTGATATAAACGGTATATACTCGTATTATATGCAAATAACTCATTAATGAGATATGATTTTTTTTTGTATCATTATCACTGTGGAAACGCATTTACGCGCTATCCCCCGTCGGTGACAGACAGAGGCGAGTATGGGACTCGCGAGTCAGATGGAGCCCGACCGGAATACCCACTTAAACCACAGCGGTCTTTTCCGCGCTTTTACAGGGCGCCGGAGACATTCGATCCCGGCACCCCAACGCTTGGCCTTCTGGCCACGTCCTATCGTCCCTCAAGGCGGTGAGAAGAGGTACGCATAACGGTGCCTCCTCCTCCCCGGTCGCTGGCGGCGGAACGAGGCAGCGGACGTAAACGCCTCGCCTTCGCGCTCCGCGGCATCCTTCCTTTTCATGATGGCCTCACAAAAGGAGGCAATCGACGACCAGCACCTGTCGCTGTCAAGCATCTTCGAAATGATAGTCAACAGCGACAGGTCTCCCATTGACCGCCGACAGAACGTGGCACTGGGGCCCCCAGGCGGGGCATACCTCCAGAGTGTGACACGCATCGTCTACAGGTGCGCCACACTTATGACATCCTGGGGCCCCTTCTCTTTCAATTCTATCCTGGTACTTACCGAAGACCCCGTGTCCAATAAGCACCTACCGAGATATGAACTTATCTTGTAGTGTAGTTAGGGCATATACCTTAAGTTTTGTTTAAGTCATATGCAATTTATTCTAACGCATAGTACTTATATATTTAAAATAAACTTCTTCTCAGCCCATACATTATAGGGCTTGGATCTCCTCCATATTGAGAGAGAATTTGACCTACTTTACACAAGCCAGACGTATTGGCATAAGGTTTTATGTCAAATTATGCTTCCTTTGCATCGATGTTGTGAATATCATATCCATTGGACCTGCTTTACGATAGTAATGATTTAGAGAGGAAATAGTGAATTACATTTTTTTATTCCGTTATAAAACAACACTTAAAGTGTTCAAATCAGTTATCATCTTCTCCATAATTATTTCTGTTATTTAAGCGAATATTATATTATATATATAAAATGAAAGTAGTTTTGTTAGAAGAAAGTAAAAAGTTTTATTAAAATTATATAAACATACATACATATTATCACGCCATATCTCTTGCAGGGTAGGCAGAGATAACAAAGTACTAGAAAACTCTATCCTTGCATACTTCACTCGCTTCCTCAACATTCATAATTCTCTTCATACACGCTCGCCGGTTTGGGAGACTCTTTGGTCTGTTAGGTCAGTCGCTGACTGCACCGGCAAGACTGAGACTCATCTGCAGAGAGCAGAGCAGTGATCACTGAGTCGCTCATCTGGACTTCCACATTCATATCGTTCAACCCTTGGAGACATTTATCCAAATATATTATAAACAGCCTGGCTGATAGAAAGCACCCCTGCGTAACGCCAATATTGACATCAAACCAAGGCAACATTCCATCATCCAGTCGCGCACAAGCTCTACAGCCCATGTAACTGGACTGCACAGTTTGCAGCAGTTTACTGTTAATACCATACTCCGGTAAAATGTCCTAAAGTTTGTTTCGTACAATTATGTCAAATGCTCTCTCCAGATCCACAAAACTGCAGAAAACCCTCTGACCTAGAGTCAGATGCTTCTCCCTATGTTGCGTAGAGAGAACACTTGATTCATACATCCCCTTCCACTTCTGAAACCTCCTTGTGCCTCACACAGTAAACCATCGGACACCATCATCATTCTCCTTTCAATAATTTTACCGTACACTTTTGCTGCTAAACTGTTCAAGCTTATGGCTCTGTAATTTGCGCATTCATAACGTGAACCCTTGTTTTTAAACAAAGACACGATGACTGCGCTATTCCAATCCTTGAGAACCATTCCCGAGCGCCAAAATAAATTGAGGAGCAATAGGAACGCCTCCCAGACACAAGAGCCACCAAGCTTGATCTTCTCGGCAGACACCATATCAATACCCGCTGCCTTACCATTTTTTTAAACTTCTTATAGCCGATTCAACTTCATCCATACTGATGCCATCGGAGGACGCCGGTGCTGAATGTTGATCTACAGGACCACATGCAACACCAGCGCCAACCCGAGTATCCGCATACATATCACCAAAATATTCACTCCATCGGCTTAACACTTACATTACTTTATTAAAATTAGCTTCTGTTTATGTATCAGTATAATAACGGCAATGTATATTCAATAGAATGATAATAAAAATGCTTTTTTAATAAAAATAAAAGGATTCAGTATTTATAAAATAATAGAGACCGAGTGAGTATACAATTCACCAGCCGTGCTGGAGTTGTAAAGATGATTACCAGTTTTTGCAAAGATAACAAGCTATGTTGTGGTCGCACCCGCCCGATCCATCTAGTGCGATGGAAAGGACGTGTGCTACTTCGTAATCTATTGCAGACGTGTCGTAAGACTTGCGGGCAGGTCACTGGAACTCGGTGTTTGAGAATGATGATTACTTAATATTTTTTCATTTTCCTTTTATTGCACTCATGATGCTTAGTTCCCTAAGATAGAAAGATAACTAAGCATCGTCAGTACATATATAATGAGAAGGAAATTCAATGAAAAACACGATGAAATCCAGCATGAAATAATATGCTCTTCATCCATTGCCGAAAAGATTCTTAACCTATATGGCCTGAAGGATAAAAGAGTAATAGTGGAGAACAATTAATAAAATTAATATTAATTTGACCAAAATTCTTATTAAAAAATAAGACAAGTTTTTTTTTTGCTTATGGTGGCAAACGAGCAAGCTTACGGTGCAGCGCACCTGATGGTGTCACTGCCGTCCATGGACCTTTGTAATACCAAGTGTATAGATTAGGCCGCTGCCTACCAATCGATCTTCTGTGAGAGTGTGGTACTACCCCGGATGGACCGTCCCGCGGCTGGCGACAGAAAACTGTCAACTGCGTATATTTTTTTAGAAAAAGGAAGTATTGAAAATAAATTTTTTTACCGTAAATTTTAATTAATAATCTGTGGAGTTAGGCTGAGCGATCGCAGTCGTAATGACGACGTAAGAGAGCAAGTAGGTATGAAAGGGAGTATTGGTGTAAAGATGCGAAAGGGAATGCTCCGATGGTTCGGACATGTGGAAAGAATGCCGAGCAAACGTCTGGTTAAGAAGATATACAATGCGAAAGTGAAAGGATGTAGGTACCGGGGGAGACCGAGACTAACCTACCTAGACCAGATCGGTCATGTACTGAAGGATGGTGGAGTCAAGAGTCTCTGAAACCGACCAGCGTGTATGAAGAGAATTATGAATGTTGAGGAAGCGAGTGAAGTATGCAAGGATAGAGGTCTCTGGCACTCTGTTCTCTCTGCCTACCCTGCAAGGGACATGGCGTGATGGTATGTATGTATATAAATTTTAATTAATCGTAATCTGTTAAAATTCTTATTTACTTATTACATCTGGTGTGTTATATTTTAAAAATATTGTAAATAATATTTTTTTTACCAAACATGCCATTAGTTTGCACCGCGTTCATGTCCAGTACGTCCACCATATTGGATTACCGTTGGTGAAACTTGCTGACAGCGCAACGTCACAGTTTCCGACGTCTACAAATTTTTACGCCGAAATAACGGATTTATGCGTCTTGTTTAATTTAATATGGTTTATATCAGTTTTTTACTACATCTGTTATAACACGTGCAGTGGTGATTGAAAGTTTTATTTTATCTGTGAAAGAGACACCATTTTGTGGATATTGAACGTAAAAAAGTTACGATCAAAGACTTGCCTACTTTTTTGTAGATATTAAAAAAAGGTTTTTTTTTTGTAATACGATGATAAATTCTGTTTGTTGAATATTGGATATATAATCGCATTTAGACTGTATCAAATATTTCTTTTGCTTATCGAAATCTACATTAAAAAAAAACGATTATTTTATAAATATGTTAACATAGGAAAATAATAAATCCACAGTTTCATTACGTTAAGAATTGTGAAAATATTGAAAGACATAATCGATTTCTGATGTTTAAGAGAGTGTTACACATTTGAAATAAATCTATTTTTACCGATTCTATCGTGTTTGTCTTTGATTTTTAATTTCCTGAAGTTAAAGTGTTCGACTTTACAACCATCATAGTCATGGGTCCTCCCATGACTATGATGGACTCATGGTTGTTGGCTAAGGTGTCTCACGTCTAACAAGTCATCATTATTACAGAGATTTAAATCTACCCGCTACATCATCACAGCTCATATACGTCCCACTGTTGGGCTGGAGCCTCCCACGTAATAAGAGGGAAATTGATCTACTATACCACGCTGGTCAGACGTGTTGGTATAGAGTTTTGTTTCAAGTTTGCCTTCTCTTGCATAGATGTTAAATCTATACTAATATTATAAAGCGGAAGAGTTTGTTTGTTTGTTTGTTTGTTTGTTTGTTTGTTTGTTTGTTTAAACGCGCTAATCTCAGGAACTACTGGTTTGATTTGAAAAATTCTTTTTTTGTTGGATAGTCCATTTATAGAGGAAGGCTTTAGGCTATATAACATTACGCTGCGACCAATAGGAGCAGAGCAACAATGATGAATGTGTAAAAATCGGGTTTTTGTTTCCTTTTGAGAGCTTCCGCTGCGTAAACGGTTAAAGTTGCGCAAAAATTATGTACTATATAATTGTTCCCCTTTCAAAGTTCTAAATAAAAGTCCGCGACAGCATATGTATATCTTTTAAGATTGGCTCACTATAACATTTTTTATGCTAATCAAATTTGTTTTAAAATAATATGATATTTTCGAAGGTGTTTTTATAAACATAATATTAATCCTTATCCAAATAAATGAGTTATTCATCACATGTATTTAATTTAAAACAAAATTGCTCTTTACATTATTTGATTTCAATGAATATCTTAGGAAATATCGCAGTTTAAAAATAACATCGCAGCAAAATAATGATCAAGTACTGGGCGCGCATTTACGATAAAAATACTGGGTCTTATAATCTTATATTAAAAAAAAAACTCAAACTAATGTTATTTCAAAGTACTTCTACACACACTACATTTTTAGTTTTGTTTTCTTCTCATGACCTTCCGTCGGCTTTACACATCCTAAATAATAATAATAAGTATAGGAAGTATTAGTGCCTGCCCTCATGTATGGCAGTGAAAGTTAGATTTGGCGGAGAAGACATGAAAATAGAATAAATGCTGTAGAGCTGACAGCTCTTTGTAACGTGTGTGATGTAAGTCTGAAAGATAAAATTAGGTATAATGTTATAAAAGAGCGCTGGTATGCTGAGGTGGGTTGGACACGAAGTGGAAGAAATAATGAGTGGGCAGAGGTTGACGAAGCAAACATATAAAGCAATCGTGAATGGGACGAATACAAGGGGAAGACCACGTCATACTTTTCTGGACCAAATTGGAGATTTGTTCACGAGAGGTCATCATCATCATCATTCTCCTACTCTTATCCCAATTACTTGGGGTCGATACAATAAGTACTCTTCATTCATAGTACATATTATAAAAGTTATTGGCAATAGTTTTATTACCGGCCGCCTGCCAGACGTCAACCCTCCATGGGAATGTAATTGTTGACCAAACGGCATCAGATGGAGTTGGCCCAAGTCGTTATAAGGCTCTTAGTCGTCTTTTACGACATCCACAAGCAAAGTGAGGATTGGTAGTATTCGTAGCCGCTACCACACAGCGATTTCATACACATTAAAAGTATGTGTAATCGTAAATAGGCGTAAGTGTATGTATGTATATATGTATAATATACATATATTGTATATGGTATATCTATAGAAAGTATAGATAAGACCCAATACTTTTACTTAAGGTTTAATGTTCTACTCTTACTAATAAAAGGGTCATGTAGGTACCTAAAACAGCTTTAACGTATGTATTATTTAAAAATATTTCCACCTTTTACGTAAACGAATTCGCGAGTTGAAGTTAACGTTAGCCCAAAGTAACCATTCCACGCGGACGAAGTCGCGGGCGAAAGCTAGTGCATTATATATCCCTTAGTCGTCTCTTACGATCACCCATGAGTAAGATAGTGGGTGGTGAATTGTATTCTTACTCCGTCACTACACGGACCACCGTCCGTCACTACCCGCTACATTTGTTATTTATTTTGACCCACATTTTTAATACCATTGCCATATAATATCATGTTATCACATATCATTTTCCAGTATTAAATAAAATGCTTCTATATATAAAAAAATATATTGTTTATGATCAGTTATTATTAAACATTTCTTGTGGCAATTTACTAGTTTAAACACCGAAGATTCTATTAAGTTACCACCGGATCGGAACACGGCCACACTGAGAAAGATCCGGCAAGGAATAATATTAAAAGACAGAGTGATATTAAAATATCAGAGGATTTGTGTCGTAGGCAGATGTTGAGCGGATATTCAAAACTGTCCACGTTATTAACATCGTTCTCGCAGGTGACACTGACATCTTTGATAAGTACACTACGTTATGAAAAGGAAAATATACTTATCTTTTATTTTTATGAATAAATTTAAGCTTAGGTAATGGTTGATTGATAACTCTTAAAATATCGTTAGAAAGCATCATTCTCGTACTCTTATCCCAATTACTTGGGGTCGATATAATATGTACTCTTTTTTCATAGTACATATTGTAAAAGTTATTGGCAATAGTTTTATTGACGGGCCGCCTGCCAGACGTCAACCATCCTTAGATATGTAATTGTTGACCAAACGGCATCGGATGGAGTTGGCCCAAGTCGTTATAATAATAATAATAATAATATATTTATTTGCTTTGACATGGTACATTACAGTTGATAGAATATACAAATTATTTATCCAATATGTTCAGCCATTTTACGGCATGCAAATTAAAAAAAAAATATATATTTACATTTAAATTAAATATTAAATTCATGAAAGTACATTATACAATATTATTTATATGAGTAATTAACTACATGTCAAAAAAGTCCTCTCATACTCCATAACTATTATGCAAGAATATAACTTTGAATATTTAATTAAATGTTGTTACCATTTATCATTTAAGAATTCACCAACCGAATAGAAGCATTTGTCTAGTAGCCATTTTTTAAACTTAATTTTGAATAATTTAAGTGGCAATTATCCATACTCTTTTTGTATTTTATTAAATATATTGACAGCCATTAAATGGCAATTTTTATAATACAAGGCACTTCTGCACCTAGAAAATATCAGTTTTGTTAAATCTCTAGAACAAAATTTAGAGCCTTCACATAATTTAGCAAATAAACTAGAATGTGTTTTGACGAAAATACCTATATCTAGAATATATAAGGAGGGCAATGTTAGTATTTGCAGCTTTTTAAAGAGAGGTCCAGCACCACAAATTGCCCTGACACATTTCTTTTGTGTTACGAAGACCTTGTTTATATCAGTGCAATTACCCCAAACTAACAAACCATATCTCAAAATGGAAGCGACATACCCATAATATGCTGTTAATGCAACCTGTATATTAGCTGTAACTCTAAGTTGTTTCAATACATAAACGAACTTATTTAGCCTACTACTTACATTATTAGCATGAACTTTCCAACTACAGTTTGGATCCAAATGGAGACCTAAAAATTTCGTTTCTAGTGTGGCACAAATATTTTCATCTTGATAATTAATTTGTATTCTAGGGTTAACATAATGACTTCTAATGTTTACGCGAGTATTACACATTTGAAATAAAACTACTTTTACGGATTCTGTCGCGTTTGTATTTGATTTATAATTTCCCACTCGCCTGTTCTAAGATCTTAGCGCTTAGCGCTGAAAGATCTTAGCGCTGAAAATTGCAAATAAAATACGCTAGTTAGAGTATCTTTATACAAAGCGCGCAAGATATATAACATCGCTAAATTTCTTGAAGAGATGTCGTGATCATGGTCTCAGTCCTACGTGTGTGAGGATCCCTTGTAAGAAAAACATACGTGGAAGCGCTAAGATCTTAGAACAGGCGAGTGGGAAATTATAAATCAAATACAAACGCGACAGAATCCGTAAAAGTAGTATTATTTCAAATGTGTAATGCCTTTTTTCCCTCCCGTTATGGAGGCGGCTGGAGTTCAACAGTGACAACAATTTCATTAACAATCGCTGTAATTATATAAAACAACTAGCTTTCGCCCGCGACTTCGTCCGCGTGGAATGGTTACTTTGGGCTAACGTTAACTTCAACTCGCGAATTCGTTTACGTAAAAGGTGGAAATATTTTTAAATAATACATACGTTAAAGCTGTTTTAGGTACCTACATGACCCTTTTATTAGTAAGAGTAGAACATTAAACCTTAAGTAAAAGTATTGGGTCTTATCTATACTTTCTATAGATATACCATATACAATATATGTATATTATACATATATACATACATACACTTACGCCTATTTACGATTACACATACTTTTAATGTGTATGAAATCGCTGTGTGGTAGCGGCTACGAATACTACCAATCCTCACTTTGCTTGTGGATGTCGTAAAAGACGACTAAGAGCCTTATAACGACTTGGGCCAACTCCATCTGATGCCGTTTGGTCAACAATTACATTCCCATGGAGGGTTGACGTCTGGCAGGCGGCCGGTAATAAAACTATTGCCAATAACTTTTATAATATGTACTATGAATGAAGAGTACTTATTGTATCGACCCCAAGTAATTGGGATAAGAGTAGGAGAATGATGATGATGATGACCTCTCGTGAACAAATCTCCAATTTGGTCCAGAAAAGTATGACGTGGTCTTCCCCTTGTATTCGTCCCATTCACGATTGCTTTATATGTTTGCTTCGTCAACCTCTGCCCACTCATTATTTCTTCCACTTCGTGTCCAACCCACCTCAGCATACCAGCGCTCTTTTATAACATTATACCTAATTTTATCTTTCAGACTTACATCACACACGTTACAAAGAGCTGTCAGCTCTACAGCATTTATTCTATTTTCATGTCTTCTCCGCCAAATCTAACTTTCACTGCCATACATGAGGGCAGGCACTAATACTTCCTATACTTATTATTATTATTTAGGATGTGTAAAGCCGACGGAAGGTCATGAGAAGAAAACAAAACTAAAAATGTAGTGTGTGTAGAAGTACTTTGAAATAACATTAGTTTGAGTTTTTTTTTAATATAAGATTATAAGACCCAGTATTTTTATCGTAAATGCGCGCCCAGTACTTGATCATTATTTTGCTGCGATGTTATTTTTAAACTGCGATATTTCCTAAGATATTCATTGAAATCAAATAATGTAAAGAGCAATTTTGTTTTAAATTAAATACATGTGATGAATAACTCATTTATTTGGATAAGGATTAATATTATGTTTATAAAAACACCTTCGAAAATATCATATTATTTTAAAACAAATTTGATTAGCATAAAAAATGTTATAGTGAGCCAATCTTAAAAGATATACATATGCTGTCGCGGACTTTTATTTAGAACTTTGAAAGGGGAACAATTATATAGTACATAATTTTTGCGCAACTTTAACCGTTTACGCAGCGGAAGCTCTCAAAAGGAAACAAAAACCCGATTTTTACACATTCATCATTGTTGCTCTGCTCCTATTGGTCGCAGCGTAATGTTATATAGCCTAAAGCCTTCCTCTATAAATGGACTATCCAACAAAAAAAGAATTTTTCAAATCAAACCAGTAGTTCCTGAGATTAGCGCGTTTAAACAAACAAACAAACAAACAAACAAACAAACAAACAAACAAACTCTTCCGCTTTATAATATTAGTATAGATTAGTATAGATACATACATACATACATATCATCACGTCATATCCCTTGCAGGGTAGGTAGAGAGAACAGAGTGCCAGAGAACTCTATCCTTGCATACTTCACTCGCTTCCTCAACATTCATAATTCTCTTCATACACGCTCGCCGATTTCGGAGACTCTTGACTCCACCTTCCTTTAGTACATGACCAATCTGATCTAGGTAGGTTAGTCTCGGTCTCTTCCGGTACCTACATCCTTCCACTTTCGCATTGTATATCTTCTTAACCAGACGTTCGTTCGGCATTGTTTCCACATGTCCGAACCATCGGAGCATTCCCTTATATTTACATATTAATTCTGTTAAAACATAATACAGTGAATTTTTTATAAACCAATTATATATTTACTTTAATTTGCATTGTAGACTTTACTGTACGAAATGATCAAATTATTCATAAATTTAATAATATGTTGTTATTATAATTTCTCTGTGAATTAATTCAATAATTTGTTAAATATCATTTACTTTTCTTAAAATACAATATTTATTGATGTGACTACCATTTATAATCATATATGCTCATATATGTGCCACTGATGGGCTCGATCTTTCTTCAGAATAAGAGGGAAATTGACCTAATACCACGCAGACGGGTTGGTAATAAAGTTTTTCTTCTCTTGCATAAATTTTATGTCGAGATTAGCGAGATTGAGTTCAACCCTCGTCATAGTCAATCTACCCAAACTAGATTTAATTATAATAAATTATATGGATATATATATAAGAAAGAAAGCTGTGTGGGAGCGGCTAAGAATAATACCGACCCTTACTTTGCTCGTGGATGTCGTAAAAGACGACTAAGAGCCTTATAACGACCTGGACCAACTCCATCTGATGCCATTTGGTCAACAATTACATTCCCAAGGAGGGTTGACGTCTGGCAGGCGGCCGGGCATAAAACTATTGCCAATAACTTTTACAATATGTACTACGAAAGAAGAGTACATATTGTATCGACCCCAAGTAATTGGGATAAGAGTAGGAGAATAATGATGATACATGGATCTATTGAAGATACAATGAATTACCATATTTTTCTTTCGGCAGTGTATATATTGTTGTCATGAGAAACAACCACAGGACATAAGCGAACAACTTTACAAGAGAAGACATATATTAACTTGTGTGACAACATGATAGGAATGCCATTATCACAACCCCTTGTTCGCCTATGGGAGTTGTAACATCAGCTAAATGAGATGTAAACATCAACTATGGAAAACAAGAAGATTGGGCAATAGTTCTTTCTTTTTTCTTATTGCTTGTGGTGGCAAACGAGCAAGCAGCACACCTGATGGTAAGTGTCATTGCCGCCCATAGACCTTTGCAATACCAAAGGTATAACTAGGCCGCTGCCTACCAATATAAACCACAAACCGACCTAATTAGGTTTCCGGCTCTCTCGCTAATCGAACGAAGCGCAATAGCACATTGCCAGTACTCAGACGTCGATCTTCTGCGAGAGTGTGGTACTACCCCGGACGGACTGGCTCAGACAGTTCTCTGTCAATAGCGTGGTCCTACCACTATTAAAGTTATCTTATGAGATCACCAACCCGCCTGTCAAGTGTGACGATTGCAGCAATATCACCTCATTTGTGCGGCTGGCCTACGTTTGAGTGTGGATGACGAAAGGCTAAATCATATAAATCATCATGATGAAAAGAATCAAGCATCTGGCTCTAGGTCAGAGGGTTTTCTGCAGTTTTGTGGATCTGGAGAGAGCATTTGACACGGTTGTACGAAAGGAACTTTGGGACATTTTACCGGAGTATGGCATTAACAATAGTAATCTATGCAGATGATGCAGTCCTGCTGGCACAGTCAGCGACTGACCTGCAGACCCTAGTCGACACAATGACAGAAGATTGTAAGAAAATGGGTCTACGCGTGAATGTGAGCAAAACCAAAATAATGGTCTTTGAAAGAGATGAAGCCAGAACAGATGTAAGAGTAACAGGTAATGATGTACTGGAGCAAGTGGATGAATTTGTATATCTTGGTCAAACACTGTTGGATATACATACTATTGGTGTAACCCCTACTACTTACCACCTTTGTGGCACCTACATCATAGTATATTCATAATCTGTCGTTATATAGGGACTCTCATACTTAATATAAAGCAGACTGGTATTAGACTGACATTTTTATATCTTGGCTATTCAAAAGCTGTTAAACAATTCAAAACTATTAAAACACTTGAAACTCGATAAATCGTAATCCTAATATATTGCCCTACCACTGAAACTCATATACTCAATATCTCCAACTATTCAACTGCAACTTGAACAAAATGTTATTTCACTGAAACTATTGATATAACTTATACTTTACAATGCAAATTTGATAAAAAAGAGTTCTTCAATCATACTTATCAAAATATAATGATGTCTTTTTTTTTGTGGATGGGCTACGGTCACGGACAGAGGGGCGTAAGCACGCAACCTGTGAACCCACCTGTGAACCTCGACTTCGTCGTTGGACGGACCACCGGGGTAGCGTGAACTTGTCATCAGTGGCCGGCCCGACAGAATACCCCTTGAGGGGTACCCTCTCATTGAGCGACATCTCCAGCATCCGAGCATCCGTCGAGCATCGCCCTGGCGATGGTAGGCAGCGCCAGGTCGTCACCGATGACTGCGACGAGTTCACGGCGCTGCTCTGCCCAAACGGCACAAGCCTCAAACGTATGCTGCGCCATATCCTCGTCGGAATCGCAGTGGTGGCAGGACGGTGTACTTTCCCTCCTGACGACCGTGTGCAGGTATTTGACGAAGCATCCATGCCCCGTCAAAACCTGCACCAGTCGAAAGGAGAGCACCCTGTGCTGCCATTCCAACCACTGCATCAGCACCGGCTGGAAGGCCTCCACGGTCCGCACACCGAACAATGATGTGTGTCTTACTCGGTAATCCCTGAAACCGAAAAAAAAAATAATAATTAAAACGAATATTCGGTGCTTCAAATCTATTATTTGTGCTAAGTATATATGCTATGATCATCATTATCATCCTTTGCCTGCCCTCATTCCACGCTAAGTGGGGTCGGTACAACACGTTCTTGCCCATCACATTTTTCTATCAGCCGTACATACATACATATCATCACGCCATATCCCTTGCAGGGTAGGCAGAGAGAGCCGTCATATCTGCATTCACAACTTTCATACACATGTCCTCGTTTACACAATTCATCCATCTCTTTTTGGGTGTCCCATGATTCTCACACCCAACCACAAGCATATTGATAACCCTCTTTGACACATGCCTTTCGTCCCTCCTCATCTCATGTCCATACCGTGGCAAGTGCGCTCTCCTAAACTTCTCTATCACTGGTGCTACTTTCAAACTTCCTTAGTACATATTCTCCGTGAGGTGACGGAGTAAGAATACAATTCACCACCCCCATCTTACCCGTGGGTGATCATACGAGACGACTAAAAGATTGAAAACGCATATAACATCTATGCGAGAGAAGGAAACCTCGAAACAAAACTCTATACTAACACATCTGACCAGCGTGGTAGGTCAATTACCCTTCCATTATGGAGGAGGCCCGAACTCAACAGTAGTACATATATGAGCTGAGATGGATAGTACAATTATGCTATAAATGAATACATAAATTACACTTTCTAAGTCAACTTTTAGTTAAAAAGTTCTCTGTATCTCGAACTACTTGTTTTGTGGTTTTTAGCATTTCTCTTTTTCACTGTATTTATGCCCGCCATCTATTATATTTTTCTACTTATAAAACAATTTAAAGGCTATCTCAATTTGAATATAATAAGAACATTAATTCCTGCTAAATATTCTACTTCTATTCACTATAGAACTATTTGTATCTTCACATCCGCTTTACCCCCAGGATATTGCCCTAATTACCACATTAGTCTAAAGGGTTGACCCTGTAATGAATACATTATAGAGTCAACCCCTTAAACTAATATAGCTTACTAGGAAATATAGTGTAATGATATGTCGTTTTAGTAAGAGAATATTTATATTTTAATCTATAGACAAGCCATTGTGCTTTTAACAGAGTTATTGCTTTTATTACGTTCAAGATTAGAGATGATCGCGTCCAAAATATATTTGGATTCATATACCTTTTAATTTAAATATAGATAGTTGAAGTTAAGCATTTTTGGTAGTTCAAATTACTGAAGTTTAGCATTTAATATGCTTAATTATTTATAAAAACCCGATTGCGAAGCGAAAAATGATGAAATGTTTCGCTTCGTAATCGGGTTTTTATAAATAATTAAGCATATTAAATGATAAATTTCAGTAATTTTAATAACAAGGTTGTGTCATCGTTTAATACAATTCTAACTGCAAAGTTTGAAGTATTAAGCCCATACAATGTGTAAACATTGTCGGGTAGTTGGCACACGTCTCCTTAAACGACGTAAATATAATACGAAGCGAGATTTGAATGTCCTACAATAGTTCACGGTGATGTAAGTGGCAGCACGATTGGGACGAATTTCCAATAGGTGTGGGTTCGAATCCTACTTGTGACATCATTTTTCGCTTCGTAATCGGGTTTTTATAAATTTTTAGTAGTTTGTTACTTTATACTAGAATTACGGATTCCTAACGGAGAAATAAAATACACTTAATGAACGATTGAATGGGATCCGTATCATATTAGTTCAGCTATCGTGTATGTATGTTGTTATATCGTGTATATCTTCCACATAACTAAATCATCTTAACAGTCAATTGACGTTCTTAGATGTAATAATATATATTCTGTCTACTTCATTAAAATCTCGCGTCTGTAAAAGATGAAAAGATGACAATATTTTGTTTTTAATATTAAGTTTTAATTGTCATAAAATATCTTATATGTATCATCTTAAGTTAAATTACATACATACATACATATCATCACGCCATATCCCTTGCAGGGTAGGCAGAGAGAACAGAGTGCCAGAGAACTCTATCCCTGCATACTTCACTCGCTTCCTCAACATTCATAATTCTCTTCATACAAGCTCGCCGGTTTCGGAGACTCTTGACTCCACCTTCTTTCAGTACATGACCGATCTGGCCTAGGTAGGTTAGTCTCGGTCTCCCTCGGTACCTACATCCTTCCACTTTCGCATTGTATATCGTCTTAACCAGACGTTCGTTTGGCATTCTTTCCACATGTCCGAACCATGACAACCACCAATTAATATTAATACAACCACCAATTAATATTAACAATGTAATAAATACATTTCTACACTGTGAATTATATTCATACTGTGTCCCCATATGCAAAAATTCTATACTAAATTAGATGCTTTTTAATGTACTATTTATTTTACAACGTCTATGATGATTTAATATTTTTCTTCATTAATTTTAAATATTTCTTCCCTATATATCGTAACGGCCATATTTTACCTGCAATTTCACAAAGTTCGCTTCACCGCACGTCATGATGACGTTTACGCCGTAATTCAATATGGCGCTTGGCGAGGCGTCATGGCCGCGGGCGAGACATAACCTCAAAATCGCATCAACTCATATTTCATTACTGGAAAATTAACCCGACGTGGCTGTTATCCGCCCCTGGTGTTTTGATGCAGGAGATTAGCATAGATTAATATTCTAATAGGTATAGAGTTAGAGATGCTTTAAGTTTAAGTTGTTGAAAATTATACCTATATGGCTAATCATAAGCTTTTAATCCTAAATTTCGGTAAAAACCAAGTTATATTAGGCAATAATATGCAATGGTTAATGGATTTTCCCGGTAGTAAAGAAGCAATAATATACTTCACTACCCCTTTGCCTGTAAATATCTTAAAACACCACTAATTGATATACCTGCCTACCCTGCAAGGGATATGGCGTGATGATATGTATGTATTTAATTGATATAATAACAACATCTATGCAAGAGAACAAAATCTCAAAATAAAACTCTTTGCTAATCTTGTCCACCAGCGTGGTAAAATAGGTCAAACGAAGAATATAGGCTATGAATATGCTATACATGGCTATGAGGGAGGCTAAAAGTTTTGTACTAGTTAAGTATTAAATCTTTCAATTAAAACTTAAAAACTGGAGTTTATTTCATAAATATATTAGACTACCAGAAAAATAATTGAAATAATAAAGTAGTAAAACAAGCAACAGCAAAAAGCTGCTTATATAAACTGATAAGATAGACCCTTCATAACTAAATAAGTAGGTACTTCAAAAAGTGATGGGGAGTCCCTGAGCGACAACAATCCGGTACCGGTAAGACAAACAACTAATCAACCCACTAATAAAATACTATGTTCTTGTGGTCCCAGGAGTACGGCCGGGGTCGATACCGTTCACAAATTGGTTCTCGTTAACATTTAGACGCGATTTCCGAATTTGTTGGCCCTTTAACAAGACTCGACCTCGGAAAGTTTTGCAAGCGAATAAAATGGCCGGACATGTCTCAATTAATGGCCGACGTTGATGTTCGAAGATATTTATCGATCAATGGATATGTAATTAGTGTAATTGCTGCTATGTTCGTCACGTGAAACCTAATTGCTTAATAGAGTTCCGACCGCGGTTGCTAAGCAACGGGTTTTATAAAAATAAACGAACAGAGTTAGTTTTATATAAATTTTAATTAAAAAAAGGTTAGTATTTTTCAGGCAGTGTCGTAGAATGCAATTTATCGCTTTTTGGTATGTTTATATGCATAGAAGTTCGTTAAGAGATGTGTAAAGTAGATATAAATAACATCATCAGAAGAAAAGAAGAATTTAAAATGAAGTTTTATAGCAAAAACATGTGTCAATCTTTCTGACCAGCGTGGTATAGTAGGGAAATTTACCTTTCATTATATAGGAGGTACAAAATAGTAGGTATATAGACTGAGAAGTAAAATCATTATTCCCAAAACATTTTACTAATGATCTTTGTGGCAATAAATGTGATACGTAGTTTATATATTTATGCTATTTATTACCTACACATGACAAACTCGTAAAGTTTTTGCCCGTTTATCTTATTAAGTTCCAGTTTTTTTTTCAGTGTACCAACTACAAACAAAAATTATTGTCTGTCTCAATCTTTATTTATTATGTGCGTATTTTTTTTCTGAAAACTTAAAGAATTATTTTTTTTTAAATTCATATTATACTAATTACTAAGTTTGTTTATTACCGAACATAATTATAAGTTGAACTAGTAGGAACACGTTACTAATGTAATTAATAAAACCACGATTGTATTCTGAATGGCTAACATATTTGTATAAAAACTGGTGACGTCATTGTCATCTCGGCAATGAAATTATTCTGCGATCTAAAATGATCCCACTGCCATCTATCGAGTATTAGATAAAACTATATTTTAAAATAATTACGTACTATGTCATAAGTATGAACAAAGTTCGAACGACAGTTTTATTTTGTTCCTTCTTTATTGATGATGAAGGAAGGATAAAACAATAAATGTAAAATCGTTTTAGCTTCTTTATAATTTTATTATATTTAAAGAATCTAAATTTAATGTTATTATCTGCAAAGTTAACGAAAAACGTTGTTAAAAATGGTTAACAAACAATCATCTAATTGAACCTCAGATCAGATTTCATGAATTTATTTTTAACAAGTTATAAAATAAATATTTTAAATTGGGTATCAATATCATAAAAGCAATTTGCACGTTTCTGAAGCATAAATTGGCGAACATAAATAATCTATTGGAAAATTGTAACGAGGACATGCTTGTGCAGTTTATAATATTATTAGAGAACTATTGAGAAAATTACATAAATCATTATTATGATTAAATTAGATTTTTATACATCTTTAGAAATAAAACTGCTTTTACGGACTCTATCGTATTTGTATTTGATTTATAATTTCCAGACGTTTCGAATACTTTACAGTGATCAAGGTCACGATAAGACTAAGGTGTCTTACGTCCAATATATCACTGTTATTACAGAAATTTGTATCTCAGACACAAGTTTTTGTAATACCGGTGACTTATTGGACATGAGATACCATCCGTGACCATGATCTCTGTAGCTGTCCATCCGTGACCATGATCTCTGTAGCTGTCCATCCGTGACCATGATCACTGTAAAGTGTTCGAAACGTCGGCAAATTAAAAGTCAAATACAAAAGCGATAGAATCTGTAAAAGTAGTTCTATTTCAAATGTGTAATACTCGCTCGCGTATGAATTAGAAATCTTTAATACATCTTTAACACAAAAATAATGCATAACGCGATAGGAGACTAATGACTGAAATATAAAATTAAATCTATTAAAATATTTTGCAAGGTGATTTCTACGTAGATTCAATGCTTATATCGTAACATTGCCACCTTAAGTGTTTATTTTATCACAGCAAATAATGATCATGATTCAGTGTTTGTTAATGCCATGTCAAGAAATCGTGTCTGAACTTTTAAGTAGATACTCAACTATCCATCTCGCTTGTTGGTTAATGAGCTAAGGAATAACTTGGAAAAAGGCGGCGGCAATTTTCTTAAACTTGGAAACTGGTTTAGACAACTCCAAAAGTTATTTAGTGCGTATAGCTAGAGGCTGAATGATTATCTTTATTACATTTGCCTTAGACTGGCATAGAATATACAGTAAATAGCTTTCTTGAGGCATTCATAAATTTCCTTTAGGCTATTTTTTTTTGAAAATAAATGTAAACAAAGACTAATATTTTGTTATGTGCTGTATTTCTGTATAATATCTACACTGAGACAGTTATACAGATAGAGCAGTAGTAAAGATACTGACCTACCGTGCTAAGTGTATCGGGTTTGATTCCCACGCAGGACAACACTTTAAATAAAATAATAAATTGTCGAGTTTAGATGTATTCACTGTCCGTTAATTACATGTTTGTTAAGTCACCCTAAATATAAGGATTATTTCCTTAATGTAGGGTGTTATAAAAGAAACCATAATAATCTTGTTTCAATTTCGTCAATTTGCTGTTATGAGTTCCATAATACATATGTATATATCTGATGTTGGTACGCACACACTCATAAACATTTATGTACGTGTGCGTATTACACATATGTATACTCAAACTACACATATACATACAGAATTTGACGATAGCAGTCTCATTTTCAGGCCATTACATCGCATCAGACGCGTATAACGAGTTCGCAATATGGTGCCCGTAATAACCATGTTTTACATACAAATTAATATTATGACAAGTCTGTAACTGTAATAACACTTGTATCTGATTAATTTGAATGAATTTAGTCGTTTTTGTTTGAAGATTAGTTAGAATATCTATATGTCTTTAGAGAAATAATTTTTGTTGCGATTCATCTTAACTAATATATTAAGTTCCACTGTTGGGTTCGAGCCTGCTCTGAAGGAAATTGACCTACTATATTACTCTAGTCAGGCGTGTTGGCATAGGGTTACGTTTCGAGTTTTTCTTCTTTTGTATAGATGTTATATTTTATATTCCATAGTCGTCTCTAACGATCACCCATGGGTAAGACAGGGGGTGCTCAATTGTAATCTTGCTCCGTCACCACACGGAAAGTTATAGTGCGATTATACTGCATTGAATATGGATTTGCTTGTGACAGAAAACTGTCAACAGCGTTGCCCTACCACTAGAGACATTACCAATAAAGATAGTTTATTATAAATCACTTTTACTGTAATACCAAAAACCTGAATAATAAATACAAGCTACTTAAAGAGATTAATAAATATTATATTCGATAATATGCCTTTAAATATTGCGTCTCAAATCACTTCTGAGAACTCTTTAATAAACTTATTAGGAAGCAGTTTGCCAATGTAAAATAATACTATATTCATATCTATGATTGATTGAAAGGGTATAAACCCTTTGTATTTGAGTAAACAATTATAGAAACTTTTGATAAACCTATCAGGATCACTCCCCTACTGCAAACAGAAACATCTAGAGTTGGTATGTACATTCAATTATGAACTGTGTATAAAACGTTGTCGGTCAAATGATGCCCAAGGGTTGTGCGATTGCATAAATTATACAATTGCCGGTATTAATACACCCCAAAGACTGGGTATATTTCAATAAAATGTCGCGAAAATTTATTAGTTGTTACTTTAAAACTCGTTCGGGTTCTCTTGATATTCCAGTAATTTAAGTGATGTATGTATGGTAGATTAATTTAAAAAAAATGTAAAATTGACAATATGTGAGTGCCCTAATAGGGCTTACGCATAGTAAATGATTTGATTTGATTTGATATGGTATCACATCAGTCGTAAAACAAAAATGTTAAATTTTACGATTAGTTCAATTTGAATTTGAAATAATAACTAGCATAATTCATGTCATAAAAAAAACTCACGGTTTTGGTGAAATAAGATTTTATGTAGTTAATGCTTGTGTGAATATATTTCAACTATAATACAATGTAATACATTTTAATACCATTTTTTTCCCGTGGCTGTTGTAAAGATTTGTCGTATAAAAATAGACGTCGTCAATTATTTTATTAGAACGAAATAATATAATCTGAGCCTCTTTATTCTTAGTTAAAACTAGATTATTTTAAATTACTGAAATTTTTAGCATTTAATATGCTTAATTATTTATAAATACCCGATTACGAAACAAAAAATGATGTTACAAGCGGGGTTCGAACCCGCACCTATTGGGAATCCGGCCCAATCGTCCTGCCACTTACAACATCTTGAACTATTTTAGGACATGCATTTAAATAACAAGATTGTGTCATCGTTTAATACAATTCTAACTGTAAAGTTTGAAGTATTAAGCCTATACAATGTGTAAACATTGTCCGGTAGATGGCATACGTCACCTTGAAGACGTAAGATATAATATGAAGCGAAATTTGCATGTCCTAAAATGGTTCAAGATGGTGTAAGTGGCAGCACGATTGGGCCGGATTCCCAATAGGTGCGGGTTTGGACCCCGCTTGTGACATCATTTTTCGTTTCGTAATCGGGTATTTATAAATAGATTATTTTATATCAGAAGTTATTTTCTTAACAAAAATATTTTTTATTTTAGCTTTTAACGAGAGCAGAATAAACGTTTTTCTTTCTATCTTTCTTTCTTTGAGAAAGATTTTAAGATAGTGATTGATATCAAATCAATCTGATTTCCTCTTGTACCTATACTCATTTACAGCAGTACACTTTAACAACGGTGATCATTGCAGAGTTGTTCCACCATTGGCTTGGCCCTTTACTCATAGTGAGTATTATAAAATATGATTAATATAAAATAAGAAGATAAAATAACAGCAAAACTAGAAGGCAAGTGAATATCGAAATAGAACTTTATCAATCCTTCTAGCTGTCATAGGATTATCATCATCATGCTCTTATCCCAATTATTTGTGATCGACGGAATATGTACTCTTTTTCTAATTTACATATTCCAAAAGTTTTGGTAATAATTTTATATCAGACCAAATACTTGACGTCATCCTTCGTTGGGAACTCAGTTATTTACCAGATGTCATCAGATAATTTTGATACAGGTCGACTTAAAACTCTTACTCTTAGTCGTCTGTCACGAGCAATCCAAGGATTGATAGTCTTCTTAACCGCCACCACAGCAGCATTGCAACAGCATTTTATCGTAGGATAGTAGCCAATTTTTAATATATTATGAAAAAAGTTAGTGCCCAATGGTGAAACTTAAGTATTTAACCATCCATCAAACTTTTAAGAATCCAATGTTGTACTTATCTACTATTCAAGGGAAATAATCTTATAATAATAGCTACGCTTGGTAGGCAAGAAAAAAAATACATAACTCCACTAATTTATTTAACTAAATGCTAACTTATTTTTATTATTGCTTTTGGTGGCACACACACACACCTGATGGTAATGTTACTGTCACCCATGGACCTTTAGGTCTGCAGCTTACCAATACAAACTCCAAACTTACCCAGTTGGGCTGCCGGCTCTCTCGCTCACCGAACGAAGCGCAATAGCTCATTGTCATTACTCAGACGTCGATCTTCTGCGAGAGCGTGGTACTACCCCGGACGGACCGGCCCGCGGCTGTAGACAGAGAACTGTCAACAGCGTGGTCCTACCACTATTGAAACATAAAACATAACTTCCATATTTTAAGATATTGTATTATTAAATTAACTTATTAGACAAAAACAAAGTTAACGGATGCCCTCACACAAGCCCTAAAATTAAAACGGCAATGGGCTGGCCATGTATCACGATATACAGACCACAGGTGGACAATTAAAACTACAGGGTGGAAAGGGCTAATGGGAAAAAGAAGAGTAGGCAGGCCGAAAAGAAGATTAGCTGACGATACAATAGACATAGCAGGAGATGACTGGCAAACTATTAGTAGGGACAGAGACGAGTGGAAAAGACTGGTGGAGGCCTTTACCCGAGGAGGGGTCCATATCTAACAAATGAACTAACCCGTACTAACATTTAATTAACAAACGTAATACTAACAACCAAATACTAACAAAATTTGAAATGTAAATTTAAGGATAAGGAAATAAAAGGCTTTTTATTTTATTATTTTATTTGTTATTATATTAAATTAAATGTAATTATCTACCCTAATTAAATTTGAAAGTAAATCGGATAGAGAATGAAAATGAGTTTGTAAATTAGAGTTTTAAAGTTTGCCGCCAATATCCCGCAATTTGGTGCTGTAAAAACTTTGCATTACTTTCTCTTAATGAACTAACAAATGGCTTCGCGATACACAATGGCTTAATCAAACCGCATTGAGATAAGGGAAACAAAAGACCCTTTTAGACAAGTCTGTGAAGTAAACTCAGAGCGATTTGATTTTCTGTATAGTAAAGGAATAAGAATAAAATTTAGCACTTTTATTTTGCACATGGTTGCCGTAAAAAACAGCTAAGCAATGTAATACGCATATAACATCTATGCAAAAGGAAGAATACTCGAAATATACCCTATAGTCTACTTTCCGTGTGGTGACGCAGTAAGAATACTATTTCACCTCCGCATATCTTACCCGTGGGTGATCGTACGAGACGACTAAGGGATTTAAAACGTATATGTTATAATATCTATGCAAAAGAAGGAAAACTCGAAGCAAAACCCTATGTCAACACGTCTGACCAGCGCGGTATAGTTGGTTAATTTCCCTTAATGATGATGATGACGTGGTGTATGTCAAATTTCCTTCAATGCAATATGTTCTCTTTTACCCCACAGTCCTTATTTTTGGTGGCGGGTTACGGTACGGTCACGCCAGGCTAATCCGTCCGGGGCGACTGGAGAAGCGGCGCACGACCGTATTTTACCAACCAACAGCCCTATAAGAGCTCTATCCATCTTCTCTTGCTCTACCCATCTTTTCTTGGGTTTTTTCTAAAGCTTTCGTCATTTATACTTGCTTATATGTTTTCTGTTAACACTACTATCATGCATGAGCAAAAAAATATTATATGAGAATGTAAACCCGAAATATAACAACTGGACTGTTTGGATTAGCGTAGATATAGTGCTATTTAACTTTCACTTATATTATCATGATCTAATGATCAGAATGATAATATCATTCTCTTATCTCAATTACTTGGGTTTGAAGAAATGCTCTATATACTTCCACCTTACATATTTCAAAAGATATCAACTTTAGTTTTATCCCCGGCTGGCTGCCTGACGTGAACGCATTACGATGGTTTTAAAAGCAATTGTTCGTGTAGTGACGTAGTAAGAATACAATTTACCACCCCCTACCTTACCCGTGGGTGATCGTACGAGACGACTAAGAGATATAAAAACGCATATAACATAGCACGAGACGGAAACCTCGAAACAAAACCCTATACCAACACGTCTGACCAGCGTGATATAGTAGGTTAATTTCCTTTCCATTACGGAGAAGGCCCGAGACCAACAGTGGGACGTATGTGGGCTGTGATGATGATGAAAAGCAATTGAAGTTATAAATGTCCTGGACAACAGCACTTTGCTGCTGTCCAGGTCTTGGGATAAGAGATAGCCTATAAAGTTACAGGGGAATCACCGCTCTCTATGGTATTCAAACCTCATCAGATTCCGACTTGTTAAGTATCGGTCGGTATCTTGACCACTACATCATCTGTGGATCTCCACAATTGATTGCAAACTCAGTTATCATACATACAGTCGAATATAGAAGTGTTTTTTTTGGCAGTCAATTAAAACATGCTTATACTATACCACTGCCTACTTCTAGAAGAAAAACGCGTAAAAATGGTATTAAATCACCAATGCAAACTTGAACCTTGGGCCATACTGCAAGACCTCCAAACACAGTAATAAAAAGCGACAGGATAAGATGATTTATGGGATAACTAGATAAAGAGGGTGCCAAGTTTCGAGTCGCCTCAGAGAGATAAGACAATAATAATAGATTTGTTACTGTTGTCAATTGGCTGAGACGTGGCGCGCTAGCAAAAACTCTAGTCTGTCAAGACAAGTCAGTGTGACTGACAATCCAGTAATTTAACAGTTTCTCGTATTAGAATAATACTTTTATATCTTTTAATGTAATGCTTTTCACGTGGGAATGATTTAAAAATACAATTGCTTTCAACATTTCCTTTACCATGAGATAATTAATCATCATCTCAGCCCATATATGTCCCACTGTTGGGCTCGGGCCTCCTCCATAATGCGAGGGTAGTTGACCTACTATACCACGCTGGTTAGACGTGCTGGTACAGGGTTTTGTTTCGAGTTTTCCTTCTCTCGCATAGATGTTATACCTATGCGTTTTTATATCCCTTAGTCGTCTCGTACGATCACCCACGGGTAAGATGGGCGGGTGGTGAATTGTATTCTTACTCCGTGACCACACGGAAGAGATAATTAATAAGTAACTGTATTTGCAAAAAGTGAAAAACTTAAAATAAAACCAATCCATCTATTTATATACTTATCATGGTATATGTGTGCCTATTACCACCCCAATCATCATCTGCTCTTGTCCCAATTACTTGAGGTTGACGCAGTATGTACCCCTCTTCCTACATATTGCTAAGGTTATTGGCAATAATTTTACGACCAACCGCCTGCCTGACATTAAACCTTGGGAATACAATTGCTGAACAAATGGCATCAGATAGTGTCATCCCAGGTCATTATAAGGCTCTTAGTCGTCTTTTACGATATACACGAGCAAAGTAAGGTTGGTAGTATTCATAGCCACTACCACACAGCTTACTATCATAATCACTATGGTTGATAATTGGGATGATGATCGCAGTTTATATATATATATATATATGTACATGTATATATATATATAAATATATATTATATATATATATATATATATATATATATATATATATATTTATATATAAATATATGTATATATATTATGTATAATAAATTGTGTGAAAAAATATAAGAATGATAGAGAAAAACATACAGTCACCATTGAGAGGATTATTTCCTTAAAACGCCAGTCATTCGCGCCTGACCGCGGATGATGTGCAAGAAATTTACTCATTGGTCACGCATCAAAATCCCAAAAATAATTTAAATGAAAGTTATATTTAAAGGTTTATTTTCAATAAATTGTATTTTAATCAGATAATAAATATGATTACAAAATTCAAAATTTATTATCTACTATTTTTACACATCAGTAGTTAAATATTTTTTCTACATATCAATTTCTGCTCGTAAAATAAAATACCGAAGATGATTTTTGTGTTGTGACGAGTGAAAAATGTAATAGATTTACTTATCGTGAGAATCGTAAAAATTAGTAGCGTAGCGCTATCCTGCTAAACTTTTAGTACCAACTGCAATCGCCAACTAAGCACAGGTTATATGGCCATTATAAGCACAATAAGTAGTCTTTTGAATTAAGTGTATATTTTTAAATTTTCTTTTTTAATTAGTGTAGTGCTTCCTTTTTTATGTTTTTTGAAGTCGGTTAATATTTTTTAAAAGTTAATTTCATATCTCAAGATTGAAAAATATTGTTTTTAAGTTCTGACTCAAAAAGAGGAGTGTTGAAAGTGTTTGACATGTCTGAATATCTGTTTAGGCGTTTTAAGATCTCGTCTTATTTTGTTAGCTGCCGTAGATGTATTAGACATATAATGAGTACCTACTATAATTTGAAACATATATGTAATTGAAGATTTGAAAAACCCTTGCGACTACTGAGCTCCTCTAATAATGAAGCTCGGGCGCTCGAAGAAGAAGAAATCCTGGAACGTCTATTAACCATCAATTTAGGGTCACTAGATCCCTCTTAACTAGTTTTGATCATAAGAGTTTTTTATATGTTCGGGGTTACTACAATTTTAAATTTTACATCAATATTTATTTATTATGATTATTAGGGTTTTCTTGATTTTGATACGCCACCCTGTTCACCATGGCAAACTTCTCGCCGAGAAAATTACATTTTTTCCTAACAAAGGAAATGGAAATAGAAATACAAGACTTCTTATATGATGTTATTACTTCTCGTCTATTTGGTGTTTATGAGTTTGGGATTAATTAAAGCAATATGTATAGTTGTCAAACTTTTTTGACTAAGGACCATTTGACCAGGAAATATATGTATAAAGTTGCTATTAAATTGTCCTTGTTGCAGCTAAAATGAATCCTAGGTTATAAATATCTTTTACTGCATTTTATTTCACAAACTTGCATAGTACAAGTAAGTGCTTCAGAAACCTAAATAAATCTTTTTAAATCGCTTGAAAAGAAGTGTTTTCCTATAAATGCGCCTTTATTTGTGAGAAATATGGATATTGTATGTAGATAAATAGGTTTTCAAAAGAGTTTTATATTGAATCACTGTATTCTTTCAAATGTGTTAGTTCTAAAATATGTTTTTTTCGTTATCCGCCTTAATGTACTGTATGGTCAATGATTTTATTCAACTGGATTTATTC
The DNA here is from genome assembly GCA_905163515.2 of Lymantria monacha. Lineage (NCBI taxonomy): Eukaryota > Metazoa > Arthropoda > Insecta > Lepidoptera > Erebidae > Lymantria > Lymantria monacha. The sequence continues at coordinate 28,281,645 of LR991090.1, read as the reverse complement.
ACCAAATCACTAGGAATGCATGACTACTATGATAATTTTCCCCCAAAGTGGTAAAGGCTACATCAAATTATGGACATCGATAAGTTTGTATAAGGTATGGATTCAAAGGAATAGGGTTATGAAGGTGTATTAGAATATTGTGGCTGTTGATTCTCCATATTTACTATTACTGATACTAATAATCACATTTTTATTTTATTGCTTATGGTGGCAAACGAGCAGACAGCACAACTGATGGTAAGTGTCACTGCCACCCATGAATCTTTACAATACCAAAGGTATAGCTAGGCCGCTGCCTACCAATACAAACCCCAAACCCACCCCGTTGGGCTTCCGGCTCTATCGCTCACCGAACGAAGCGCAATAGCAGATTGCCATTACTTAGACGTCGATATTCTGCGAGAGTGTGGTACTACCCCGGACGGACCGACCCGCGGCTGTAGACAGAGAACTGTCCACAGCGTGGTCCTACCATATTTAATAGACATTATTAAATAGACATAGACCGATCTTTTGAAATTATGTTATAGAAATTCTTAGCCATGGGTAGTGTGTAGTGGTCATTAGTATTTACGATTTTTTCAAAAGTTAAGTAATAGATAGTGTGTATTATTGTGATGTTTCATAGTGTAATAAAAATACTCATAATGAGAGGCAGATCCCTCCAGTAGCTAATAAAAAGAAATGATGACCTAGAATCGCCGCAGAATATTATTCCTTCTTCTTCTTCTTATATATTGGCAATCAGCTACATATACGAGCTGTTGGTGCCAGTGTCAAGTTATAAATATTTTCACGTTTTTAGTCTTTCAAGTCAGTCATTGTCTAAGTCAAATTGTAGCCATTAACAGTGCAATGGCCACACTGTTAATGGTATCTTGTGGGAATTTTGATGGAAAACGAAAACGTTGTAAAGCACTTTTATATGATATTCACTACAACCCAGTATTTCCGCACATTACATTACATAAAATGCCATCAAAATTATCTAATATAACACGTTAAAACACTAAGATATCGAATATAATACAAGAGCATCACATGACGTTTTCAAATTCCCCTCAAAAGTCCCAATATTATTCCTAAAAACTATTTCGATTACAGCTGTCAGCTATCAAATAAAAAAACCGCATTATTGTCGATTCATTCGTTTAGGAACTACGATGCCAGAGACACATCGTACTTCTTGCGTCACGTGTTAAAAATATGCAGAAGAAATTAATTTTTTGATAGGCTTATATTCTGGCCATATTGCACGATGACGTTATGTTACGTCAGGACATATTGGACTATACCGATGACGTTATGTTTAAAATACTGAACTATTGTGTCAGTATCGTGGGCTCGATTCCCATGCAGAACAATGCTTTGTGCTATCCACAATTTCTTGTTCTGAGTCTGCGCGTAATTTATGTCCCTTAATTATATGTTTGTAAAGTTCACCGCAATACAAGGTCTATGTTCTAAGAGTCGGGTGTTGTTTTTATATAAAAAAAAAAACAAAAAAATATAATACGTCCAAACTATCCTGGGAAGAATGGTGTGAAGCTAATGTGTTGTATTAAACGTCCACAAAGCCGATTCCTTGACGTCAGTAGCGTACATATTTTTCTTAAGAAATAACTTGTAATTAACAAGCTTAGTGTTAGAAAAGTTCGTGTAATTTGTATATTAGTATCCACATCTATTCGACATACACGTCTATCTAACGTTGAGGATATACTTTATCCTCGTTTCGGTCAGTTGATCCCCGTAGATCAGCGGCAGTAATCCCCCATTAGTGGCCTACTTACGAACCTACTCTCATCTTGTCATGTATTTGTGAATATTAAAGGCTCTTAGTATGAGAGATTATTTATATAAGAGGTATTTTTGGGTTGATGCTTTTGTGAGAATTAATGTCAAGTTAGAACTAGAAAGGATAAATTGTTTGATTGTATTAATCCTAGTTATTTGTTAGTGTAGAGAATTTTATTAATATTAAGGTTGGCTCGATTTGCTAGGCGATAATCGTTTGCTAGTTAAAGGTATCACGTTTGTACCGACATCGAGTGGACCGATTTTACGCCGCTACCATTATAATTGCAGCAAGAATACTGTACAGCAAATACTCGAGGTCTACGTGACTTGAGTAGAGCAATGAATACGCCGCTGTCTTCTATGCTAACCTGTTGCTGATATTATAATAACGATGGTCGAAAGCGTCGCAATTCAGTTACGTTTGACGCTTATGACAAGCCTGCGATATAACTATATCTTTTTTTTATTATTACAACACATGTATGAAACTAATCGCTGCTGCGAGGCAGGTTAGGAAAGACATCATCTTAGTTAACCAGGTGATGAGTGCGGCGCAAACAAGAGGTTTACGAAGCTACTGTAGTGATAATGATCTAATGGGATTGTGTCTGTGAAGTATAGTTATCCAAAAGGGTACCTCTTCTGACAGACAGGCTACTGAAATCACGAAATAGTACTGATGGTACATTCAATATTCGGCAATGGTTGATGTTTTGATGATTTTTAATAAGTTTTAAAAAGAGCCTGCCCAATGCGGGTTGAAACAATGTCGATTGTCCTTGGGAAAGTAAGTAATCTATATCCACTCGTTTTTTATCATTCTTTTATTATTTATAATTTTTTATAGTATATTATGTTTCTTTTAAACTTCATTATTTTATTATGTGTTTTTTTTGCTGGAATGAAATGGTTTCTTTCTTTCTTTATATTTATCTTATCTATCTTTTATTTATTTTTGTAATTGGTTTAATTTTGTATCATATCAGACGTCTAAGTAATGGTAATGTGCTATTGCGCTTCGTTTCGGTGAGTGAGAGAGCCGGGAGTCCAACTGCGTGGCTTTAAGGTTTGTATTGGTAGGCAGCGGCCTAGCTATACCCTTGATATTGCAAAGGTCCATGGGTGGCAGTAACACTTACCATCAGGTGTACTGCATACTCGTTTATCTCTATAAGCAATTAACAGACTAAGGCTTTTTTAAGCTTTTAATTTCATTATTAAACTTGAAACATTTCAAATTAATTTCATTTTTATGTATTTCCTTATATTTTATCCCATGTCCATATCCTTCGCGGTTGATTGGGTTGTTAGTATTCGCTGCAGTTTTATACTATATGTGGTCAATAAAATTAAACTTATATCTACGTAAAGATTTTTGAAATTAAACTTCTTTATCAACGTATAAGGGAAAAAAATAGTAACGTTTTTCTGTTACGCGCCATCTTTATTTCTAAGTCACATTTTTCCGTTACGCGCCATATTCATTTTGAAGTGAAACTTCATTGCGCGCATGAGGGTAAAATTTTTAGAGATGAAACGTGGCACGAGAGAGAGAGAGAGAGTATTCTCTAATACACGCTGTTGGTTGATGTATGTAAACGAGATTTAAAAATTAGTTTACCAAAGTTTCACTTCTGATATGTGTACTTTGTACGCACGCATAATTTTCATTTCATAGCTACTGTCAAACGCAATTTCATTGCTACCTGTCAAATGCATTTTCACCGGAGCTGGACCCTAGCCGAAAATATGATGCCTGCCTATAAACTTAGCTTTTATAACCTATAGCAAAATTGCTACTCCATCATTCACGTATTCATCAAGACACTTAAGTGTTACTTTCGTTCCCACATCAACTATATAGTCCAACAGCCCTGGCCTGCTCATATAATACCGAACGCGTAAGATATAAAAGAATTTATGGTTCCCTACTTCTTATTTGGATAAAAATCCATCTGCGGTATATAATCAATCTTTAATACAATTTATAAATATACTTCCTACAAATTAATAAAAAACTACGAAAACTTTTTTCATATTAAGGGTACGTACTCAAACTACGTAATCTATATTTACCAATTTATTATCGCCTTCCTTTTCAGTGATCGTCCTTCCATAAAACTCACACCTATAGTTTTTATACTGTATATTTTGAACCGTATTTATGATAAATACAGTTCAAATTTTTTTTTGTTAATAAAAAGTAAAAAAATAATTATTGGGTTTCTATTTATCTTCATTAATATGGTAAATGCCTCGTAACGCCAATAGTGCACGGTATAAGTTTAAGAAAAATAGTTTTAGATCAGCTGATGTCCGATTATATATGCATTAGTTTTCACAACTGTGAGTTTAAAAAGAGCTGACTAATTGTTCACCACTGAGCTAATTAATTGTAATCGAGCGTGGTGTTTTCGAAAGTCCTCCCATTTGTATTTTTCTTTGGATGACGTAGTATGTGTACATTCCTCAAGGAGCGCTTTAAAAACCACAATCGGTAAGTGCACAATATAAATTCGAGGTCTCCTTGTCTTACAGTGATGTTAAGCGCATAGTTTATTTATTGCGTATCTGTCCTTCGAAAAGGAAGGTGTTGAGGTATTACAGTCTAAACCCATCACCAGTTGGTTCATTATTAATTATATAATATAAAAATTATACATACATACATACCATCACGCCATGTCCTTTACAGAGTAGGCAGAGAGAACAGAGTATCAGAGAACTCTATCCTTGCATACTTCACTCGCTTCCTCAACATTCATAATTCTCTTCATACACGCTCGCCGGTTTCGGAGACTCTTGACTCCACCTTCCTTCAGTACATGACCGATCTGGTCTGGGTAGATTAGTCTTGGTCTCCCCCGGTACCTACATCCTTCCACTTTCGCATTGTATATCTTCTTAACCAGGCGTTCGTTCGGCATTCTTTCCACATGTCCGAACCATCGGAGCATTCCCTTTCGCATCTTTACACCAATACTCTCTTTCATACCTACTCGCTCTCTTACGTCGTCGTTACGAATGCAATCGATCAGCCTAACTCCTCAGATTTTCCGTAGAGATTGCATTTCGACCGCATTAATTTTACTTTCATACTCTTTTCTGCATACCCAACTCTCGCTTCCATACAGTAATGTTGGGACAAGCACTGCATTTATATATTGCTACACGTGCCTTCTGGCTGAGGTGGTGGCTACCGAGAAGTTGCCCCAACGCTCCGTTCACTCTATTTCTCGCATTCACTCTTCGCTCTATATCAGTGGTGTACCTTCCATCTCGGTTAAATCCATATCCAATATATACAAATTCATCCACTTGCTCTAGTACATCATTACCTACTTTTACTCTTACATCTGTTCTGGCTTCATCTCTTTCAAATACCATTATTTTGGTTTTGCTTACATTCACGCGTAGACCCCTTTCTTACAATTTTCTATCATTGTGTCGACTAGGGTCTGCAGGTCAGTCACTGACTGTGCCAGCAGGACTGCATCATCTGCATATAGCAGAGCAGTGACCACTGAGTCGTCCATCTGGAGTCCCACATTCATATCGTTCAACCTTTGGAGACATTTATCCAGATATATAATAAACAGTCTGGCTGACAGAACGCACCCCTGCTTAATGCCGGTATTGGCGTCAAACCAAGGCGACATTCCATCATCCAGCCGCACACAGGCTCTACAGCCCTGTAACTGGACTGCACAGCCTGCAGCAGTTTACCGTTAATACCATACTCCGGTAAAATGTCACAAAGTTCCTTTTGTACAACCGTGTCAAACGCTCTCTCCAGATCCACAAAACTGCAGAAAACCCTCTGACCTAGAGCCAGAGGCTTCTTCACAATGTTGCGCAGAGAGAAAAATTGATCCATGCATCCCCTTCCACTCTTGAAACCTCCTTCTGTCTCACACAGTAAACCATCGGACACCATCCTCATTCTCCTTTCAATAATTTTTCCGTACACTTTTGCTGCCAAACTGGTCAAGCTTATGGCTCTGTAATTTGCGCAGTCATAACGTGAACCCTTGTTTTTAAACAAAAGCACGATGACTGCTCTATTCCAGTCCCTGGGAACCATTCCCGAGCTCTAACATAAATTGAGGAGCAACAAAACGCCCCCCAGACACAGGAGCCGCCAAGCTTGATCATCTCGGCAGACACCATATCAATGCCCGCTGCCTTACCATTTTTCAAACTTCTTATCGCCCATTCAACTTCATCCATACTGATGCCATCGGAGGACCCCGGTGCCGAATGTTGATCTACTAAACCAAATGCGACATCGGCGCCAACTCGAGTATCCGCATACCTATCGCCAAAATATTCACTCCATCGCATCGGCTTAACACGTCTTGTATTTGTGTAAGAATGTCTCCACCTTTAGACCTTATTTTATTCATTCTGAAGGCTAACCAACCACGCCGAGACTTCTTCACCTCCCTCCAAAAGAGTTTGGTGTTACCCTCGGAAGTTTTTAGTCAGCCTATCTTCTGCATTCATATTTGCTCTATCACGTTTCTCTTTCACTAAGGCCTTGGTGTCATTCTTACATTGCCGATATATTTCTTTCTTCTGTTCAGTCATACTATGATTCAGATTCAAAGAAGAGACATAGTCCAGCCACGCTTTCTTCTTTTGCTCTACGGAAGCTACCACTTCCGCATCCCACCATGCATCACCATTTGTTTTTCTGTTTCTTTGAACTTCCATATACTTCTTTCGCTGTATCTACCATACTCTCTTTCAATACTCTCCAGCATTCTTCAATGTCTGATTGCGGCTGGCTTGTCATCGTCAGCCGTTCTCGGACACTCTCTGCATACTTTTCTCTTACACACTCTTCTTGCAACCTTTCAACCTTTATTCTTTCAAGTCCTCCGAAGTGGACTCGCTCTCGCCAGAGCCTCCACTTTCTGAACAGACCACTAAATCGCGCAATAACGAGATAGTGGTCCGTATCGACTGTGGGGCCCCTGTAGGCTCTTGCGTCCAATATTTTGCTTCGGAGGCGACTGTCTACCAAAATTAATTCTACTATACTTTTCTGTTCATTCCTTCTCCATGTATATATATATGGATGTCCTTATGTTGAACAAATGTGTTTGACACAATAAGGCTTCTTTCCATGCAAACATCCGCTATGAGCCTACCTGCGTCGTTCACTCTCTTATCACCAAATGGACCAAGTACGTTCTCATAGTCGGGACGCTTGGTCCCCACTCATCCGTTCAAATCTCCACATACAATTACACGTTCACTGGTTTCTTCCATACCCAGAACTTCCCTAACATTATCCCAAAACTTCTCTAGGTCTGATGCCACCGAGGATCCTACGGGAGCATATGCTACAACCATGAATACCTTGGTGACACCTAGTTTTATACGGACCCAAAGAAGTTTGGGATCATACATTCCGTAATCCTTCACACCTGAGGTCAAGCGAGAGGACAACAGCACTCCTACCCCCATGCTGGCTCGATTGCTCTGTGGTATACCAGACCACAGAGCCATCCCGCCACCAGGAAGATCGCAGGCATTGCTGCCCCTTCGCTTGGTCTCTGTTACACAGAGCACGTCTAGCTGTTTGTCCACCATGACGGTTATCAGCTCGTGCACCTTACCCTCCACACAACCTCTTACATTCCACGTGCTCACCAGGCACTCTGCTCTCCTCGACTCGCCTGACTGGCCAAGGCGTGATGGGTGGCGGCTCCCATTGCTGCATCTGCCGATGTTCGTACTGACGGGGGCGGGTCGGTACGCGTTGCCTCCGGGGGACGCCCTAACCCGCACTGCGGTATGCATATTGAGCCGGATTAGCAGTCTAACTAGACTGGTAGGGGACGCGACGAGCACATTCCCGACTATGCCCCCTTTTAAAAATTATTATTTATTAATATTATGTATCTCTGTTTTTTTTCACGGGACTATTTAACTTATATCTATTACGTTTTAAGCCGTTTGCCTTCAATACAAATATGTTTTGAACTTTGGCAGGCAGTGGCAGGCAACCTGCCAATTCATTGAATGAGCCCCTAAACGATCGCCACAAGCGTACCAGCCATACAGGCTACAAGGTACTTAGGTGTAAATGTAGCCATTTGTAGGAGTGTGGAACGGTGCGGCCCCAGTTTCACTATTTTTTTCCCCGCGTGAGCAGGTACAAGGCGAAACAACCGTGCCCCGACAATACCTGCACCAGCCGGAAGGAGAGAACTCCGTGCCACCGCTCCATCCATTTCATCAGTACGAGCCGGAGGGCCTCAACGGTAACAACACCGTGTCTAGGCCTCTCCAGCCGCGTTATCCAACGGGCGATGACGTCTCGGCGGGCGTCTTCGCGCCAGTTGACTATCTCGCTAGACGATGGGGAGCCACCCTCGTCGCGTACTGAGGTAACCCGCCGGTAGAGGTCGGAGAGCATCTCCGCCTCTAGGTCCCACGGGGGTGTCCCGGCCAATAGTCATGCCGCCTGGGTTGATACCGTGCGGTAGCCGCGAATGGCTCTGACCGCCATGACTCTCTATGGTCTCCACAGAACAGCCCTGAGCTGGGCGTTCAGAGCCCTCGCCCACACGGGTGCGCTGTACATGGCATTGAGTTAGCCCCAGTTTCACCATCACACGTCTCCAATAAACGGAGGCCTACAATGGTTTCCCCGTAGTTATGTTTTGAAAATGACACTTCCAACTCTGAGGATATAGCTAGCTCTAGCGTCCCTCTCTGACCAGTCGTTTAAGACATACCAGAGTTGAAAATCCTGCAGGCACTTTTGGTTTACACTCCAGCCAGCCAATTATTAATTGATTACTATTATTTTAGATATAATATTACGCTTTTATGTCATGTATAAATACATAATATTACGATTTTCTCTACTCTTGACTCAGTAAGAATGATTATATATACATGTATATAAATATGTAACATAGGTATAATTTGACGAACGATACCCGCTGCAAGGGAAGGGAGACTCTACACAAACTAATCAACTCGTCTGGTAGATTGTTCCGTCAATCAATCAGACCAGAGAGGTTTACGCGTTCAATATATTTTATGAAGTAAAACATTTATTTTGAGGTTGGTATCTTATTAAGAAAAATAAGTCTGTTGAATTATATTAAAGTATCCAATACAATTCCGTGTGGCGACAGAATAAGAATACAATTCACCACTCCTATCTTACCCGAAGGTGATCGTAAGAGAAGACTATGGGATATGAAATGCATATAATATCTATGTGAGAGAAGGAAAACTCGAAACAAAACCCTATACTAACACGTATGACCAGCGTTGTGTAGTACGTTAATTACTCTCCCGTTGTGGAGGAGGCTCGAGCCTGACAGTGCGACTTGTTTAAGATGAGATGATGATGAGATGATGATCCAATACAAACATTTTTGTTACATTTTTTTTATTTGAACTTAAAAAATATAACAGTCAATAAACCTTAAATTCAAATATATTTAATACCATCATCATCATCATCATCATCACATCACAGCTCATATATGTCCCACTATTGGGCTCGGGCTCGTCCATAATGGGCTCGTCCATAATGGGAAAGAAATTAACCTACTATACCGCGCTGGTCAGACGTGTTGGTATAGGGTTTTGTTTGGAGGTTTCCTTTCTTGTATAGATATTATATATGCGTTTTATATCCCTTAGTCGTCTCTTACGATCACCCACGGCTAAGATAGGGTGTGGTGAATTGTATTCTTACTCCGTCACTACACAGATAATATTTAATATATCATATATATTTTAATATTTTGCACACAGTTTCTCCAACATCTTGAAGTAACAGAATTTGATGTCAAACTCCATGTCATACCAATAATTGACAGCTATGCACCCATGACTTTGAGTTACGTGGTGGAACCGCGTCCACCTGGATTCTGATTCTCTATGACCGAATAAACTCATAACGCAGTATGAAGGCAGCGTGATAAGATTTGACGTAAATATTCTAAGATATCGCACCAAGCTGCGTTAATGATATATTTACTCAGGGAATACGGGCCCCGCATGATTAAAATATAGTGCAGAACAAAGTCTAGACTTAAGTAAACTTAATTTTGGACTCCTATTACCGTAGCAGGTAAAAAATTGTAGCAATTACCATTTTGAGGCTCTGTCAATCTTGTTAACTAGACTGATATCTACTTAGTTGCCAAATTAGGTTCTATGATTGATAACTACGCATAAACCACTAATATATCATATTTATTACACTTCAGCACTTTCTTTGCATTATATTACATAAAATACTAGCAAAATTATTCAATATAAGTATAATAAAATACTAAATTTTGAATAATATTTAAGAGCGTCATATGACATTTTCACGTTCCCGCCGAAAGTTCCGGACAACCACATCTTATGTCAGTGTGAACCATACATAATTTCGATTCCCTTGCGCGTCATTTATACTATGTCACTACGTTCTAGATCTGATAGTTCTGTTTATGATAAATAATGATATTATGTTACTAATTTCAGCAGAATAACATTTCCTTAATAAAGCGACTATCTAACCATCGCAATCTAAACGATTTTATTTATCGATGCTCTTGGCAAAGCGAACAGCCTAATGCGATTTTGAACAGTTGTATAATTATTTTAGCTTATATAATCCAATAATATTTTTTTATCAATAAATAAAAAGCCTTATTGAAATATGGTTTTTTATTTATATTTTTGTGTTTATATTCTTACATTTGAAAAATTGTTCATTATGTATATACCAATTTTTTTCTTTCTCAAATAATAGAGAGCAGTTAATTTCTGGTGTTTAAAACCTATCGTGTTTGTGTTTGATTTTTAATTAAGAGTATATTGTCCAAAATCTGCTATTTTTTTATTGTAACTTTTTCCTCAAATTTTGCAAAATCTATTGTTAAGGCAAACTTTTTAGATTTTCATTAATTTTGCGAAAAGAAATTTCTAAAAAAAATCATACGTTATAATTTTTCAAATTACCGTAGATTACCTAGAATCAATATCAGGCGTAGTATGTATACAATATAAACACAGGCCCATTAAGTCAGATTAGAGCGGAGGGATAAATGGATACACACGCTGCCTATGGTTTTTCAACAGATGTAGCACAGTAGTGGTGAGCAGACGCTCCGTGCATTGTGGGGCAATGTCCTGTTCGTCCACCATAGTCAGTTAAATGAAAAATTATCTAACCAAGATCTTATAAATTCTATTATCTCCATATTTTAAACACTATTACATTTTTTTTCCGTACTCATGAAATATTCTTTAATACCAAAAAATGCTGTCAAATAATTTATTTTATAAGCATTTTTTCATACTCATAAAATATTCTTTACACATCATATAGAAATATTCAAAGAAAAATAGTAAATATTTGAGTAATATAACTTCATTTCATCTACTTAAATATTACATAATATTAAGAGCAAAATGAAAAATGAAATATGGTCGTTCATTGAATGTGTTAATCTATTTTAATTTGAAATGGAATATCTTTATTAAAATATTGGATGAATATTTTATTAAGTTTCTAATACTGCGTGAATACTACATAGAACTCGTAGTGGTTAAGATATTGACCTGCCGGGCCAAGTATCATAAATTCAAATCAAATACAGGACAGTACTTTGCGAGATTCATAAATACTCGTATATATTCTGAGTTTGGGTGTAATTTGTGAACGTTAATTTTATCTCTGTACATTCCCGCATTAGACAAGGATTACTACTTTAGAGCTGAGTGATGTTTTAAGCCAAAGAAGCTTTATTTCGTGTGGTGAGGGAGTAAGAATATAATTCATCATTTCTTATCTTAGCCATAGGTGGCATAAAAGACGACTGAAGGATATTAGTAGATTTAATTGTGGTAGGACCACGTTGTGGACAGTTCTCTGTCTACAACCGCGGGCCTGTCCGTCCGGGGTAGTACCACACTCTCGCAGAAGATCGACGTCTGAGTAATGGCAATGTGCTATTGCGCTTCGTTTGGTGAGCGAGAGAGCCGGAAGCCCAACTGGGGTGGTTTCGGGGTTTGTATTGGTAGGCAGCGGCCTAGCTATACCATTGGCAAAGGTCCATGGGTGGCAGTGACACTTACCATCAGGTGTGCTGTCTGCTCGCTTGCCACCATAAGCAATAAAAAAAAATTCGCACCTATTGTGGAGAAGGGTTGAGCCCAGCAGTGGAACGTATATGAGCTGAAATGATAATGATAATTTAATAAAAAATAGTATGTCAATCAGCCAGAAGAAAATTTTTACAAATGCTAAAATTTAAAGAGGTATAATTTTTAATTGTATATTATATGTTTCATTTTTCGGTCCCCATTTTGTTATAAGAAAATTGGTTCACTATATATAAATAATTCTATATACAGCTTAGGTAAAGGGGTAAGTAGTAAGATTTTACTTAGTCTGTTATAGTGATATTATTCGCTTGCGTCTCTTAGTTTTCTATTCTAACACTCGCAATAAACGAGGGGGTGATAGTAAATTCTCGTTGAGTACCGACGAATACGTAATGTATGGTAACCAAATAAGAATACAAATCACCACCCCTATCTTACCCGTGGTAAGGGACGACTAAGGGATTAAACGCATATAACATCTATGCAAGAGAAGGAAAACTCGAAACATAACCCTATACCAACAAAGCTGATCAGCGTGGTATAGTAGGTCAATTTCCCTCCCATTATGGAAGAGGCTCGAGCCCAACAGTGGGACATATAACAGCTGAGACGATGATGATGAATACGTAATTGTTAAAATAGTAGTTTTTATACGAGAACCGTTACTCCTTTTAAATAGTTGTTCATTGTTAGAATGTTAGGTAGGTTGAGTTTAAGCGATCATAATACCTCTTTGTAGCAGCTCTTAGAATCTTAAATGTCCTCGTGTCGGATCGCTCGGAGCCATGCTTTTACGTTTGCGATGAAAGTAGTTGGTGCGGTACAATGAGTAGTTAAGGTGAACATACACTAAATGAATATAGCGAATAAAAAAACATAATACGAGTAGGTAATATTTTTTTCTTTTATTTTTTTAAGATCGATATTTGTCGAAATAGTAATAGAGTAAAAATACAATACACCAACTACTTTTTTTTTTAACAAAACCATATACTAATTCGTCTGACCAACCTGGCATGGTAGATCAGTTTTCCTTTTATCATAGAGTAGCATCTAGCTCAGCTGTGAGGCGAATATGAGATGAGATCATCGTCTCCCTAATAAAGGGGTGGAATGTCAAACTCATACGGTTTTGCTCCCTGCCGAATAATTGTCCACCCTGACCATCCACGCCTTCAGCTAGAGCAGCACCAGACGACTGAAATAAAATTATTTATACGGATTTCATAACGTCTCTATTTGTTTTTTTTTAATATTCTAACGATTTGGACGCTTATTTATAAAAACCCGATTATGAAACGAAAAATGATGTCGCAAGTGGGATTCGAACCCACGCCTATTGGGAGTCCGGCCCAATCGTGCTGCCACTTACACCACCATGAACTATTGTAGGACATTCAAATCTCGTTTCGTATCATATTTACGTCTTTGAGGAGACGTGTGCCATCTACTCGATAATGTTTACAAATTGGCAGCACGATTGGGCCGGACTCCCAATAGATGTGGGTTTGAATCCCACTTGTGACATCATTTTTCGTTTCGTAATCGGGTTTTTATAAATAATTAAGCACATTAAATGCTAAATTTCAGTAATTTGATTTGGACACTTTTTAGCATTCATAGTTCAAAAGAACTGGCACTGAACACTGAAAGTAGGTACTTAAAACACCAGGCAGGAACAAAATACAAACATGCTGATATCCGTAAAAATAGTTTTATTTCATGAGTGTAATACTCGCTTAAATATCAGACATTATAACGCCTTATTTAAAAAAGTGATTATAACTCGCTGTTATATTTTCCTAAAGTCATACCTCTAAAATCTTATGCATACCATAGTGCGGGCTGTGTCAAGCTGAAACAGAGCCATTCAGTTTGTAAACACGCTGGGCCTCTGCAATAGAGCATACGAGTTACCTAGATTCTATGTTCGATATTGTGTACAACTACCCGCTTTCTGTGTTAAAATGTTTCTTTTTGGCAACCAGCCAAGCGTAGTTGTTAATCCGTTTCCGTTTTTTTTGTCCAATGTTACCCTGCATACGGTCTATTGTGCAGCAATATTTTTTCGGGGTATTTAAAGTATTTTTATGAGGCCAGAAAACGATACGATAATGTGTTAGGAAATTTATAATTAATTACAAATTTCTAAATGTAAATAATATATTAATATACTAGTTAATATATTAACATAATTTGGAAAATCCAAAAGTGCACTCCTCATAATTTTATATTATTTATCATTTACTAATGTATTGTATATTATAGTCTATAAAATATAGCATGATCTCTTCTTCTTCTTCTTATTTTTATGTATTGGCAATCAGCTACTTAAATGAGCCATTGTTGCCAGTGTCGAGTTATAATTATCTTCAAGTTTTTAGTGTCTTCAGATTAGTCATTGTCCGTCAGTAAGTCAAATTGTCGCCATCAACAGTGCTATGGCCACACTGTTAATGGTATCTTGTGAGAATTTTGATGAAAAACGAAAACGTTGTAAAGCACTTTTATATGATATTCACTACATCTCAGCAGTTCCGTCACATCACATTACATAAAATGCCATTAAAATTATCTAATATAACACGTTAAAACACTAAGATATCGAATATAATACAAGAGCACCACATGACGTTTTAGATTCCCGCCAAAAACTCTCTAGCATGATCTCTGTGACAGTTGTCACTAGTGCCGGACGCTTACGATGTAGTCCGTATTTTTGTCGATATAATTCCTTATTTTTTAAAGTCATTTGCTACTGCAATTGAAAAACAATGTATATAAATCTTATTGGATTTCAATCAAATGGATGGGTGAATCGATCAAAAATGTAAAACAATCTATGATAATCTTATAGAATTGAAATCAATGGATTTTATGTAATTTAAAATAAAGCTGTTAATTATTTTCTTTTATTATTCGAAAGGAATGCATACAAGTTCATCGTCACTATTATCATCATCGCTAGGCCATTCCTGTAGGTTGGTCATGAGTTCTTAATCACTGATTATTTCATGAATAATCGTGTTTATTTTATAAAAGAATTTATATTTTTAATATAAAAGAAAGAAAATAAGACCATTGTCTTATTAATATTATAACTGATGTCTGAATACTAAATTAACACAATTTTCTTATTTTATAGAGTAACCAAGTGGTTTATATATGTAATGATTTGGTTTTACTTGTTTTATAAATAATTAATAAGAATGTTATCGATTTACGTTTATCGATTGTCCCATCTCTATCTTTTTCTCAGCATGACCTTGTATTTGCGTAAGCATCATATTTTTATAAAATGGTAACTAAGCATTTTAAAATATATGAGGTTGTGGTGGTAAGGAGTTTTGGTGTAAATATTCATATTTTTATATTCATAATTTAGTTGAGATATAACTGGCACGTAAAGAGTGAAAATATAAGCGATCATACTGGTAGGACCACGCTGTTGACAGTTTTCTGTCTACAGCCGCGGGCCCGTCCCTTCGGGGTAGTACCACAATCTTGCAGAAGATCGACGGCTGGGTAATGGCAATGTGCTATTGCGCTTCGTTCGGTGAGCGAGAGCGCCGGCAGCCCAACTGTGTGGGTTTGGGGATTTTATTGTTAGGCAGCAGCCTAAACTACACCCTTGGTATTGCATAAATCCATGGGCAGCAGTGACACTTACCATCAGGTATGCTGCTTGCTCGTTTGCCACCATAAACTATAAAAAAAAATACAAAATATAACTGTAAACATGACGCCTATTCAAAATTATTTCATCGGTTTTGTATCTACCTGTCACAGAGATCAAGCTATATTTTAAAAACTATAGTCAATGCCATAAATAAAAGAAAAAAAAAAATACTTTTGAAATTTCGTGCCATTCTCGACGTAGTGCTAAACATAGCTGTTCGTTTACAATAGGCTGTATGGGATTTGTTTCCTTAGCTTGTCCAAATGGACGAACAAAAAAATGTAAACGAACCCAATTTTCATAAGGTATACATATACGTGAACTCGTCGCAATCATCGGTGCCGACCTGACGCTGCCGACCGTCGCCAGGGCGATGCTCGACAGCGTCAGGAACTGGGACGCGGTTGCAACCTTCTGCGAGGCAGTAGTCTCGCGGAAGGAGGCGGCGGAGCGCGTGCGCGAGGAGCGTCTCCTCGACGGCGCGAGCCGCCGCCGGCGACTGGGGCGGCGCAGGCGCGATTACCTGCGCCTGATGCCGCCCTAGCCAAGGCCACGGGTGACTGGATCGGGGAATTAGTCCGTCACCCGCCGAGAGGCCGACCGCGTGAGGAAAGACCGACATCCTACCCGAGGGGGGGATGTCGGTCGAGGAGAGGGTACTCCTCAGGGGTATTCCGTCGGGCCGACCACTGACGTCAAGTCACTCTGCTCCGGTGGTCGGCCCAACGACGAAGGCGACGTCACGGGTGGGTTACGGGTGTGCGCGCTTACGCCCCTCTGTCACCCCGGATGGAGTGGTGCGAGGAGTGCGCCGACCGTAGCCCACCCACCGAAAAAAAAAAAAAGGTATACATATATTAATGACTGCGCAGTTTAGTTTTTTATTAATTGCAATTAAACGACAAAGAATTACTAAACCATTTTCGAAAGGATATAGCGCGTTGCGATTATGAAGCTTTTAATACTTGTATACATGCATATACATACATGCATACATATTATACTTGTATACACTGTAAGATGTAGATTGTAAAACAATATTTCTAAGATTAAATTTTAATATGTTATATTAATATACATATGTTATTAATAAGTTGTATAATGTAGGTTCATGGATGTAATTGGGTAATTTCTGGGACATGAATTTGTTTGTTTTCTTTTTCTCTTTTTACACTGCTGCTTCTTTGCTGACAGACGTCGTAGGACGCTGCAGAATAACAGCGTTGTGGTATCACTTTTGTAGTTGATACCATAACATTAAGCTGAGCAGCCATCCTTTTCCTCATTTGCGGAGGGGACGCCTTTGTCATAATATAATATATATATATATATTTTTAATTGTATATGTATTTTTCTTTTTTAATGTTTTTATAATTTAGTGCTTTTATTTTTATACATATTTATTTTTTGATTTTGTTAAACAGTTGCTGATATTTACCACTGTATGTCCTTTCCGTGAAGGAGTAATAAATAAGTTTTCTTTCTTTCTTCTTTAAAAAAAGAAATATTATGATATATTCATTTTTACGATCGTAATCGTGCCAGATCCAGAATAAATATCCGGACGTCCTCGAATATTTTTTTAATCAACTATTTTCTTTAAACAAAATAATTGCTTTTTAAAAATATCAAATAGGTATATACGAATGTTTTTTCTTGACATATGTATGATAATATTATCCTATAAGGGGCTGTCCATTAAACACGTGAGATTTGAAAGGGGGGGAGAGGGGTTTGACAAAAATCACGAAACATCACGCTGGGGCTTGGTGTAGTAAGATATCACGTGTATTTATTTTTTCGTCAAACGCTGCGATTTCTAAACTGAAAAGCGGCGTGTAGTGTGACTGACTTACCGTTGCCAGGTAACGAACGAAGTCGTTTAAAGTAGGTGATCTGTATAAAGACCTTTTTGCGAAGTATAAAAAAGCAAAAAACCGAGAATATAATGAGCTGTGGGCTACTTCTTTGTAGGTACTAAAACTCACGTGATATTGATAAGGAAGGGGGGTTATAGTCTTAAACCTCACTACGTATCGCCAAGGCGGAAGGGGGATTAAAAAAATGCTAAAAAAAGTTCACGTGATTAATGGACGTGCCCTAAGTGCAATGTGAGAAAAATACAATCATGTTTAGGTTTGAAAAGTCCTTGATTTTCATATATCGAGAATATAGCAAGATCTCAACGCTTCGCTTATGAGACGTGCAATAATAGTTTAGACCTGGCTTGATACGGGTTACTGAGTATAAAACCCCACATTGAAATTTGAGAGTATAAAATATATAAATAATTCAAATGCAGAGCGGCTTGGAATATTATAAAAAATAACATATCAGAACAAGTCACTGTCAAATATATAGATGCTATCCTAGTAAATGATGTTGAATATATAAATCTTGAGTTAATGACCCAGCATTTTAATATATTTTTTATAAACTTGACATCAAAAAATAATTATATTGGACATAATTTTGACTTTATAAATATGACTAACTATCCAAATGTAATTTCGAATAACATTAACACCATATTTCTGACTCCTGTAAATCATTTTGACATTTTTAAAACTATTAATTCTTTAAATAATACTAATTCCACTGGCTATGATTATATTAGAACTGACATTTTAAAATTATGTGCTGAAATATTATCTAAACCTCTATGTCATATTATTAAGTTATCTCTTCTGCGTGGCTGCTTTCCTGCTAGATTAAAATTTTCGGTTGTCAAGCCTTTGTATTAAAAAGGCATGACATGATGACATGAACAATTATAGACCGATTACTTTAATACCTATCTTATCAAAGATCTTTGAAAAAATAATGCACGAGAAGATTTACAAATTTTTAGAAAAACTAATACTCTTACACCTGACCAAAACGGTTTCAGGAAAAATTGCTCAACTACCTTGGCTGGTTCCACTCTGACTAAAATTATTACTGAAAGTATTGATAACAAAAATAACATAGCTGCCGTATTTTTGGATATGTCGAAGGCATTTGATATGTAAATTATAAACTTTTATTCATTAAGCTTGAAAAATATGGGATTCGAGGTAAAGCACTCGATTGGTTCGGTAGTTACCTAGAAAATCGTTATCAATGTGTTGAGATTAATACTATGACTGGGAAATACAACTCATCTGTTCGTTCAAACTTTGAAGTAATGAATAGCTCTGGAGTACCACAGGTGAGTATTCTTGGCCCGTTATTATTTTTAATATATGTTAATGACTTGCCCAGTGCTACCGAGCACGACTGTGTACTGTATGCCGATGACACTACAATAATAATAAAGGATCGCAATAAAAATAATCTAGGACATAAGATAAGCAAAGCATTAGAGCGGATCATTAAGCGGTTAGATCACAATTACTTACACATTAACATAGATAAAACAAAAATTATACATTTCCAGACTTATAATAGCAAATCAAATAGTTTATACATAAAGTATAATGATACAATTGTTGAGGAAGTAGATGCAACATCCTTTTTAGGCATTATAATGGATAAATATTGGAACTGGAAGCAACACATTGACCATCTCTGTTTAATTCTGGACAGATTTGTTTACGCTCTTTATCATTTAAGACGCATTTCAACCTTAGAGACTGCTTTATATGCATATCATGGGTATGTGTCCTCAAAATTAAGATATGCTCTTATACTGTGGGGTAATTCAGTAGATGTCAATAGAGCATTTGTTTTACAAAAAAAATGTATACGAGCTATGTTTGGGTTGCAGCAATCAGAGAGTTGTAAGGATCATTTTAAAAAATGGAATATTTTGCCTCTGCCGAGTATGTACATATATGAAATTTGTATTTTTGTACGTAAACATCCGCATTTATTCTGCAAGCACAATGATGCTGTTACAATACCAGGTAGACATACTCACAAACTGTTAGTACCCAAACAAAAGCTGAATATATTTAGTAGGAATGTATACTGCATGGCAATACTTATCTACAATAAGTTACCAAATAGATTTAAGGTAATAAATAAATTAAGAGCTTATAAACTACAATTGTTTAGATTTTTATTAGACAAATGTTTTTTTTTATTTTTTTATTTATTTAAAGGGCTTTGTCGCTACGCGACTACATCGCCCTGTAAGACACTGTACAAAGATCAACAAAAAAATATATGTAAATAAAAATAAATAAAAAACAATTAAAGTTGACGAAATTAAAGCCTTTGCAGACCCAACGCCGCCAACCTGTATAAAACAATAGCTTCATCAGACTCTGGGGCGGACAACATACTATTACATATTCCCACATCAAAAATTTTACTTCTATTGAAATAGTGGCTTCTATATCCCTCGTTCCTAACACACTCCATCAGAATGTGCTGTATATCTTCCAGCACCCCACAGCTATTGCACATTGGTGATTCTGTTTTTCTCATTAAGAATGAAAACACATTCGATGGAATGTGCCCAGAACGAAGTCTAACAGCAGTCACTAATACATTGCATTTTAGTTCACTGTTGCCGAACCAAGAATATTTAAGAATATGTGGTTGGATAGTCCTGTACCATATGCCTTTTTCTATAGAAGACAAATGTTATTATAATGTAAAGGATTTTCTAAATGATAAAGAGTTGTGACTAATGAGTCATTTAATTTGGATTATATAATAATGATAGAATTAATTATTATTAATGTTAAAATGATTATAATGCTGTAAACAAATATTTTGTACACCAGTTATTGTTAGAATGTGGCATGTGCTTAAAAATTTAAGAACAAAGAACTTGTATACCCATATTCCTACAAATAAATGTTTATTATTATTATTATTAATAACGTTGTCAAATAACAATTTTGATGGCTTTTTACACTAATATAATAAAGAGTCCGTGGAAGGGGAAAGAATTCCACGTGGTGACGGGGTAAGAATACAATTCACTACCCCTATCTTACCCATGAGTGATTGTAAAATACGATTAAGGGATCATCATTATCATCATTCTCCTACTCTTATCCCAATTACTTGGGGTCGATACAATATGTACTATTCTTTCATAGTACATATTGTAAAAGTTATGGCAATAGTATTACGACCGGCCGCCTACCAGACGTCAACCTTCCTTGGGAATGTATTTGTTAACCAAACGGCATCAGATGGAGTTGGTCCAGGTCATTATAAGCCTTTTACGAAATATACAAGTAAGAAATGTGAATTACTTCGTCACCACACAGAAAACATCTCATCAAAATACCCATTATGTTTGGGAATAATAAGGCTCAGAAGATGACAATAATTAAACTTCTATTATTATAAGGCTCTTAGTCGACTTTTACGACACCCACGAGCAAAGCAAGGGTTGGTAGTATTCGAAGCCGCTACCACACATAAAATACGATTAAGGGATATAATATGCACACTATGGCGTCTGTGCAAGTGGAGGTAATCTCGAAATAAAATCCTATACCAAAACGTCTGACCAGCGCAGTATAGTAGGTCAATTTCTCTCCTCTTATGGCGAAGGTCCGAGCCCAACAGTGGAACATATATGGATTAAGATCATAATAAAGATATATATAAATTTAAAAATAATAATCCACAATGTTATATTTAGAAGATATATAGTGTATCACTGCTGTATTTACAAGATGTATTAGACATGAATCTTGTACATTTCCATCTCCATAATCCATTCGTCTATGTAAAGATTTCCATTGTTGAACATAGTCATTTGTAATGAGAGATAATGCCACATTCGCCATGCTTATAGGCCGAGTTGGCGATCGTAGTTATTGTTATAAATTACTACGAAGAGTTCTGTTGTTCATTTTACTGGTGCTTCTTAAGTCATAAGGAAGGACACGTTGTATTATTAAGCTATCAACAAACGGTGAAGCGTTTGATATACCTTTTACTACAATGCGAGGAAAATATTATCAGCGTGGCATGTTACAAGGTCAACATTACGTTTTTCTATTTTTGATATTTCTTATTCAAGAACTTCATATATATAAATTACATTTACAAGAATTTGTTTTATAATATTACATATAGTATTATTTGCATTTTTAACAAATTTTAATTAGTTTTCGACTTGCTATTGTTATATTTCTTAAATAATAACTTGTTATTAATTAATTTCATAATGTTTATTACGAACTTATTTGTTGACAAAATTATCAAAAATTAAACACACAAAAATGAGGCATACAATGAAAGCGACTAACTTTCTAAACATTCTCTGCAACTGAAATTAAAATGAGCGGGCCACGTAGCACCTCTGCAAGAGGAGTAATAGACATAAAGAGTGATGTCATGAGCCGGCCCTCTAGCAGGCTACAGAAGACGACCGCTTACGAGATGGTAAGACGAGATTATCAAGATGATAATCCATGCCCGGGTACAGAAAGCCTAAAATAAGTACCGATGGAAATTTTTGGAGGACGCCTTCACCTCAGTAGAGTTTCTAAAAAATACACAAAAATTCGTAGCTAAATATGTAATATTTCTACGAAATAAAAAGATTTTTATTATTAGTGACAATGTTAATAATATTTTTCTTGTAACTTTGATCATAATACTGTATGTTTCTGAGGATACAATTAATAATTAATTGAACTTAATTAATCTCGACGATTAGATCCTTGCATGTGGTCAAAACGTTTTACACATCTCAACAATAATTGTACAAGTAAAGTACCAATAACACTCTAACCCTATTTACCCTATCTGCTGCTACAACAACCTTCCCTCGATCTTGTTTTACGACCTGCTCGAGATGAAAATAAGCAGCTGATACTTTTTATGTTCTTATCTGATCAACATCAAAGAAAATAAAGCCATTTTCAACGTAGGAATGTCGATTTTATTTTTATAGAATATACAAAGTATATATTCTATAAAAATAAACTAAAACTTCGTAAAATAAAACAATATATATTGTTTTATTTTACTTGATGAGATGAAGTAGAATACATTTTAGGAGAAAATATTGCTTCGTAGGACTAATGATGTACGTATATTTACGGTGTACCGAGTTCGAATAATGAATTGCATATAATAAGGTGTTCTGCACATTTGCAAGATTTTCTTTGGATAGTTTCAGTAATAAATTCGAAGTTTAGAAGTAATAACTATAATAAATTAACCCCTAAGCTAACTAATTAACCACACCACACTATTTAACACTGCTAATTTAAGGTCCCTGATCATGTCAGGGGAACCGTATGCCCAAACAATTAGTTTGGAAAAAAAAAATTAAACCCTTATCTTATGTAACTAAAATTATATTATATATAGTGTTCATGATGCACCTCTATATACTTCTTCGGGGACAAGACCTTAACACCAATACAATAATGTAACAAATAAATTGTTCACTAATTTCTTAAGAAAGCTTTAGCTAATCTATCTTCTCATCATCATCATCATCTCCACTCGTATATGTCCCAGTGTTGGATTCGAACCTCCTCCATGATGTGAGAGAAATTGACCTACTATACCACGCTGGTCAGATATGTTGGTAGGTATAGGGTTTTGTTTCGAGTTGTCCTTCTCTTGCATAGATGTTATAAGCGTTTTATATCCCTTAGTCGTCTCTTACGATCAGCCACGGGTCACCACACGAAAAGAATCTATATATGAAGAAAAATCTATCTTCTATATAAATAAAAATGAATAACTGAAATGTATATACGTGCATAACTTTTGAACGATTACACTAAACTAGATATTTCTTTGTGTAATTTTTAGAACAACGTTTGTATAAATGAAACATATTAAAATCTAGGGGTTTATTTTTTTTTAAATTTAAATTCTTTATTGTCATAAACCTTCCTATATGCCTGATGCTTTGATTCCTATATGCCTATTGGCCTATAACAATGTGTAAACATGGTCGGGTAGATAGCATACCGTCACCTTAAGACGTAAATATGATACGAAGTGAAATTTGCATGTCCTACAATTAGTCACGTTGGTGTAGTGGCAGCACGATTGGGCCGGAATCCCAATAGGCGCGGGTTCGAATCCCGCTTGTGACATAATTTTTCACTTCGTAATCGAGTTTTATAAATAATTAAGCATATTAAATGCTAAATTTCAGTAATTTAAATAATAATAATTTTAATATATTCTAAAAGAAATAATAATAATAAATTTACACAGTATAAAACATTTAGATTGCACACATTTAATAGAAATAATAATTATAATAATAAATTTGCACATTTACAAGTGTTGGTTACAATTCATGAATTCTTTAATAGAATAAAAAGTATTATTTTGCAACCAAGTTCTAAGTTGTATTATGAATTCATTTAGTGGTAATTCTGTAATGTCACTTCGAATCCTGTTAAATATTGTTACACACATCGCATAGCTATTTTTTAGCTATTAATCTCTAATATAGAGTGACTGAATGAAAGAGAAGGATGTGTGAAATTTACCATGTATTGTCTGATTGACGTATCAGTAAACGAGGCAGTAGTTGATAACCTCAAAAATATTGATTATATTTTGATCATAGATTTTATCGGTTTTATTGATTTTTCTCCGTTTTTTGCATTTTGATCCCCAATTTTGACTTCAGATTCATATTCAGTGGCAAAAAAAAACATCGTAACATCTTTGTCAAACACCCAGCACAGACAACTTTTTCTTTATGGACCTGTGTTTTGTGATTCAAATTCATTGATTATGTATAACGCCCTGCGAGGGCACTTACATATTGTCAACTTTAAAATTTTAAATTAATACAATAAATAACCACCGGATCGGAACGTAATCTACTGAGAAGTTCTGGCAAGAAAACGGTTTGTGTATTATTATTATTTCTTTCTCCGTATGGTGACGGAGTAAGAATACAATTCACCACCCCCTATCTTACCCGTGGGTGGTTGTAAGAGACGACTAAGGAATATCAAACGCATATAACATCTAAGCAAGAGAAAGAAAACTCGAAACGAAACCCTATACCAACACGTCTGACCAGCGTGGTATAGTAGGTCAATTTCTCTCCCATTATGGAGGAGGCTCGAGCCCAACAGTGGGACATATATGAGCTGAGATGAGATGATAATTTCTTTACTGATTTTTATATAGAAATGTGCAATATCTCCAGTAAGAATTAGCTGCAGCGCAACTCTTCGAATCCCGATGTGATATAAAATTTAATCTATTTAGATCGAATAATTTAATCTATTGACTGCACAGATGGCGTAGTGGTTAAGATACCGACCTTCCGTGCCAGTGCCGTGGGTTCAATTCCCACGCAGGACATTACTTTGTGTGATCCACTAAAGTGTTGTTCTGAGTCTGGGTGTAATTTGTCTGCGTTAATTGCCTGTTTGTAAAGTCCCCCGCAATACAAGGTTTATTTCCTTAGTGCAGGGTGGTGTCTTTTCGGGAGCATTTCCGACAGATTTCTCCCCGGCTGGTCGGCGCGGCGTCCGCCCTTTCTCGGCTCATGCCGAATGTGGGCGGACCCAGTTTCGAGGGCCGACGGCTGTATGCGGGGGTCATCCGCTCGATGGCCATGTACGGCGCACCCGTGTGGGCGGGGGCTCTGAACGCCCAGCTCAGGGCGGTTTTGTGGAGGCCACAGCGAGCCATGGCGGTCAGAGCCATTCGCGGGTACCGCACGGTGTCGACAGAGGCGGCGTGCCTATTGGCCGGGACACCCCCGTGGGACCTAGAGGCGGAGATGCTCTCCGACCTCTACCGGCGGGTTGCCTCAGTGCGCGAGGAGGGTGGCTCCCCATCGTTGAGCGAGATAGCCACCTGGCGCGAGGACGCCCGCCGAGACGTCATCGCCCGTTGGGTTACGCGGCTGGAGAGGCCTAGACACGGTATCGTGACCGTCGAAGCCTTCCGGCCCGTATTGATGAAATGGATGGAGCGGCGGCACGGGGTCCTCACCTTCCGACTGGTGCAGGTGTTGACGGGGCACGGGTGCTTCGGGAAATACCTGCACACGGTCGTGTACAGGGAGTGGACTCCGGGCTGCCATCATTGCAGTAGTGATGAGGACACGGCGCAACATACGCTCGAGGAATGCTCGGGCTGGGACGGGCAGCGCCGCGACCTCGTCGCTATTATCGGTGCCGACCTGTCACTGCCGGCTGTCGCGAGGGCGATGGTCGACAGCGTCAGGAATTGGGACGCGGTCGCCGCCTTCTGCGAGGCTGTCATCTCGCGGAAGGAGGCGGCGGAACGAGTCAGGGAGGACTCCCGCGACCCGGGCCGCCGCCAGCGGCCGGGGCGGCGCAGGCGCGAATACCTGCGCCTGATGCCGCCCTAACCCAGGCCTCGGGTGATCGGACCGGGGAATTGTCCGGTCACCCGACGCGAGGCCACCGCGTGAGGGCGACGCCCCGACGGCGAAATCTGTCGGGGCGTCGACGAGAGGAACCCGCGAGGGTAAACCGCTGAGCGGACCACCGAAGACAAAGATCGGGTACCGGTGGTTCGCTCGCACGGCGAAGAGAGAGGATTTTACTGTGGGTCTATGGGATCACGCGCCGCCTTCTCCGTCACCCCGGACCGATTTGGCGGGGCGAGACGCACCCATAGCCCACCAATAAAAAAAAAATAAAAAAAAAAAAAAAAAAAGGGTGGTGTCTTTTAAAAAAAAAAATATCAATATGAGATTAATTTGATTAAAATGAAAATAAATAAAATTGATTGATTGAGGATAATATCCTTAGTTCAAGATGTTGTCTCAAAAGAAATTGAAAAAACGAAAAAGAACGAATAAGAATACACACATATTACTAATATATCTTGTTTGTAGTTTGTATAATAGTTTAAAAAGGCACAATATGTTAAAAGGGTAACTTATTATTATTATTATTCTAATGAAAAATAAGACTTTTAATACAAAATACAGATATTTTAATTTCAAAGTCTTCCCTTATCCTGTAAAATAAATTGCTGTCGTGCAATATTTTAATTTTTTAGGCAATATCAATGGTTTATAAAAAAAAAGTACTTTCCTCAACAACTAATCCATTTTAAGACATCATCAACAAGGGGCTTTCCATTTCTCCCCTCTTGCATCCTACCTTTAAGCGACCACGAGTGCTTTGCAAACATTCCTACCATTCCATTAACTAATTGTTAATTATCTTCCCTTACATCCCCCTCTGCAAACGGTGACGTTTTGATGGAAATGCGCATTTTTTTCTAAGACGCTCTTTTAAATTGATCATAATTTTTATGGTTCTTCGGAAGTAAGTTTGGACGAATAAAAACATTTCCTTTTGGATATAGTATAAATAAATCCTTACTAATATTATAAATGCGAAAGTAACTCTGTCTGTCTGTCTGTCTATCGCTCCTTCACGCCAAAACTACTGAACGGATCTAAATGAAATTTGGTACACAGATGGTATAGAGCCTGACAAAGCACATAGGCTACTTTTTAATACAAAAAAGGTTGTAAAGCGGAATGAAAAGTTGTAAGGAAGTATTGTCATTTTTAAAGCCAGAAGCTTGAAAGGCTATTTGATTAGATATAAATAAATATGACATTAAAGTTATGTAAAAAATTTACCCTTAAGGGATAAAATAAAAATAGGGGATGAAAAACTTTAGGAAAGTAACCTTTTAAGTAGGCGAAGCCGCGGGCAGAAGCTAGTAATAAATAAATTGATTTATTTCTAACCATAACACTTACTCTAAATTTAAAAATATTGTTATGGCTCGCTGGTACTTGTGGTAGGTAAAAAGACTACCTGTAATACAATCATCAGGAAATCCACGGGGACCATATACAATTGAACTGGGTGTCAATAGGAACATGTGTAAGCGCTTGTATGGTGGGTATTAGTATAATATTGGACTAACTCTTAAATATTATTTTATAACAATGCAGAGGCAAATTGCACATCTAAGAATTCAAGTAAATAAAATAAAAAAAAAGCCTTTTATTTCAAGAGTAACATCATCATCATTCTCCTACTCTTATTCCAATTACTTGGGGTCGATACAGTATGTACTCTTCTTTCATAGTACATATCGTAAAAGTTATTGGCAATAGTTTTATGGCGTCAACCCAGACGTCAACCCTCCTTGGAAATGTAATTGTTGAACAAATGGCATCAGATGGAGTTGGCCCAGGTCGTTATAAGGTTCTTAGTCATCTTTTACGATATCCACGAGCAAATTAAGGATTGGTAGTATTCGAAGCCACACAGCTCACAGCTGCGAAACTTATAGTAATATTATATAAAAAAACTCAAATTAAAACAGGTAAATAACTACACCTGCGCTGAAAATATGTACGGCGTTCATGATTAAAGTATCTGTATATGTATACAAAAAGAATTACACAAATGCCGTACAGTAATAAATGACCTATATACATAGCCTCACACCTGTTTCCCAGAGGGTAGGCAGAGACTACGGATTGCCACAAACCACGGTCCTGACATACCTCCATCGCTTCATTCACGCTCATCACAGTCTTCATGCATGCTCTACGATTACGCGTACTCTTAATCTGACCTTTCACTAACACATCTTCAATTTGATCCAGGAAAGTACGATGTGGTCTTCCCCTTGTAGTCGTCCCACTCACTGACCTATATTGCTTATACAATTACCGGCGAATTAAAAATTTGCACTAATTTCCCGCACCACCACTTTAGTAGGGCACTAGGTTTTTCAACATTTATTTTTAATCATCTATAAGCTATAAAAAAGCGTACATTCATAATAATTAGTCGTAATTCCTCATTTGTGCCTGATTTACTCACGTACTCACCTGTACCGCTCAGAAATGACGGCATAGCGTTCAGAGTTATTTTATGATATATTAACAGCCTTCTAAGCGTTATTCACGTTGGTTCATTTCACAGGTTATTTTTTCCATGGACTTGTAGTCTATAAGTGAGGCTGATCCGTCACGCTTTCGGGTGAACTCGGGACCGTCAAATGTACCCAAACGAGAAAGATACAGTCAGCTGCTCTTCACTGCTGTGTCGCTGTGTTTACTATATTCAATTTATATATTATAATTGTTATCATTAATTATTATCGTTTTCCAATAGTTTTTAATAGTTATTATTGATACGTAATAATAACTATTTTAAGAATCATATTTTGGTTTACAATATGAGGTGTATGTAGTTAGTATATTATATAATGAAAAAAAAAAAACTTTAAACATTATATAAAACATTTTTTTTTTCATAGTTTTCAATTTTCACTCCTGTCGGCAGTCTTCGTGACTGCTTTGTATTTTTTTTATTTAATTCTTATATTTGAAAAAGGAAAAAAACAAATAAAACAATTGGTGTTCTAATCTCAAATATAAAATGTAAAATATATTTTTTTAAATTTCATTTGTGTATTCAGACATCTCACTTATTATTTGACTCATCTTGACCCTTCGAATCTTTATTATTCCCAATTATTCTTCATCTTCAATTCGTATACGTTCCACTAATGGCCACGGGGTTCTTTCACAATGAGATATAAAGTGACTCGAATAAGATTTTATTTCCTTCTCTTGCCATAATGCCGTTTGCGGACATCCCTTAGCCGTCTTTTATGTTTTTTTTACGTTATCCAAATACAAATATTAGTTAGTAAATTGTATGCTTTATGCGTTAGCACAGGAAAAAGTATTATTACTTTACCATTAATACCTGAAAGAACGAGCTAAGCTCGTTATTTTTTTGTTAGAGTGTTTTGGAAGATATTTTTTAAATATAATAAAAATAATTAGTAAAATAATGAAAGAAAAAATTAAAAATATGCTAAAAATAACTAAAAGGAAATTAAGAATCCGCACAGGCGCTGTTTGGATTAGACAACTTGATTTTCCAACTGAGCTATGTTTTTATGACTATATTCTTAATGACAGTGTCAAAACTTGTCATCATATTTTAGTAGTTTTCAAACAAAGACAAATAAAATATTTTCGTTACCTGAAAATACTGATAAAACAATATATTCTATATATGAAACCTAGAGACCAAGCTAGATTGATTAATCGCCCTTGGGAATTCCTGTATGCCTTTTGTATCCTTGCATAGGCAAGAGAAGGAAAATTCGAAACAAAACCCTATACCAACATGTCTGAGCAGCGTGGTATTGCAGGCCAATTTTTTCTGTAAAAAATTTACCCTCATGCGTGCAAAGAAGTTTCATTTCAAAAACTATGGTATTAAACCAACGTCAGGATGAACTAGATACAAATAAAATCTTCAATTCAAATCCTAGCTTCGCGATAGTGATCTCCAATTTAACTTTGACGATTCTCCACTTCAGTCCGATGATACGACTTCATGCAACAAAATCTATACACTTTTAACTTTTCCAATATATTCGTACACTCATCCAGTGAGAACAATTCCCGTATAAGGTCGAAACATGACGCATTGTTCAGGCACAAAATAAAGAAACAACATGAACTTTTCGTAAAGTTTAAAATTTGATTTTTGTACGAGAGATATTGGATGTAAAATAAAAAAAAAAGTTCTGCGGTTTTGTAGCTCAAAATGAAAGTTGAAATTGCTAGAGCTCTGCTTTAACTGAGTCAAAAATTTAAAGGTAGAAAATATTAAAGTTTACTAGTTACTGACCTGACCGTTTAGCTAGTTAATTTTTGCTCGGTTTGTTTTTATATAAATTTAAATTAAAAGCATCTGTGTGGATATGAGGTAAGAATATAATTCTAATATAATTATAATTGACTCCGCAGATGGCGTAGTGGGTGAGATACGCTAGCCAAGGCATCAGGTGACCGGACCGGGGATTAGTCTGGTCGCCCGGAGTGTGGCTACCGCGTGAGTACGTTGCTCCGACGGCGAAAGCTGCCGGGGAGTCGATTCGAGAAGATACCCACGAGGGAAGACCGCCGGGTGGGCCACCGAAGACAAAACTAGGTTCCAGTGGCCCACTCGCACGGTGTCAATAGGTATATTGTTGGGCAGGTCTTCGGGGTCGCGCGCCGCTTCTTCCGTCGCCTCGGACGGATTAATTCCACAATGGTCACTCTTAGTAGGTGGATTAAAGATTGAAGTTGGTGTTTTATGTTTCTTAACAGAGGGGCTGTTAACCACTCTCCTAGTGCTCCTTTAGACATTGTTTTATGACTGCTACAGAAAAGTAAGTAATGGCGACATATTGTATTACTATAGGATGTAGTCACCACACGAAGAAGGAAATTAACGAAGAAAGAACTAAAGATTCAGAACATTATTTATTTTGAATATATTAAATTGATTATGTTAAATTCACGCTCTAAGTTACTTAGTTTCAATTCGAGTTTACCTGCATGTAGTAAAAAGTTATCTTTTATTATGTGCATTCCATTTTTTTTTATAAATGCTAAACTCAACAAGATTTTACCTTCCTTTTGCAGTCGGTAAAAAGTGATAACCATAATAATGAGATAACTATTGACTTGTTACTATTAACATTGTTTGCGTTTTTATTTACCCCTTTTGCGTCACTATTCACCTCAAAATCGAGTAAAATCAAAGCATCCTAGATTATTGCAATAAAAACCTGATGAAAATAATAGATTCATATAACTTATCTTTTTGATTGAAGCCCAGTAATACAAACGAAGATCACAAATAGATTTTCTTATAGAAAACACCAAAATTATTAATTTTACAACAAAGTTTCTGTAGCACAGAATTACACTGATAATAGGGTATTTATCTAAAATGATCTAAACCATAAAATTATTTACATATTCTTTACGGCCACGGCTTTTTAACAAAATTCCCGATTTTTTTTATTAACCCTATGAATTCTATCGCCCCATTTCACGCTAATAATAAATTGACGGGGATTCAATATACCTAAATATCAGTAAAAAATAAAAAAAAAACATGTCGAAGGTATTAAAGCTAATATGAAAGATTAATTTCACTATCGTTAATAATACTTGTAAACTGCAATTACGCAAATAATTTAATCTGATCTACACAAAAATGCTTAGTCCATATAATTTAATTTTTATGATTGAAATAAGCTGAAACCAAAAAATAATTTCTGCGTATCATATGAACGTAACCAACCATATAAACATGACAAACAAGATCAGTTTTATATCTAGAAATAGATACATCAAACATCCACGTATTTGCAATATTAGTTACGAGACTAAAACGTGGACTTTGGTTACTTAATATCTTTCTCGTATTTATCGTACAGGATTAAATAACCACCACCACAGCCGAGTAACATGTAAAACTCATCAACGCATAAAAATAGAAGTATATGATAGCTATAAAAACGTCTGGCAACATTGAATATAGTAAGTATAAGTAAGGCAAACAAAGTAGTGTTTATGTTCACACATGCAATTCTTTATTTAAATTGCTTTATTTTTCTTTATGCTTGTTTTTTTTTATTCAGCCAAGCTGCAGTCTTTTTATTTTATAATAAAAAATATATCAATTCTTTTACTCTTTTTAAAAAGTACTTTTACATTTCTTTTTATTCTTTTTAAACTGTATAGCACCTATTAGTAGGCATGAGTATCCCTAATAGGTAAATTTAACAACTATAACACGATATTTAGTTCCTTTTTTTATTTTATTTTTTTGTAGTGGAAGGATGTAAGTACTGGGGGAGACCGAGACTAACCTACCTAGACCAGATTGGTCAAGTACTGAAGGAAGGTGGAGTCAAGAGTCTCCAAAACCGGAAAGCGTGTATGAAGAGAATTATGAATGTTGAGGAAGCGAGTAAAGTATGCAAGGATAGAGTTCTCTGGCATTCTGTTCTCTCTGCCTACCCTGCAAGGGATATGGCGTGATGATATGTATGTATGTATGTTTTTAAATTTTTAACAGATTTTTTATATTGATCCTCGCGGAAAACGTAGTAAAAGTGAATTATATACTTATTCTGTCAACACACGAATAACTATGGCACTACCACATCAGAAACTTTTGTTACAAACAAAACATCCTATGGAGTTTTACTTAAAATGATTGTTTTTCTTCAGGGAGTCTTAAAATCGATTCTATCGTTCAGCTGAAGTACATAGAAAATGCGTGAGGGTTCGAATCTATGTAGGTATGGTTCTTGTGTTGTTCCCTAAGGACATTGAAGGGAGGTGTATCCACACAATTTTAGTAGGTATCTAAAAGTGGATAAAATGTTTTGTGTTGCAATAAAAGCAGATTGTGAATAGTTAACAAAAAAAAAGAAGAAATTTCGAGTATCTAATCTTCTATTTTTTTCAGATGACATAAAGTTCACTATCAGACACCAATATCCCAATACAATTGATATGAAAATTAGACTATTATTCTATGCTAACCAAGCTTAAAATAATATTATTAAAATTACTGTGGTTTAGCATTTAACGTGCTATGTCATTTATCAAAGATTATCTTATAAAAATTATACATAGCTTATTTTTCACTCATAAACAAGTTTTTAACGATTTTATTTCGATTTTATTTTTTTTATTTTTATGAATAAACCCTTTAGGTTCACTAGCCGCCTCTTGTGATACACGCAAAAGAAAAAAGGACGAGGTTGAAATAGTGTTATTTCTCTACTATCATATAATAATAATTATTATTATTTTATTTCAGACAAAGGCCTACACACACGTATGTGTTAATAATCATTTGCTTACAAATTAGTGTTAATATGTACATAGATTTTTTTTTAAATATCGCAAGAAACCGCAAACAATTTTGAAACATCGCAGTCTCCCACCGATCTACGAAAACATTTAGAATACTGTTAGTGCTGCCGCGTAAACGTGACACCAGTTAGGCACTACGTTACGAATGTAAGTAACTTACTATTTTCCAAATAATGTTTAGATAATTTTTTAATAATAACATTATTTTTTAAATTATTTATTTCTTTATTACAAAGATTAGTGCTTCCCATTATCACCATCAACCTGCTCTTATCTCAATTACTTATGGTCGACACAATATGTACTACACTTCCATCGTATATATAGCAAAAGGTTTTAGTTTTATAGCCGGCCGCCAGCCTGAGGTCAACAACCCTTTTTTTTTTTCTTTGCATGGTGGACCATGGATGTGGTCGCGCCCCGACAAATCGGTCCGGAGCGACAGAAGAGGCGGCGGGTAACCCCATGGACCCACCCTGCAAATACCTCTCTTCGCCGTGCGAGCGGGCCGCCGGTACCCGACCTTTGTCTTCGGTGGCCCTGAAGTCAACAACCCTTAAGAATGTAATTGTTGAACAGACTCTTATTCGTCTTTGACGACACTCACGAACAATGTAAGGGTTGGTATTATACGAAGTCAACACCACACAGCATTTACAACACCATAAAGCCTCACACAGCTACTATACTTTTAAAATAAAATTATTTTTAAAATATTTTTAGTCATCATGATCGCTAGCGGTACTCCTGTGACCATATTCGCTGGAAAGTGTTCGAAACGTCAATATATTAAAAATTAATAATATAAACGCAAAAAATCCATAAAAAGCTTTATTTTAGATGTGCAATGCTCTCACAGATATCAGAAATAATACTGCTATGCTGATATAATCTGCTTCGATATTTACCGTCACATACGTCAACCAAAAAAAAGTCAAAGTAAGCCTATATATTCTTACTCCATTATCACCTAAATAGGGAAGGTATTAAAGGTGGCAAGGTGAAATGAGAATATATCACATCCATATCTCTTACTATAAAAGTATGACACTTTAGCAAAGAAATCTGTATTTACTTGAATGAATACAAAACTAAAGTAAATAAATTCGTAATTTTCTTCACATCGTGCACTTTTCTATGTTAAACAAAATGGCTACCCTCGTATGAAATGGCCGCCTGTCACGCTGATGTATGAATAGCTTTGCATAGATTTATAAGTCAGTCTCGAGAGATTTAAAGTTACGCTTGGAATTTTCAGTTTTACAGTGTGATTCAGCATATTAATAAAACTGTAGACAAATTCACGACCATTTCCCGGAGCGGAAAGCAAAGACTTCAAATTTGTTATGTGCATAGTTATTTGGTATATTTAGTTTCACAAACAGCCATTATCACTATTTTCATACTCACTCTTAGCTTTTTACAGTAATAAAACTAGTAAACCTGTATTAATATTCCGTTCTTCGATTACATAGCTTTTTAATTTTTATTATAATGTCTGAAGGATGTAGGTACTGGGGGAGACCGAGACTAACCTACCGAGACCAGATTGGTCATGTACTGAAGGAAGGTGAAGTCAAGAGTCTTCGAAACCGGCGAGTGTGTGCGAAGAGAATTATGAATGTTGAGGAAGCGAGTGAAGTATGCAAGGATAGAGTTCTCTGGCACTCTGTTCTCTCTGCATACCCTGCTAGGGATATGGCGTGATGATATTTATGCATGTGTATGTATTATAATATCTTAAAGTTTTGGATACTTCACATTCCTTAAAATCTTTATTTGTTTATGAATTCTTAATCTTTAGCATTTCCTTGTACCTTATCCGACTTAATCAAATTTATATTCATTTCTTTAAACCATTTATGCTCACAAATATTTATGACAAATGTCAAAGGTAACAAAGATACCGTTATGCAGTATCGTATGATGCCCACCGAAGACAAAGATCGGGTACCGGTGGCCCGCTCGCACGGCGAAGAGAGGTGTTTGCAGGGTGGGGGTTGCGCGCCGCCTCTTCCGTAGCCCCGGGCCGATTTGTCGGGGCGCGACCACATCCATGGTCCACCCTGCAGGGGAAAAAAAAAAGGTATCGTATTATGTGTTCCTATATTATTTATAATAGTTTAGATGGTTAGAAATAGTTCTTAAAGTTTTTTTTTTTTACTGTCTGCTCAAATAATCCTATTTACTGCGCATGTAGTGTTTACCTTTAATTAGATGTTACACTATTCATCATCATCATCACAGCCCATAAATGTCCCACTGTTGGGCTCGGGCCTACTCAGTAATTGGAGGGAAATTAACCTACTATACCACGCTGGTCAGACGTGTTGGTATAGGGTTTTGTTTCGAGTTTTTCTTCTCTCGTATAGATGTTATATGCGTTTTATATCCCTTAGTCGTCTCGTACGATTACCCACGGGTAAGATATGGGGTGGTGAATTGTATTCTTACTCCGTCACCACACGGATACACTGTTATTTGTACAAATTACTGAAATTTAGCATTTAATATGCTGAATTATTTATAAAAATCCGATTACGAAGTTATTAAATATTTATAAATAATTCAGCATATTAAATGCAAAATTTCAGTAATATGAATAACAAGGTTGTGTCATCGTTTAATACAATTCTAACTGCAAAGTTTGAAGTATTACGCCTACAATGTGTAAACATTGTAGGGTAGATGGCGCACGTCACTTTAAAGACGTAAATATGATACGAAGCGAGATTTGAATGTCCTACAATAGTTCACAGTGGTGTAAGTGGCAGCACGATTGGGCCAGAGTCCCAATAGGTGCGGGTTCGAATCCCGCTTGTGAAATAATTTTTCGCTTCGTAATAGGGTTTTTATAAACTGTTATTTGTATTTTAATATGTGTATTAATAAGAATTTGTGTAAACAACTGTTGGTAAACTAAATTAATAAATAACATATGCACGACTATCAGGTATGCCATCAATCTAGACAAAAAGCTGTATTTCATATTACGCATACTTTCGTAAATTCCAGAATTCATTACTTAAATCCATTTCAGTTGGAATTAAAATTAATGCAAATCAATTTTCATTACAATGTGTAATTAATTGCCAATAGTTTTTATTTAGAACTCTGTTTCAGTACCTTTGATTATATACGGCTTATGTATTCAATGCTATTATTTTATTTCAACAATCACTTCATTCTGTAACATTAGTAATAGTATTGATATAATAATATTCATGATACATTAATCAAATTTTAATATTACAGTTGTTATGACAACAGTAACCGCTGACGGTCATTGCTACAAAATCATAGCTGGTTAGCTAATTTTTATAGCTACTGCTTCTCTAATCCTTATTAATATTATAAATGCGAAAGTAACTCTGTCTGTCTGTCGCTCTTTCACACCTAAACTATTGAACCAATCTAAATGAAATTTGGTACACAGATAGTGTAGAGCCTGATAAAGGACATAAGCTACTTTTTAATGCGAAAAAAGGTTGTAAAGGAGCATTAAAAGTTGTAAGGAAGTATCATTATTTTTGAAGCCAGAATCTTGAAACTTATTTTTAGGCTACTGATTAGATTAAATAAATAACACTTAATTTTTTTGTAAAAAATTTACCCTTAAGCGGTAATATAAAATAAGGGGATGGAAAACTTTAAGAAAGTAAACTTTTACGCGGGCGAAGCCAGTATTTTATACAATAGCTTATAACCTTTCTTGTATCTAGAACAATATTGTTCTGGAATCACCAATTGTTCTTGATATTAGTACATCTAAATAAACATAGAACCAAAAAAGCTCTTGAGCTATATAATAGTAATACAGGTTTGTTAGTTTTGAAGAGGTGCTTGCAGGGTGGGTCAATGGGGTTGCGCGCCGCCTCTTCCGTCACCCCAGACCGATTTGGCGGGGTGCGACGTCCATAGCCCATCGCAAAAAAAAAAAAGGTTTGTTAGTTTTATAATACAAAAGTAACATAGATAATAGATTTTTTGCGTTGCAATAATAGAATATTCCTTGTGGAATATGTTTCGCTGCACGTGTCGGTGCAATAATCGTAAATTGATTAGCGAGGTAAGAGCGGTGGCACGCTGTATGCTCTGTTTTCAAGCAGCAAAGTAAAGACATTACAACAAATTTAGTGATACGTACATTAGAAACATTTTAGTTTTAAGTCAAGCTCGCAAGCAATGTGTAGTTATTTACAATAAGTTCTAACTATAGTATTTATTACTTGCTATATACTTAGCTGGCATATTATTAAAAAGGTTATTTTCTTAGTTGAATTTATAATAATAAGTATTACTATAGAATCGACATAATAATACAAGTTTCTTTTTAATCGATACCGTTTAAGAAAATAACTAAAGAGAGTGTGTGAGTGTTTTTGTAGCGTATTTGGGCGATGGTGTTGATACACCATTATATAATTATAATACTTTACTAGAAAGAGAATAAATAATTTAATTATAGATATAAACCAAAAAACTACATTGGAACTAAGTAAAAAATGTAGTAATTTCTTTTTTTATATATATATTTTTTTTTAATTTTCCATGTGGTGATGCAGTTAGAATATAATTTACTATTTAGTATTTGCCCTATAGGTGTCGCAAGAGACGATTTAAGGATATAGTATGCATATAGCATATATATTCTTGTATAAAGTATGAAAGAAAATCCGAAATGAAACCCTATCACAACCCGTCTGATCGAAGGAAGCACGAGCCCAGCAGTGGGACATAGATGAATTCAACTAAGTTGATTTTTTTTATAATTAACCAAATTTAAAGACTGCATAGATGGTAAATGATTAAGATACCGACCTACTGTACCAGTGCCGTGGGTTTGATTCTCATGTAGGAAAATAACTTGTGTGATCCAAAAGTTGTTGTTCTGAGTTTGGGTGTAATTTATGTCCGGGAATTATATATTTGTAAAGTCTTGCACAATACAATGATTATTTCCTTAATGCTGGGTGTTGTCTTTATATTAAAAAAATAAATAATTAAGAAATTGTAATAGTTAAAGGTAATATTGATATAATAATAAAATTTAGGGATCAGCGGTGAAAGCGGTCATTTATGACAAAAAAAAACATTTCTTCTTTATTTTTGCAAACATTATTTTGTCTTTACTTACAGTCATTTGCTATAAACTGTACGGATACTAGAAAACCAGTGCTGTTAGTAAAACAAAAGGAGAAACTCCAAATTTCCTCCAGTGTAACCTTTATAACGTTTTCATGTCTCATCTTTATTCCGTACGTCGAATTTCATTCGGCTAAAAGCAAAGGGAATGTAAAATTACATAGTATCTTTAACTTTATGTGTTTGGGGGTCAATGAACTTGGGTTACGGATAATTTTAACACAATAATGAGTGTTTGGATCTTTCAAGAATTATCTAATATAGAGGTACTTTGTTAGTTTCGCTATGTTATACGAATTATTCATTATTATTCTTACTATTATATTTTTTAAAGGAGCTGTGTGGTAGCGGCTACGAATACTACCAACACTTACTTTCCTCGTGGATGTCGTAAAAGACCACTAAGAGCCTTATAACGTCCTGGCCCAACTCCATCTGATGCCGTTTTGTCAACAATTACATTCCTAAGGAGGGTTGACGTCAGGCAGACGGCCGGTCATAAAACTATTGCCAATAATTTCTACAATATGTACTATGAAAGAAGAGTACATATTGTATCGACCCCAAGTGGTTGGGATAAGAGTAGGAGAATGATGATATTATATTTCTTTAACTGTTTTTTTTTCCTTTGTATTCACACAAATATGTATCTACAGAAAAAAAAAAGGATAAAAATAGAATAGGGAATAATAAATAAAAAGTGCAATAAGGAATCGAAAAAATTCTGCGCATCAGTGTCCACCGATGACGTGTATGTGTATATTTTTTTTAGTTTTATGAAGAAATAAAGGCTTAATAAACTGCCGTTATTATATTTTTTTCTTCTTTTGAAATAACATTATTTTTACGGATACTATCGCGTTTGTATTTGATTTTTAATTTTCTGACGTTTCAAGTACTTTATCATTGATGGTCATGGGAAAACTACAGTATATCACGTCCAATAAGTCATGGTTATTACAGAGATTTATATCTATCCACTACAGTATCAGTTATTAAATTTTCACATACGTTTTAAATAGAAATTCATTGCCAGTACAAAAAGAAACTAATTCTATACCTACATAAAATGTTATATTGTTTATGATCAGTTATTATTAAACATTTTATTTATGATAATTATTACATTGTGACAATTTAAAAGTTCAGAAAATTAACAAACCTATGTAGCTGCCACCGGATCAGAACGCGGCTACACTGAGAGAGTACCGGCTATAAAGTTTTCTTTAAAAATTAAAAATCAAATACAAACGCGATAGAATCCGCAAAACTAGTTTTATTCTAAAGTAAAATTAATCCAAAATACTATGCTATATACCTTCTTCGTCATGTTCGCGTAACGGAAAACTATTATTGTACGATGAGACAAACTGCGTAAAAGTTTCTATTATTCTCTTTTTTATAAAATTTATATTCAATTAATATTAATTTAATAATAAAATTAGTAAGACTAATAGTTTTTTTGAACTTTAAGCACCATGCTTAATTCAACTGTCATGTGAATAGGAAATGAAGATAACGTATCAAAAT
This sequence comes from Lymantria monacha, assembly GCA_905163515.2. NCBI lineage: Eukaryota > Metazoa > Arthropoda > Insecta > Lepidoptera > Erebidae > Lymantria > Lymantria monacha. Next base: position 28,241,746 of record LR991090.1, on the reverse strand, counting down.
ATGCATTCCAACAAAGAGCAGTTAATTAAAGTCATTTCTCAAAGAAATTTCTATTATAACCAAAACTGGGTGAATATTTGTATGCGCAACGAGAAACCGGACAGGACGCGGGTGTTTAAGATTTACGACCTTTGCAGGACAGTCCCGGACAGCGGACAGCGTTCGGACAAGTCCGGTAAGATTAATTGCATACCCCACTATTCGGTCACTGTTGATTTTTAATACGGATTCAAATAATTTCAATTTGAAATGAGAGTTTAAATATACGATTTGTTGGTTTGGTTTCAATAAATGTAACCCTATGTACATGGGGTTTTTATGTTTATGCTTTGGTATTTTACTTAAGTTTCCTAATCTATTTTGGCTTTAATTAAATTTGTAAATTGAGTCGTAATTCTTTATTTGTGAAGAGTTCACCATCATCCCATAATATTCTCAGCTCATATACGTTCCATAGCTTGGCTTGACCTTTCTCAATAATATGAATGAAATTCACCTACCTACTGCCTACTCACACTAGTCAGATAGGGTTTATTTTTCGAGTTTGTCTTATAGAGCATAGATATTTTATGCATATTATATGCCCCTTAGTTATTTTTTACGCCATCTACGGGTAAGATATGGGTAGTGCATTATATCATGATATTAATATATAAAACTAGCATTTTTTACAATAATAAAATCACCGTCAGATGTGTAGGCCTATATAGATATAACGTTTATGTTACCTTCCTATTTTACAAATCGTAGTAGGCACTATCCTTGATGAGTTATTCATGTTGTATTTCAACCAATTTACGTTGTTGTACTGCCTAGGGCACTCGTAGCGGTCCCTTACACCCACGCAAAAAGGGTTACCAAAAGGGCCCGAGGCTCTTTACACTTGCCAATACCATTTCCCTATAGGAATGCACAAAAACCAATGTAAGGAGTTTATTTATAACAAAGGTAGCTACTGTCTGAGATATTAATTAATATATGAAGACATAATTATAATAGAAGATCAAACAAGTGAAATATATATACCTTCTTCTTGATATATCTAAATTACGCGTCACGTTGTTTGTCCGCGATGGAATCCTAAAGTACTTAACCGATTTTAATCAAATTTGCACAGCATGTGTAGTTTGATCTAAATTAAAAGATAGGATAGCTTCTATCTCAATTTATAATCGCAATATTATTTTATTGCAAATTATTTATCTATTATTTGACAGTCATAATTATCTGTTATCTCCAAACGATTCTAACAGATCGCGGTATTTGTTGACTGGATTGAGTAAGTATTTAATAGATGGTCCTATGTTAAACGTACAAACGTTTCATATAAGCTACAATTTATTAGCATAACCACCACGTGTTACTGAGGCTACCTTAGCCACAGCAACGCGTGGCCGGATCTGCTAGTAGGTATATAATTATTTACACAACAATTTTCGTAATTACACCTCCATAAATATATATAACTTATTAATTTAACTTTACTACACATTTGCAATTTTTTTAAAAGATAAAAAGAAGTAATCTTTGTATTGCGGGAGACTTTACAAATATTCTATTAACGCAGACAAATTATACCCAGACTCAGAACAACACTTTATGAATCACACAAAGTATTGTCTGGCACTGGTACGAAAGGACGGTCTTAATGACTACGTCATCTGTCAGTCAGTCATCATATTAATTATTACAAAGATATTAACTGCATACAATTATGTGTTCAGTCCAAATGCACAGAATGCCGTCTACACGTTCAAGTCCGCTTTTTTACACTTTTACGGCATTAACTTGTCGGAGCATAATTTTAGAAACATTTCGATCGGTGATAACACTTATATTATTTTTATTTGTGTGTAATTATTTTCATTTTAATAACTTAATCCAATCCATTAGCCTATCAACTCCTCTTAGATATAAGTCCTGCTAATAAAGGTGGGTTAGTGTCATGATCGCTAAGCTTGGCAGGCGTAGATTTGCGATTTTATTCTTTTGGTGATGATGCGTCAACCATATTTTAATACTCCCACCGGAAATTGAAGTACGGTGATGCATTATATATATTCTTAACTTAACACTAATCCATTTATCAAGTATGAAAAATATTTGGTTACAAAATGGCTTTGAACTGCTCACACTTCATTGTTTGCCTAAACGGTCAAGTAAGTAAAAAAACTTATTTGTGAATAATTTTTAAAAAAATATAAGAAAACTGATCAATAGTTTATTTTGCTTATGGTGGCAAATGAGCAGGCAGCACATCTGATGGTAAGCGCTACCGCTACTCGTAGACCTTTGCAAAACCAGGTGCACAGCTAGGTCGCTGTCTGCCAATCAAAATCCACCCTGAAATTTAGGCTTCCAGCTCTCTTGCACACATTGCCACCGTTCAGACTCCGATTTTCCGCAAGAGCGTAGCATCGGCCCGCGGCATTGGACAGAATACTTTCAATTCTTTCCAAAATAAAACCTACTTCCAATATATATTTGATTACATATTCGTAGGAGGAGTTAAAACAAATATTGCAAGCGACGAAATACATAACCAAGGTTTGCAATACGCGTTTGTTCTGACTACATACTACATCATTAGGAAATCCGAGATTTGTATGCAACGAATCCTACCACTAACAAGATTAATTTTCCCATTTAGTATAAACACTGTCCGCTCCAGCTGATTCTTAAATTCAACTGTTTTGCATAATGCCCTCCGAGTCTTTTTCAATGGAAATACGAATTAAAATATATTCCATTGTTTTGATTATAAGTTTTCATATATTAATGCTGTGTGATAACAGCTACGAATACTATAAATATTTACATTGCTCGTAGTTGCTCTTAAAAACGACTAAGAGTTGGACTTTGAAATTAAGCAATTTCAACTGATACTGTCTGACCAACAATTACAGATTGCAGTTTATTTTACTTGTATTGAAGCGATAACTTCTTATGGGAGGTAAACCGCTTCGTTACGTAACGCGTAACGGCGCAAGTCTATCTGGCCGCTTTATAGGATTAAATAATGATACTAATAATTTACATACACAAAATTCTAATGTACATATTCAAGAATTGTAATTAAGAGTAAAATATATTTTATAATCAATAAAAGATCTTATGAATAAATAACATTTTCTTACATTATCATATTAATATACATAAAAATTAAGTAATAATCTAAGCTTTTCTCAAGTTAAACAATTTCAATATTAAATAGTTCAACTTATTTTATTTATATTAAAGGTAATTGTGAGTATAGGCTAGTTAATAGATTGAAATCACTTTTCATTAAGTAATCTATTCACTGTATTTGGATGGAATACAAATAATTGCTCGACTTAAAGTAACAATAATATAAACTCACCAAATTTTGATGATATTCGATTAAAATTCTAGAAACTAAATCCTATAATTCAATCAAGATTCAAGGAAACCTTCCGGCCTATTGTAAATTTTCTGCGAACAGTAATGAAATTAAATCCTTTAAGTCCAAAGTTTAGTTGAACTAAAAGTTATATGAACTCTAAGTCAACGTTTTTAAATAACTAATTTTATTTAATTTAACTTGAAAATTTTCTGTGTGATGATGGAATAAGAATACAGTTCTCCAACCTCTATCTATCTCGTTCGTGAGTATCGTAAGAGACAACTAAGAGTATAATAGAGTATACAGATGGCGAAGTGGTTAAGATACCAACCTATCTTGTTAGAGCCTGGTTTCGATTCCAATTCAGGACAGTATTTTATGTGATATACCAATTATTACTCCGAGTCTGTGATTTGTATCCGTTAAATTATGTATTTGTGAGGTCCCCCACAATGCAATGAATGTTTCCTTAGTACCGAGTCTTTAAAAAAAAATGTCTTAAGCATGTGTACAGGAGAATGAAATCTCAAATTAAACCCTATACCAACCCATCTAATGCTTCTATTTTGAAGGAGGTTTGAGCCTAGAGATGGGACATTTGAGCAAAGATGATAATAATAATGTACAATACATTATAACTTTCAATATAAATCGCAGATAATCTTGCTTTAACATATATCTAAGCTCTTTCCATATGTGGGTTAACAATGTAATGTATCACAAAAGAAAAGCCATAGAATCAACAGAAAAAAGCATAGCAGCACCCTCCTGGCAAATTTATAACAGCAACTACGTTCGCCACTCTATTTGCCAAGCGGTTTGATTATGGCAATACCACCTTGTGGAGGTGTCTTTGTAACATATAATACTGAATGCCAATAGACTAATGGAAGGATTATCTTTGATACGAACTTAGAATTATTTTTATTGCTAGTCACCACTTTGCCACCGCAAACGAGCAAGCCGTACACCTAATGGTAAGTGTCACTGCCACCCACGGACCCCTGTAATACCAAGGATATACACAACCGCTGCCTACCAATATAAACCCTAAACCCACCCAATTGGACATACGGCTCTCTCGCTCACCGAACGAATCGAAACAGCGTACCGCCATTACTCATACGTCGATCCTCTGCGAGAGTGTGGTACCACCCCGGACGGACCGGCCCACGACTGCAGACAGAGAACTATCAACAGCGCGGTCCTACCACTATTAAGGTATCTACCCATTACACTTTTTCATTGTATGACACTGCTGGCATATCAAGCACAGAAAGAAACATGATATGGACTATTACGCCTACTATATCGGACCAAAAACTGTGTGCATAGCCAGTAACGGCATGGTCTGTGTAAAGGTCTAGTAGACAAAGTCTTGTACTTTTTTATGCAACGAATCCTTTTTTAATTATGATGCAACGGTGTGATGGACAGCCTCTTTTAACCATCAACGCATTTATGGAACTCGGTGAGAATTGCCGTGAATCGTTACAAGATTCAATTGATATTGGCGTATATCACGAAAAATATCACTTAGCATTAAATTATTTACCGTATTTGCCCGTAGATATACAAGATAGAATCATTTTCCGTGACTAAAAACGTAAAAAGGCTTTCAACGTCATGGCATTTATTATTCTTTTTATGATATTTATTTTTTTATGAAAATGACGGCCAATTTGTAGGCTTGTAAACTTTGGCAATTAAAGGAATATTTATCGATGTTCGTGTTTGAATGGTTACAGCTTGGTGTATTTTAAAACTTTTTGAGCATTTTTTTTTTAGAAATATATATAGGCAGGTTTTTTATCGACACAGTAAAAGTTGGTAACGATTGCAGCTATGTTACGACTTTAATATGTGGCGTTTACTTTTTTTGATGATAGCTTGCCTAAAAATGTATAAAAAAGTATTATATATTTTTTTCAATTGTAAATTTTTACATATCAGCAGGTATGGCAGTGGCTTAGATGCTATTATAAAGGTCAATGAGTGGCAGTTATCGTCAGGTGTGTTATTTGCTCGTTTACCACCATAAGCAATGCAAAAAAATATTCCATTGTAGCACCTTTTTTTTTTCGCAAGGTGGGACCATGGATGTGGTCGCGCCCCGGCAAATCGGCTCGGGGCGACGGAAGAGGCGGCGCGCAACCACATGGACCCACCCTGCAAACACCTCTCTTCGCCGTGCGAGCGGACCACCGGTACCCGATCTTTGTCTTCGGTGGCCCGCCCGGCGATATACCCTCTCGGGTTCCTCTCTCGTCGACGCCCCGACAGCTTTCGTCGTCGAGGCGTCGCCCTCACGCGGTGGCCTCACGTCAGGTGACCGGACAATTCCCCGGTCCGATCACCCGAAGCCTCGGTTAGGGCGGCATCAGACGCAGATACTCGCGCATGCGCCGCCCTGGCCGCGGGCGGCGGCCTGAGTCACGGGAATCCTCCCGGACTCGTTCCGCCGCCTCCTTCTGCGAGATGACAGCCTCGCAGAAGGCGGCGACCGCGTCCCAATTCCTGACGCTGTCGACCATCGCTTTCACGACAGCCAGCAGCGTCAGGTCGGCACCGATGACAGCGACGAGGTCGCGGCGCTGCCCGTCCCAGCCCGAACATACCTGAAGCGTATGTTGCGCCGTGTCCTCGTCGCTACTGCAATGGTGGCAGGACGGAGTCCACTCCCTCCGCACAACCGTGTGCAGGTACTTGCCGAAGCAACCGTGCCCCGACAAGACCTGCACCAACCGGAAGGAGAGCACTCCGTGCCGCCGCTCCATCCACTCCATCAGTACGGGCCGGAGGGCCTCGACGGTAACAACACCGTGTCTAGGCCTCTCCAGCCGCGTAGCCCAATGGGCGATGACTTCTCGGCGGGCGTCCTCGCGCCAGGTGGCTATCTCGTTGAACGATGGAGAGCCACCCTCGTCGCGCATTGTGGTAACCCGCCGGTAGAGGTCGGAGAGCATCTCCGCCTCTAGGTCCCACGGGGGTGTCCGGGCCAATAGGCATGCCGCCTCGGTAGACACCGTGCAGTACCGTCGAATGGCTCTGACCGCCATGGCTCGCTGTGGCCTCCACAGTATCGCCCTGAGCTCCATTGTAGCACCTGGGTCCCACGCACTCAACTCCTCCATTATACATATGTTATGGCAATGGAATTTAATTTCGAATTTGCCTTCACTAATATAATGATTTTGTCTCTTAGTCGTTCTATTAAATTAAATAGTCCCTCGATGGAATGGTTTACTATTCTCGAATTTTCCATAAATCTTTAAAAAATATTTTCAGGTCTATATTTTTTTTTAGAAGATGCTGTGTAGTAGCGGCTACGAACACTACCAACCCTTATTTTGCTCGTGGATGTCGTAAAAGACAACTAAGAGCTTTATATTGACCGGGACCAACATTGCCTTATGCCGTTGGTCAACAATTAGATTCTTAAGGAGGATTGAAGTCAGTCATAAAACTATTGCCAATAATAACCTTTGTAATATGTAGGAAGAGGAGTACATATTGCGTCGACTCCAAGTAATTAGGATAAGAGCAGGGGAATGATGATAACGTTTTTTTTTTTCATAAGAATCCATCCATTCATGAGCTCGTAGACGTCCACTGTTGGACATAGACCTTTCCACGAGAACGCCACTCAGAAAAGTCCTGTGCCACCTGCATCCAAAGGTTTCTTGTAACTTTCTCAATGTCGTCAGTCGACCTAGTGGGGGAGAAGATTAATTCCTGAAGAAAGAACTTACTTTTATTAATCTATGAACTTCATTTAAACATTAAAACTCGAATATTCCTAAGTAAGAAGCTTAGCAATCATGCTACCTGCACAATTGTGTACCACGTTCAGCTCTAGTCTATACATGGTTCATGGTATATTAAAATAAAATCTCAGAAAAATTGCAAACGAAATGGTTGAAAATTTTAAATTCAAAAGAATAAATTTATAACTCACTTTTCTGTTTATAGAATAGATTACTATATGTTTTATTATCTTTTATTTTTATCGAAGGGATAATGTCTGCAGGGAGTGACTTTGAGATTTGCTGCGAATACCAAATTGAGTTTCAAATCGAATTTGTGAATGCATAGAGACGAATGCGGGTTTATAAGAGCTGACACTTAAAATATCAACGTTCTTTAAATTCATTCAGTGTATAATATTTATTCTACCACTCTTAAAATTTAGGTAACAAAATGATTGAGTCATGTTGTTGTTTAGGTAACACTTAAAATAAATTAAATTATTACCTTTTTTTTTTTTTTTTTTTTTGGGGCGGGTTATGGTCGGCGCTCTTCTCGCACCACTCCGTCCGGGGCGACAGAGGGGCGTAAGCACGCATACCCGTAACCCACCCATGAACCTCGCCTACGTCGTTGGACCGGCCACTGGAGCAGCGTAAACTTGTCGTCAGTGGCCGGCCCGACGGAATACCCCCTGAGAGGTACCCTCCCTTGGAGCGACGTAAGGGGGGCGGACGTCGTTCCCTCCTCGCGCGGTCAGCCTCTCGGCGGGTGACGGACTAATTCCCCGGTCCAGTCACCCGCGGCCTCGGCTAGGGCGGCATCAGGCGCAGGTAATCGCGCCTACGCCGTCCCAGTCGCTGGCGGCGGTTCGCGTCGTCGAGGAGACGCTCCTCGCGCACGCGCTCCGCCGCCTCCTTCCGCGAGACTACTGCCTTGCAGAAGGCTGCGACCGCGTCCCAGTTCCTGACGCTGTCGAGCATCGCCCTGGCGATGGTCGGTAGCGTCAGGTCGGCACCGATGATTGCGACGAGTTCACGGCGCTGCTCTGACCAAGCGGCACACGCCTCGAGCGTATGCTGCGCCGTATCCTCGTCGCAATCGCAGTGGTGGCAGGACGGTGTACTCTCCCTCCTGACGACCGTGTACAGGTATTTGGCGAAGCATCCATGCCCCGTCAAAACCTGCACCAGTCGAAAGGAGAGCACCCCGTGCCGCCGTTCCAACCACTGCATCAGCACCGGCCGGAAGGCCTCCACAGTCCGCACACCGAACCGAGGCCTCTCCAGCCGGACTGCCCAACGAGCAATGACGTCTCGGCGGGCGTCGATACGCCAGGCGGTGAGCTCCCTCAGTTAGACCACACCGCCCCCTGCTCGCACCCCCGACACCCGCCGATACAGATCGGCGAGCATTTCTGCCTCCAGGTCCCACGGGGGAGTCCAGGCCAACAGGCACGCTGCCTCCGTCGCCACCGTGCGGTACCCGCGTACGGCCCTGACCGCCATGGCCCTCTGTGGTCGCCACAGAAGAGCCCTGAGTCGGACGGTCAGGGATCCCGCCCACACCGATGCGCCGTACAGGGCCATCGACCGGACGACCCCCGAGTACAGCTTTCGGCACGTAGCGCTCGGTCCGCCCACGTTCGGCATAAGCCACAAAAGGGCGGACGCCGCGCCGACGAGCCGCGGAGCGAGCCTGCGGAAATGCTCCCGAAACCACCAATGCCCGTCGAGCACCAGGCCCAAATACCTCATATGGGCCCGGATGCTGATGTCAACCGAATTGACGGTGATCGAAACGCCGATGGGAGGACTCATGCGGGGCCCATGGAACAAGAGGGCCTCCGTCTTGTCCAGGGCCACCCTCAACCCCAGCGCCTCGATCCGCCTGACGATCTCTTCGGTGCCGAGAGTTGCCAGTCTTGCCGCCTCCTCCAGCGTCCCACCGCGGGCTGTGACGATTAAATTATTACCTAATATTGATGTTATTTATACAGAGGGGAGATGACCCGGCGACAATAATTTTAATTTAGTGTATCTGATGACTTGCTTAGCTTGTATAGAAACTTTGAGTCTAATATGTCGTATAGTTTAGCCACAGCAAATTACTTTGTATTATTAACATTTTTCACACTGTATAAAAATTAAAATTACTAGGCTATCACCGAGAGATCAAATACCTCCCACGCCGTATCTACGAGTATATAAACTAATATGTAAGTAGGTACCTATATATCGCCAGTTAACCATTTCAAGTCATCGCCAAACGCAATACAAATTAATACATATCATACTTTGTTCCTGACTCATAAGATCCATTTAAACTGTGTAATGAGACTTAGATAAGAAAATTAAAAGTACCTAAAGCATGGGGCATAATGAAAGGATATCTACTCGGTCAGATTACAAGTCAGTGAACTAATATTTACAAACGGTGTTCTATTTTGTCTCAATATTTATAATAAAAAGTTTGTTTGAAAATATTTTTTTTTAAATATACATGTGAGGACTTCTTAGATAGTTTCAAAATACTCCTATACACTAGTATTGCTGGTGTTTTTATATATTGTCGCATTATCATCTCCACCTTGTATAGCTTCAGGTGTTTTATAAAATTTTAATGTTATTTAACCTCAAAATCATCAAATATTCTGTGGCCCACCGTGATCTCAACCGTGTGGTGATTGACTAAAAATACAATTTATATATTTTGTCCTTGTGTGACGTAAAAGATGACTGAAAGATATAATAGTGCACCAATAAACTCGAAGGAGGTTTTTTTTTTTTATGGGACTAATCCCACCGCACATTCCCACCATTGTAACTCCTGTAAGCCAGGATCCACAATGGTCACTATAAATGACACCGAGGTTTGACCCTCAGGCAGTCCCGGGAAATGATTTTAATTGTCTTGGAACCCGCAACAAATTTAATTAGAAAAGTTAAAGAGGAGGAGTTGGAAAAGAGTGATTCCACTTCCCTCCCAGGCAAAGCGGGAGACAGAAAGCAATATTGACTAGTCAGCCAATAAGTAAAGGGTTGTACAGCTACGATAAGCGCAGCAGTACAGCACCACGGATATGGGATAACTTAACGGGGCCTATATGTGAGCCTTAAGATTGGTTGCAGTAGTAGGTATGGCAGAAACGCCTAAACGCACGGAAATTTTCTCGAGTTGCTACAAGATCCGTGTAGTATACTACTCCAGATGTTACTTGCAAACTGTCCAACATAAGGTCGCGCTCGTTACGCCAGAGATCGCACTCCCAGAGAATGTGATGTGCTGATTGTTCATACTCGCGGTTATTTGTAGAACATTGACATAGTGGTGAAGGTACGAGTTTAAAAGAAAATAATTTACTTTTAAAGTTGCCATGTCCAGTTAGAAATTGAGCTACAAAATGGTCAACCTCCAGCCACACTCTCTCTAGGCGCTCGCGGACGCATGGGAAAAATAGATAGAGGTGACGGCCCTTCGATGATGAATCCCATCTTTCTTGCCATTCAATTAAAAGTTTTTCATAGACAACGGACTGCGGTGCAAACAATCGAGCGATTTTATTACGGTCGCGCGGTAGAAGGAAATCTGTGTTCATATTTTCCCTTGTCGTGTAATACATACATGTAATACATACATACAGGAGGTTGTGTAATTTGCCGAAGTAATCGCAAAAATCAATTGAGGAATGTAAGCAAATAAACTTAAGCTGATCTTTGAAATGATGTATCCACCCATTTAACTAGCTTATTGTTATAGGTCAATTTCCTTAATCTGGCGAAGTCTTGAATCCAATAGTGAGATAGATATACATATCATCATGATCATCACCACAGCCCATAATGTCCCACTGTTGGGCTCGGGCCTCCTCCGTAATGGGAGGTAAATTAACCTACTATACCGTGCTGGTCAGACGTGTTGGTATAGGGTTTTATTTCGAGTTTTCCTTCTCTCACATAGATGTTATATTCGTTTTATATCCCTTAGTCGTCTCGTACGGTCACCCACGGGTAAGATGAAATGAGAAGACATACATATATACATACATATGTATATGTATATATATATATATATATATATATATATATATATATATATATATATATATATATATATATACATATATATATATATATATATATATATATATACAAAATGAATAAGAAGCAATACGTGAAAATTAATCTTAATAAAAGATATGCTATTTCACGATTGAAGTCTCGAGACAATTTATTAATTTATTTTTTTATGTCTGAATTAAAGTAATAATGTTTGTATTGCAAAGAATTTTAAATTATACCCAGACTCAAAATCACACAATTTGTAGATCACACAAAGTACTATCTTACGTAGGAATCATATTACAATCAAGTGGAACAAAATAACCTTGACTTGGCACAATATCGGTCTTAATTAATATTGAAGATAAGGATTCGGTGCCGGTGCTAGACCCAAGTGGCAGTAGTGAAGTACAGTACAGTAGATTATGATGAGGCACGCCGTCCCAATTCAAGGCGGATGATTTTTCCAAATGTGGGTTAACAATATAATGTATCACAAAAGAAAAGCCATAGAATCAACAGAAAAAAGCATAGCAGCACCCTCCTGGCAAATTTATAACAGCAACTACGTTCGCCACTCTATTTGCCAAGCGGTTTGATTATGGCAATACCACCTTGTGGAGGTGTCTTTGTATAATACTGAATGCCAATAGACTAATGGAAGGATTATCTTTGATACGAACTTAGAATTATTTTTATTGCTAGTGGTGGCAAACGAGCAAGCAGCACACCTAATGGTAAGTGTCACTGCCACCCACGGACCCCTGTAATACCAAGGATATAACCAACCGCTGCCTACCAATATAAACCTCAAACCCACCCAATTGGGCTTCCGGCTCTCTCGCTCACCAAACGAAGCGAAACAGCGCACCCCCATTACTCATACGTCGATCCTCTGCGAGAGTGTGGTACCACCCCGGACGGACCGGCTCACGACTGCAGACAGAGAACTATCAACGTGGTCCTACCACTATTAAGGTATCTACCCATTACACTTTTTCATTGTATGACAATGCTGGCATATCAAGCACAGAAAGAAACATGATATGGACTATTACGCCTACTATATCGGACCAAAAACTGTTTGCATAGCCAGTAACGGCATGGTCTGTGTAAAGGTCTAGTAGACAAAGTCTTGTACTTTTTTATGCAACGAATGCTTTTTTAACTATGATGCAACGGTGTGATGGACAGCCTCTTTTAACCATCAACGCATTTATGGAACTCGGTGAGAATTTCCGTGAATCGTTACAAGATTCAATTGATATTGGCGTATATCACGAAAAATATCACTTAGCGTTAAATTATTTACCGTATTTGCCCGTAGATATACAAGATAGAATCATTTTCCGTGACTAAAAACGTAAAAAGGCTTTCAACGTCATGGCATTTATTATTCTTTTTATGATATTTATTTTTTTTATGAAAATGACGGCCAATTTGTAGGCTTGTAAACTTTGGCAATTAAAGGAATATTTATCGATGTCCGTGTTTGAATGGTTACAGCTTGGTGTATTTTAAAACTTTTTGAGCATTTTTTTTTTAGAAATATATATAGGTAGGTTTTTTATCGACACAGTAAAAGTTGGTAACGATTGCAGCTATGTTACGACTTTAATATGTAGCGTTTACTTTTTTTAATGATAGCTTGCCTAAAAATGTATAAAAAAGTATTATATATTTTTTTCAATTGTAAATTTTTACATATCAGCAGGTATCGCAGTGGCTTAGATGCTATTATAAAGGTCCATGAGTGACAGTTATCATCAGGTGTGTTATTTGCTCGTTTGCCACCATAAGCCATGCAAAAAAATATTCCATTGTAGCACCTGGGTCCCACGCACTCAACTCCTCCATTATACATATGTTATGGCAATGGAATTTAAATTCGAATTTGTCTTCACTAATATTATGATTTTGTCTCTTAGTCGTTCTATTAAATTAAATAGTCCCTCGATGGAATGGTTAGTACTATTCTCGAATTTTCCAAAAATCTTTAAAAAATATTTTCAGGTCTACATTTTTTTTTAGAAGATGCTGTGTAGTAGCGGCTACGAACACTACCAATCTTTATTTTGCTCGTGGATGTCGTAAAAGACAACTAAGAGCTTTATATTGACCTGGGCCAACATTGCCTTATGCCGTTGGTCAACAATTAGATTCTTAAGGAGGATTGACGTCGGTCATAAAACTATTGCCAATAACCTTTGTAATATGTAGGAAGAGGAGTACATTTTGCGTCGACTCCAAGTAATTAGGATAAGAGCAGGGGAATGATGATAATGTTTTTTTTTTCATAAGAATCCATCCATTCATGAGCTCGTAGACGTCCACTGTTGGACATAGACCTTTCCACGAGAACGCCACTCAGAAAAGTCCTGTGCCACCTGCATCCAAAGGTTTCTTGTAACTTTCTTAATGTCGTCAGTCGACCTAGTGGGGTAGAAGATTAATTCCTGAAGAAAGAACTTACTTTTATTAATCTATGAACTTCATTTAAACATTAAAACTCAAATATTCCTAAGTAAGAAGCTTAGCAATCATGCTACCTGCACAATTGTGTACCACGTTCAGCTGTAGTCTATACATGGTTCATGGTATATTAAAATAAAATCTCAGAAAAATTGCAAACGAAATGGTTGAAAATTTTAAATTCTAAAGAATAGATTTATAACTCACTTTTCTGTTTATAGAATAGATTACTATATGTTTTATTATCTTTTATTTTTATCGAAGGGATAATGTCTGCAGGGAGTGACTTTGAGATTTGCTGCGAATACCAAATTGAGTTTCAAATCGAATTTGTGAATGCATAGAGACGAATGCGGGTTTATAAGAGCTGACACTTAAAATATCAACGTTCTTTAAATTCATTCAGTGTATAATATTTATTCCACGACTCTTAAAATTTAGGTAACAAAATGATTGAGTCATTTTGTTGTTTAGGTAACACTTAAAATAAATCAAATTATTACCTAACATTGATGTTATTTATACAGAGGGGAGATGACCCTGCGACAATAATTTTAATTTAGTGTATCTGATGACTTGCTGAGCCTGTATAGAAACTTTGAATCTAATATGTCGTATAGTTTAGCCACAGTAAATTACTTTGTATTATTAACATTTTTCACACTGTATTAAAAATTAAAATTACTAGGCTGTCAACAAAAGATCAAATACCTCCCACGCTGTATCTACGAGTATATAAACTAATATGTAAGTAGGTACCTACATATCGCCAGTTAACCATTTCAAGTCTTCGCCAAACGCAATACAAATTAATACATATTATACCTTGTTCCTGATTCATAAGATCCATTTTTAACTGTGTAATCAGACTTAGATAAGAAAATTAAAAGTACCTAAAGCATGCGGCATAATGAAAGGATATCTACTCGGTCGGATTACAAGTCAGTGAACTAATATTTACAAACGGTGTTATATTTTGTCTCAATATTTATAATAAAAAGTTTGTTTGAAAATATTTTTTTTTAAATATGCATGTGAGGACTTCTTAGATAGTTTCAAAATACTCCTATACACTAGTATTGCTGGTGTTTTTATTTATTGTCGCATTATCATCTCCACCTTGTATAGCTTCAGGTGTTTTATAAAATTTTAATGTTATTTAACCTCAAAATCATCAAATATTCTGTGGACCACCATGATCTCAACCGTGTGGTGATTGACTAAAAATACAATTTATATATCTTGTCCTTGTGTGACGTAAAAGATGACTGAAGGATATAATAGTGCACCAATAAACCCGAAGGAGGTTGTGTAATTTGCCGATGTAATCGCAAAAATCAATTGAGGAATGTAAGCAAATAAACTTAAGCTGATCTTTGAAATGATGTATCCACCCATTTAACTAGCTTATTGTTATAGGTCAATTTCCTTAATCTGGCGAAGTCTTGAATCCAATAGTGAGATAGATATACATATCATCATGATCATCACCACAGCCCATAATGTCCCACTGTTGGGCTCGGGCCTCCTCCGTAATGGGAGGTAAATTAACCTACTATACCGTGCTGGTCAGACGTGTTGGTATAGGGTTTTATTTCGAGTTTTCCTTCTATATTATATATGTATATATATTATATATGTATATATATATATATATATATATATATATGTATATATATATACATATATATATATATATATATATATATATATATATATATATATATATATATATATATATATATATATATATATACAAAATGAAAAAGAAGCAATACGTGAAAATTAATCTTAATAAAAGATATGCTATTTCACGATTGAAGTCTCAAGACAATTTATTAATTTATTTTTTTATGTCTGAATTAAAGTAATAATGTTTGTATTGCAAAGAATTTTAAATTATACCCAGACTCAAAATCACACAATTTGTAGATCACACAAAGTACTCTCTAATCTTACGTAGGAATCATATTACAATCAAGTGGAAAAAATAACCTTGACTTGGCACAATATCGGTCTTAATTAATATTGAAGATAAGGATTCGGTGCCGGTGCTAGACCCAAGTGGCAGAAGTGAAGTACAGCACAGTAGATTATGATGAGGCACGCCGTCCCCCCCTACAAGGTGGATGATTTTTATATACACCCAGAACTAAGGTATTTTATATTGCGGGAAACTGTAAAACCATACAATTTACGTACACAAATTACAGCTAACTACTAGCTGTGTGGTAGTGGCTACGAATACTACCAACCTTTACTTTGCTTGTGGATGTCGTAAAAGACGACCAAGAGATTAATAACGACCTGGGCCAACTCCATCTGATGCCGTTTGGTCAACAATTACATTCCCAAGGAGGGTTGGCGTCTGGCAGGCGGCCAGTCATAAAACTGTTGCCAATAACTTTTACAATATGTACTATGAAACAAGAGTACATATTGTATCGACCCCAAGCAATTGGGATAAGAGTAGGAGAATGATGACATAAATTATACCTAAACTCTGAATAGCAAAATCTACATCGCATAAAGTATTGTTCTGCATGAGAATTGGACACCTGACGGTAGAGTAGTATCTTAAACGCTACGTCATTTATGCAGTCACATCATTTGGGCGGAGTATGAGCGAACCATAGTCTGTTCCTAAATAAGACAAAAAAGTTTCATACAATTCTAACTGCAAAGTTTAAAGTATAGCCCATACAATCTGTAAACATTGTCGGGTAGATGGTATACGTCTCCTTTAAAGACGTAAATATGATACGAAGCGAGATTTGAATGTCCTACAATAGTTCACGGTGGTGTAGGTGGCAGCACGATTGGGCTGGACTGCCAATAGGTGTGGGTTCGAATCCCACTTGTGACATCATTTTTCGCTTCGTAATCGAGTTTTTATAAATAATTAAGCATATTAAATGCTAAATTTCAGTAATTTGAAAAAAGTTTAATTTCATAACCAATGTGAGTGAAATGAGGATAGCACTGGAGTTTAGATAATTCCTATTCCCTGAGGTTTTATATTAAAGGATATAAATTCACAGAAATGTTAGTGATTGACTTTTGTATGCAATAAACTCTAAATTGTCAGACAGTGCATTTGTACGGTGTGAGGCCTGAGGGTGGTGACTGCGCGATTTGCGGCGCGTTCCAAATTGAGTTTGATACGAATTCTCCGGGCGTCTGCAGTCGGGTGATCGTTCTCTTACTAATGATTCTCGAAAGATATTTGGGTTACTTTTATGTTTTTATCTTCGAGCTAAGCGATCTATAGTTTTCGCTTACCTCGAATATAATAGATCAATTAATGCATGATATATCCCTTTAAACATAATTTATTGAGTTGTTTTATCTGAAGAAATTCACAAGAGCAAAATTTGTAAATGTATTTCATTTATTCAGAGGCTAAAATAAAGAAATATACTTTATCTCTGGGAATAATGACAAGATAAATATACGTAAAAGAATAACAGGTTAATCTTATTTCCTGAAGCACATGCACATCTAAAATCTTTTATAATGTCCCACTTTTGCATTAAGTAGCATAGCAGTAAATTCAATAGGTGTATGCTGTTGAATTTTATATCAAAGAACAGAGAGAAGTCACTTTTAATTTCTCTTTCAGTTTATTTTGGTCTCATTCTATAGCCTACATATGTTCTTATCATTATTAAGTACGTGTCTTCTCTACAATGGCGAAGAAAGTGGCGTACTATTCTGTTAGTCCTCTTTTAAGTTGTCTGTGATATAGAAAAGATGTTGAATTTTATTCCTTATCTTTAAACATACGACGAGAAGTATTAAATTATTATTTTCTGTTTTTAAATACATACGTAGAATAGAAAAAATATCCGTGTGGTGACGGAGTAAGAATACAATTCACCACCCCCTATCTTACCCGTGGGTGATCCTAAGAGAGACTAAGGGATATAAAATACATATAACATCTATGCAAGAGATAATCAAATCAAATCAAACTCGAAACAAAATCGAATCAAACTCGAAACAAAACACGCTGGTCAGCCGTGTTGGTATACAACACGGCTGACCAGCGCGATATAGTAGGTTAAATTCCTTCCCATCACGGAAAAGACCCGAGCTCAACAGTGGGACATATATGGGCTGTGATGATGATAATAATGAGAATAGAAACAACGATATTATTCCAATTTACTACAAAAAGTAGTTACATATACTCGATTGTGCCATCATATGTTTTAGTGTAAAACTTGTAAAAGATGGGTAGAGTTTAAAAATTGGTCTAAAAGCAGCTTAGATTCCCAGCCGATACTAAGAATTTCTTCATAGCAATGTTTAATTACGCGTCTTTTGATCCATATTCGAATTTCAGATTTTAGCATCCATAATTGTACATCAACCTTATTTATAAAACCAATAAATGCCATAACTGATTGAATCTTAATTCCTATGTGATAATATAATTATACTAAGTTAAAGATACTGTTCTATTTTTTTTTTAAATAGGCTATCATCATCATAGTTATTCTCCTGCTCTTATCCCATTTACTTGGGATATGTACTCGTACAAATTGCAAAAGTTATTGGCAATAGTTTTATGACCGGCCGCCTGCCTGATGTCAACCCTCCTTGGGAATGTAATTGTTGACCAAATGACATCAGTTGGAGTTCGCCCAGATCGATCTGAAGTTCTTATACGTCTTTTACGACATCCACGAGCAAAGTAAGGGTTGATAGTATTCGTAACCGCTACCACACAACAGGCTGTAAGTAGGCTAAATTTAGGTTAAATTGGCTAAGGTTTGTTTTATTTATTTCTAAATAAATAAAATTTAAGAATATTCGAGAATGGAACTCGTGGTAACGGCAGAGTGAAAGTGATATTGAAGGGCTTTTACACCATGACTGGCGTTAAGTTGGAATCCATGCGAAGCCTATGTGCAAGGGAATTCTAAAGGCAAACCGTGCAGATTACTTCGATTTTTGAAATTCCTGTGGTGAATGACTGAATTTGGCTTGAGATTGGAATTTTTAATTGAAAACCGTTTGTTTGAGTACTATAGTACTTCATTTAGGGGCGTAGTAACGTACGCTAGTTTTTAGAGTTCCGTACCCAAAGGGTAAAAACGGGACCCTATTACTGAGACTTCGCTGTCCGTCCGTCCGTCTGTCACCAGGCTGTATCTCACGAACGGTGATAGCTAGACAGTTGAAATTTTCACAAATGATGTATTTCTATGGCCGCTATAACAACAAATACGAAAAATAAAACAAAATAAATATTTAAGGCAGGCTCCCATACAAAAAACTTGATTTTTTTTTAGTTTTATGGAACCCTTCGTGCGCGAGTCAACAACTCTCACTTGGCTGATTTATTTATCTATACGAACCAGATGTCAGTTTTATCTCTCAATAAAATAGTACTTATAGTCCTTAAAATATAGCTTGATCTCTGTGACAGATAGCTACAAAACCGATGAAGTAATATTGAATACGCGTCGTGTTTACAATGTTATTTTGTATCGCCTATATTTTCTTTCTGTCATTCTTTACGTGCCAGTTATATCTCAACTGAATTATGAATATTTACACCAAAACTTGTACCTCATATGTTTTAAAATACTTAGTAACCATTTTATATAAATATGATGTTTACGCAAGTCTTACCGGACTGAGAATAAGATAGAAATGAGACAATCGATAAACGTAAATCGATAAAATTCTTGTTAATTATTTATAAAACAAGTAAAACCAATATATTACCTATATAAACCACATGGTTACGCTATAAAATAAGTAAATTGTGTTGGTTTAGTATTCAGACATCAGTTATAATATTAATAAGATCATTTCGTTTATATTTAAAAGATAATTTCTTTTATAAATAAAAAATGATTATTTATGAAATAACCTGTGATCAAGAACTCATCATCAACCTACAGGAATGCTCCAGCGATGATAATAGTGACGATGAACTTGAATATATGTACTCCTTTCGAATAAAAAAAAGAATTAATTAACAGTTTTAGTTTAAAACAAATAAAATCCATTGATTTAAATTCAATAAGATTTTCATACATTGTTTTTTAATTGCAGTAGCAAATAAGTTTAAAAATAAGAAATTATATCGACATAATTACGAACTACATCGTAAGCGTGTGGCACTAGTGACAACTGTCACAGAGATCAAGCTATATTTTATTAACTATAATGTACATATAGAAACCAGACACAAGAAATGTTGCCAGTACTTTTAATTATATTTAAACATAACCTCATGTCTTTTGACAAAAATAAAATAATAACATTTTTGAATTTTGTAATACAATTATTTTCAATTATAGTCTTACACGCCTTTACATATGGTTTGTGTTATGGCTGCGAATATATCGAATCCAAGATTTAGATGTCGTAAAAGCTGACTAAGCACTCTTCAGTGACCTATGATAATTCTATCTAATATTGTGTAGTTCACAATATCATTTGATAGGGAAAGTCTGAGTAGTTATTGCTATTTAACATCATCATCATCATAAGTTCATATACCTTCTACATATGTGCTCGAAACTCCTATACACTTAGGAGGGAAAATCACCTAGTGTGCTGGTCGGATGGGTTGGTATAGGATTTAATAAGAGTTTTCTTCTCTTCTTTATTATCATCTTCGTCATCTTAGTTCATAAACATCCTACCACTGGGTGGTGATTATTATATCACCTCATTATATCAAGCCTCCTCCGTAATAGGAGGGCAATTGATCAAATAGAACTTAATCATTATGATTAAGTCATCATCGTCATGTTTTCTTTATCGTTGATGTGGTAAAATACGGCTAAAAGATACGATATATAAATAATTGACATAAGTTTTCATTTCAAGTTTTCCATGATGACTGCACAGAAGGCGTAGCGGTTAAGAGATCTTCCGTGCCAGTGCCGTGGGTTCGATTCCCACGCAGGAAATTACTTTGTGCGATCCACAAAGTGTTGTTCTGAGTCTGGGTGTAATTTGTCTGCGTTAATTGCATGTTTGTAAAGTCCCCCGCAATACAAGGTTTATTTCCTTAGTGCAGGGTGGTTTCATGAAAAAAAAAAAAATAAAAAAAATCTATCGATGCAAAAGTAGAAAAGCTTGAAATAAATACTTATGTCAATCCATCTGATTAGCGTGGTGCAGTAAATTTATTTGTCTCTTGTTGCGGAGGAGACTCTAGGCCATTATTAAGACGTATAGAAATGAAAAGAAGAAAAATGAGGTGACATAATGAATTTAGAACTCGATAACAATAGAATTATCATGTTAAAAGGCAAAATAATTCCTAAAATATTAATAATTTAATTTAGATAATAATACTTTAAGATATTCTGACAACAAACGAATAACATTTATAAGTTGACATTTTGTCAAATTTAGTTGTAAGCTTTACAAGAGAATAACAAAATTGTAATAATCGACGTTATTCTGTCTGGAGCATAGATTTTAATATTAAGACTAGACTTAATTTAGTTCGTTTTGTGAAGTAACACGAAACAGCTCAGTTATAAAGCCGTCTGATTAGCGTTGCTTGAACAATAAGTACCTTTCTCTATGCATATATCATTATTTAGACTATTCAAAATTTATGTGTCTGTGAATTATTTTGAAAGAGATTTAACATTCTTATTTTGTTTAATTTATTTTGGTATGGTGAGAGATTGTAATATACTCATTATTATCATACATACATACATAGCCTCACGCCTGTTTCCCAGAGGGGTAGGCAGAGACTACGGATTGCCACAAACCACGATCTTGACATACCTCCATTGCTTCATTCACGCTCATCACAGTCTTCATGCATGCTCTACGATTACGCGTACTCTTAATCTGACCTTTCACTAACACATCTTCAATTGGATCCAGGAAAGTACGACTTGGTCTTCCCCTTGTAATCGTCCCACTTACACTCGCTTTGTATACTTGTTTCGTCAACCTTTCTTCACTCATTCTTTCCACGTGTCCAAACCACCTCAGCATACCTTTTTATTTTTGTCACTACTTCTTCATTCATACCACAGCGCTCTCTTATAACACTATTCCTAATTTTATCTTTCAAACTTACACCACACATACTATGAAGAGCTCTCATCTCTACAGCATTTATTCTACTTTCATGTCTTCCATGCCAAATCCAACTTTCACTGCCATACATGAGAGTGGGAACTAACACTCCCTTATGTACAGCTAGGCGTGCCTTTTTAGATACATTCCTACTCTTGATAAAAGCGTACAATGCCCCATTCACTTTTTTACCAGCATTAACTCGTCTTTCAACATCTTCATCATTTTTACCATCACTAGTAAACAGTACACCCAAATATACAAATTCTTTCACCTGTTCCAATCTCTCACCATTTATAAAAATATTACATTCCGTCATACATTTATCCTTTTCAAAGACCATTACTTTCGTCTTACTTACATTTACTTTCATACCTTTTCTTTCAAAAGCATCATGCATAGTAGTTACCATCGCCTGTAAGTCATCAGCCGACGATGCAAGTAAAACCTGATCATCGGCATAAAGAAGACATGAGTAACTCATTCTTTCTTAAACCACATTCATTATTTTTCAAATCTTGCAAACAGCTATCCATAAATAGGTTAAACAGCCACGGTGGCGCTACACATCCCTGTCTGACACCTTTATCAATATTAAACCATTTAGTGTAGGACCCGTTTATCCTTACGCAGGCTCTGGAATCCTTATAAATGGATTTCAGTGCCCGAATAAGATGGCCATTTACCCCATACATAGATAGTACCGACCATAGTTCATTCCTCCTCACTTTGTCATAAGCCTTCTCCAAATCAATGAAAGCGCAAAAGACTTTCTGACCTTTAGCCAAAAATTTTTGCACCATGCATCGTAAAGAGAAAACTTGATCTGTGCTACCCATACTCTTTCGAAAACCCGCTTGTGCATCCCATATTTTCTTTTCGGTCACTTTCACTACTCAATCATTATTATCATCTCACCTCATATACCTCCCAATGCCGAGTTCGAGCCTACACAATAATTATGATTTTTAATTATGATATATACATCAATCTACTGTATATATCCTTCTCAAGACGAATTCCCTTGAGAATATTGCTGTATTATCGCCATGGCAAACTAGCTGGCAGCAACTTCATCTCAGCTCACAGTTCCTACTATTAAGCTCGAGTTTTCCCCACAATAGGAGGGCAATTTGACTTACTTTTTTTTTTTCTTATGGTGACACACGAGCAAGCAACACACCTAATGGTAAGTGTCACTGCTGCCCATGGACCTTTGCAATACCAAGGGTATAGCTATGCCGCTGCGTACCATTACAATGCCCAAACCCACCCAGTTGGGCTTCCGGCTCTCTCACTTGCCAAACGAAGCGCAATAGCACACTGCCATTTCTCAGACGTAGGGGTCGCAATACCGAATAATTTAAGCAAAACCGGTATTTTCGGTATTGGCTCCAGACCAATACCGATAATCCGGTATTTTCGATATTTCCGGGATTAAGCTAAAGTTAGCAAATTTAGTATAATAAAGTTAGTTTGCGGAGGAATAGTAAGTAGGTACCTATCCTAAATGAATTTATCTTCTAAATAAAACAAAATTTTCATTGACACAAGGTTTATTATTTGATATGTTTGTAATCAATCAGTTACTTCTTAGCAATAATTTACTAATAGGTAGGTACTAAATGCCCGTTTATTCCTTTATTAAAATAACTTAGGTTAACTAGTTCAAATACTTTAATTAAATGTAGTGTTTGACTAGGAAGTAGAATTTCTACTAGAAATCAGTTCGAAAAATAAAATGTTTATCAAACTTAAACATCTCACAACAGTCTCAACATAAACAAAACGAACCAAAAAATACACTTCTAATTAATTCTCATAAAACATAAAATTAACTCTTATACTCGTTCCAACCATTTATTTTACTTTTGGCAGGTCGAATTCTGATTAATTAGTGTTGTACCAATGTATTACGGATACTATGTTTTGTAATAATCGATTTTAGTCAGGAAGAACTTTTAATCGATTTAACACGGATATTTTATTTTTGCTTAAATACATATTTCATATTATTTAAAAACTTCACTTCTGTAAATATATTTGTTATTTGGGCACATTAATTTTTGCATACCCACTAATTCAGTCCTCCCAAAATATTTTACTTTGTACTTTGCAAAATAAAAAATAACTACTTTATGAAGCATTTTTCCATTAAGCGGGGTCCGCTGCTCCAAACTTTACTTAGAGACAATGGCGCCCTCGTCTGCGGCAGTAAATCACTAATTTTCTCATCCAGCCTACCCCTTTTTTTTAAGCCGAATTGGCAACACTGAACGGCGCGCCGGCGACGCCATTTTGTTGTGTTGTCTGTCACTCACAACAAGACTCCCGTGCTAGTCACATTTCTGTTCGTTGAGTGCTCTTTCATATTTTTCATACGCTGTGTTGAGTATTTATATTCCACCGTATTGATTTCATTGTTCTTACTTTGATTGAGTTGAGCGTATCGTTCCTCCCAGTAAGATTTTACTTGCAAAATGCCGAAAGGTATGGTGCTTAAAGGACAATCCAGAGAGTTAGTGCTGCGGCTTCGTGAAATTTTTGAAAATGAAAGCCGCAATGGCGGATTCCTTATACCAGTAACCCAAGTTAGAGACCGTGTTGCAGCAGCATTAGGTATTAGTGCTCCAACGGTGGCGAAAATCACTAAAGAAGCCTATGGTAGTTGTGGTATTGAACAGAACAAGCTATCTACGCCTAAGAAAAAACGTCAGCCCCGTAAAGTGACAGCAATTGACAGTTTTGATACTGATGCTATTCGTCGTCATATATACAATTATTACACAAGCAAAGAGATTCCTACTTTGAAAAAATTAGTAGCGTCTCTATGAAATTGTGGCTTGTTTCGTGGTCAAAAATCTTCTTTGTCAAAGGTGCTGCACCAAATCGGGTTCTTGTATAAGAAATCCGACAAAAGAAAAATTTTAATGGAACGTCGTGATATAGCCTTGTCTCGCTGTGAATTTTTAAGACAAGCGAAGAAAATAGAAGACTGGTCGAATGTCGTTTTCACAGATGAAACTTGGCTCAATGCCAATCATTCCATACCAAAAGGTTGGACTGACGATACTGCTGCTTCTACTTCTGCAGTGCCAATGGGGAAAGGTGAACGCCTCATCATTTGCCATGCGGGAACTACAAAGGGATTTGTACCAGACGCTCTGTTAGCGTTCAAATAAAAAAAAAAAACAGGAGACTATCATGAGGAGATGAATGCGGACGTGTATGAAAAGTGGTTCAGAGAAATGCTTACATCACTTGAAGAGCCATCAACAATATTTATTGATAATGCACCCT
Source organism: Lymantria monacha (assembly GCA_905163515.2). NCBI lineage: Eukaryota > Metazoa > Arthropoda > Insecta > Lepidoptera > Erebidae > Lymantria > Lymantria monacha. The sequence goes on along the minus strand of LR991090.1, from coordinate 28,216,726 downwards.
ATCACTCTCGCCAAATTAATAAAATGCCAACACAGGCCAACAAAAAACACGAGATTATAAACTGGCTTCGTGATAATGGGGAAGATGTGGACGAATCCCTACTAAAAGTAGAATTACTTAAAATATTAAAAAGTAAAAAGCAGCCAAAACGATATGTCATCGACGAAATGGCAGCAGAATATGGGCATGTTGTAATCAGAATTCCTCCGTACCACTGTCAATATAATCCAATTGAAATGATCTGGGCACAAGTCAAAGGACACGCCGCAAGAAACAATACAACTCCTCATTTCACTGCAAATAAAATGCTTGAACTTTTAAAAAACGCATGTGCTAGTGTGACGCCTGAAAACTGGGCGAGTGTCGTCAACAAGACAAAAAATATAATATTCTCTGATTGGGATCGGGAAATTGAATTTGACAACATACCTACACAAGAGATAATAATAAACACTGCAGATGATTCAAGCGACGATTCGAGTTCGTATGAAGAATCCGACGATTCGTTATAATAAAATAATATTAAAATATTTTGGTTGTTTTATTTCATGTTATAGGTATGATGAGAAGATTTTTATATCTCCCTGATACAATTTTAACGTGTTGTCTATTACAACAATTCAAAACTCAGTTGTCAGCTGACTTAACTGCAAATAAATGTAATCGATTATTTGCGATTCATTAGTTTGCACCGAATACTTTTGATCCTGTCACTAGATGCGATAGAACGTAACTTTTTTTATAACGGAAATGAATTATCACTTAAATTTTATGAATAGAGCTATTTACGGCATATTAATGTATTTAGTGGGTAATAATTAAGATATATAAATATTATTGGGCAGTTTATATATTTCTCAGTTCACTCGTTTCAAAGTTAATAATTGCGTATAATGAAACAGTTACGTCCTAAAGCATGTGTCAAAAGTAAAATAAATGGTTGGAACGAGTATAGTATGGTTTACTATTACTTATCTATACTAATCTATACTAATATTATAAAGCGGAAGAGTTTGTTTGTTTGTTTTTTTGTTTGTTTGTTTGTTTGTTTAAACGCGCTAATCTCAGGAACTACTGGTCCGATTTGAAAAATTCTTTTTTTGTTGGATAGTCCATTTATAGATAAAGGCTTTAGGCTATATAACATTACGCTGCGACCAATAGGAGCAGAGCAACAATGATGAATGTGTAAAAATCGGGTTTATGTTTCCTTTTGAGAGCTTCCGCTGCGTAAACGGTTAAAGTTGCGCAAAAATTATGTACTACATAATTGTTCCCCTTTCAAAGTTCTAAATAAAAGTCCGCGACAGCATATGTCTATCTTTTAAGATTGGCTCACTATAACCTTTTTTATGCTAATCAAATTTGTTTTAAAATAATGTGATATTTTCGAAGGTGTTTTTATAAACATAATATTAATCCTTATCCAAATAAATGAGTTATTCATCACAAGTATTTAATTTAAAACAAAATTGCTCTTTACATTATTTGATTTCAATGAATATCTTAGGAAATATCGCAGTTTAAAAATAACATCGCAGCAAAATAATGATCAAGTACTGGGCGCGCATTTACGATAAAAATACTGGATCTTATAATCTCATATTAAAAAAAAACTCAAACTAATGTTATTTCAAAGTACTTCTGCACACACTACATTTTTAGTTTTGTTTTCTTCTCATGACCTTCCGTCGGCTTTACACATCCTAAATAATAATAATAAGTATAGGAAGTATTAGTGCCTGCCCTCATGTATGGCAGTGAAAGTTAGATTTGGCGGGGAAGACATGAAAATAGAATAAATGCTGTAGAGCTGACAGCTCTTCGTAAGCTGTGTGTGATGTAAGTATGAAAGATAAAATTAGGTATAATGTTATAAAAGAGCGCTGGTATGCTGAGGTGGGTTGGACACGAAGTGGAAGAAATAATGAGTGGGCAGAGGTTGACGAAGCAAACATATAAAGCAATCGTGAATGGGACGAATACAAGAGGAAGACCTTTTCTGGACCAAATTGGCGATTTGTTCACGAGAGGTCATCATCATCATCATTCTACTACTCTTATCCCAATTACTTGGGGTCGATACAATAAGTACTCTTCATTCATAGTACATATTATAAAAGTTATTGGCAATAGTTTTATGACCTGCCGCCTGCCAGACGTCAACCCTAATTGGGAATGTAATTGTTGACCAAACGGCATCAGATGGAGTTGGCCCAAGTCGTTATAAGGCTCTTAGTCGTCTTTTACGACATCCACAAGCAAAGTGAGTATTGGTAGTATTCATAGCCGCTACCACACAGCGATTTCATACACATTAAAAGTATGTGTAATCGTAAATAGGCGTAAGTGTATGTATGTATGTATAATATACATACATCGTATATATCTATAGAAAGTATAGATAAGACCCAATACTTTTACTTGCATTACTTTATATGGTACTACATTGCATTATATGGATTACGTCAAACTTGAATCACTTTTAAATACTTATTTCGCGTAACTACAAATACACACAAAAAAAAAAGAAATACATACATGCACGCACACTACATCACAAACACACGCACACCACACACACCACACACACACACACATACATATACACATACACACACGCACACACACACACAAACACACGCACACCACACACACACACAAACAAACGCACAACACACACATACACACGCACACACACACACACACAACGTGTGAGCGCGCTCACTAACACGTTAATTCTCACTCATTCATTTATTATAGATTTCTTTATCATTAGTCTTTATTACGTAAGATATATATATTCATTATTTATAATGTATGTTACTGTAAAATAATTTGATGTTCAAGATTTATGTATTTCGGGAAGGAACTGTCTCTTGAAACACAGGTATTACCTAATTCAAGAGGCAAAGACATCTATCTATGTCAACTGTCATATGTATTTAGTTTTCAATAAAGATTATTATTATTATTATTATTTTACTTAAGGTTAAATGTTCTACTCTTACTAATAAAAGGGTCATGTAGGTACCTAAAACAGCTTTAACGTATGTATTATTTAAAAATATTTCCACCTTTTAAGTAAACGAATTCGCGAGTTGAAGTTAACGTTAGCCCAAAGTAACCATTCCACGCGGACGAAGTCGCGGGCAGAAGCTAGTCTATACTAATATTATAAAGCGGAAGAGTTTGTTTGTTTGTTTTTTTGTTTGTTTGTTTGTTTGTTTAAACGCGCTAATCTCAGGAACTACTGGTCCGATTTGAAAAATTCTTTTTTTGTTGGATAGTCCATTTATAGATAAAGGCTTTAGGCTATATAACATTACGCTGCGACCAATAGGAGCAGAGCAACAATGATGAATGTGTAAAAATCGGGTTTATGTTTCCTTTTGAGAGCTTCCGCTGCGTAAACGGTTAAAGTTGCGCAAAAATTATGTACTACATAATTGTTCCCCTTTCAAAGTTCTAAATAAAAGTCCGCGACAGCATATGTCTATCTTTTAAGATTGGCTCACTATAACCTTTTTTATGCTAATCAAATTTGTTTTAAAATAATGTGATATTTTCGAAGGTGTTTTTATAAACATAATATTAATCCTTATCCAAATAAATGAGTTATTCATCACAAGTATTTAATTTAAAACAAAATTGCTCTTTACATTATTTGATTTCAATGAATATCTTAGGAAATATCGCAGTTTAAAAATAACATCGCAGCAAAATAATGATCAAGTACTGGGCGCGCATTTACGATAAAAATACTGGATCTTATAATCTCATATTAAAAAAAAACTCAAACTAATGTTATTTCAAAGTACTTCTGCACACACTACATTTTTAGTTTTGTTTTCTTCTCATGACCTTCCGTCGGCTTTACACATCCTAAATAATAATAATAAGTATAGGAAGTATTAGTGCCTGCCCTCATGTATGGCAGTGAAAGTTAGATTTGGCGGGGAAGACATGAAAATAGAATAAATGCTGTAGAGCTGACAGCTCTTCGTAAGCTGTGTGTGATGTAAGTATGAAAGATAAAATTAGGTATAATGTTATAAAAGAGCGCTGGTATGCTGAGGTGGGTTGGACACGAAGTGGAAGAAATAATGAGTGGGCAGAGGTTGACGAAGCAAACATATAAAGCAATCGTGAATGGGACGAATACAAGAGGAAGACCTTTTCTGGACCAAATTGGCGATTTGTTCACGAGAGGTCATCATCATCATCATTCTACTACTCTTATCCCAATTACTTGGGGTCGATACAATAAGTACTCTTCATTCATAGTACATATTATAAAAGTTATTGGCAATAGTTTTATGACCTGCCGCCTGCCAGACGTCAACCCTAATTGGGAATGTAATTGTTGACCAAACGGCATCAGATGGAGTTGGCCCAAGTCGTTATAAGGCTCTTAGTCGTCTTTTACGACATCCACAAGCAAAGTGAGTATTGGTAGTATTCATAGCCGCTACCACACAGCGATTTCATACACATTAAAAGTATGTGTAATCGTAAATAGGCGTAAGTGTATGTATGTATGTATAATATACATACATCGTATATATCTATAGAAAGTATAGATAAGACCCAATACTTTTACTTGCATTACTTTATATGGTACTACATTGCATTATATGGATTACGTCAAACTTGAATCACTTTTAAATACTTATTTCGCGTAACTACAAATACACACAAAAAAAAAAGAAATACATACATGCACGCACACTACATCACAAACACACGCACACCACACACACCACACACACACACACATACATATACACATACACACACGCACACACACACACAAACACACGCACACCACACACACACACAAACAAACGCACAACACACACATACACACGCACACACACACACACACACAACGTGTGAGCGCGCTCACTAACACGTTAATTCTCACTCATTCATTTATTATAGATTTCTTTATCATTAGTCTTTATTACGTAAGATATATATATTCATTATTTATAATGTATGTTACTGTAAAATAATTTGATGTTCAAGATTTATGTATTTCGGGAAGGAACTGTCTCTTGAAACACAGGTATTACCTAATTCAAGAGGCAAAGACATCTATCTATGTCAACTGTCATATGTATTTAGTTTTCAATAAAGATTATTATTATTATTATTATTTTACTTAAGGTTAAATGTTCTACTCTTACTAATAAAAGGGTCATGTAGGTACCTAAAACAGCTTTAACGTATGTATTATTTAAAAATATTTCCACCTTTTAAGTAAACGAATTCGCGAGTTGAAGTTAACGTTAGCCCAAAGTAACCATTCCACGCGGACGAAGTCGCGGGCAGAAGCTAGTCATCAAATAATATTCTAATTAATAAAATAACAAAAATGCTTAAATTAAATTCAGTCCAAATCAAATTAAGTTATAAAGAGGTGATCAGAATATTATTAAATCTCCATCAAATTTTTGGTTGAGCCTTGTAATGAGTACATAGAAACAGTAAAGTAGCTAAACTTTTATTTACTCAATCTTGATTGCAAATGATTACACATGTAACCCGATGAAGAGAAAGCTCTCTCTGACTCTACACTAATTAGTGGAATACTTATTAAATTGTTGAAGGTCATACTCAAATATTTTCCTTTAGACCCACCGCTTTCGTAAAGAGCCATTTCTATTTTGATTAAAGTGTCAAAGTCAGGTGCAGTTTCTATTGATGTGCTGTTCTGATTTAGCATTTGCTTTTTCACTGCCATTTCTAACTGTTTCTTTAGCAGCACTGAAGCTGAAAGGAGATCATCATATGCAGAAACGGTAACATCATGTGTAGATTCCATATTAAAATTTTCTTTGGGTTTGACAACATCCAAAATGCGTTTTCTCATCTCTGTGCAACGAACTCGCGCGCGTAATTTGTATTAAATGGCGTGAAACTTTTTCTATTTGTATTTGATTTTTATTTATTTTACTAAAACCGAAAATACCGAATATCCCGGTTTTTGTGTAATGAATACCGGTATTAATTAGACCTAAATTTGGCCCAGTATTCCGGTCTTTTTGAAATTCGGTATCCCGGTTTGCGACCCCTACTCAGACGTCGATCTTCTGCGAGAGTGTGGTACTACCTTGGGCGGACCGGCCCGCAGCTGTAGACAGAGAATTGTCAACAGCGTGGTCCTACCATTAAACGACTTTACTGTATTACATGGGACATACGGGTTAACATAAGGATTTATTTTAAGATTATCTTTTTTTTTCCTATATAAAACTTATATTTCAGGATGTTTATAATTATGTTGTTTAGGTATTCTTGCAGTTTCATGATATAACATAATTTTGCCTATATTATTCGGTTAACCTTTAATCATTTTTTTTTATTGTAAAACTCAACATATTGTAAAGTTCTTTCTTGCCCCTGGGTTTCGATCCAGGGGTAAAAGGTTGCGAATTGTATTCTTTCTCCATTACTATTTCTGAAAAACTTATAACAGATTATAAGTTTATAAGAAAAATACTTCTGGCCATTTTTCTGGGATCTTTCAACCAAATCTCAGTCATTATTACTACAGACAAAGACCGGGTTCCGGTGGCCCACTCGCGCGGCCTACATTGTGGGATGGGTCTATGGAGTCGCGCGCCGCTTCATCTGTCGCCCCGTACAGATTTAGCGGGGTGTGACTAGATCACAGCACGCCGCAAAAAAATAAGTTATTATTACTACTACTATAAAAAAATTAATGGGTGATGACTTATTATACTTTTAACTCCTAAAAACTATTATAACACAATTATGTTTATTCTAAATTTTTTTAATATTTATTATGTTTATTGTAGCAAATAATTTAGCAAATATCATAAATAATATTCCGTCCAGTTTACTGAAAGAAACTGTTTACAAAAAAAAAAAGATTAATTTATTTTATTATACCCGTTCTTTGAATAGAAAGGTGCATTGTACATTCAGAGAAGAAAAACGACAAAAAAAAAACTTTTCATTTCACCTTTAAGTTTATTGTGTTCGTGATTAACCGTCGTGCTATCTTACAGGCGACTTTACAAATATACGAAGGTAACAAAAACATGTAACGACAGTAATCCAACAGAAACGAAAGCAGTTTTGTTTTTTTTTTATTTGTTTTGTGAGTTTAATCAAGTTTTATTTCTATTTTGACTGTCACAGAATATTTTGATGATCCATTGCGTAAAAAATGAAGCACTAAGTTCGTATTTTCGGCTGATTATTAAAGTTTTTTGCAGCAGATTTGACTGTACAGATATAGTGGTTACGAAACCGACCTATTGTGCTGGTATTATGGTTTCGATTCCTACATAAAATTATACTTTGTGTGATTTATAAATTGTTGTTCTGTGTGTCCGTTAAATTATATGTTTGTAAAGTACCCCGCATCATTATTTCTTTATTGTTGGACTTAAAAAAATAATATAATCAAACCTCTATAGCGAACTTAAAGGTTAAACATAATGATTTCTGATGTTTCCGCGAGTGTTACACATTTGAAATAAAACTACTTTTACGGATTCTATTGTGTTTGTATTTGGTTTTTAATTTCCCGACGTTTCACTGTAAGTGATCATGGTCACGGGAGGACTAAGGTGTCTTACGTCCAATCATCATCATCATCATCATCATCTTGCTCTTATCCCAATTACTTGGGGTCGACGCAATATGGCATCTTCCTCCATACAGTCCTATCAGACGTCATCTCTGCAGTCACTCCCTGTCTATCCATGTCATATCTCACGCAGTCCATCCATCTTTTCTTTGGTATACGCGCTAATAACATTCAGTATCACATTTTCCAAAACTACTTTCACCACTATTAACCGATCATTCACCCTTGTTACGCTCGTCACACATTCCTTCAAACATCTATCTAACACTATTCCTACACCATTCCTTTTACCATCACTGCCACTATAATAAAACTTGTATCCTTCACCAATTTCTCTAGCTCTAGTGCCCTTCCATTTCGTTTCTTGCAGACATGCAACATTTATTCTTCTTCTTTTTAGCAAATCCGCCAACTCCCTTCCTCTTCCAGTCATTGTTCCAACATTCCAACTTGCACACCTCATTCTGATCTCTTTCATACAAAGGGCTCGCTTCTTACGTCGCACCCGCCCGTGATGCAACAACCCTTGTCCATTTTCCACAGAGACCGGGTGCTGCCCCTGCGCGTCGCCTCCGGGGTACGCCCTAGCCCTCTGTCCTCATTCACTCTATTTTTCCACATATTGCAATAGTTTTGGCAATGGTTTTTATGACCGGCCGCCTGCCTGACGTCAACCCTCCTTGGGAATGCAATCGTTGACCAAACGGCATCAGATGGTGTTGACCCAGGTCAGTGTAGTGCTCTTAGTCGTCTTTTACGACACCCACGAGCAAATAAGGGTTGGTAGCATTCTTAGCCGCTACCACACAGCAAGTGTTTTACGTCCAATATGTCATTGTTATTACAGAAATTTATATCTACCCTATAAGATATTAAATTTGTTTTTAAAGGTTGAACTTATGATAATAAATCAAAATGGGTAAGGTTACGGTAACTAAATAGCACTAAGGGTGTAATGATAAAATTTTGCCTCTGTTAAAAGAAAAAAGTGAAAATAGAGAAATGTTTTAGTTACCTGGTTCGTCTATGGGTATTAAATATCCCTAACGGCTGATTGTATGATAACAAAGATGAGAAACTCCAATTATGTATATATTATATATATATTTCAGTTTTCTATCAATAAATTTACTTAATAACGTAGACAGTTTTAGACAGTTTTCTGTCTACAGCTGCGGGCCGACCCGTCCGGGATAGTATCACACTCTCGCAGAAGATCGACGTCTGAGTAATGGCAATATGCTATTGCCTTTCGTTTGATGAGCGAAAAAACCGGAAAGCCCAACTGGGGTGGGTTTGGGGTTTGTATTGGTAGGCAGCGGCCTAGCTATTCCCTTGGTATTGCAAAGGTCAATGGGCGGCAGTGACACTTACTATCAGGTGTGCTGTCTGCTCGTTTGCCACCATAAGCAATAAAAAAAATGACTAATTCCGACTTCATAGAGTATTGTCCTTATCGTACACTACATGTATGAATTTGACGTGAACTATTTTGTCAACTGTTTATAAAGTGAAGTGAAAAGTTAATATGGTTGCCATTATTTATATTCGTCCAATTCACAATTTTTTAATATAACATTTTTAAATTTAACAGGACGCAATTGAAATCTCTCGCACTTATATAACGACTGATAAACATTATACAAGCAATATGCAATAGAGACAACATCCTACAATGTCGAAATTAATCGACTGTCTCTTTATAAAGATCGACATGCTATATTTATTGTTGAGTACTTTACAACAACCGTGAGCATGAAAAATAAGATGGTAATAAATTATCAGGTATCGATAATTCAATTCACGTTTCAGAGATAATTAACATAAACTACAACTACGTACTTTAAGACTATTGTGATTTCAACATGCAAAATTACGCGGTTATTCTTAACATAATAAATGCACAATGTATGAGTGGAGACAAAAGCCACGTGAGAATATGTAACAATTGTTCCCTTGTACAATGCCCGCTCACATTCAGCCGACGTGGCTTGAATAACGCGATGTCCTCCTAAACTTACATATTTAATATTTATTTTACCGTCATCATTCTCCATGCCTTTGTTATTCACGGTTTGGGTTGGTTTTCTAGTGTAAGATTTGCGTAGTTACTTACTACGGAGTAACAGTTACCTTTCTTCTTTTGAAATGATTCGGTGATAGAAGGATAGTGTGATTCCACGTGACCTGGTCGTGTGTTCTCTCTTTGGCCATTAAGCCGCCGCAATTACTGCCTAGAACTTGATCACTCGCTAGATGGATTAAAATTTCGAGTACCTCGAAATGTCTGTTACCTGACTTCGTATTGAAGCCAAAGATTAGATCAGATATCTTTTCCATTGTGGTAAGACCACGCTGTTGATAGTTATCTCTGTCTACAACCGCGGGTCGATCCGTCCGAGATAGTACTATACTCTCGCAGAAGATCAACGTCTGAGTAAGTGCAATGTGCTATTGCGCTTCGTTCAATGAACGAGAGAGCCGGAAATCCAACTGAGTGGGTTTGAGGTTTGTATTACTAGGCAGCGGCCTAGCTTATACCCTTAGCATTGCAAAGTTCCATTGGCGGCAGGGACAGTTATCATCAGGTGTTCTGCATGCTTGTTTGCCACCATATGCAATAATAAAAAATTATATATATATATATATATATATATATATATATATATATATATATATATATATATATATATATATATATAATATAAAACTGTTTTTATAGCTTTAATTGACTTTGTATATAATTTTTACTCTGGCGACGTTCATAGTAATTCTGTTTTATTCCAAACAATACGGATAGTCCAGTGACTAACGTTAAGGTTGACCTTAACGTTTGGGTGTAATAGATATAGTTTTATTTTTGTATGTGAACCACTTGTGTAAACATTATAAACCATTAAATGTCTGGATATTTGACAATATCAACAACTATTGATACCATGGCAGAACGACGTCTCAGCGTACTTTTCGGGGTACATTTTCCTGGCTAAAGTAAACTAAAGCAATTTACAATTACGCATAAAATTAAAAGTTTTGTTCAAAATATATTTGAATCCTATACCTCTGTCATGTCTGGTGGCATCTAAGTTCTTATTTTAACTAAATTATCACTATTTTTACATTTAATAAAACGATCCTCTTTTCATATCATGTGGTGAGCGGTCAAAAATATAATTGGCCATTATTACCTTTTACTTTATAGGGGAATCTTAGAAACCTACTATGGTAATTTCTCAGCAAAATAGTGAGTATCAGAATTCTTCTGTGAATATATAACACCAATACACATGAAGATAAAGTCACCCATCGTAAGCCTCAGAGTAACTACCTTTTTTTTTGCGGCGGGCTATGGTCTGATCACATACATACATATCAACACGCCATATCCCTTGCAGGGTAGGCAGAGAGGACAGAGTGCCAGAGAACTCTATCTTTGCATACTTCACTCGCTTCCTCAACATTCATAATTCTTTTCATACACGTTCGCCGGTTTCGGAGACTCTTGACTCTACCTTCCTTCAGTACATGACCGATCTGGTCAGGTTAGTCTCGGTCTCCCCCGGTACCTACATCCTTCCACTTTCGCATTGTATATCTTCTTAACCAGACGTTCGTTCGGCATTCTTTCCACATGTCCAAACCATCGGAGCCTTCTCTTTTGCATCTTTACACCAATACTCTTTTTCATACCTACGCGCTCTCTTACGTCGTCGTTACGAATGCGGTCGGTCAGCCTTACTCCACAGATTTTCCGCAGAGATCGCATTTCGACCGCATTAATTTTACTTTCATACTCTTTTCTGCATACCCAACTCTCGCTTCCATACAGTAATGTTGGGACAAGCACTGCGTTATGTATTGCTACACGTGACTTCTGGCTGAGGTGGTGGCTACCGAGAAGTTGCCCCAACGCTCCGTTCACTCTATTTCTCGCATTCACTCTTCGCTCTATATCAGTGGTGTACCTTCCATCTCGGCTAAATCCACATCCAAGATATACAAATTCATCCACTTGCTCTAGTACATCATTTTTTATTGTCACTCTTACATCTGTTCTGGCTTCATCTCTTTTTTTTTTCTTTCTCTGGTCACACTCCGCTAAATTCGTCCGGGGCGACCAATGAAGCGACGCGCGACCTCATAGACTCGCCCCACAATGTAACTCTCTATGCCATGCGAGTGGGCCCCCGGAACCTGGTCTTTGTCGTCAGTGGCAGAGTATTGACTCTAAACCAGTTTCCAAAATAAGACGAAGCCCTCAGAAACGGACATCAAGTCATATTTGCAGTTGAGTGAAGATATGATAAACACACCCCATTCCCTCAGAAATAAGTAGACAAAAAGATCACTGCAAGTTCTTAGCAGGTAAGCAATAACTTCATCCGTGTGGTGACGGAGTAAGAATACTATTTACCATATATACGATAGGGGGTGGTGAATTGTATTCTTAATCCGTTGTTTATTCGTCAATTTCCCTCCCATTATTCGTTCGTTGGCATTCGTATTCGTCAATTCGCATTCGTCAATTTCCCTTCCATTATGGAGGAGGCTCAAACCCAACAGTGGGACATATAGGTATGAGCTAAGATGATGAAGCAATAACTTGTAGTGAAAGTTCCACATAATTCTTTTACGCGCCTGGTGGAATACTTATAAAGAGTTCTGGTGATCTTTCAACTAGTTTTAAGACGTATATTATACGTGCAAAATGCAACCAAATGAAGTACGCTAAAGACGTAAATATTCTGGTAATCACTGTCGGCTTTTATGCGACGTAAATGTTATATCTATCCTTGTGGTGACGAAGTAAGAATACAATTCACTATCCCCTATCTTACCCGTGGGCGATCGTAAGAGACGACTAAGGGATACGCATTTAACATCTATGCAAGAGAAAGAAAACTCGAAACAAAACCCTGTACCAACACGTCCGACCAGCGTGGTATAGTGAGTCAGTTTCCCTCCCATTATAAAGGACACTCGAGCCCAATAGTGGGAGTTATATAAACTGAGATGATGATGAAATGATATATCCGAAATATGGGCAAAATACGCTAGAGATACAAATAGTACATTATAACAACAATAAGATACATAAATTTATATAAACCTAATGTAAATTAATAGTGGCAAGAAAGTGAGATGAACCATAAAGGTTGCCTAGCAACACTAATTGAATAAAACGAGGCTTCCTTATTTACACATCTTGCTATATAACTATTAAATATTATCTTACGTTACGAATATATTTCCTCTTGACATAGGCTTCTCCAAAGAGAGTTAATGACGTAATAATCCGCTTAAATGTCAATTGAATCACAAAAATAATGATTTCTGATGTTTAAGCGAGTATTACTACACATCCTAACTAATATTATAAATGCGAAAGTAACTCTGTCTGTCTGTCTGTCGCTCTTTCACGCCAAAAACTACTAAACCGATCTAAATGAAATTTGGTACACAGATAGTCTAGAGCCTGATAAAGGACATAGGCTATTTATTAATGCAAAAAAGGGTTGTAAAGGGGGATGAAAAGTTGTAAGGAATTATCGTCACTTTTAAAGCCATAAGCTCGAAACTTATTTTTAGGCTATTGATTAGATGTAAATAAATGTGACATTAAAATTTTGTAAAAAAATTACCCTTAAGGAGTAAAATAAAAATAAGGGATGACAAAGTTTAGGAAAGTAACCTTTTACGCGGGCGAAGCCGCGGGCAGAAGCTAGTTTGAAATAAAAATATTTTTAAGTTCTATATCGCATTTGCGTATGATTTTTCATTACTCGACGTATCGAATAATTTATAACGTTCATGACCACATAGCTATCTATGTACATATCCATATTATTAAGTAGAAGTTGCAATAAGAATAAATATTTTTATGCAAAATTACGTGATAGATTTTTTTTTATTGCTTATGGTGACAAACGAGCAAGCTTCACACCTGATGCTAAATGTAACTGCCGCTCAGGGACCTTTGCAATACCAAGGGTATAGCTAGGCCGCTGCCTACCAATGCAAACCCCAAACCAACCCAGTTGAGCTCTCGGCTCTCCCGTTTTTTTTTAAACATTACTAAGATAATAATTCTAGCATTGTGGAGAATATTGAACACATGTAATTAAGTAACACAAATTCATACCCGGAACAATAAATTGTGCATTGGACATGTATTGTTTCCACGTATGGTCCGGCGTGGAAATCAAACTCACGACATATTGGCTAGATCAGTATCTTAACCACTAAGCCATATATGCAGTCAAAATAAGTTTCATCATCTCATCATCATGGCGGAGTGGGTTACAGACCTGGCGGTGGCCTGCGAGCCGTATTTTATTCCTGCCTCACCTAATTGGGTGGGGGACCTGAATGGGGATGTTGCTGTACTGACAAGAGGGAGTGCCGGTCCTCCCCTCTCTATTCTGGAGAGGTGCAATGGCTTCATTGTGGCGGGGTGGCGAGACTTCGTCATAATTGGCCTCTATTTTTCTCCCAACCGCAGCCTGGCGGAGTTTGAGCTTTTCTTAGACTCCGTCAGTGTTGCGGTCCGTCGCCAGTCGCCGAGGAGAATTGTAGTCCTCGGTGACTTCAACGCGAAGTCTCGGGAATGGGGGAACCCCGCCACAAACGCGAAGGGGAGGGCCGTTGCAGAGTGGTCCATTCTCTCCAACCTATCCCTCCTCAATAGAGGGAGAGTTCACACTTGCGTGCGATATCACGGAGGGTTCGTGGTGGATCTTTCTTTCGCCACTCCTGGTGTCGCTTCCGAGGTAATTGGTTGGAGAGTCGAGGAAGGGGTGGAAATCCTCGCAGATCACCGGTATATACGGTTTGAGGTCTCCCCCCTCCGGGATCACTAGGGCCCCGGCGTGGAAGGAAAAGTGGTCTTCCCTAATGGGCCATTGGGCAATTTAACCCAGAAATGGCCCGGGAGGCCGCCATTGTACAGCGCTGGGGTTCCACGGGACAGCACATCACGGGAGTGGATAGGCTCGCAGGCCATTTGAGGAGTTTCCTGCAGACGGCGTGTGATGCGGCGATGCCGAGGGCACGGCAAAGGCCGCCGCGGCGACAGGTTTACTGGTGGTCGCCCGAAATTTCCGATCTCCTGGTGGCCTCCAACCGATCGCGGCGTGCCTACGTCCATTGCAGACAGCGAAGAGACCGGGACGACGTCCTTGAGGACCAGCTGCGGATGGAATACAAAACGAGGAAGAAGACTCTGCAGCTGGCCATTAGCCAGGCGAAAGAGAGGGCCCGCGAGGAGCTCCTTACGGGTCTCGATAGGGATCCCTGGGGGCGCCCATACCAGAGGGCACGGAACGAGCTCCGTGCCTACGGCGCCCCCATAATTGAAACACTGGACGCGGATTTCCTATCGGGGCTAATTGGGGAACTATTCCCACACTCCACGGGACATGTTCGCCCCAGGATGGCTTCTCGGTCGGTGGGGGAAGAGGAAACACCTATCCCCCCATCACCGACGATGAACTGGAAGTAGCCCTCTCCCGACTTAAAGGGAAAAGAAAAGCGCCTGGCCCGGACGGTGTCCCGGGACTCGTACTCGGCGTCGTCGCAGAATACTGCATGGATGTACTCCGGGAACTGCTCAATGAATGTTTGAGGTCCGGACAGTTCCCGGAACAATGGAAGAGCGGAAGGCTTTGTTTGCTGGAGGGTCGCCCAATCGACTTCCTCGCAAAAGGAGGCCATCGACGTCTAGTGCCTGTCGCTGTCAAGCATCTTGTTGATGACGGTTGACAACGACAGGTCCGCTCCAATGACCGCCGACAGGTCGTGGCGCTAAGGCCCCCAGGCGGGACATACCTCCAGGGTGGGACGCGCGTCATCGATTTGCGCGCCACACTCATGGCATCCAGGGGCCTCTTCACTGGATTTGCCTAGAAATACTTCACCAGACGGGATCATCCAGCGGATTCCCACATCACGGCCTTGTCAAGCCAACGTAAAACTGACAACGACGCCTCGTCCTCAGGACTTGAGGCGTCCGCCTAGGGCCCGGCGCAGACCGCCGACCAACACTAACACGCCAATTGTGGCCGTCGTGGAGCAGGCCCCGGCAGAGGTCCAGCCGGTGACACCGACCCCGCTGCCCGCGGTGGGGGGTGTGTCGGACGAGGCCTTGCGCGCCATTATCGACGCCGTCGGTAATATGGTCAATGCGCGCTTGGCCGTTCTGGAGGCAAGGCTGCCTCCGGAACCACGTGTTCGGCCGCCTCTCGCCGCGGACAAGCGGCCGTATGCGGCACCACCCCCCGCTCCGCTACCCTGTCAGGGTGGCCGCGTGGGGGGAAGTTACGCCGCAGCCGCTGCTGGACCCAAGCCCAAGGGGCCCGCTCCAAAGAGGAAGACGGCACCGGCTCCTGCCGGAACGCAGTCGTCGCCCGCACCGACACCGCCGGCGACGACTAGCGCGGCCGCGACTACGCCCGAACAGGGTTGGCAGGTGGCCGAGCGTGGCAGAAAGAGTTGCGGCCAGAGGAGGAGAGCGGCGGCCAAGCGCGCCTCTGAGGTCGTCGCCCCCCAGGCAGGAGCCGGAGGAGGCGGCACGAAGAAGAAGAGGCCACACAAGGGGCTCCGGCCGCCGAAGACAGCCGCGGTGGTGATCACTGTGCTGCCTGAGGCGGCAGAAAGGGGCCTCAGCTATGAGGCCGTTCTGAGGAAAGCCCGGCGGGAGCTCGACGTCTCCGACATAGGAGGCGTCGAAGCCAGGACCCGCAAGGCCCGGACAGGGGCTCGGATCTTAGAGTTCCCTGGGGCCGAGGGCACAAGGACGGCCGATAGCGTGGCGTCGAAGTTGCGAGGTCTGTTCACCGAGGAGGGTGGCGTCAAAATCGCCAGACCCGTAAAGTGCGCCGAAATGCGTATCGCGGGTTTGGACGACTCCGTGACGGTGGAAGACATCCGGGAGGCCATTGCCTCGAAAACCGGGTGTCCCATGGACACCGTCCGGGTTGGCGCCATCCGGCCCGGTCCGGGCGGCGTAGGTGCTGCCTGGGTGCAGTGCCCAGTGGAGTCGGTCAGGCAACTGGCCGACTCAGGCAGGCTCCTCGTGGGCTGGAGCTTAGCGCGAGAGTCGGGCACACCCGGCCAACATGCACTAATTGCTTTGACTGCGGCGGACTCTGTTTCCGCTGCGGTCAGACTGGGCATATGGCGGCATCTTGCGCCACCCCACCCCACTGCCCCGCGTGTGCGGCGGGCAATAAGCCTGCCAAGCACCGCATGGGCTCTGGGGCGTGCAGACCTCCGGCTTCGGCTCCAAAGGGGCGGAGCGGAGCCATTAATGGCTGCCCAGTCCACTCACCTCCTGCAGGCCAACACCAACCACTCTGCCGGTGCGCAGGATCTCCTCCTGCAATCCATGGCGGAGTGGTCGATCGGTGCAGCCGTAGTCGCGGAACTGTACGTCGTGCCTGATCGCCCCAATTGGGTGGTCAGCCGGAACGGAACCGCGGCAATCGTCACCTCCACGCAGCGGCACTTCCCGTCCTTATCCCTCTTGGATAGGGGGGCGAGGAATTTGTCGCGGCGGATTGGGGAGGGGTCACGCTCTACAGTGTATACCTCTCCCCTAATAGGAGGATGGACGATTTCGGGGCCTCCCTCACCACCTTGGAGGCTTCGATACGGCGACTGGCACCGGGCCTCGTCCTGGTCCTGGGGGACTTCAACGCCAAATCCACGGCGTGGGGGTCCCCGATGACGGACGACCGCGGGCGGGCGATCGTGGAGTGGGCGGCGTCACTGGGCCTCTGTGTCCTAAACAGAGGCTCAGTGAACACGTGTGTGCGACAGCAGGGTGGGTCGATAGTGGACTTGTCGTTCGCTAGCCCCGCTGTCGCACAACGAGTGAGGAACTGGCGTGTCCTGGAGGAGGCGGAGACCCTGTCGGATCACCGTTACATGCGGATGGAGGTCTCCCCTCTCCGGGACCCCAGCAGGGGTCACAGGGCGGACCGAGTGGACGGAGTGGACGTTGAGGCTGTCCGCATCCGCAGTGCGTTAACGCAGGTCTGCGATGCGGCCATGCCCAGGGTGCGGCGTCTACCTCCGAGGCAGGGGGTCTACTGGTGGTCCTCAAGACTGGCGGACCTTCGTGCGGCATGCATTAGTGCCCGAAGGTCCTACACCCGCAGTTGGCGGCGTCGCCGCGATGTTGAGCGGGAGGGCCAGCTGTACGAGGCGTACCGCAGTGCGCGTACCGCCTTTCGGCTGGCCATCCGGTCCGCCAAGGACGCAAGTTGGCAGGAGATGCTGGACGGTCTCGACCGTGACCCCTGGGGTCGCCCGTATCGCGCGTTGCTGAATAAGCTTCGCGCGCAGATCACCGTGTGGGAGACTATTGAAGGCGTTTTTAATATCGAGCGAGATTGCCAGGACTACATCCTTTTTTGCCTCTGCTTCGGTGGCCAGGGTCTTCAAGGCGGCCAAAGCGTCGATCGTTGACCGGCCGCACCTGAACCTGAACTGATTTTAAACAGTCCCGGCCCGATAGAGACTATCGGGGCCCTGCTACGTCTAAGGCAAACGGCCGCGGAGGCTGTCGCTGGCAGAGGAGTGCTGTTGGCGGTGTCGTTGGACATCGCCAACGCATTCAATAGTCTGCCATTCAGCTGCATCAGGGAGGGGCTCCGATTCCATGGAGTGCCCTTGTACCTGAGGCGGCTGGTGGCAGACTATTTGGAGGGGCGCAGTGTCCTCTGCGCGAGTCCCGCAAAGGACATTGTGCGGACGCCCATGTCGTGCGGTGTTCCGTAGGGGTCGGTTCTGGGGCCGACTCTGTGGGACATCGGTTACGACTGGGCGTTGAGAGGGAGTCTACCCCCCGGGCTGAGCGTGATATGCTATGCTGACGACACGCTCGTCACAGCCCGGGGCAGGACACACGAAGAGGCGGCGAGCCTGGCCACTGTCGGCACCGTGGAGATGGTCAGGCGAATTGAGGCGCTGGGGCTCAGGTTGCCCTAAAAAAGACGGAGGTACTTCTATTCTATGGACCCTGCGTAAGGCTGCCTATCAGCGCCTCGTTAGTCGTCAACTTCATCCACATCAGTATCCAGGCCCATATGAAGTATTTGGATCTGGTGCTCGACGGCCGTTGGTGGTTCCGGGAGCATTTCCGCAGGATTGCTCCCCGGCTGGTTGGCGGAGCGTCCGCCCTATCACGGCTCATGCCGAACGTGGGCGGACCCAGTTTCGAGGGCTGACGGCTGTATGCGGGGGTGATCCGCTCAATGGCCATGTACGGCGCACCCGTGTGGGCGAGGGCTCTGAACGCCCAGCTCAGGGCTGTTCTGTGGAGTCCATAGAGAACCATGGTGGTCAGAGCCATTCGCGGGTACCGCACGGTGTCGACAGAGGTGGCATGCCTATTAGCCGGGAAACCTCCCTGGGACCTAGAGATGGAGATGCTCTCCGACCTCTACCGGCGGGTAACATCAGTGCGCGACGAGGGTGGCTCCCCATCGTCAAACGAAATAGTCACCAGGTGCGAGGACGCCCGCCGAGACGTCATCGCCCGTTGGGTTATGCGGCTGGAGAGGCCTAGACACGGTGTTGTTACCGTTGAGGCCCTCTGGCCCGTACTGATGGAGTGGATAGAGCGGCGGCATGAAGTCCTTTCCTTTAGGCTGGTGCAGGTATTGTCGGGGCACGGTTGCTTCGGCTTTTACCTGCACACGGTCACGTATAGGGAGTGGATTCCGTCTTGCCACCATTGCAGTAGTGGCGAGGACACGGCGCAACATACGCTCGAGGTATGTCCGAGCTGGGACGGGCAGCGCCGTGACCTCGTCGCTGTTATCGGTGTCGACCTGACGCTGCCGGCTGTCGCAAAAGCCATGGTCGACAGCGTTAGGAACTGGGACGCGGTCGCTGCCTTCTGCGAGGCTGTCATCTCGCAGAAGGAGACGGCGGAACGAGTCCGGGAAATTTCCCGTGACCCGGGCCGCCGCCAGGACGGCGCAGGCGCGAATATCTGCGCCTGATGCCGCCCTAACCGAGGCTTTGGGTGATCTAACCGGGGACCGGACAGGTCACCTGACGTGAGGCCACCGCGTGAGGACGACGCCGGCTGAGAGGAAACCGCGAGGGTATACCGCCGGGCGGGCCACCGAAGACAAAGATCGGGTACCGGTAGCCCGCTCGCACGGCGAAGAGAGGTGCTTGCAGGTCTATGAGGTTGCGCGCCGCCTCTTTCGTCGCCCCGGACCGATTTGGCGGGGCGCGACCACGTCCATAGCCCACCGTAGAAACAAAAAAAAAGATAGGGGGTGGTGAATTATATTCTTACTCCGTCACCACACGGAAGTAAGTTTATCTGTTTGATATTTCACTAATACTTATGCTTTTCATATTGATGATAACTAAAATTTAAATTTGTTTTCTTATTAATTGGATTGTGAGTCGACTAAATCATGAAAGTATTAATGTGAAATCTATTTTTCCTGCTACATTAATTAAGAATGGCCTGCGGCCATTAGCGTTAATATTTAAATATATTCCATAATGGATATCTAACCACCCACATGGTTATTTTGCAATAGAAATAACGCTTTCAAAGAACCTTTTAAATAATTAGTTAATGGTATTATATTCTTGGTAAGAAAATAATGATTGCTGAAACATTTTAAAATAGAATTCGGTATTATTTTCATATAAAAAGCTACTTGAAAAAAACTTTAATTAAAAACCTAAACACAAAATTTTGAAGTAGAATTTATGCTTACTAATATTATAAATGCAAAAGTAACTCTGTCTGTTTGTCGTTCTTTCACGCCAAAACTACAGAACCGATCTTAATGAAATTTGGTACATAGATAGTCTAGAGCCTGATAAAGGACATAGGATACTTTTAAATGCAAAAAAAGGGCTCTAAAGACGGATGAAAATTTGTAAGTAAGTATCGTCATTTTCAAAAACAGAAACTTGAAAATTAATTTATATAAATAAATATGACATTAAAATTTTGTAAAAATTTACCCTTATGGGGAAAAATAAAAATAGGGGATGAAAAACATAGATTTTATGCATATTAGTAATATTAGTTACTAATAGTGGTCTTTTACGATACCCACGGGTAGGAAAGAGGTTGGTGGATTTATATATTACCCCCATATGTGGCGAGGCGTGACCACAGCTTAGTCCACCGAAAAAAAAGGCTAACAAATAAGTCGCACAAAAAATAACTTTATTGGAGCTACATATGTCCTAGAATACTTAGCTGGTCGTATTTTAACCTTAATCTTCATTGCGGTTGATAAAGTGTCTACGATACGTCACCCTAGGTTTCAGGTAGAATGGTATTAAAGGTAGGTAATTGCTTTTGTATCGTTTCAAATGAAACACTTAAAAATGCAGAATAGTACGTACCCTTTCATATAGACATTTTCAAGTTATAGTACGAGTAGTTTGTACTAGCGAACGTTCTAGACTAAATTCTCTAGGGAAATCGTCTATTGTGTACATACATTCGCCAGCAGTCTAGCATAAATTTAAGAATTAGAATAAACGTGTGTTATAAAAATGCGCAGTACCCGTATTCTAATCTGTTTACCGACTAGCCATAGTCGGTCTTATGAGGATCCATAAACGGTTGATCTGAGTCTGAGTTAACATAATCTGAGTCTGACTTTCCCTAGTGCTAAGTATTTATTACTTAGTCTACGGTATTCAAAATATTACTATGCTAAGTTGTATTATACAAGTAAAATCTTATTTCCGTTCCGTGTATGTGTGAATTCGATTCACTTTTGGAATAAATATGATTATTCGGAGTGAAATTGGTGGTTTTTAATCGTAGGTATCTACATTTTTACATAATTTTTTTTAGCTTTGATATAATGTGTGATGACAGAGTAAGAATTTAATTCAACACTCCCTATCTTGCTCGTGGAAGTCATGGAGATGACTAAAGGATGTAATGTGTACATAAATTTAAGGAAAGAGAAGGAAAACTCAGATTGAAACCCTATACCAAATCGCCTGATTATCTGTCAATTTTGTTTCTACACTAGAGGAGGCTCGAACCTAGTAAGAGTTCGTATACAAGCCGAAGTGACCATATGACCATTCACATTTAAAATGCTTTTGCTTTATTCGAGATAAATAAAAAGAAAATTGAACTTTCATGAAAGATCATTTTAACTAGTGTTGACAATCATCAAATTCATTCTCCATTGAAAATCACAAATCTGCATTGAAATACAATTCCGAATGAAACGCTATTATGTTTAAAGTATAAAATAATTCTATAGAGTAAAATTATAAACTAAATTTATCTAATAGGTTTACTATGTATTCATAAGGTAGGATTGATCGACGGCACATTATATGGTAAAAATATCGCATTTCACATAATTCACATGCGAAGGATCAGACTCTACAAAATTGAAAATCAATAATGATGCAGCCTCATTAGAGAGACGTAAGCTCTCTTTAAATGTCCTTTGGTAACTCAAATTTATCCATGTAATACTAAATATTCACGCCATTCTGTCTGTCGGGCTGTTTGGACGGTATATGACTTGATCCTTTCTCAAATAAAAAAAAATAACTATAGCGCTCTTTTAGCTCCTTGCTAGATACATATGTATTAAGATTGAGAAGACAAGAAGATGACATGTTAAAATATATTAAAGAAGCAAAAAGTTATTAATATCACATACATATTGCAAATGTTGGCCGGGTGGGCCACTGAAGAAAAAGACCGCGTACCAGTGACCCACCCGCAGGGCGAAGAGAGGTATATTGTAGGGCGGGTCTACGGGGTCTTGCGCCGCTTTTCCTGTCGCCCCGGACGGATTAGCGGGGTTTGACGTAACGTAGCACGCCCCCAAAAAAAAACACAAAAAACATATTGCAAATATTATTGGCAGCAGTTTTATGATCAGCTGCCTACCTGACATCAAACATCCTTGGGAATATAATTGTTGACCAGACGACATCAAGTGGAGTTTGCCAAGGACGATATAAAGCTCTTAGTCGCCTTTTACGACATCCATGAGCAATTTTTACGGATTTGTTTGTATTTTGATATAATCTGTGCCCTTCGGGGAGTAATCATTGGATGCACATGGTACAGTATTGCGCTATGTGGCGTTTTATGGGATTTTTTTTTATTGTTAATGGTGGCAAACGAGTAAGCAGCACACCTGATGGTAAGTGTTACTGCCGCCCATGGACCTTTGTAATACCAAGGGTACAGCCAGGCCGCTGCCTACCAATACAAACCCCAAACCCACCCCGTTGGGCTTCCTGATAGACCTACACCTAGCAATGAACAGCGATAGGTTGAATAATGCTGATGATGTTATCTTCATCTTAATGATTCATTCATCAGCTCTGACTTTCATAATTTTTCCTCCTCTTCAATACGAATACCGTAATTGAAGATCGCAATCGGTTTTATAAATATCCCAGGAGAATTACTACTAAGAATACTCTTGGTTAATCTCCAGTCCGTTTAAATAGTAAAGTATTGTAAAAAGCTTATTGTCTTAAAATCTCATCTAATATAATCATTTCAAATTTCTTCAAGTATAAAGTATTTTTTTTTTACTTAAAAACAAACTAATGTATCTTTTGGAAAGTGTCTTGGCATTTTTGAAGCTTATAGAGAAAAGCTTTATAATTTTCAATGTCTTTATGTTTTACTAGCTTCTACCCGCGGCTTCGCCCGCGTAAAAGGTTACTTTCCTAAAGTTTTTCATCCCCTATTTTAATTTTATCCCTTAAGGGTTATTTTTTACAGTATTTTAATGTCATATTTATTTACCTACATACAATCAAGCTTAAAAATAAGTTTCAACCTTCTGGCTTTAAGAATGACGATACTTCCAAAAAACTTTTCATCCCCCTTTACAACACTTTTTTGCATTAAAAAGTAGCCTATGTCCTTTATTAGGCTTTATACTATCTGTGTACTAAGTTTCATTTAGAACGGTTCAGTAGTTTTGACGTGAAAGAGCGACAGACAGACAGAGTTACTTTCACATTTATAATATTAGTAAGGATATACATATATTTTTGAGGCAGTTTTTAATATTTTTAAACAATTATTTGTTCCCTCGGTGAAAGAGTAATAATTCTTTTTTTCTTCTTTCATTATTTTTTTAACATAATCACTTTTGATTTGAAGATAGATGAATTATAAATAGTCAAAATACCAACACTGGTAAATTATTTCATTGTGCTTGCAATAACGTAATGGATTCAGTAAAGGCTCAAAAGCATGTAAACAAAGGACGTCAGAAGAACACACAGGAACAAAGCACAGAGAATACTAATGTATATATGCCTGTTGCTGGATTCACATTAATTCAGAAATTAAAAGATACATCTAGAGTTTTTGAAATATTAACAACAAAAACTGCATAGATGATGTAAAAATCTAGGTAACTAACTTTTTTTTTAAAGGCAAAATATTGCACTAAGTAAACTTTCCGTGTGGTGAAGGAGTAAGAATACAATTCACCACCCCCCTATCTTACCCGTGGGTGATCGTACGTGACGACTAACGGATATAAAACGCATATAACATCTATGCAAGAGAAGGAAAACTCGAAACAAACCCTATGCCAACACGTCTGACCAGCGTGGTATAGTAGGTCAATTACCCTTCCATTATGGAGGAGGCTCGAGCCCAACAGTGGGACATATATTAGCTAATATAATGATGATGACATTTAGGCGGTCTTATCAAATACAATACCAACCAAATTCCATCCATAAAATTGAGTTTCCGGCTCTCTCACTCACCGAACGACGCGCAACCACGCTTTGCTACTGCTCTTATGTAGATTTTCTGCAAGAGTGTACTATTATCCTGGATGAATCGGCCCGCGACTGTGGATATAAAACTATTAACATTGTGACCTTACCGCTACTAATTTAATTATCAAGCTCAATTTATATTATAATCCAATACAACCAGGTCAATTTTTGCATACTTCACTCGCTTCCTCAACATTCATAATTCTCTTCATACACGCTCGCCGGTTTCGGAAACTCTTGACTCCACCTTCTTTCAGTACGTGACCAATTTGATCTAGGTAGGTTAGTCTCGGTCTCCCTCGGTACCTACATCCTTCCACTTTCGCATTGTATATCTTCTTAACCAGACATTCGCTCGGCATTCTTTCTACATGTCCGAACCATCGAATTCCCTTTCGCATCTTTAAACCAATACTCTCTTTCATACCTACTCGCTCTCTTATGACGACGTCATTATGAATGCGATCGATTTTTCAAACATTATTTTTCAGTTTCAAATATTAGTTACATCTAAATAAAGTGCTGTAAATACTAACGAAAATATATTATAACTCCTTTGCCAGAAAATTTACCTTCGTCATACCTCTACAATAACTTAAAAGCATTCAATTCATAGCAAAGTGAAATCAAGATCCATTGTCCTATAAAAATGTAATGCATGAAATAATACAATAGGGAACCATCGCATTATGTTCAACAACTTTTGTCCTATAACATGTATGGTCATTGTGTACGTAAATTGATTTATTGAATAAAGTCATTAGCTTGCCCTTTTGTGACGATCGGGACTTTAATAAAACTTTTCTGTCCCAATGAAAGTGAAAGCCAGAAGTTTCAGTTTTGTAATTTAGTATAAGTTCATGGCAAGGATTAGATTGTAAAGTTAGCATTGAATATGTCGAGTGACAAGTTTGAATAAATTTGAAAGGAGTTTATAAAATAAAGTTTGAAAATGGTGGATAACAGAAAGAAGAAGATTGGTGACTCTTTATAAAATTTTTGAATACATAAAGCAAATCAAAACATATTAAGTATTTTAATAAAAAATGGTCACCTTATTGATTATAATTAATTGAATATTTTGTTGACTTAGCATTTCAAATTATTTTGAAAACAAGCCCATATTAATAAAAGCATAACATTTTTTTAGAACCTATAAGTATCCCTACTAATATATAAATGTGAATGTAAGTTTGTTTGTTACGCTTTCACGCTAAAACTACTCAACCGATCATCATGAAACATTGTACACATATTCTTGGAGGTATTAAAAGTAACATAGGATACTTTTTATTAAAAAAAAAATCAAAATGTTTATATGAAAAATAAAAAAATTGTTTGTCAAAAAATCTCAA
This sequence comes from Lymantria monacha, assembly GCA_905163515.2. Classification (NCBI taxonomy): domain Eukaryota; kingdom Metazoa; phylum Arthropoda; class Insecta; order Lepidoptera; family Erebidae; genus Lymantria; species Lymantria monacha. The sequence goes on along the minus strand of LR991090.1, from coordinate 28,190,947 downwards.
AATCTAGCTTCTTCAACGCCATCTAGCAGTCCAGTAATGAAGTTCCAACCCTGAGTATTGTAATACCGTTGCATTATCGACGGTCAAAAATAAAAATAGGGGATCAAAAACTTTAGGAAAGTAACCTTTTACGCGGACGAAGCCGCGGGCAGAAGCTAGTAGATTATAAAAAAACAGACCGACCTGTTGTTATCCCGGACATCCAACCGTATGCGGTTGGACTCTACAGTCTTACATATGGCTATACAACCAACCAAAACAGAGAAGAGGGATGATGAAAATAATTGAAAAAGAGAGATTTAAGTCATTAGATAACTTAATTTATATTCCTTTATAGTCCTAGCCTCAAAACTTCGCATAATTTCAAGACTAATTACTGTTGAGATCCTGATAAGATTTGTTTTTTCTTAATTCAGAATTTCAACCTGCAATTTTACCATCGCAAATTGCATGCTTTCCGTGTGGTGACGGAGTAGGAATATAATTTACCACCCCCTATCTTAATGACTTCTAATGTTTACGCGAGTATTACACATTTGAAATAAAACTACATTTACGGATTCTATCGCGTTTGTATTTGATTTATAATTTCCGGACATTTCGAACACTTTACAGTGATCATGGTCACGGGAGGAATGACCCCCTATCTTGCTCGTGGGTGAATCTTAAGAAACGACTAAGGGATATAAAACGCATATAAAATCTATAGAAGAGAAGAAAACCTCTAAACAAAACCCTATACCAGGGGTCGGCAACCTGCGGCTCTTTGGATGTGAAGTTGCGGCTCTTTAGTTCTATATGCAAAAAAATATTTTATAAAGAAAACCTTTAAAAATGGTTCTGAGTTGATTAACGAGCATTAAATGCAAATTAATGTTGCCTAAAAAAATGTGGCTCTTTAAAAACTTTAAACTTTTATAAACTATAATTTTTAGCTCTTCCGACTCCAGAGGTGCCGATCCCTGCCCTATACCAACACGTCTGACCAGCGCCGTATAGTAGGTCAATTTCTCTCCCGTTATGGGGGAGGTTCTAGCTCAACAGTGGGATATATATAAGATAAGACGAGATCATGAATCGAATGCTTGTGCTGCAAAGCTACCAGTTAGCAGTGGATTTACTGAATATTTTGTATAGTATTCCCTATATTTGGTTATTCCATGTCATACATGACACCATTATGATTTATGTATTGTGTAAAATGATTGAAAGGCTTGGTTTTGGCACGTTTTGGAATTCAGAGTGGTCTAGCTTGATGTTTATTAGATTTATTTACTATTCGTATATCCAGTCATCCGTTATCATTCACTGCTGAATGTAGGACTCTCAAATGGAGCAGAATGTCATTATTATCATGCTCGGTAATCAGGTTGGTGGAGACAATTGTCATTACAAATTACTGAAAAAATATAAGTTCAGTGTATAGACAATTGAATCCAAGTGAACGTAACTCATGAACTACCAGATAGAAAATAAAACTAAGAATAAAACCTTGATGATTGGTGAGAAGAGTCTAAAAAGGATTTTAATTCCAGTTTTACTTCTTTGCATAGTATACCTAGATAGTATATGATACATGACCACCGAAGACAAAGACCGGGTACCAGTGGCCCGCTCGCAGAGAGGAGTTTGCATGGTGGGTCTATGAGGTCGCGCGCCGCCTCCTCCGTCACCCCGGACATATGATACATAGATTAGTTGCTTTTAACGGACTCCAAAACAGGAGGAGGTTCTCAATTCGTCTGTATTTTTTTTATGTTTTTTTACTTCACAACTTTCGACTGGGCGAAGCGATGTTAATGAATTTGGTGCAGTTCTGACAATGGCACCCATGAGAAAACCATATAAGTCTAAAATTAGCATTAAGTATGTGTGCGACAAATGAACGAGTAACTTAAGCTCCGCTACTAATAGAACAAACTAGGTGTGTCTGTAATACTAAAAAGTAATAAATAAAAAAGCTACGTTAAAAAAACCGATTTCCAAAAAATTTAAAGTACGAAATAACTTAAAATACTATCATTTGTATGTGCTATCTATTGATTGATGGGTTTGAAGTCGGTGCCGGTGTTTTTAGTGTAGGAATTTCATTACAGTAAGTAAGCTGTTTATAATTTTGTTCAGGGCTTGGCACCGATTTCAAACCTATCAATAGATAGCACATACAAATGATAGTATTTTAAGTTATTTTGTACATTTCAGTTTTTAAAGTCGGTATTTTTAAACGGATTTTTTTTTACAGATACAACAGGAGAGAAATGAATAGAAGGAGTTTAAAAGTGTCACCCGTAATAGAAAAGATTAAGAGCGTGAGATTGTCTTCGTTTGGACAAGTGATGAAAGGCACGTGACAGGAGGGCTATCGATATGAATGTGGGTGGACATAAGAATTGGGGAAGACCCGAAAAAAGGTGTCTGAATATGTTTATGAGACAGTGAGTGCACATATACCGGCTGACAGGCGTCTATGTTTGATAAAAACATGTTGTGCGACCCCACCTAGCGGGGGATGAGAGCCCCACCTACCGCGTAGGTTGATGTCAGGAAAGAAAAAGATGAGGACTTTATTTGAACAACATTGTATTAATTTTTTTCGTTGTTTTTAATAGGTATGTTTATTTTTTTCCCTATTAAACCTAGGTCAAATTTAATATTTTTTTGTGTGCTTTCAAGTGGATTCAAGAACGGTTTATTTTGAAATTTGGACCCGGTAGGCGGCGCTGCGATCGACTGTTTTTTTTTAGTATTGTTAAGAACAACATTTATTAAATCACCTAGTAGTATAACACAAATTCTAACATGATATACACTGCATAAAAAAAAAATACAATTTGTCAAATGTTACAATCGTTGTAATCATTTTTGAGGCCGGAATGGGATATAATTAACATTGAAAAGGACAAATATCACACGGTACATTTCATTTTTGTTTTGGCCATAGAATTTTGATGCGGGCAATAAACTGAAAAGGTTATATGGATACATTAATATGTATGAATTTGTGAATTGACGCCTGTGATGCCATGTTTTATGTAAACAATTTATACCAATTTTTTTTTTTACATGGATGCCAAGGATATGGGGTTCGTACCTTTAGCTTAAACTGCAACGTAAACACGGTCAACACAAACACATTGTTTAATTGACTATATAAATGGTGTAGTGGCGCCGGAATGACGTAATTTGCTAGTGGCATGGGTTTGATTCCCATGCAGGACAATACTTTATACGATGCACAAATTGTTATTCTGAGTCTGGTTGTAAATTGTTTTTTAATTATATTTGTAAAATGCCCGGCAATATAATTATTATTTCCTTTATTCAGATGATCTTTAAAAAAAAATATAAAGATACCTTCCATATTATGTGTTGTGGACAGGATTCCCATGTATGGAAATCTCGTCAACAACACATAATACGGATTTTGATGATTTCTAGATCGCAAAAATAATTGTTTTGTAGGACTATTCTTTGTGCGATCTAGACATGATAATAAGTATTGAGTTTGAGTGTAATCTGTGTTTATAGAATCTTAAGCTACGCAAGGATTTATTCGTAAGTGATCTGTGTCATCATTCATCATTTTCCAACTCTTACCCCAATTGCTTGCTTGGGTCGATGATGTTTGGGGTCGATACAATATGTACTATTCTTTCATAGTACACATTGTAAAAGTTATTGGTAATAGTTTTACGACCGGCCACCTGCCAGACGTCAACCCTCCTTGGGAATGTAATTGTTGATCAAACGGCATCAGATGGAGTTAGTATAAGGCTCTTAGTCCCGCCCATTATAAGGCTCTTAGTCGTCTTTTTCTATCCTCACGAGCAAATTAAGGGTTGGTAGTATTTATAGCCGCTACCACACAGCTTGTAAGTGATATGTGTATGATACAAAAAAAGTCTTTAATCTGATCATAAGTTATAGTACAAGTCCTAAATTTAAATAATACATCATAATAATTTCTGATGTTTACCCGAGTATTGCACATTTGAAATAAAATTAGTTTTACGGATTCTATCACGTTTGTATTTGATTTTTAATTGACCGATGTTTCGAACACTTTACATTGTTCATGATCACGGGGGGACTAAGGTGGCTCACGTTCAATAAGTCATCGTTATTACTAAAATTTATATCTACCAGCTACAGTATCAATTACTAGAGTAACTTTAATAAAAAATAAAGGCATCGATCTTATCTGCATATTATAATATCCCCTAGTCGTCTATTACGACACCCACAAACAATAGGGCGATAAATTGTATTCTTACTCTGTTACCACACGGAAAGTGGTGCTATTGGTCCAATTAAAAACGGAGATTGCATTTACAGCGTGTTGTGAAGTACTGCCCTGAAAACTCCTGAGTAGCCGTGTGACCAGAGCATGGCCTTTGAAACTCTAAATCAAATAGAATATTGAGAGGATCGTGAGAGAACCATGAGGTGACGGAGTAAGAATATAATTGACCAACCCACATTCCGCAGCCAGCATTGAAATTACTAGCCCATATGGGTAGTAAAAGACGATTATAGGAATTAAGCAGATAATATCTATGAAATAAAATGTGAAATAACACGTTTAACTAGAGTGATTTAGTAGATCAATTTTCATCCTGTTTTGTAGGAGAATCGCGTCCAGCAGTGGGATGTGCATGGGCCGAAATGATGATTTAATCCATCCATCAGATTATCAAAGTCAAATATTGACCAAAGGCCTTCACAAAACGGAAGTCATCCTCTTTACGCTTGATAAGCCAGTTGGTGATAATAGTTGATTTACTAAGAGATTACTGTTGAAAGTAAGGGTCGGTCCAGACCATAGCCTGTTGGAAAAAATTATAAAAGAAGGAGAGCGTTGAAACCTCTATTCTCCTGATAATCCCTGAGTTGGATTTTAGACACAATATGAACGTAATCTATTACTGCCATGTAGCATTTAAAGTTATTATTAATTATATTAGTTTTCTATAATCGTCATTTCAGCTCATATATAGATATATATGGCGGAGGCCCCATATTGCGTAGGCCCCACATGGCCGAGGCCCCACATGGCGGAGGCCCCCACATGGCGGAGGCCCCACATGACGGAGGTCCCACATGACGGAGGCCCCACATTGTGCAGGCCCCACATAGCGGAGGCCCCACACGGCGGATTCCCACATGGCGGAGGCCCCACATGGCGGAGGCCCCACGTGGCGGAGGCCCCACATGGCGGAGGCCCCACGTGGCGGAGGCCTCACATGGCGGAGGCCCCACGTGGCGGAGGCCCCACATGGTGGAGGCCTCACTTGGCGGAGGCCCCACTTGGCGGAGGCCCCACTTGGCGGAGGTTCCACATGGCGGAGGCCCCACATGGCGGAGGCCCCACATGGCGGAGGCTTGAGCCAAGCAATAAAAAGCCAAGTAAAGCAACAAACAGTCAAGCCTCCACCATGTGGAGAGGAACATTGTCTTCGCTGGTCAAACGTAAAGGTTTTATTTCAATTTTTCTTCTCTTGTATAGATGTTATATTCATATCGTATATCTTAATCGGCTTTTACGATATCTACGAGTAAGAAAGAAGCTAGTGAATTGTACTTTTAATCACTATAAGGAAAATAGTGAGTTTTCTATAATAGTGAGTCCCTAATTAGCTCTTTTCCAATTGTTACGGACCATCAAGTTAAAATGAACGAAAGAATACTGGCCGTAGTAAAGATCATAAATTTGGTACAATTGCCACTAGAATGGTTCCTAGTGCCTCGGTGATATAAGTATTCTACGTGATATGAATTAATTATTATATTTTAAGAAAGAATTTCTAACCACTCACTGTTGGATTTTTTATTGTCCATTTAGGGGTCTTTACTGATTTACTTTAATTACTGTAATTACGGCTATTTTAAATTATTAGAAGATTTTTAACCCTTGACGCAAAAGAGACATATTATAATTTTGATGAGTCTCTATATCTGTGTACATACATATGTGTCTGTCTGTGACTTCCTAGTTCTTAAATAAGTGCCAGACAATTTATGATGAAGTATTTTTTTATTTCAAAGTTAACATAATTGAAATAGATCTTTGACGAGCCCGCTGAGTTTCTTGCCGGATCTTCTCAGTTTGTGGCGGCTTTCCGATCCGGTTGTAGATTAATTTAAAAAAATATGTACTATTGACAATATAAAAATAAAATAATATAAAAATAATATAAGCCCTAAAAAGGCACTTACGCCTTTTTTGGGCTTATGCATAATGAATGATTTGATTTGATTTGATTCTTAGTTAAAATTAATAAATATACGCCCAAATGTTTCAAGATCACCAGATCTTTTTGTCATTTTTACTAAATGCGGTTTTATTTAAATTGGATCCGAAGATAACATTGAACCGTTGGGGTTCTGATAGGCTGAGTTTTCCCCTTCCTGTCGTTCGTCCTGTATACCTATTATATGCATTTTGCATATAATTGAAAAAACCTGTAATATATTGCTATAAGATATGCGTAAATTTGATCCAATTAATGGGTACGGTACGAAAAGTCGCCTTTAACGTGTAGCTTTTCTTAACAGAAATACTGCTCAATCAGACGATCTTTTCATAGCCATGATTCATATAGGCAGTTCTTATTTTTACGGTTAGTCAGACAATCTTACATACCAAGAAGTTATATGTGAATATAATTAGAATAGCAACACATCGTTATTATGCAATTTTATTTTAATATCTTTATCATCATCTTTATCATTTCCGTGTGGTGACGGAGTAAGAATACAATTCACCACACCCTATCTTACCCGTGGGTGACCATACGAGACGACTAAGAAATATAAAACGCATACAACGTCTATGCGAGAGACGGAAAACTCGAAACAAAACCCTATGCCAACACCATGCCATTAGCCCAACAGTGGGATATATATGAGCTGAGATGATGATGAGATGATCACCATTTAACATTTCATTATGTACTGCTGAATGTAGGTCTCTCCCAGAAATGAGGGGACAGTGCCATAATTGCCTCGTTAGATAGGAAAATTGGTGATATCATTGTAGTGTTATATGTTTCCAGTTGATAGCTTTCTTTTTTTTTTTTTTTTTTTTTTTTTTTTGTGGGCCATGGACGTCGCACCCCGCCAAATCGGTCCGGGGGGACGGAAGAGGCGGCGCGCAACCCCATTGACCCACCCTGCAAGCACCTCTTCTTCGCCGTGCGAGCGGGCCACCGGTACCCGATCTTTTCAGTTGAGAGCTGGCACTCTCTTGGCAATGAAGGGGTATAATTGTATTTTTATTCTATCACCGCACTTGGAGAGTTTATTCATAGTTATTGAAACCATCAAGAACAAACAAAGTTCAGGCGACAATAAAATTTAATTGCTTTGTTATGACATAGTAAGAATATAACTCAGCTGCCTCCCTCATCCTTTCTTGTGGGTAAAATTAAATATAATAATATTAATGCAAGAGAAGAATATTTTATAGTAAGCGTTTATACTAACTGATTTGACCAACTAGTTAGAATGGGAACATTTCTTTACAATTGTAGTTGAAGCTCGTAAATAGTAATTAGATTTAATATAGTAATCATTACTGCACATATATGTTCCACTATTTAATTTGACCAACTAGTAATTAATTTGACCAAATAGTTAGAATAGGACAATTTCTCTACAATTATAGTGGAAGCTCATAAATAATAATCGTATTTCATATAGTGTCATCCCTGCACATATATGTTACACTATTTAATTTGACCAACTAGCAATTAATTTGACCAACTAGTTATAATGGCAATTTCTCTACGATTGTAGTGAAAGTCCATAAAAAGTAATCGAATTTAATATAGTATCATCACAGCAGATGTATATTCCACTATTAGACTTGAGCCTCTTCTTAAGTAAGTGTGAAATTAACCTATTACACCACGCTGGTCAAATGAAGCACAGCACTCATAATGCATCTATATTACATACATATTAAATCCCATAGTCAGTTTAGGAAACAGAGGGTGCTGAATTGTATTCCTACTTCGTTATCAGACGGATATGAACCGCGATGCACTACATAGGACTTACATTGTCGCAAAAATTAACCTTAATTGATTAATGACGTGTAAAAAAAAAGTCCAAAGGAACTAAATGGATAAAAGACAATGTTGTGAGGAAAAAATATTTATAGTAAAATTGTACGTGGGATGATCATTTAAGAATATAGCTAAGTAAGTATCACCACTTATCAATATTCCATAGGAATTGTTAAAAACAAGTAAAGACTCATCAGAAGATTGGATAGCAACGCCTGGGCTATTTAGGTGTGCGTGTGGTGACGGAGGAAGAATACAATTCACCACCACCTATCTTACCCATGGGTGATCGTACGAGACGACTAAGAGATATAAAACGCATATAACATCTATGCGTGAGAAAGAAAACTCGAAACAAAACCCTATACCAACACGTCTGACCAGCGTGGTATAGTAGGTCAATTACCCTTCCATTATGAAGGATGCCCGAGCCCAACAGTAGGACACATATGGTCTGAGATGATGACGTTGATGATTTAGGTTACGTCAACTGGGATCACTGCTTCATTTGCCAGACATTGTAATTATGGTCTCATGCTTAGAATACACACATATATAAATACATAGCCTCACGCCTGTTTCCCAGAGAAGTAGGCAGAGACTACGGATTGCCATAAACCACGATCCTGGCATACCTCTATCGCTTCATTCACACTCATCACAGTCTTCATGCATGCTTTTCGATTACGAATACTCTTAATATGACCTCTCGTCAACACATCTCCAACTTCGTCCAGAAGAGTGCTCTTCCTCTTGTAGTCGTCCTAATCACGCTATTTTTTTCATCAACCTCTCCTCACTCATTATTTCTACATATCCAAACCACCTCAGCATACCCATACGGTTAGAATAACAAAGAATAAATAAATAGGATTTACTGAGATGCCATTTATTTTTCTGTGTATCAATAACTAACACGGAAGGCTCCGTCGCAATCTTGACCAACAACTTAACCCTATCGATCGATGGAATAACTGAGGTTCCTTATAAGTTATTCCAAGGGACTGAGATAACTGCCCCTTCTATCGCTGATCATGGTATATTTATGCAGCGTGATAGTGTTTAATGAACGGCGGCTTCGGGTTACCCTCGGACATTGGACCTCTATCAATATTTATTATGTTGCCACTACGAAAATTCTAGCTAGGAGCTAACAATTTTTTAACGTTTCTAGGGTTCCGTATTGTTCAATGAAAATCCTAACATTAATATAAAATCAATTAAAATCTCTATCCGTTCAATTGTCATTAAAATCGATTCTTGGAAAGAAACAATCGACTAATTTCGGCTTCGTAGAGCATTGTCTCTGTCGCACATTAATTATGTGACGTCGCATGAAACACTAATAGTCCGGTATCTACTAGGATCTATTCAAACAATTATGACATTTTAATATTAATAACTTTACTTATAACTATATATTTTTGACTGCACAAAACTACACTCTTTCGCATTTTTACAACGACTAACCATATGTATACAGATAATGTGCGACCGAGAAAACGGTCTACAAAGGCGAAATTAATCGATTATCTCTTTCCAAAGACCGATGTGCAATATTTATTAACAAGTACTGTATTTATATGGATGGATGGATTCGTCTATGTGATATAGAATCAATAACTCTGGAATGTTCAACATCCTGAGCCGTTTTCTGAGGACTATGACATCAGTTATTCTTCAAACGAGATTTAAGAAGATCACTTTTCTTATAGTAGCAATTAAAGTGAAAAGAATTTTGGTGAATACAAGTAATTTATAAAAAGTATTTTATAATATTGTGCTATATTCATTTATCCCTCAGCTTGTTGCCATGCTTGGCAAGAAAGTTAAAACTGCTTGAACTGTTCGAGAAAATGGCTAATTACTGTCCTGCCCTACCTACCGTCTTAGGTGCTTTTTACGATTTACTACTGCCTATCACTACTTATCCTATGTAAGAGATGGTGGGCGATGATAAATTTATTAATACCTTTTTTGCCTATATGTAATAAATAAACATTGAACATCTATTAAAGAACATTAATTGATGAAAAAGACAGATTAAAAGTAACCAAAAATACCAAATTTCTAACGCTTTAACTATTTTTACCTAAAATTGTTTTTACTTAAACTTAATCAATAACATATTTTATAATTCATAACCAAATTGAAAACATGTGTAATATTTTCTCTTTACAATTTAAAAGTAGAAAAAATCGTGAAAATAGTCAACATATAAAGTCTAAAAGTAGAAAAAATCATGACATTAGTTAACATGTAAAGTTTAAAAGTAGAAAATATGACATTAGTCAAGATGTCTAATCGTAACGCGACCAATTTCGTTCCAAAATCTAAACGGACCGAAAATCGTAATCCAAGCATTAAATCCAGCACAAATCAACCGAGAAAAAAATCCTATTTGATGCGAACATAATTTTCGTATCTCAAATTTATAACGTGGATATATATTATAATAACTGTCAAAATAATTCTAAATTGGAAAACTTCGTGAATTGCTGTCTTCCTCTGCTATTTATTTATTTTATGGATATCGCTTGGCTGATTTTGGGTCAATTTAATTTATTTGTCGCGTCATTAATACTTGGGTTTACATGATGTCTTAGAATGTTTTGTTGGACGGATACATCCGTCCTTTGAACACGAATTGGCATTTTAGAATGTGTTAAAAAAATGCTTTTATTATTTTTCTTTTTGTTGGATAATAAACTATGACATTTTTATGAGATTGAATATCCTTAAAATTTGAGGAACATGATTTTTTTTTTAATTTTTATGTGTTGATTGCCTAATGTTTATAGGTACCTACATTAAAAATGAATATAAATAAAATATTAGATAATTAAAATAGATCTGACAATTTCCATAGTAATAGATACATATAATTTAATAAAGATAGCTTGTTAAAGATAGCTTGTTGTTAGCTAATTAACAGCATCGAATTTATCACAATGATTAGAATATACATATTCATTTCAACTTTTATTAAATAAAATTACATTATGTGGTTCTACTTCAAACCAATAAAATAAAAATAAAACTATTATATTAATACTTAATCTTTATTAAATAGAATCTATTCCTATACGTAATATATACATATTTGTTTTATTATAATAAAATGAGGTTAATACAAGGCACTAATAAATTTAATATAATCTACTGATCCTGAAAAATGTAGCTTCGAGACTCTCACTTTGAACTAGAAGAGTGCGCACTATCTTCTGTTATCCCATTACCAGTAGCCCAAATAAACATCTAATTCTTTCCTGCGCACCTCTGCAAGCTCATTTATCTCTTTCACGCAAATGAACCCGTCTCCTTTTAGCTCGATTCGGGCTTGGAACGTTTCATGTCGAGCTCCTAGTTTTATCCGCGAGCTCGCGGAGTGTGGACGTGTTGTCTGTCAATCAATCTCTTAACGACACGATACAGGCGTGTTTTCACCGGGTTATTAATGAAAATTTTATGAAAACTCCGCTTTAACCAAACTGTACTTCATTAAACGGACATAGCGAGTGGCTACATCAAACTTTTTGTGAAATTAGAATTTGAGTGTATAATGTGAGAGAGTATTGCAAATACGGTGAGTGCAATGTTTTCAGTGCTAATTTCAGGTAGATACCGCCTCTGAAAATTGCCTTTCATCGCGTACATATTGTTATTTTCACATTTGATTTATTTATTTTGTTTCTAATGTATTTTATCTCTAGTATTAATTTAATTAAAAATTACCCATTAATAGCAAATAGTAAAAGATATTTCATCAATTTCAACAAAATTACGATCACATCGACCTGATTCTTTTAATAAAATTGCTTTTCTTAAATCGCGCTTCGAGAAACCTGTCGTACCTACCGCTCGGCAAATACCTGTGTATATTTTCTTAAGTTTCACCTTTGACTTTTTATTTAGCGTATGGTAAATATTTTTTTTAGGCTCAGGCTTAGAAATCTAAACTACTCTACGATTTCATTACAATAGTATAGAAATTTATTCGCTAGCAGATTGCTTGTATATAGTATTAAGGTTTGTTTCCTTTTTGTGGAAGTCTGATTAATATTTTTAATTTTATGTAATATTTGATTCATAGTAAAAAAAATATAGAACACAATTGACAGGTGACCATGCATTCTTTCATCCTTGCATTTCATATAAGGGTTATTCTAAAGTACCCGTTGATATTATCATTTCTGTAATTATTGAAATATTGTCTTAATATCGTAGGTGACTTTTCAAACATACAATTAGTAAATGCAAATTATATCCAGATTCATTAAAACTATTTGTGTAACGCAATTAATTATTTTGCATAGAAATCGAACCCAGAAATTTGGCATATAAGATCAATACTTTAACTGCTACACTACGTGCAGTCATGATTATATATTACTTGTGATATTAATAGGTATTTATAGTATGATATACTGACTTAACCATTTATATATTACTGTTTCATTAATATTTGAAATAAAACTATTTTTACGGATTTTATCGCATTTGTATTTAATTATCTTCTGTGACTATGAGCGCTGTAAAGTGTTCGAAACGTCAGGCAATTATAATGACGCCTAATGTTTACGCGAGTGTTTTGCGTAAACATCAAAAATTATTATGCTTTATTAATAGATTATTATTTTTTTCTTATATTTAATTATTTTAATTGCATAAAGTTTATTGTATACTAACAGAAAATATATGAAATTTATTCAATACTATTTTAATATTATACATCATATATTATTTTAATAGCGTAAGAATATAATTCATTATCGCTTTCTTTGCAAAAGGTGATTATGTGATGTGAGATAACTTGAAATAAAATTATATGCCAGCTTGACTAAAAAGTATGGTAAAGAAAACCAATTTCGTTTCTTTTATGGAGGAAGCCTGTACTCCAGCGAGACGAAGAAAACAAATGTATTATAATTTTTACTTCTTTCCTTAAGGGTATAATTGTTTGTTTTTTAATTTTATTAAGAGATTTATATCCCTTATAATCAATGATGCGCTTATTTTTAAAGTAAATAATTAAATTAAAATTGAGATTCAGAATCATTATTCTCCTGTTCTTATTCCAATTATTTGGGGTCGACACAATATTTACTCGTACATATTGCAAAAGTTTTGGCAATAGTTTCATGATCGGCCTGCCTGACGTCAATCCTCCTTGGGAAAGTAATTGTTGACTAAATCGCATCAAATGGTGTTGGTCTAAGTCGATCTAAAGATCTTAGTCGTTTTTTAAGACAACTGCGAGCAAAGTAAGTGTTGGCAGTAATCGTAGCCGCTACCAAACAGAATTGTGACTTTCAGAATATATACTTATTTAGCCATTTTTAACTATTGTTACATTCATTAATATTTTATTGTTATTTCGTTAATAGCTTAGAGTTTGTTTTGATTATATATCTATATTTTTTTATTCTTCTGTATTTTGAAGTTACACAATGAAAATATAAACATTAAAGGAGAATGTTCGAGAATTATGTAATATGACATGATTATTCGTAAGCCAAGGGAGTAAAAATATAAATCGCCAGACCAATTTTGCCCGTGGGTGTCGCAAAAGACGGTTAAGGGATATAATATGCAGATAATATTTGTGCAAGAGAAGGATAATTTAATATCAAATTTCATGTCGATCTATATGATCAGCTAGACATATTAGATCAATTTTCCTACTATTACGGCGGAGTTCAGAACCAAGCAGTAGGACGTATAAAAATTTTTTTTTATTGTTTTAAGTCATCATAAACTTAGTCTAAGTTACCCCTGACTTGATCAGGGACCTAAATTAGTTGCGAAAATTTATTAGCAGTTACAATAACATTAGTGAAGATAATAGTAATTAGAGATTAAACGTTAGTAGTATATAAAAGTAGGTATTAAGAGATGAAAGAATTAACAAAGGTAGAAAAAAAATTAAAGAATACATAGTATCATTATAAGAATTAAAATAAACTTAACAAGGAAATATTAAAAATAATTATACTAAGAGAGAAAGTAGTAAAATGTAATAGAGAAAATTAATAGAACTTAAGTGTATAATGAAACTATTTAGATGTACAAAAAAAAAATAATAAGTATCAGGGCCTAAGTTAGTTGAGGTAATTAATTAACAATATATGTACAACTTTTTTTTTTGTTTACGCTGCGGAAATGCTTTTACGCACTATCCCCCGCGACCTGGCTTGACTTATAAAGGTTAGATGATTCGAGAATTTAACAACTATATTTTCTTTATGATGACGGAGTAAGAATACAATTCACTACACAATTTCTTTCTCGTGGTTATCGTAAATGACGACTAAGGAACCATTATACGTAGAACATTTTTTGAACAACTTTGCAAGACAAAGAAAATTCGAAATACTATACCGACCTATTCGACTAGCATGATATAGTAGGTTAATTTCTCTTTTATTTTGAAGGGGATTCTAGACCAGTAGTGGGACATATATGTGCAGATATGTTGATTAGAACTACGTATGTATATGTGTGTATGATATCATTTTCATATGACGATTTGTTTTATTTTATTATTTAGTATTTTCTTTTCAGCCTACATACGCTACGGTCGGTCGCCGAGGTTGTAAAAATCGTATTTTATAAAAACACACTTTAATAAAAACCCACTGTCATTCCGTGAATTAAGCCTTGTGATTACACCTCTATTCCTCTCTTGTAAGGTGGCCTATATCTATCTAATAGCTTGATAAGTGATAAATTTAACAGTCACTCACGAAACCCAACCCGGAAAGCCGTATAGATAAATAAAACTACTACTCACTAGATGGTATTTTGCTAATCACTAGCCTTTGATATAAATATTAACTTATAATTTCTTTTGATATTTATTAGGGAAGGAATTAAAAAAAAATATATCAGGGGTCTTTACAAACATGTAATTCATCATCATCATCACAGCCCATAAACGTCCCATTGTTAGGCTCGTGCCTCCTCAGTAATGGGAGGGAAATTAACTTACTATACCGCGCTGGTCAGACGTTTTGGTGTAGGGTTTAGTTTCGAGTTTTCCGTCTCTCGCATAGATGTTATATGCGTTTTATATCCCTTAGTCGTCTCGTACGATCACCCATGGGTAAGATATTGGGTGGTGAATTGTATTCTTACTCCGTCACCACACGGATATATATATATATATACTAGCTGATGCCCGCGACTTCGTCCGCGTGACATTCAGTTTTACTACGCACCCCTATTTGAAAATTAAAAATTCAAACTCGACCAGGTATTTCCGGCAGCCACTTGACCATTTTCATCAAGGAGGACGCTTTCTCCAATTTTCTTTAAAACATCGGCAAATTCTTAAGCATGTGAATTAGTGTTGCCCAAATGCAAGACTCTTGCGAGGCTTGCAAATCTTGCAACTTTTGCTTTTAGAATCATTCATCAATCATCACAAAGTCACTTTTTTTGATAGAAATAAAAAATCCTCATAGACATTAAAAATCCAACTAAATTAATGAAATAGAATTTCATTAACATTGCACTAATTAAATTGCATTAATTGAAATAGAATTTCATTAACAAAGTTGGTTGGTTGTTTTTCATCTAGTGGCAGTAACTGTACAACTATCAATAATTAGGTACATACCACTAAACGGAAGTGGGGCTATTATTCTTCCGTGTACTGGTATTACTCGTAAGAATACGAAATGTTGACAATCCTTTCTTTGCTAAGAAAATCGTAAAATCATGTCTAAGGGAGCACTGCGAAACTCTTGCAGCAAGTCTTGGTCTTGCATTTGGGCAACACTAATGTGAATGGTGACCTTGGCTTTGCTTGCATGTTGATGGTTAGGGTTAGCTTTCCTACTTGGGGCCACAGATAAGAATACTTCAGTGAAGCATTGATCTCATCAGTTCTATTCCTCGAGTTTTAACAGGAAGGATTTGCCGAAAATCTCCAAAAAAAAGCACCATTGACTTTTCATTACGATATCGTAGTGCTCGATCTACGGCCTCTACGATTTTTTTTATTTATCATTGTCCAATCAACGCAAACGATTAGACAGCAATCCTTAATAAAAACACTAACAGTGGTAAAGCCACAGTTGATAGTATTCTTTCTACAGCCACGGGCCGGTCCGACCCCCAGTCGAACCTAGTACCCCACTTTTGCAGAAAAGCAACGTCTGAACAGTGGCAATGTGTTATTTCCGCTTCATTTGTAAGAAGTGGCGGGGCGGCGCATGCGCGATTACCTGCGTCTACTTGCCTTAGCCGAAGCCGCGGGTAACTGGAACGGGGAATAGTCCGTCACCCGCGGAGGCTGACCACGTGAGGGTGAAGCCCGATGGCCCGGGGCGTCATCGGGGATGGTACTCGAAAGGCTCAATGGTGATGGGGAGGCAAAACGGTGGGTTATGGGGCCACGCGGACGGAATGCAAGGCGTGTGTCCAGACCATGGCCTGCCAAAAAAATAAGTGCATGCTGCTTGCTCGTTTACCACCGTACACAATAAAACAAAAAACACTTTGAATGTGTCGCAGTTTCGTGTTATTGTACATCTCGGTGTTTTATTGCTTTATAAATCTATCGGGTTTATAAACAATGTGCATAAATCTATCGGGTTTTTAAACAAAGCTCTTCCCACCGAGAAGTAATGCAGCAGCAGTTTTCTGACGTTGTTACTTCCAAAGTTATTCTACGCTGACTCCTCATTTTAGTAAGATTGCTCTACTCAGATAAGTCTTTTCAGGGCTACCTGGGGACATGGACATCTATCATTTCAGCTTATATACGTCCCACTATTGGGCTCAAGCCTCGCCCGTAATGGAAGGGAAATTGACCTACTATATCACGCTGGTCAGACGTGTTTGTATAGAGTTTTGTTTCGAGTTTTCCTTTTCTTCCATAGATGTATGATGTCCTTTAGTCGTCTCGTGGGTGATCGACCCACGGGTAAGAAAGCGGTTGGTGAATTGTATTCTAATTGCGCAACCGCACGGATAAATATATAATAAATGGCTTTCATTACGAAATAACTAATAAAAATGAAATTCTTAGTTCATGTCGCGTTTTAGTAGCGTAGAATATCTTCAGATGGTTATCTTTTATATTTTATAATAATGTCAAGGGATTTGAAAGGCTGTAAAACAATAACATCATTAAAAGCAAAAGACTCAAACGAATGGGGCTATGACTGTTACAGGCCTACTCAAGGGTGTCATCTCAGCGCTGATCACCTTCAAGTGCTCTGCAAGCTGCTAGAAACGTACTCTATGCTATCAACAGTGTATAAAATGTAAAAAAGTAGGCCCTCGCACATTATGCAGCAACAGGCGGCAGTAACAGCACTATTGCTAAAGTGACTGGTGTAGTAATGGGGCATGGTTGCTTCGGCGTGTACCTGCTCACGGTCGCAAGGAGGGAGAGCACACCGTCTAACCACTACTGCGATTGCGAGGTGGACACGGCGCTGCAGACGCTTAAAGTTTGCGTGGCCTGGGCAAAGCAGGGCCGTGCACTCGTCGCAATCATCGGTGCCAAACTGGCACTGTCGACTGTCGCAAAGACGATGCTCAATAGCGTCAGCGAACTCGGACTCGGTCGCCGCCTTATTTACTAAGTTCAAGAAGTTAATGTAGTAGCTTTTGAAAATATAGCGAAAAAATGATTTAAAGTTTTAAACTAAATTATAGCGCCATCTATTGCTCATTTAACAAACTAAATAAATCATGCATTTTATTAATTTATAGCTAATTTATATATTATTAACTAATTAAAACATTCTTTTTTATCACAAATAGTTTTAATAGTTATTTTGACTACCTGACTAATGATATGTATTATATCAACTTTCCTTCAACTTTGAAGGAGGTTTGAGCCCAGCAGTGGGATGTATATGAACTGAATTGATGAAACTACTATATATTAAGTAATATAAATACTTTCCTTACACTATAGATAAATTAAATAATTGTTTTAAATTGAACCTTCTAGTGACATAAAAGGCGAGCGGTGATTTTAAAAACTTAAATGACCATAACTTTTTTTACAGACATCAGATTTCAATGAAACAAAGACTAAATGTTGCTCTGAATTGGGCTTAATCTTTTTATCAAAACTGCAAAACAATCCGTTCAGTAACTTCGGAGATTAGCGATTACAGACATACAGACATACAGACACACAGACATACAGACAGACAAGAAATTCCAAAAAATGTTTTTTGTTTTCCGTTAGTGTTTTCTTACTGCCTAGATTCATTTTTTAATAAATTTATCAAATGTACAGACACGGGATTTCTACTGATTTATTATATGTATAGATATATATATATATATATATATATATATATATATATAATAAAATATTCACTCAATTAACACAAATTACGCTTGGATTTAAGAAACGCAGAAAATAAATGGACACAAATATCTAATAACAACGTCATTCATAATTTTATAAGCTATCTGCTTTAGCTATAACATGTAGGAACGAAAAAGTTGAAAGTACATTCGGTATTAATATAAAAATTCTTAAAGAAATAAGTAGATAAAAATTAGTATTGAATAAACCTCTTCAGTTTCGTAGCTGTACGTTAAATCTACACACTTCCGTAGCACTTGTTTATTCTACATAGTTACGTCGTAACGCGCCCGAATCTATTATTATTATAGGTTCTACTACCCTTTCCATATTGTGTCATATCTCATTGCTAAGGTTTATTTTGTTTATATAAGCTCTTTATATTTGAGTAAATTGCTATTGATGATATGAGGAATTCGAATGTAATATATTTTATTATTATAAATATGAAAAGGTTGTCTCTTTGTTTGAATGTTGATATCTTAGGAATTACCAGTTAGATTCTATGAAATATTATTGTATTTACCTAGCTTTATTTATCAAGAATAATTTTGTGCTATAATTTATACTGCTGTGATAAATAAGAGTGGCACAATGACTACAAATGTAAGCCAATCGCGCAAAATAGAATAACAATGATCGTTGAGCATTCTGTGCTATGTTTTTATAACAACTGTTGAGATAAAAAAAAATATTGCTGACGACTGCACAGATGGCGTAGTGGTTAAGATACTGACAAGCTATGTCAGTGCCGTGGGTTCGATTCCTTTGTTTTATATTTCACAAACTATTGTTATGAGTCTGGGTGTAATTTGTTTGCGAAAATTATGTTTGTAAAGTTCCACGCAACACAAGCATTATTTCCTTAGCGCAATATATATATATATATATATATATATATATATATATATATATATATATATATATATATATATATATATATATATATATATATAATATTATAGATCAGTCTTCCCGTGACTATGATCACTGTAAAGTATTTGGAACGTTGGGAAATTAAAAATCAAATACAAACGCGATTGAATCCGTAAAAGTAGTTTTATTTCAAATGTCGGCAGCCCAATTGGGTGGGTTTGGGGTTTATATTGGTAGGCCGCCTAGTCGTACCCCTGATACTGTAAAGGCCCATGGGCGCCAGTGAGATTTACCATCAGGTGTGCTACTTGCTCATTAGCCACCAGTACAAATTAAAAAAAAAAATGTAATAATCGCGTAAATATAATAACCATTATATATATAATAGATATTTGTATTGATATAATAACGTAGAATGTTGTATAATAACGTAGATCATGTCATCTCATCTAAACTCATGTATGTCTCACTGTCGGGCTCGATATTAGGAGTCCGTCCTCCAGGAGGCGTCCTCCATATTAGGAGGCAAATTGACCTACTATACCACGTTGGTGGGACGTGTTAGTATATGGTTTTGTTTCAAGTTTTCCTTCTCTAGCATACGAGTAGATGTTATATGTTTTTTTATATCTCTTAGCCGTCTCTTACGATCACCTATGGGTAAGATAGGAAGTGGTGAACAGTATTCTTGCTCCGTCACCACACGGATAAATGACGATTCCATATGAAAATAATATTGTAAAGCTGAAAGCACATCTAGCCATCCTTCAGTGTTTCTTGCTTGCTGTTTTGATATTTACATACGTCATTTTTTTATTTATGAAGAGAGTATTGGTGTAAAGATGCGAAAGGCAATGCTCTGATGGTTCGGATATGTGGAAAGAATGCCGAATGAACGTCTGGTTAAGAAGATATACAATGCGAAAGCGTGTATGAAGATAATTATAAATATTGAGGAAGCGAGTAAAGTATGCAAGGATAGAGTTCTCTGGCACTCTGTTCTCTCTGCCTACCCTGCAAGGGATATGGCGTGATGATATGTATGTATGTATTTTTTTATTTAAATGTTGTGTGGTAGCTGCTACAAATATTACGAACTTTTAAATTATTTTTGGGTGTCTTAAAGGTAGCTAGGCTAACTCCATTTGAAGCCGTCTGGTCAACAATTACATTCTCAAGAATGGAGTTGGCCGGAGAAACGTGAACCTCTTATTCGTCTTTTAAGATACCCATTTTTTTTTTTGCTAACGTTGACAAACGAGCAAACAGCACACCTGATGGTAAGTGATGCTGTTGCACATGGACCCAGCAACACCAGGGGTACAGCCAGGCCACCGAAGACAAAGATCGGGTATCGGTGGCCCGCTCGCACGGCGAAGAGAGGTGTTTGCTGGGTGGGTCCATGGGGTTGCGCGCCGCCTCTTCTGTCGCCTCGGGCCGATTTGCCGGGGCGCGACCATGGTCCACCTTGCAAGGAAAAAAAAAAGGGGTACAGCCAGGCCGCTGCCTACCGTGAAGAAAGAGCTCTTCTTAAACCTCGTTTGAAGAAGGACATGTCATAGCGCTCAGGAAACACAGCAGATAGTTCATGGGAGAAATGATCGCTGAAAACTTACAGATTAGTAATATCGGTAGTGATTCATTGCCACCACATAATATTCAAAAGTTATTTAATCTACTGCTATACAGGGTGTAAGGGGACCGCTCCCGAAAACAAAGACAGGTAAACCTACTAGTCCTACTTGTAATGATAGGCTAGAAAAAAAATCGATTCGGATGAAAAAAAAAAATTTTTTTACCACTCGAGGTCGTTGAACTCTTGAACATATATGATCGTGAGTTTTGAATAGATTGTGTCTTTTGTCATCTGAGTATAGTTACGCATTTTTATCGAGTTATCGTTACATGGCACTGTCCTAATACGATGGAATGTGAAAAAAACTTAAAAATAATTGTGAAAAAAAAAAAATTTTTCATTTCATCATCATCATTTTTTTCGGACTAGTAGGGTCACCTGTCTTTGTTTTCGGTAGCGGTCCCCTTCCACCCTGTATATAATTATGTTTTCACAAACATGTCACAAATATATCTACTCTCATTTTTGTATTAAATGAATGTTTCGTTTCGCGATTACAGTCGACATTTCGTGTAATGTGAATCATTTTAAAAGGCTTTGTAGTCATTATCAATTTGTTGGGTTAATTCAATGTTAAATACAAATTCAATAAAGTATTTAATTGGCTTTAACGGGTATTATTGTTGTTATATAAATACAGTTTGGATAATGCTGGCAAACCAATACTTTCGTTGTAGTAAAATGACTAATATGATTGCATAGATGGCGTAGTGGTTAAGAGACCGACTTGCTGTAACTATAGGTTCGATATGGAAATAATTCGTGCGACCTACAAATTGTTGTTGTCAGTTTGGGTATGATTTGTATTTGTATGTATATAAAGTCCCCTGCAATATAACAATTGTTTCCTTATATTTTATCTACATGTTATTCATACACTTCTACATGTTTTCCTTATATTTTATCTATGTGTTATGTCTTTTAGTCTTCTTTTGCTGTGTGGTAGTGAATACTGCCAACCCTTACTTTGCTTGTGGATGTCGTAAAAAGTGATTAAGAACTTTATATCGATCTAGGCCAACTCCGCTTAATGACATTTGGTTAACAATTACATTCCCATGTAGGGTTCATGTCAGGCCGGCGCCGGCGGGCGGTCATAAATCTATAATATAAACAATAACTTTTTGCAATATGCACGATGGAAGCAGAGTACATATAGTGTCGACCCCAAGTAATTGGGATAAAAGTAGGAGAATGGTAGGCGACTTTACTAGATATTTAGACTTTTACGTATATTTAGTGTATGTTAAGTAAACATTTCATCCACAATTGAATATTTTTTTTAAAAACACAACCTTGTACTAAGGAAATAATTCTTATTTTGCGGAGGACTTCACAAACATACAATTAACGCAGACAAATTACACTTAGACTGAGAATAACACTTTGTGGGTCGCACAAAGTATTGTTTTGCATAAGAATCCCCATAGTTATGGTACGAAAGGTCGGTATCGTAACCACTGCGCCAACATCTAGTAGAGTATAGGAATATATAGTAGTAGGTCCATATTGTTGCTAATTTTGTATTGCCAGTAAACAGCAGCTTAGCTGTACTTTTAGTATTGCGAAGGCCCTTGTTGTTGTGCGCTGTTTACTCCTTTACCAACATAATCAATACAAAAAAAAATGTAATACAAAACGTAATGATATTTTTAAAACAGTACACTCATATCATGTCATGCCATTGACATTTGATGAATTATTCATGACCGAGTTATCAGAATATCAACTTGAAATTATGAATGCTCGTCAGAATATAATTTCATGCAAATATCACGCATACATTTCGCTTGGCATTCAGCTGGAAATAAAGATTGCATATGATACTTCTTTATTTATTCGTGAGGTGATCGGATCATGCTCATTTTCATCGACGAATCCTAACTTTTAGGCAATGCTTAAGATAATATAAATAACCTAAATTGTTTGATGTTAATTAAAGTTAAATAAAATAAAATAAATTTAGGACGTTGTTTATATTGCCTAAGTAACCTAAAAATTATCATCATTTGGCATGAATGTTATATGTTATTACCGAAGGAATTGATAAGCTAACTTGTAAAACCATAAAACCAGAATGCTATAGTTTGCCCCAAAAATTGGGAGTGAAAGTTAATGGAGCTAGGTACGTACCCATCTACCTGGCTCTAACACTCTTCTAGAGAATTTATATCACCAAATTCTATCACCACCCTGTTTATTGTGCGTGGCGATTATGGCGTTATCCTCCTTAGTCCCGACTGCCCCTCCTCTGCTACCATGTCCACATTCCTTCGATAAACTGATGGATGAAATTACATAAACTTTGTACCGCCCTTTCGTGTATCACTGCTTCTCATTCATAAAATTGGAAAGTCTTACTAACAAATACATTTGTGATATTAAAAAAGACTGTTCAGATTGACCACATAGGATAATTCATTATCATCTTTACACATATACGTCCCACTGGTGGACCCGATCTTCCACCATAATGGGAAGGATATTGATCAACTATACTAGGCTTGTCAGTCGGGTTGGTATAGAGTTGTATTTCGAGCTTTCCTTCTCTTAAATCGATATTACATTCATATTAAAATAGCTTAATCGTATTGTACGACACCAATAGACATGATGGTAAATTATATTTTTATTCTGTCCACACGGAAAGGATACAGTACGATACTTACCATAAATTACTGTACTTAATCTGGCTGAAATTTTTGTTCGTTAATTATCTGTCTTCTAATTCTCTTCTATATAAATCTGTCTTCTAATTGTAAAATCCCCCTCATTAAAAGTCTTAGTTAGTTCCATAGTGCTCTGTATAAGTCTTTAAAAATAAGAATAAAAAAAAAAGAAAGTAGATAACCACACAAAGAAAAGCTATAGAACTGCAAATAATTTAATGTAATAAAGTGGAATTGCGGCAATTACAAGAATCGTCCGGAAACGCGCAATTTGCCAGTAATGTTGATACTCGCGAGAACAGTACATTTTTATCATTCGTTCAAAAATGACGGCCCTTGCCAACAATTATTAAGCATTGCAGTTTTACTCAACAAAAAATATGTCTAAACTTTGTATGAGGTTAACTGTTTTTAATGGGAATTCCAATATTATACAGACTGTAACGATGAGAGGCCATTAAATCTCAAAAGGATTTTTCGTATGGCAACAAAAAGAATCCCTTCCTGAAAAAATGTTGCAACTGATGGTCGTCGCTCGCGATAAACCAAATGGTGATAGAGAGGTACGGCAGGTTCTAGCTTTACTCACGCTTAACTTTCTGGGAGGGTTTGGGTTGGTTAGCAACGGCCTTTTTTTTTTTTTTTTTTTTTGGCGGCGGGCTACGGATCGGTCACGCCCCGCTAATCCGTCCGGGGCGACGGGAGAAGCGGCGCACGACCCCGTAGACCCGCCCTACAATGTACCTCTCTACGCATTGCGGGTGGGCCACTGGTACGCGTTCTTTTCTTCAGTGGCCCATTCGGTCTACCCTCACGGGTATCCTCTCGGGTCGACGCCCTGCCATCTCGACTAATATTATGTCTCGATGTAGGTAGTAACGGCCTAGCTGTATCATTTGTATTGCACAGTACTACACTTACCAACAGATGCATAGCTTGTTCAATTGCCGTCATGACTAATAAAAAAAAAAAAAAAATTTATAATATGCGATTTTACTTATGTCCGTGAACATCACTCAAAACGTGAGACAAATGTGATTTAAAATGTTTTAGCTTATGATTTCTGATGTTTACGTGAGTATGTGTATCATTTGGAATGAAACCATTTTTACGGATTCTATCACGTTTGTTTTTTACGAATTTTATCGCATTTGTTTTATTTTTTGATTATAAACTTTCCGACGCTTCAAATACTTTACTCAAATCAAATCATTTATTATACATAAGCCCCATAGGGGCACTTACATATTAAATTATCAATTTTACATTTTTTTTTTTTTTTTTTTTTTTTTAATTAATTTTAATTAATCTACCATCGGATCGGAAAGCAGCCACATACTGAGAAGATCAGGCAAGAAACTCAGTGGGATTGTAATTTTTTTTTTAAATATATAATTCACGAAAGTGATTGGTTAGATGTTTAATTTATGTTAGCTCCAGTGAGATGACCTTCGAGTAAGGATTTATTTTTTTAAATTTTGTATATAACATGTTACGTTCATGGTCACACGAGGAACGTTCTCAAAATCGCACAGCGTGCTATGTAGAAAATAACCGTCTTAGATAGTTCGATATTTATCTACGTAATAAAAGCCGGCATACGGAATTCCATCGAAAAATTAATGTTACCGACATAACCCGAAGAATTAGCACGTTGAAGCGACCATAGACAGGCGATATCGCTCGTCGCACCAACAACCAACAAGAAGGGTTCAAGAGTGTGTAGGGACGTTCCCCCACATAATTATATTTTTCATTAACTTCCACCTTAACTCACTTATGTGTAAGCAGTGAGCTGGATGTTAATATTTCCACATGACCTCAATAGTCATTTATATATCATCCACTCATCCATCCACTCATCAGACTATTATATGTAAGCCTTCTCACAAATAGGGCATTAAGTCACAATCGCCACGTTTGACAAGCGGTTTCTCGACCGCAGTGGATGAGTTGATGTTGTTATAAATTACCTAGGAAAACACTTTCTTTATGCTCCCTCAACCAGTCTTTTTCAACTCCCGCAAGAAAGTAAAAAGTATATATTGATTCTTTAACCTTTATCAAATGGGATAGGAATAATAATATTATATACCATTGTAAAAAGTAAAAGCGGATACATTTGACGTGTTTATCGTAAAATATACGAAACTTTAAAGCTTGTAAGCCTGAACTTTGACACGTAAATTCCTAAGATAGTATCCGCGAAACGATTTCTTGAAAACAATTTGAATGGATTGAGTTCAAGTTAGTAAGTAAAACAATAAATATATTTACAACAAAATCACAAAAGCACTTCTGGACTATAATAAATACAATTTATGATTTGAATTACTTAGTACTTTTTGATGGGATGATTCTTCGTGTTCTGCTTATAGCTCATTATTAACTATAGCGTACAAGCTTGCCCCAGATATAAGAAATCCTGCCGGGCGGGGCACAGACGTCAATGATTTGGTACCAGTGGCTGGCCTAATGGCAATGGTCCCTCTTAGTGTATATGGTGGGTTATGAGGCCACGCGTCGACCTTTCGTCACCCGAGACCAGTCCAGGCCAAAGCCTACCCAAAAAATAAAAAAAGACATGAGAAATTAGTTTACTATTCTGCGTTAGAGAGATGACAGTTTCATTTTAATGTAATAATCTTTCTTCATGATACCCTCCATCAAGGTGTCATCGCCACACAAAAAGTTATGGACTAGAAATCATCATCTTAGCTCATATACGTCCTAATGCTAAGCCTAAACCTTTTCCAACGTAGGAGAGAAGTCAATTTACTAAATCACTCTAATCAGACGGGTTCATATAGGGTTTTATTTCGGGTTTTCTTTTTATTACTTACAGTAACGTTATTGACTGTTACAGCTGTGTGGTAGCGGCTACGAATACTACCAACCCTTACTTTGCTCGTGAAAGTCGTAAAAGACGACTAAGAGCCTTATAACGACCTGGGCCAATTCCATCTGATTCCGTTTGCTTTGGTTACATTCCCAAGGAGGGTTGACGTCTGACAGGCGGTCGGTCATAAAACTACTGCCAATAACTTTTACAATATGTACTATGAAAGAAGAGTACATATTGTATCGACCCCAAGCAATTGGGATAAGAGTAGGAGAATGATGAAATGATGAGTAACGTTATCTACTCGTATCCATTCGTCGTCTTTTATGATCACCTACATAAAAGAAAAGGGTGGTAATATATAGTATGCTTTCTGCGTCACTATATAGACAATGCTATTACAATCTTTTGCTAAGTCAATAAACTCATAAAATTGTAAAGGTTAATAATAATATAATTCTAAAATATAAAGGCCCATTTACACGATGCAAGTTTCTAGCTTGTTGCATACAATTAAATTGAAGCAATAAATGATTTGCATAGTCTAAACAACATGTAATATTCTTGATTTGTTATACAAGTTTTTGTTTCAGAACTTTTCTCGGTGTATACAGCACATGCTATAATTTCTTAAGCGATTCTTGTATTCTTTAAGTTTTTATTTTGGTTGTTATTTCCTTAGGTCCAATACCATCAACTCCATATTCCTGTGTAAATACTGCTAGTGCAGTATTACGTGCATCGCCATTCTTATAATTTTCATTTTCAGTATCCTATAAACACTGATGAGTGCAATAAAGCTCGATGAACTTTATTAAATCAGCAGAACCGAATTTTAACACTTTTTGACTCATTTTTAAAAAAACACAGGAGATTCTAAAGCGTTTAATACTTGAATGAAAAATTCGTCAACGCAAATATGTGTAATACTTGAAGCAACTCGTTAAAGAATTGTAAAAGCACATACAAGCCTGTGTTTAGACAAGTCAAAACACAGTCACACAAAATAAAACGTCACAGACATTATTATCATCATCACAACATCACAGAGGACAGAAACATCTACAAATAGAAGGGTTTCACCAACAACAAGACCACCAGCGCCAAGAAGAAACCCTAAAAGACATGTTGTCGCTCAACATCTATGACACATTAATTGCGCTCTTCAAGCTTTATCCAATTGCAATAAAGCCACTTCAAGAACATTAATTTTATAAACAAACCACCATAACAATTAAATTAAATATAAAAAGAGCACGGACAAAAAGTCTGTGGTATAACATACTCATAATAAAAAAATAAAAAAAAAATAAAAAAAAAACAAAAGAGATTTGCAATTGTTTTTTGTCAAGTCTTTCATACAATAATTGCATTCTATATTTTTACTTATACCCGCGTGTAAACAGTTGCTTACAATTCTTGCAGGCCAATTATTGCGCTTGATATATTGCATTCAATTATTGCCCTTGCATATCCAAGAAAATGGCATCATGTAAATGGCTCTTAAGAGTAAGGTCTTAATAAAGTTTTCTTTCGACGTCTAAAGTCGATAACTTTGCCTTTATGAGTGCATAAGTCGATATATTTCAGAAAATAACGCCATTTTTGATGGATTTTGTGTCACTTTAGTGATAGATAGAGCTGCACAATGCAGATTAACCGTTAGAAGATACACACATCAACAGCTAGGCAGTTGAATAACATCATAATACTGACGAAAGACCAAGGTTATTTTTTACACACTTAATGTCCTCATTAGTTAGTGATTTTTTTTTAATAGCAATATTTAAAATTCAAACACTTAGCCTTTGATTTGGGGACCCTAAGGGTGGTGCTCGTTAAATTATTATCAAAGATTTTTTTTTGAGTGCTCAACTTGAATTCTATTGTTGCACACCCCTGTCAGTAAAGTTGAATTATTTATACATAAATACTGCTTCGTTGGTCCAATGTGCTTTTGCCTTTGATAATCGTGAGGATCTAGGTTTGTTTCTTGAGTATAAAAAAAAGAATAATTTTCAATAAAAAGACACAAAGTTTTGAGAGATAATATGATTTGTCTAAGGAACTTTGCATGATCTACGGCAATGAGGTCATCATCTATTAAGTAAGCCTAAAACTCAACTAATGATATATGTATAACGAATGGATTCCATTAATCTTTAAGATATGATTTTACGACTAGTGTGTATTTATATAATTATTGACTTAACGATGTATAATAGGGCTAGGCTATAATAGGGCATGTATAATAGGGGGATTAACAGCTGAATGCTGAACGTTTCTAGATTAATAAATTCAATTTTAATTATTTTTTTAATTAAACAGAATTTGTGACGTCACAAACTTGTTAAGTTGTCAAAGCGTCGAAAAGTTAATCTAATTTGTGCAATCCATAAAAAATAAAATGGAAACTTTTACTTCACGTTAACAACTAGGTAACATCTGTCTAAAAAAAAATTGAAATCAGAAAGTTTATTTACGCCTCCCTAAACTGTATTACACTCTATTAGGTTAGAAACAAAGTTCAAATTCGTGTGTGTTTTAGATAAAGAATCTGTAAATCTTTCGTGTCTTTTACGTAGATAGAGACAAGTTGAGGCTTTTTCTCTGGAGATTTTATGCACGTCACGCTCCCAGCAAGCTATAAAGCGCTTTGCGTTGAAAATTGAAAGTGAGTTTAGCTGTAAAACGTAGCAGGAAAAATATCAATTTTAGATTTCAGCGCTCACAGCGCTTTTCACCAGTTTTATATAGAAACAGAAGTTACAAGTGAATTCAAATCAAAGATAAGTACGTGATGTGACAATCCAAAGATACTTTACACAAAAAATATATAGGTAACTTAAATCGTAGTAAAAGTAGCAAAAACATTTTTATGCTTTATAGTTATTAAATTTTCTTTTGATAACCGAATGAGAATATTATTCACCAAGCCTTTATTTTTTTGTGGATATAATAAATATTAACAGATGGTATTGCTACAAGAAAACTAAAAATGGCCTATACATCTGGTCAGTGTAGAATAATAAACCGTTTTCCCAATCATCATCATCATTTCAGCCTATTGCCGTCCACTGCTGAACATAGGCCTCCCTCATTTTACACTACAGAGTGCGGCCCTGTGCCGCCTGCATCCAACGACGCCCAGCAACCTTCACTAGGTCGTCTGTCCACCTAGTGGGGGGGCGTCCCACACTGCGTCGTCCGGTACGTGGTCGCCACTCTAGAACCTTTCTTCCCCAGAGGACGTATTGTTTTTAGACAATACAAATTCCCAATCGTGATGTCAGCGAATAAATAAATAGAAAGAAAATTGATCTACTGACTGTACCATGCTGCTCAGACGGATTGTTATTTTGAGTTTTCCTTCTTATTATATACATGTTATATGCAATTGCGTATTATATCATTTATTATCCCTTACAGGGTGATGAATTGTATATTCTTTGTCGGTTATCACACGGAAAGGTACTCTACTATACCCAATTGAGACATCTATACTTTTAGGAAGAAGGCTGAATAGTGAGCTATAAATTTTTATGTACATACATGTTTTTTGTATGTACGTATGTGATGAACTCATCCAAAATGGCTGAACCGATTATCATGAAATGTTTGTGTCTATTTAGATGGATTCTAGAACGGCTTAGGTTAACAGCTGTATGCTCAATCGATTTAAAGAAATTTTATTTTTTGTTTTTTTTTTGTTCAGAAAGGCATCTGTCTGCTTAGCTAACAGACCATATTCTTCCATACAATTATAGGTTTCCATTATATATTCAAAATCAACTGCACAAAAAGCCTATTCTTTTTACTATTGGTTAAGATAAGGTCCTTCCGTGCCAGTGCAATGGGTTCGATTCCCACGCAGGACACCGTACAACATTTTGTGTGATCCACAAGGCGTTATTCTGAGTCTGGGTGTAATTTGTTTGCGTTGATTGCATGTTTGTAGAGTTCCCCGCAATACAATGATTATTTCCTTAGCGCAGTGTCTTTAAGAAAACATTTTTTTATTCGATGTTTGCAGATGATAAACTTTTTATTTGCTTAATCCAGTGATTGAGCTTGGTATTTAGCTTCATTATTTAATACGCTAGATCAAAGAAGCAGCATATATGACAATATACAATTTTGAATAGTTAAAAATCCCAAAAGAGGTGCTCAGGTATATTCTTGAATCTTATTGTGCATTACCGGTATAATTATAATGACAACCACCCTTTTTTTTTTGTTGCGGTGGACTATGGACATGGTCTCGCCCCGCCAAGTCGGCCCGGGGTGAACCGATCTTTGTCTTCGGGGGCCTAATGGCACCACCCTTGAGGCATTCGCGTACTATAACAAATTAAGATTAACCTAAACCATGAAGTTATACTAAAACATCCATATAATAGATAATCATTTAAGGTTTCATTTTTTATTTAAATCTGTAAAAAAAGAAAAATATTCGTGTCTTTCTTTGAAAGTCCTTCGAATAAATTCGGTACTCCAGATTTACTGTCGAATCAAATCGACTACGTGACGGCAAGATTGATGACCAAATCTCAACCAACACTCAGGTATGCGCGATTGAGAATATCTCGAATTTTCACCTGAATGACCTAGCGTTTAAGCGAGGGTATTTCACATAATAAAAAGTACCCTTTTAGTCAGCCACGTTCAATATCTACAGATCAGATTTAGGATTTCTTTTGTAATCTAATGGATAGAATTAACTAATTCGTGTAAGTTAATTGAATTAATCAAATTTCACTAATTTAATGAAATAATAATCTTTGTAACATACGTGGTTACATCTATGTGATAAAAAAGAGTACTATCTTCTTTTTAAAAATTTCAACCTAATTTTTAACCGATTTCAAATAGGTTGACGTTCTATTTATGACTTGGGGATGATTGACTTATCTTAAAAAAGTAATTAAATTACTTTTCTGTGACAAAGGAGATCCTTGATATTTGCCGGTTGCCCTTAGGTAGGCGTACCTACCTACCTCTGGTTATGAGTCAAATTTTGAAAAGGTTCTTATATGATGCGTGTACGAAGCAAGGTAAGAGTGAGTGAGTGAAATATGGTATAGTATTATGTGATCTAACGTGCATGCAATACGGAAATTTGAAAGATTGGAAATCTTTCCCCAATTACATTTTTTTTAAATAGTATACATACCTAAATAAAAGTAATCATAAATATATTCATTTCCGTATAGTGACGGAGTAAGAATACTATTCACCACCCCATATCTTACCCGTGGGTGATCATACGAGATGACTAAGGGATATAAAACGCATATAACATCTATGCGAGAGAAGGAAACTCGAAACAAAAACCTATACCAACACGTCTGACCAACGCGGTATAGTAGGTTAATCCATCCCACTACAGAAGAGGCCCGAGCCCAACAGTGGGACGTTTATGGGCTGTGATGATGATGTGATGAATAAATATATTCAGCTTATTAAATAGCAAACTAAATTAGTGCAAAAATTTTACTACAAAATTTTATATAGAGTAAGAACGCGAACGTAAAATATATATTATATATATATATATATATATATATATATATATATAAGACAAATTAATTACCGTAATGAATACTCAAATAATAAAGCTGGAAATATGAAGCTTATTAATTAGGAATACCAACAATTTTAATTAATTATAAGTTATGTCGGTATATGTTGTGAATATGTTACGGAGACAATTACTTATTATATTTAATATTAAGAGATAAATTAGATGTTAATATACCTATCATCTTATGTTTTTCTTCTACAAGAGGAAGCAGCAATAAATGTTTATCATTATCATTCTCCTGCTCTTACACCAATTACTCGGGGTCGACGCAATTTGAAATAGAAGAGAAGTACTCTTCCATCTGTAAGGTGGCCAATCATAAAGCTTATTGCCAATAACTATTACAATATGTTATTGGCAATAAGCTTTATGATTGGCCACCTGGGTGATATCAACACTTTTGGGAATGTAATTGTTGATCAAACGGCATAAACTGGAGTTGACCTAGGTCGATGTGGAGCTGTTAGTTGTCTTTTTTCTTAGCCGGTGGGCGAATTAAGATAAGGTGGAGGATTTTAGTGGGTATTCGAATTTTACCAGAAGAGTGTTAATACCTACTCACTTGGTTAATCCCTCAGCTAATTTCTACGACTACTACGGGCTAGTGTGAGCAATAATGACATGTTATATTCATAACCCTTCGTCACACGGGTAATATTTTACATACTTATATTTAATATCCATCCAGTTAGGTCAAGTACACTTATATCCAAAAACACTTTGCCTAAGCTGAACAGTTGTTAACCTATTTCATAGAGCTCTCCATATTTCCGCGGCAATGCCGTAGCGACCGTTGAATGTAAATCCTCGATGCTCAATTGCTCGTACCTGCCCTTATTTCAATAGAAATAAAAAATAACACATTTTTCATCTGGTGGTTTCTTTACGAACTAAATTGAGGTATTTTTATTTACTTATTATTTTAAATATCGAATTTATGCTACAGGATTCTTTAAGTAATAAACAATAATTAATAAATTTGTAACAGGCAGGAAACAGCTGGATACAGGTGGCACAGGACCTTTTTTGAATGGCATTCTACTGGGGAGGCCTATGTCCAGCTATGGATGTTTACGGGCTGATGGATCGATGATGGACGAAAGAAAGAGGTAATTTGAGTAATGTAAATATTCTAGGATATATCAAATAGCCACCGAAGTTAAAAATCGGTTCCCGGGGGCCCGCTCGCACGGCGAAGAGAGAGGATTTTACGGTGGGTCTATGGGGTCACGCGCCGCCTTCTCCGTGGCCCCGAACCGATCTGGCGGGGCGAGACGCATCCATAGTCCACCACAAAAAAAAAAGGGATATATCAAATAAAAAGGTCTTATTTTGTGGTTGTTTAAAAATGTTTCAAGTAAATGCAATTAATAATATATGATATATTATGATATATTTCTATGTGGTGACGGAGTAAGCATACAATTCACTACGCCCTATCGTACCCGTGAATGATCACAAAATACGACTAAGGGATATAAAACGTATATCGCCTCTTTGCTTCAATAACGTGTTATCTTGAAAATTAAATATTAGAAGAGTCTTTTTCAAGTGTCAAAAAATAATTGTTTCGCAATCAATATTTTTTTATCGTAAATCTGAAAATAGTTAAATCATAGATGATTAATTTATAGAATAAAGAAATAATTAAAATCATAGATTTATGTATAATTTTTTTTTTAAACTTGAAAATACTCCGCTAAAATTTAATTTTCAAGATTTTTTTTTTGGTTGGGTTATGGTCGGCGCACTCCTCGCACCACTCCGTCCGGGGCGACAGAGGGATTTTCAAGGAATTTTCAAGATAACACATTATTGAACCAAAGAGGCGATATAACATCTATTTAAATGAAGGCAATCTCGAAAGAAAACCCTACCACCACGTCTGACCAGCATGGTAAAGTAGGTTAACATCCTTCCCATTATAGAGGAGTCAAGCCCAACAGTGGGACATATATGAGCTGAGGTGATATTATTTTAATTTTCGATCTATGATAAATCAGGATATCGTTTACCAAATTCATTTCTAATAAAATGGGTTACTAGTTTACAAAATTACAAGAAAAATCTTAATAATATATGCTTCAGTTATAAAAAAAATCTAAACAACAAGATACTATATTCACAAATCTTTTTTTTTTAGACGTAGGAAAGTATGCTTACAGCCAAATGATCTCGCTGGATATTCGTGTCCGTCTCAAAATAGATCTAAAATAGGTCATCGAACGTTGTCAAATGGAAACCGCGAGTTTCAAAACGACCAAAATAATTAATTAGTTCATAAATTGATTTAGTTTCAATAGTGTTTTGTCGATGCTAAAGATATTAATAATGAAGTTAATTCCGTATCGTTTTAGTATGGAATATATAAGCTAAATGATCATAAATTATACAGAAGTGAGTTATCACAGACTATAAAAGTTTATAACGAATACTGCCATCATAGCATTTACTACTACCAAACTTAATCAATTTGCCTTTCTAGTCTATGCTTCTAAATTAAGTTACCATTAAGTTTATGGAACGACTATCATTTTAATGTCGCAACCCAAAGAAATAATAATATTCTAGAATTAGACTTAATCTCAGTATATTTGAGGCAACTCATTCTCTGTAATAACTATCAAAGATCTTTGTGCGGGGAATCGTTGACTCGACATGCCGGGAAGGAATTTCAAACATTTTGAATAATATATACTTCAGAGCTCTTCCAAGCAAGTCCACAAGTTTCTTCTACAATGTTATCCTTTACCAATATACTGTCAAGATGATTTTTTATCACAGCACAATCATCATCGTCATCTCAGCTCATATAGGTACTGTCCCACTACTGGGCTCGAGCCTTCTCTATCATCATCATCATCACAGCCCATAAATGTCCCACTGTTGGGCTCGGGCCTCCTCCGTAATGGGAGTGAAATTAACCTACTATACCGCGCTGGTCAGACGTGTTGGTATAGGGTTTTGTTTCGAGTTTTCCTTCTCTCGTATAAATGTTATATGCGTTTTATATCTCTTAGTCGTCTCGTACGATCACCCAAAGGTCAGATATGGGGTGGTGAATAGTATTCTTACTCCGTTACCACATGGAAACGGCCTTCTACATAATGAGTTGTAACAATTGACCCACTATACCACGCTTTTTTCTTCTCTTGCATAGATGTTATATGCGTTTTATATCCCTTAGTTGTCTCTTACGATCACTCACTGGTGGGGAATGGTATTCTTACTCTGACACCACACGGATTGTAAGATCATGGAATAATATATATTACATAATATATATTCTCATATTCTAACAATATTTTTAAATGTAATTAATAACGATACGTTTCCTTTTACTTAAGGATTTAAAAAAAAATGTGGTTATATAAAGACCCGGTTGCGTGGCACGTAACAATTATTTTTGCGGGTACAATACATTCGAAATAAACGTTGAAGATTATATGTCAGTGTGCTACAAATTTAATAAGAACGATTTCTTTTTTTTTTTAAATATTTTTAGAAAAAAGGGGTTGTTTAATTTTAGGAAGAAGCGGATGTTTACTTTTTAACGTTTAACACTAGAAAGACGGGAGCAGTCATTTGACTGCAATTTGAATTTAAACGTTGATTAATTCAAAAACCATTTGAGTTAATGTATTGAAACTTTGTGACTTTTATTAATACACTCATTTGCAAAAAAAACGGGCACCTAAGCAATGAACCATTTCAAATGTTAATATTTCTTTGTTTGATAATTATAGGTAGTTTTATCCACACAATTTGGTAAATTAATAAGAAAATAATCGTTTTCATCAGTATTTCATAAAATTTAGATACAATTTATGGGAAATAATGCTAAACCTCGCTAGTAGTGTATATTCGCTAGTAGTGCTCATGAAGTAAAAATAAAAAAGTTTTTTTGTTTGTTTTTCTTTAATAAAGTAAAAGCAGATAAATGTTTAGTATCGAGTGTGACCCCCTCTAGCTAAAATCACAGCTTGAATTCGTCTGGGCATGCTAGCGAGTATATCCCGGATACTTGCTTGCGGAATACGTTCCCTCGAACGAATCACATTCTTCAGCTCTCTGATGGTCTGCGGAGCCGGGTGTACTGATCTCACACGCCGTTTCAGAACGTCCCAGACATGCTCTATGGGATTGAGGTCGGGACTTCGAGCTGGCCAATCCAAACGACGAATGCCGACCTCTTGCACATACGCATTAACATCGCGGGATCGGTGGGCGCGAGCATTGTCGTCCATAAAAATCGAGTCTTCACCTAGAGCGGCCAATGCGGGTTGTGCATGAGAAATTAGAACTTCCGTTATGTATCGATGCCCAGTCAGTGAGCCGTTTTCAATGAAGACTAACTCTGTACGATCCATTGAATTTATTCCTGCCCAAAACATAACAGAGCCCCCACCATAAGGTGTGATTTCTTCGAAACATGCCTCTGCAAAGCGTTCTCCTTGTCTTCTTAGCACTCGCCGACGTCGATCTTCACCGAACAGAGATATCCTGGCTTCATCAGAGAACAAAACCCTATTCCAATCGTCTTGAGTCCATGATTCACAATTTCTAGCGAACCTAAGCCTGTGAACTCTGTGCTCACGGAGTAATTTGGGGCCGCGGGCCGGGCGGTGACTGCGTATATTGGCAGCGAGAAGCCTCCTCCTGACCGTCCATAGACTAATATGCACATTTCTTACTTCTTGGAGGTTGTTCTTAAGATCCACATACGAAGATTTGCGATTTCTCAATGCGCGACTCACAAGAAAACGATCATCCCGTGGTTGGGTACATGGTTTTCTTCCAGAACCAGGCCTTCTCTCGACTGAACCAGTCTCCTGATATCGCTGCCAGGTCCTTTGGACTGTCGAGCGACTAACATTTAGCCTCCTAGCCACGAAACATTGGCTGCAACCCTCTTCAAGCAGCGCGATAATTTTGGTAGCTTTTACCACTTTATCTACCATTTTTGATACAGCCAAACAGCATTAAATAAAGCTTTGACAGTCAAGGATATGAAATTAATCGATAAAGATTGAATAAAAGTTATGAAAGTCGATGTTAACTTCTGGAACTTCGCGCCAAAAATGTAGGATAAAAAGGGGTTTTCTGTAAAAATGAACATCAAATGAAAAATTGAATTTAGAACGTACTTTTTTAAATACCACAGCATTTTTAAAACCGGCCAGTAACGTGTACAAACGATTGAAACCTTTTTGGTATTGTATCTTTTTAAATATGAATGAAAATCAAAACCGCCCGTTTTTTTTGCAAATGAGTTTATTAGTAGTTAAATAAAACGATGTATGAAACTTATTCACATCACTTTTGTTTATTATTTAAAATATTGATATACCTACAAAGACGGCGGCAGTCATTTGACCGCTGAGATCCGATAAGTGTTTATAATTGTAAAATCTGGTGATGGAGTAAGAATACAATTCACCATCCCTTATTTTACCCGTGGGTGATCGTAAAAGACGATTTAAGGATATAAAACGTTTATAACATCTATGCAAGAGAAGGAAAACTCGAAATAAAACTCTATACCAACACATCTGATCAGGGTGGTCAATATACCCTCCATTATGGAGGAGGCTCGAGCCCAACAGTGGCACATATATGAGCTGATATGGTGATGATGATGAATTATAACGTGAGAGGGTAGAACATAAAAGTAGGTATGCTTATCAGTTGTTTGTAGTTTGTTAGTCAAAGGAGTCAGTATAGTTTCGACTGCCTGTAAATTTAGTCGAAATTATTGTAAGTAATCTGTGCACAATGTCTTGAAGGGTTTGGGATAATGAAATACTTTCATTCTTACAAAACATTCAAGAAGTTGAATCGTGTTGTGACTCTGATAGTGCAGAACACGATAATGACGATGATTGTGCGGTACCACTTTTCGGTTCCTCTACGGAAGAAAGGGACCTGGAAGATCACGTATCTCTTGCAACTATACAAAACGTTTACAGTTCGAGTTCTCATGGCTGTGGTCGTAGCCGTACTCGTGGTCGAGGCCGCTGTGGGAGACAGTTCAGATGATTCTGAGCTTCAAGGTCTTATCACTTTTACGGACGGTACCTCGTGTCATTTGAAATAAAAACCCTGAAATCTGATAGATATATACTCACAATTTATCAAGGAAAACGAAAACAAGAACATTTTATTGTTTAGCATATTACATGATAATGTTGAAATAGATTCTAATCACCCTAAGAAAAAGCCGAAACTATGACTTTTACAATGCTACCAAGTACGGCGTGGATGTGACTGACCAGATGGCAAAAGAATATAGTGTCAAAACAGCATTTCGAAGGTAGCCTTTACAAGTTTTTTTCAATATATTAGACCTAGCAAGGATAAATTCTTTTATTTTGTATAAGAAAATGTCAGGTACCAACATAAAACCAAGTAATTTCATATTGAGTTTAGCAAGTGAACTTAGTGAAAAGTAGAGATAGAAACCGGACTTTCTGGAACCCAACAGTTGCATGAAGAGTCTATACCTCCTATTAATTGATTTTCTACTCAAAATCCGGCAACTCAGAAAAGGCGAGAATGTTACGTACAAATGTGCAAAAATAAAACTAATAAAGTATGTGACACTTATAAAAGCCACTTTGCGGCTCTTGTAACGTAAACAAAATGTTAAAATGCAAAAATTGTCTATAAATATTATATTAATCATATATTAAACCCTGTTTTATTACTATAGTTACCATTATTAACACTTAAAATAAAATAAAAAAAATAATAAATTGGAGGAGTCATTTGACCGGTCGCCGTCTTTGTAGGTAGATAGATTTTCCCGTCTTTCTAGTGTTAAAAGATCCAAAGGAAGAAAAAGGAACTTAGGTACTTTGGTATATATATTTCTTATTATAGAACTTTCATTTTATTTTTATGATCAATATTTTAATGAAAGATTCTTATTGACAATAGTAATTAATTATCAGTCTTTCTGCTACCTTATATCAATGGTAAACCTACCACATAATTATTTACTACTATAAATATGAAATATATAGTAATACGGTTAAAAACTTATTTAAATAGAATGTATTTTAAATGTTCAATAATTGGCAATAACATATTATGCATTAAATTTTAATACAACATTTTTAGAATTAAAAGTCTTCTAGTAATTGGTTGATTAGACATTCCGTGTGGTGACGAAGTAAGAATATAGTTCACCACCCCTGATATTACCCGTGGGTGATCGTAAGAACGACTAAGGGATATAAAACGCATATAACATATATGCAAGAGAATGAAAACTCCAAATAAAACCCTATACCAACACGCCTGACCAGCGTGGTATAGTAGGTCAATTTCCCTCCCATTATGGAGGAGGCTCCAACCCAACAGTGGGATTATTGCATATTTCTAAACTCTGTAACATTTTTTTTTAACTTTTAACATTATATTTAATTTAAAATTCCATGCTAAAATATAAAAAAATATAAGTATAAAATAATGTTATATTCAAATTATTCCAGTAATTTTATTATAATATAAATTTGTTTGTATTCTAGAACAGTACAAAAACCACAAACCAGCTAATTAAATCGTCCTGTCGTTCAAGAAACGAATCTTCTTGTATACATAAATACGTTTCACAACTTTCCGTTCTGAAATACAGTTCAACTGGTGTAATAATTTATTCATGAACTCACTTTCCACTGAATGAATAGCTCTAACGCGTGGGTTGTGCCTTTGCGTTACGTCTATAAACACAGAGCAGAAAAGTAACTGTTACCCTAGATTTCGATTTTTGAACTACAAATTAAGAATCATTTAATTTAATTTTTTTTTCAGGGTTGCCAGTATCTGACTGACTTTTGCTAGGTATTTATTAAATAAGTAGATTGAATGTACTTTAACTTTATGGTACAATTGAATATAGGTTATTTTATG
Organism: Lymantria monacha; assembly: GCA_905163515.2. NCBI lineage: Eukaryota > Metazoa > Arthropoda > Insecta > Lepidoptera > Erebidae > Lymantria > Lymantria monacha. The sequence continues at coordinate 28,151,015 of LR991090.1, read as the reverse complement.
CGAAACAACTCTCATTATCTTGATCTTATACCATTCACTTGGGGTTGGCGCAATATGTACTCCTCTTCCATCATACATATTGCAAAAGTTATTAGCAATAGTTTTACGACCGGCTGCCTACCTGACAGCCCTCTTTGGTGAATGTTATTGTTGACCAGATGGCTTTTTTTTTGCGGTGGGCTACGATCGGCGCACTCCTCGCACCACTCCGTCCGGGGCGACAGAGGGGCGTAAGCACACACACCCGTAACCCACCCGTGAACCTCGCCTTCGTCGTTGGACCGGCCACCGGAGCAGCGTGAACTTATCGTCAGTGGTCGGACCAGATGGCTTCAGATAGAGTTGGTCCAGGTCAATGTAAAGCTCTTAGACTTCTTTTACGATATTCACGAGCAAAGTAAGGCTTGGCAGTATTCGTAGCTTACACAGTAATAAAATACACATTGCATTTTAAGTGCGTACTAAATAATATGTATTGTTTTTTATTATGTTAATTTGTGATCTTTAATAATTATTAAAAAATAAAACCTATTAAATACTCAGAGGGGTATATGAATATTATACAAAATTTTCATTCATGAAAAATTCGCGTCTCGTATTTGTCACCAATATCTACATACTTGAATTCACCGACATATTTTCTCGACTTCAATCGATGAAATGTCTTTGATATTAATGACGTTCTATTTTTGAATAAACTTCTTCAAAACGGTTTGTTTATTGAATTTACGAAAATAACTGTGAAGAGAAACTTAGAAATTTAAAATAAATCGATTGATCAAAATATTCACTTTAATAATAGCAATCGATTAAAATGTGAAGAAATTATAATTATAACTATATCTTTTAAACGCAACTAACCAGATTGAATCTCGCCTTTTATTTATTTGTGAGTCATTGAAAATATAAGTGAATTATTTCACTAAATTGTTCGTAATTAACTTTCTGGTATTACAAAGTTCCATAAACGATATTATCACTCACCTATCGGGTGTGCCTGCTCGTTTGTCAACATCGGCAATAAAAAAAAATATTACCTTTATGTAAATAATCTTAGTAAAAACAAACTTGCTTTTTCATATTACCTTACATAAAAGAAACTTGTATTACGGGTTTTAAATAAAATCTTACTTACGGGTGTCGTACAAATTGTCTGGTTTAAAAATAATCTACTATAGTATATAATGATAAATCTTTCATCTGAATTTAATCCAGACTTTCTAGCATAATTACCTAACAAATATTTATCAAACTCTTCACATTTAATAATAATAGTAAGATAAATAAATTATACAGTACTTTAGTGACCCTGTAAAGGTAGCTAACATTGTCAGTAACACTCATTATATTCTACCGGGTCAACGAGCCAAGAGAGGTCAGTTTGAACCTACAACTTGTTATAGATGCTCCAATTCCAACTCACGCAGACTCTGCTGTTCACTCAGTTTGAATATTCAACAGAAGTAACGCTAGCGGGCTCTTTGAAATAAGGTTGTTCCATTTTACAAAATAGAAAACGCAAAATATTTTTAAAACTCAAATGAAAATAATTTTTAAAATTCTTACATTTTGTATAATAATTTTATTATACAGTTTATAACCATGGCTTTCTTAATTATATAACCATCATTAAATGCATTAAACTTACTGCAATAGCGTATATCTTTCGTAGACCTACCCATAGCTACTTGAAAAATACTAAGTATTTAATATATGACAATAAAAAGCGAAGAAATGTTACAGTTACCTGATGTAATCTAGAAAAGTCCTACTCTAGTTTAGTCCAGAAAAGTCTTACACACACTAAAAAGTAAAACAATACTACGTTTAAAAAAACCGACTTCAAATACTAAAAATAATAAAATAACTTAATATATATATATTGATAGGTTTGAAATCGGTACCAAGCCCTAAACAAAATTAAAACAGTTTACTTACTATAATGAAATTCGTCATCATTATCATCACAGCTCATATATGTACCACTGTTGGGCTCGGGCCTCCTCTGTAATGGGAGGGAAATTAATGAAATTTCTACACTAAAAATACCGACACCAGCATTATATTATATGGTATTCACCACCCCTTTTAATAGTTAGGCTTGTGAGCTGTTCTTTAGTTCTTAATTATTTTTCTGTGTGAGCCAGAGTTAGCGAGTAAGAATACAAAGTCTTACTATTTTTTTTCTCTTGACGTAATCTGATAAAGCTACTGCCAGAGAAAGGAAATGTAAATAAAAATCTACATCAAACTTTCTGTTCAACGTGGAAATCTTTCAACAATTGTAGGTAATCTGAAAGTTAGATATGACTGGAATGAAAGATTTTTTTCAAATAACTGTAGTCATTTAGACGACTCAAAAGCTTTTTTAATTTGTTTTGGTTCATCGAAGTAACGATACACAGCAATACGCTGTGATAGTTGTTATATTATCCATCCTAGAACTTAACCTAGTAAATAGAACTCATCATTCTCCTACTCTTATCCAGATTGCTTGGGGTCGATACAATATGTACTCTTCTTTCATAGTACATATAGTATAAGTTATTGGCAATAGTATTATGACTGGCGGCCTGCCAGACGTCAACCCTTCTTGGGAATATAATTCTTGACCAAACGGCATTAAATGGAGTTGGTCCAGGTCGTTATAAGGCTCTTAGTCGCCTTTTGCGACATCTACGAGCAAAGAAAGGGTTGGTAGTATTCGTAGCCGCTACCACACAGCTAGTAAATAGAACTTTGAATTCAAAACAATATATCAGTCAAATAAGTAATTCTGGTATGAAAAGATCATAAAAAGACCAGTCTTAAATAAAATGTTTTGTTATCATCATCAATAATCCTATTTGTCACAACGGGGAAAAATATGGATCTTCATACTTTTTTTTTTACATTCATGAGTATTTCTTATATTTCTGAAAATGCCCACAGAACTTTAACCTCACCATATTTCTACATGTAAAATCTAACCCTCGTAATAAGAAGTGTATCTATTAGCAACTAACAGGCACAATTCCATATTTTATGTTCATGCTGACATTTTATTGATAAAATATCCAATAATATATATATATATATATATATATATATATATATATATATATATATATATATATATATATTAATAAATATCAAAGTTCAAATTCTCTCAGTTTAAATGATAGATCTAAATTCAGACAGAATGATATCAAATATTTCTAATACTATTATGTTCAAATTATTAACGTAAGTATTCAAAATGCTTTACTAATTCCAATCAATCAAATCCAGTCTTTCTAATATAAATATATTAAATATTTACGGCTACAGAAATAATATTGACAGACTAAATTACATTTAGTAAATTATTCATTCGGTAACACGACCCGACTACCCACGGCCCGATGGGAAATCAAATTATTTTCCTCTAATAAACATCACGGAGCTTTTACCATTGGCAGGTGGTTTGCATAGGTACAGCTAAATAAATTTGATAAGAGATATAGGTCAGACAGTATACTTATAAAATGGACAGTCAAATTCACAATAGAAATATGCAAACGCTCAAATTTCAATTTACAAATAGTTAAAACTAATAATATGTTTTCAGATTAAAATAACCTTCTCTAATATTCTCTAATAATTTTTCTCTTGTTTAATAAATTGTTATTTCATTAGTATTTCTTGTTATTTCGTTGATATTTCTTTTTCTATGGCATGGGAATAAAATACAACGGTTACCCAACCCTTCCTATGCTGATAAATCGATTCAGAGATCGGCATTCTCCTGCTCTTAACCCAATTAGTTGGGGTCGACGCAATGTGTACCTACTCGTACATATAGCAAAGTTATTACCAATAATTTTATGACCTGCGAGACGCCAACTCTCCTTGGGAATGTATTTATTGATCAAATGGCATCAGGTGGAGCTGGCCTAGGTCGGTATAAGGCTCTTAGTAGTCTTTTACAACATCCACGAGCAAAGTAAGGGTTAATATTTATTTTCGTAGCCGCTACCACATAGCACCATAAAAATCGATTCGGAGATATAGGTAGATAATTATTTTCGGAGTATGAGGAATATGTATCGACGGAGTAAGATAATAATTCACCATGCCTCTATTAGGCGACTAAGGAATATAATATGTATATATCATATATACACGAAAAAAAGAAAAAATATGTCTACTTGTCTGACCAGCGTGGTATACTAAATGAATTTCCCTCTTATTATAGAGGTAGCTCGGGCTTTAGTTATGAATGTATTTGAGATGTGATGATTATACTGATGAAGATGATACATAATTACACAATACAATGAAATATCATATCTTAATAGATCCAAAAATACACTATCTTTTCAGACGTATAAAATTCTGATTTTATATTAGAATCCAAAGCAGTTAATATCTTGCGTATACAAATAAAATAAATGTCTGTGAATTTCATTTCAATCCATCGCGCGTTTAACCGAAAATCTTTCACTAAATCGTCAAGGTAATCTTCAAGGTGAGCGGTTATATCATCCTTCAAGCAAAATGACTTGGTTAATATATCTAGATCAAGTTACTGAGTACCTTTGAAACGTGAGTTATGAGATAAGAAATGTAATATCATGTATCGATCACTGCTTTGTATTCGTGACAAAGGATCCATAACAAAAGCCTCTTCTAACATATTTCTGTATGATTACAAGGAAATAATAACTGATATTACATTTTTATGTAAAAACTTCGTATTACGATGTTAATTTATGTTAATCTCCGAAATTACTTCAAACATTCCTAACCGAAGTCCACTGTTAGGTTTAGGATTCGCCACGAAAATATCAAGCTGAACGCTGCTGCAAATTCTATATTGATCATCTTAAGATGCTTAACTGATTTTAATAAAGTTTTGGATATAGCTTCATCATCATAGCCCACACACGTCCCACTCTTGGGCTCGGGCCTCCTCCGTAATGGGAGGGCAATCAACCTACTATGCCGCGCTGTCAAACGTGTCGGTATAGAGTTGTGTTTCTAGTTTTCCTTTTCTTGCATAAATGTTATATGCGTTTTATATCCCATAGTCGTCTCGTACGATCACCCACGGATAAGGTAAGGTGGTGAATTGTATTCTTACTCCGTCACCACACGGATAATATATAACTTAAGGGAAAACAAAAAATTCAGAAATAGATTGTTATTTTCTAACGATCCAAAATATATATTATGTACTCGTAAACTGATTTTATGCAAGGATAAAACTTTTTTCTTGCAGCTATCCGCTATATTTTTAAATCACAAGATTCGTAAAATGATATCTGATATGTACGCAAGTATTACAAATTCCCGCCTCAGGGGGCTGTTCGACGCGTGTTTAGCGTCCGGGCGGTTCCCTGGGTGCTGGAAGGAGGGGAGGCTGGTGCTCCTGCCGAAGCCGGGACGGTCTCCAGAGTTGGCCTCGGCCTACAGGCCTATCGTGCTGCTCGACGATGCGGGCAAGCTATTGGAGAGGGTGCTGGCTGCCCGCATCGAGCGGCACCTCGTTGGCACGGGGCCCGATCTGTCGGACGCCCAGTTTGGGTTCAGGAGGGGTCGTTCGACGATCGCGGCTCTGCTGCGCCTGAGGGCCGTGGCGACTGAGGCCGTCGCCGGCGGAGGAGTGCTGTTGGTGGTGTCCCTGGACATCGCCAACGCATTCAATAGTCTGCCATTTAGCTGCATCAGGGAGGCGCTCCGATACCACGGAGTGCCAGTTTACCTGAGGCGGCTAGTGGCAGACTATCTGGAGGGGCGCAGCGTCCTCTACACCAACCGAGTAGGGGACGTTGTGCGAACGCCCATGACGTGCGGTGTCCCACAGGGGTCGGTCCTTGGACCCACCCTGTGGAACATCGGCTACGACTGGGCGTTGAGAGGGAGCCTCCCACCCGGGCTGGGCGTGATCTGTTACGCCGACGACACGCTCGTCACAGCCCGCGGTGGGACGCTGGAGGAGGCGGCAGGCCTGGCGACTCTCGGCACCGAAGAGATCGTCAGGCGGATCGAGGCGCTGGGGTTGAGGGTGGCCCTGGACAAGACGGAGGCCCTCTTGTTCCATGGGCCCCGCATGGGCCCTCCCATCGGCGTTTCGATCACCGTCAATTCGGTTGACATCAGCATCCGGGCCCATATGAGGTATTTGGGCCTGGTGCTCGACGGGCATTGGTGGTTTCGGGAGCATTTCCGCAGGCTCGCTCCGCGGCTCGTCGGCGCGGCGTCCGCCCTTTCATGGCTAATGCCGAATGTGGGCGGACCGAGCGCTACGTGCCGACAGCTGTACACGGGGGTCGTCCGGTCGATGGCCCTGTACGGCGCACCGGTGTGGGCGGGGTCCCTGACCGTCCGACTCAGGGCTCTTCTGTGGCGACCACAGAGGGCCATGGCGGTCAGGGCTGTACGCGGGTACCGCACGGTGGCGACGGAGGCAGCGTGCCTGTTGGCCGGGAGTCCCCCGTGGGACCTGGAGGCGGAAATGCTCGCCGATTTGTATCGGCGGGTGTCGGGGGTGCGCGCGGAGGGCGGTGTGGTCTCTTTGAGGGAACTCACCGCCTGGCGCGTTGACGCCCGCCTAGATGTCATTGCCCGTTGGGCAGTCCGGCTGGAGAGGCCTCGGTTCGGTGTGCGGACCGTAGAGGCCTTCCGGCCGGTGCTGATGCAGTGGTTGGAACGGCGGCACGGGGTGCTCTCCTTCCGACTGGTGCAGGTTTTGACGGGGCATGGATGCTTCGCCAAATACCTGCACAAGGTCGTTAGGAGGGAGAGTACACCGTCCTGCCACCACTGCGATTGCGACGAAGACACGGCGCAGCATACGCTCGAGGTTTGTGCCGCTTGGGCAGAGCAGCGTCGTGAACTCGTCGCAATCATCGGTGCCGACCTGACGCTGCCGACCATCGCCAGGGCGATGCTCGACAGCGTCAGGAACTGGGACGCGGTCGCAACCTTCTGCGAGGCAGTAGTCTCGCGGAAGGAGGCGGCGGAGCGCGTGCGCGAGGAGCGTCTCCTCGACGGCGCGAGCCGCCGCCGGCGACTGGGGCGGCGCAGGCGCGATTACCTGCGCCTGATGCCGCCCTAGCCGAGGCCGCGGGTGACTGGATCGGGGAATTAGTCCGTCACCCACCGAGAGGCCGACCGCGTGAGGAAAGACAGACATCCTACCCGAGGGGGGGATGTCGGTCGAGGAGAGGGTACTCCTCAGGGGTATTCCGTCGGGCCGACCACTGACGTCAAGTCACTCTGCTCCGGTGGTCGGCCCAACGACGAAGGCGACGTCACGGGTGGGTTACGGGTGTGCGCGCTTACGCCCCTCTGTCACCCCGGATGGAGTGGTGCGAGGAGTGCGCCGACCGTAGCCCACCCCCCAAAAAAAAAAAAAAAAAAAAGTATTACAAATTTGAAATAAAACTATTTTTATGGATTCTATCGCGTTTGTAGTTGATTTTTAATTGCTCGAAGTTTCGAATACTTTACGGCGTCCATGGATACGGGAGGACCTCCCGTAAATATAAACGCTGTAGAGTGTAGAATCTGTAAAAATTATTTTATTTCAAAAGATTCGTATATATTAATTATATTGAAAAAAACTTAGTAATAATTTTGTTGCCCATACGAGTGAAATCAGGAGCAAAGTTAATTTTATATAACTCAGAAATGCCCAAGAAGTTTATTACTTAGAAAATTTCCTTATCAAATTTCACAATTAACATTCTAAAGAGACCACGGGTTGACTTGCGTAAGTTAACAAGCCAACAGTTTTGGAAGGCTGTGAATTATTAAAACTTCATTAGAAGCAGGGTGGTAACGAAATTTTGTAGTATAACTTTGGCCTGCTTCTGTTTTACCCCGTTAACTACTCTTTGCCGAATTTCATTTTCTCTTGTCCAAGTTCGGAGTTTGTAGGAATTTAAATGTCGTTTATAAGCCGAAATAAATAGGGCATGAAATTTAACCATCCTTCGTCATTATAATGAACCTATTACTACCCATTATTACTGTATACATAAATGTGATCTCTACGGAAAATCTGTGGAGTTAGGCTGATCGATCGCATTCGTAACGACGACGTAAGAGAGCGAGTAGGTATGAAAGAGAGTATTGGTGTAAAGATGCGAAAGGGAATGCTCCGATGGTTCGGACATGTGGAAAGAATGCCGAACGAACGTCTGGTTAAGAAGATATACAATGCGAAAGTGAAAGGATGTAGGTACTAGGGGAGACCGAGACTAACCTACCTAGACCAGATCGGTCATGTTCTGAAGGAAGGTGGAGTCGAGAGTCTCCGAAACCGGCGAGCGTGTATGAAGAGAATTATGAATGTTGAGGAAGCGAGTGAAGTATGCAAGGATAGAGTTCTCTAGCACTCTGTTCTCTCTGCCTACCCTGCAAAGGACATGGCGTGATGGTATGTATGTATTACTGTATGTGGCTGGCTTTGTATTATATTTTATAGATCTTAAAATTTTAGAGAGTATCTCTGAAAGTTCAAGGCTTCTTTTAATATTTTCTTCATCTTCAAAAGAAAGCAGCGTTATTGAGGAGTGATTTCTGAGTATAGGGATGCATTAACTGACACTCAGAATTCTCAGTACGGTACTTAGAGAACACACCTTTTAATTTATCAAAAACTTCTAACCCTTTACTCGTTGGTATAGTAAAAGAGAACTAAGATTTTAACATCGACCTGGGCTAACTCTATCTAATGCCGTATAGACAACAATTAAATTTCTAAGGAGGGACAGCCTCAGGCAAATGGCCGATCTTAAAACTAAACAATTACAATATCTACGATGGAAAAAGAGTACTAAAATATTACGTCGACTCCAAGTAATCGGACTAATCGGAATAATAGTGGTAGGACCACGTTGTTGACAGTTCTCTGTCAGCAGCCGCGGGCCGGTCCGTCCGGGGTAGTACCACACTCTCGCAGAAGATCGACATATGAGTAATGGCAACGTGCTATTGCGCTTCGTTTGGTGAGCGAGAGAGCCGGAAGCCCAATAGGGTAGGTTTGGGATTTATATTGGTAGGCAGCGGCGTAGTTATACCCTTGGTATTGCAAAGTTCCATGGGCGGCAGTGACACTTATCATCAGGTGTGCTGCTTGCTCGTTTGCCACGATTAGCAATAAAAAAAAACTAAGAGCATTTTATTAATCCAACTATGTGCCAAATTATATCTAAATTCGTTCAACTGTTCTAGCATGACAGTCATAGGGATCCACCGACGTATCTCAGCCTATATAATATTAGTAAGATTAAATTTTGAATTACAATTTTTTCTGTACTTTAGAGCTAAACTAAAACTTCATAGAAACCTGTTTGTGTAAAGTTTTAATAGAACCAATGTTATGGAACACGCATGGGGTTCTTGACTCAGAGTGTATGTTAAAATCCCAGTTCTGACTGTTATAAACATCGATAGTAATCAATATAGGGTAAGAGTAGGAGAATGATGATTAAATGCTAAAATTCAGTAATTAAAAAATATTTTAAAATAATTTAGAACATCAGTCGGATAGCTGCAATATGATCATATATTTTTTTTAAATACTACACTCCGCACTAAGGAAATAATCCTTGTATTGCCCGTGATTTTATATATATACAATTAACGCAGACAAATTATACACAAACTCAGGACCATTTTTTTGTGGATCGCAAAAGTACTGTCTCGCGTAGGAATCGAACCTACGACACTGACACGTTAGATTGGTATATTAACCATTACGCCATCTATGCAATCGATTTATTTTAGTGTATCTATAATATTAGAATGTATGATATAAGTACAACTGCCAAAATGGCAATGATGGAATACGGTTTCTATAGATTGATTGATGAAAAACTCTCCTACGTTTTAGGTTCCAGTAAATTTACTATCTACAATGATACTTTATTCTAATATAGCTCTATATTTGCTATATAAGATCTATCGAGTCTATAGCCATCGATCTCAATCAATTCCTTACTGCTTTCGCTGATTTTAAACAACATTGGGCATCATTTTTTTTAACTGGCAGCCCGTCATTTATTTTCATAATAAAAGTTGAGTGAAGCTATCTCTATGATAAAATAATTTTATATTAAAAGTCGAGTGAAGCTATCTCTATGATAAGTTCTACATGCTAAATATCAAAAATTTCAAAATAATCTAATATTATACACATCAATTTATTTACTGTATTACTTACGATATGATTATGTGTCGTGACGGAGTAAGAACACAATTCACCATCCTCTATCTTACCCGTGGGTGATCGTAAAAGACAACTAAGGGATATAAAACGCATATAACATCTATGCAAGAGAATGATAACTCGAAACAAAACCCTATTTTTTTTTTTTTTTTTTTTTTTGTGGGTGGGTTACGGTCGGCACACTCCTCGCACCACTCCGTCCGGGGTGACAGAGGGGCGTAAGCACGCGCACCCGTAACCCACACGTGACGTCGCCTTCGTCGTTGGGCCAACCACCGGAGCAGAGTGACTTGACGTCAGTGGTTGGCCCGACGGAATACCCCTGAGGAGTACCCTCTCCTCGACCGACGTCCCCCCCTTTGGGTAGGATGTCGGTCTTAAACAAAACCCTATACCTACACGTTTGACCAGCGTAGTATAGTAGGTCAATTTCCCTCCCATTATGTAGGAGGCTAGATCCCAACAGTGAGACATATATGAGCTGAGATGATGATGATTATGACTTACGATAGGATTCAATTAATGAAGGCATTTAATATCCTCCAAAACTTTTTTAGTTTATTCATTATAAATAAACATATTAAAATCTATTTTCCTCTTGAATTATGAAAGCTAAACTAATATTACTTAATTTACATAAAGAAAAAATAATCAAGATCGAGTATACAGCATAAAAGCTTAATTCGATCTTCTTAGTCGTAGGGTCATAAGATTAATACCCACATAAGTCAATTATTTGGCAGAAAATATAGTGTAAATTAAAAACAAATAAATATCTGAGTTATTTTAATATTATTAACCTTCCTTATTCATTTATTTGCAATATTGGATACTGCAAATAAATGAACAATGAAACAAAGTTAGTATATAAATAGAATCTCTGTTCGATGCAGTGGCGTGTAGTCTTAGAACTATCGAAGATAAGTTTTCGAATTGAAATACTCGGTTGGACAAAAAGTTTTGAGTTTACCAACAAAAATATCATCAAAGGGAAACACAAGTTCTGTAACTAATCCTGTAGATATTGTATTCTATGTTTTCCAGAAACTCACAGAAACAATAGTTTGCCTCTATTAATTGGAGTGAAATCATTCTACAGTTTGAATGTACAGTTATGGTTTACTAGTTTATTAGCTGGTTTTATAGTTTACCTGCGGCTTTATTATTAGGCAAAGCCGTGAGCGGCGGCTATCAAACGTTAACCAGCGTAAATTAATAAAAATGCAAAAGAACTTAACTACAGAATAATGAAATTTCTAATTTGTTACTTAACTTAATTTAAAATTTTAAAATCTTATTTATCTAATCAGTCTTATGAGCGTTACATAAATGAAATATTCTTAAAACTTTACATGACTTTTCGCACATTAAGACATATTTCAAAAATAAATAAATATGAATAGTCTGACATAAATTTACATACATACATATCGTCACGCCATATCCCTTGCAGTGTAGGCAGAGAGAACAGAGTGCCAGAGAACTCTATCCTTGCATACTTCACTCGCTTCCTCAATATTCATAATTCTCTTCATACACGCTCGGCGGTTTCGGAGACTCTTGATTCCACCTTCATTCAGAATGTGACCAATCTGGTCTAGGTAGGTTAGTCTCGATCTCCCCCGATACCTACATCCTTCCACTTTCATATTGTATATCTTCTTAACCAGACATTCGTTCAGCATTCTTTCCACGTGTCCGAACCATCGTAGCATTCCCTTTCGTATCTTTACACCAATACTCTCTTTCATACCTACTCGCCCTCTTACGTCGTCGTTACGAATGCGATCGGTCAGCCTAACCTCACAGATTTTCCGTAGAGATCGCATTTCGACGGCATTAATTTTACTTTCATACTCTTTTTTGTATACCCAACTCTCACTTCCATATAGTAATGTTAGGACAACCACTGCGTTATGTATTGCTATACGTGCCTTCTGGCTGAGGTAGTGGCTACCGAGAAGTTGAAATTAAAATCTACGTTACTAGAATACAGTCAACGAAAAATCTGATTTAAACTAAATTCTGGTAATTTAATTTATTAAATAATAATTATTGAGTGGTTATTGTCTTAAGTATTGTATTGTCTATAGATTCTTTTTAAATAAAAGCATTTTTTTTTAATAATTTTAATATACATTAGTAAATTTTGAAAAACTGTAATGAATTTAGCATAATATTATCTTTAGCTGTATCTTTAAAAATAGTAGTAGATTTTTAACAGTTATATACTGTAGACAGCATATACATAGTAGCATATACAGTAACAGATACATAGTCACTTTCTATAAATTATTAAACTATATGTGTCACAGTAGTAGTATAAAAATTATAGTAATAACTATTATTTGCCCCAAACACGTGTAATATATAAAATAATCTATAAGGAAAATTATTTTAACGCGTTTATCATTTATTGACATTGCCAATGACATTATTCTTGATATATTGACTCACCGGGACTAAGTTCAATGAACTCGTATCGTAATAATGTATCAACTCGAAAACTTCAATAAACTGACGATCGGGCGTAAAACAATAACATAATCGAGTTACAGGTCCCTGGAGAACTGTGTGTTGAAAACAACAGAAGGGGAAGTTGGGACAACTTGGTCAAAAGTTCTAAACGGGGTTGGTAGAGTGTAAAGGGATAATAACCATAACGTTATAGGATATAGATGTTATTAAGTGAAATAAAATTACAGTTTAAATTTAAGTTTATTTGATAACGATTTTAATTTTCAAATAAACTTAAACTGTTTAACTTAAATTACGTTTGAAATTTAATTTGAAAATTAGTTTGAGCAATGGCAATGTACTGTTTTGCTTCGTTCAGTAAGCCAAAGAGTAAGAAACCTAACTTTCTGTGTAAGTTTGGGTTGTTAGGCAACGACCCAGCTATACCATTATTATTGCAGAGGTCCATGAGTGGCAGTAACATTTACTATCAGGTACTGCTTACTTATTTACCAATATAAACAATAAAATATAATGGATGTGGAATATGTCTTTAAAACAGGTAAGGGAACGCTAAAATCACCAGCTCGTCTACAAAGGCTCATTATGATAATATTATCATACTCACAGGCTCAGAAAAGTTATTTTATTTATATTAATACTAATAATTGTCCTGAATTAGGATAAAATTTACAATACTCCATAAGTGAGATCAAATATTATACTCGCATAAATTGATATCATTATCATTATTACATTCGAGTTAAAGAGGTCAACGTTCTCCATTTAGTGACAGGTTGAAATTGATTTGATACCTTTTTTTTTTTGCAGTGGAATATGGATGCGTCTCGCCCCGCCAAATCGGTCCGGGGTGACGGAAGAGACGGCGCGTGACCCCATAGACCCCTTGACATAGACCCCCCATAGACCTTGCAAAGTGCCTCTCTTCGCCGTGCGAGCGGGCCACCGTTACCCGATCTTTGTCTTCGGTGTAATTGATTTAATACCATACCACACAATGATAAAATTAGAAAAATAAACTGATAACTTGATACCATTCTAGCATCAAGGTTTCAGAAGACATCATAATTAACTTTCAAGCGCCAATATCAATGACTTGTTTTTAATTGTTCTTGATCCTGTAAATTCTACTAATATTATAAATGTAAAAGTTTGTGAAAATGTATGTATGTTTGTTACTCAATCACGCATAAAATGTTCAACAAATATGAATGAAAATTGTCATACATATAGACTAATTCCTGGATTACATTAGAATAATTTTACATACATATATACATATCATCACGCAATATCCCTTGCAGGGTAGGCAGAGAGAACAGAGTGGCAGAGAACTCTATCCTTGCATACTTCACTCGCTTCCTCAACATTCATAATTCTCTTCATACACGCTCGCCGGTTCCAGAGACTCTTGACTCCACCTTCCTTCGGTACCTTCATCCTTCCACTTTCGCATTGTATATCTTCTTAACCAGGCGTTCGTTCGACATTCTTTCCACATGTCCGAACCATCGGAGCATTCCCTTTCGTGAATACTTTAGAATACTTTTATCCCGGTAATATGTTCTTTTGGGATAATTTCTTTAATGCAAGCAAAGTCGAGGGCAGAAGCTAGTATATTACAAAATTTTGTTAGTTATACTAAATACTGTTTAAAAAGTAATTAGAATAACGCTAGATGACTCATTGAAATCATGCCTTTGATGATGTAGTTAAAATCTGTATAAACTTCAGATATTCTCTAAATATTTTGTAAGTTAAACAAAAAGCTCTTTAAAAGAGCTTTGTCACCATTAGCACCAAACTGATTACTTAACGAAGCTCCCCGAAAAAAGCCTTCAACAAGTAAGTGACTCGGGAAGCGAGCGAGAAAACTCTTTGTCACGTTAAAACAACACACAAAATATTAGAGAGAGAAAATATTTTACAGTTACGCTTCGTAAGACTAAAATCATAACTTCGTAATATTTTACATGTATCTTTATATAGAAATTTTAAATAATTAAATAATGAATCATTATTATCCTGCTCTTATCCCAATTAATTGGTGTCAACGCAATATGTTCTCTAGTTCCACACAATCCTATCAGATATCATCTATGCTCCCTTTTTTTTTACACCACTCAGCACTAAGGAAATAATCCTTGTATTGCGGGGGCACTTTACAAACACAAACATATAATTAACGCAGACAAATTACCCCCAGACTCAGAACAACACTTTTTTGATGCATAAAATATTGTCCTGCATAGGAATTAAACCCACAGCACTGGCACGGTCGATATCTTAACCACTACGCCATCTGTGCAGTCAATTCTATCTATGTCATATAAATCACAAGCAATATTTTTTTTATTAATATCTGAATAATTGATTGAATTAGGCGATACATGGCGAAAATCCATTATTATTATAAAAAAAGGCACATTTAAAGCCGAACCGTCCTGAGAATGCCAGGTTTATAAGCGAAACACGTGTCGAATCTTTTGCAAGTTGAAGTTCTGGTGGGTGATGCTCATCACAGGAGTAAGATTTCCTTATATCCTATTCCGCCTTGACCCCATCCCGTATTTCTTCCCTTCTTGAGGTGTACGGTATATTGATTAAACTGTGGGAAAGTGGTAGGTCATCCTTCTTCTCCTCCATTTTTTATATCAATATCTGAATTTAATGGAAGCTTCAATCAGCACTGAGGCTTAACTTAAATTTACTTCATCAGTGTTTATTCTGCGTTATATGTCATCTCCAACCGTTCTTCTTCGAATTTCCGTACGGATTCTATCTCGCAGAGAAATCACAGCACAGCCCGCTCCATAGCATACTGAGTGACTTTGAGCTTATTCATGAGACCTGTATTTAAGTACCACGTTTCAGTACCGTTTTCATTACCAATTATGAGTGTAAGAAGTATTGGAATGACATCGGTATTTTACATGACTTTCGTCTTGTCCATGTACAGTTGTAAACCTACTAGTTGGGATACCCTTTTTTTTTGTTTTTTTTTTTTTGCGGTGGGCCATGGACGTCGCACCCCGCCAAGTCGGTCCGGGGTGACGGAAGAGGCGGCACGAACCATTGACCCACCCTGCAAGCACCTCTTCTTCGCCGTGCGAGCGGGCCACCGGTACCCGATTTTTGTCTTCGGTGGCCCGCTCGGCGGTATGCCCTCTCGGGCTCCTCTCCTGCACTAGTTGGGATACCCTGCTGAGATTGTTGAGCGTGATGCCAAGGTCTTCCATTGATTCTCTTATAACGACAATATTGATTGTGATTTAAGTATTCGTTGTTGATGTCGATGCCGTGTCCGGTCCAGTTTCAGATTTTAGAGACATCTTTCAATGCATTGGTGAATAGTTTTGGAGAGATAAGTTTCTGCAATTGGATCGGTTTCGTAATCTTATATTGGATGCAGAATGGTAGGGTGTTTCTATACAAACACTTCAGCACTTTGATATAACGATAGTCGATTTGGCATCGCTAAAGGGACTACAGCACCGCTCAAATGACAAGATATATTTCATTAACTTTAACTATTACTATAACTTACAAATATTTATTTATATCATATTCAGATGAAAATAATAGCAGTAGGTATAGTAATATTTTATAAATAAAATATTACACATATTTCTTATCTGCGTATTTAAAAAGAAAACGCTAAAAAAAATGAGAAATTTACCGTGTTGCGTCGGAGTAAAAGTAGAATTCACAACCCCTTATCTTTCACGTGGGTATTGCAAAAAAACTATTAAAGGAATGTTAAATATTCATATATAATAGGTTATATATATGGCGTAGCTGTTGTGATACCGACCTGCCGTGCCGAGTGCCACGAATTCAATTCCCACGCAAGACAATACTTACAAATTATTATCTTGAGTCTGGGTGTCATTTGGCTCCCTCAATTATATGTTTACGTCCCCCGCAATACAAGTATTATTGTCGTAATGCAGGATATAGTTTTTATAAAAAACGAATAATAAAACCCTATGTTGTCCAACCCTATGTTTGTGTTAATTCATAGGAGGAATCTTAATACATATAGAGTTGTATAGATTTAGAGCAAAATGATTATTATCAGAACAAACTTGACTATATGTTTCGTTATCAACAAGTTTTAATATCATTTGAAATTATTATTGATACATAAGTTCTTACACGACTTAACAATTTGGATACCACCCACGTTAACAGTGAGGAGCAATTAATTATATTAACTTTGACATGAACAATAACTGTCTCTGATAGAGATACATTGAAATGCTTTTAAATTGTTAGCTGTCCTCGTCTATTGTTGACATATGAACAAGATTATAGTTTTATCATATTATAAACTGTTCATATATTATATGAAATAGTACATTTAAGTATTATTCATTTCTGATATTTACGGGAATAATACTTGAAATTATACCATTTTTACGGATTCCATAGCGTTTATATTTGTTTTTTTTTTAATTTCACGACGTTTTTTTTTTAATACTTCAGGGTTGATGGTCACAGTGACCACCGAAGACAAAGATCGGGTACCGGTGGTCCGCTTGCATGGCGAAGAGAGAGGAGTCTATGGGGTCACGCACCGCCTTTCCGTCACCCCGGACCGATTTGGCGAGGCGAAACGCATCCATAGTCCACCAATAAAAAAAAAAAGGGGTTAATGGTCACAGTAGGACTAAGGTGTCTCGCGTCCAACGTAATAACGGTGACTTGCTGGACGTGAGCACCTTAGTTCTCCCGTGATCATAATCGTGAAACCGTATTCCAAACGTAGAGAAATTAAATATAAAAATAATTAGAAATAGTTTTGCTATATTTTTTTTATGTTAGATTTATACTACGGAAAGTTTATCTTGACAGCCATAAATGATTGCCAAGTAATTAGCTATAGAGAAAATATTCGTAAATGAAAGTTAGATATCTAATTCATTACGGTGAATAGACTCAGTTGTATCTCTAGAATTGTAGAGGTTTAAGAGCGGCAGTTACCACTTACTGTTAGGTAGGCTGCCTACTCAACTATCACCAAGTCAGTTAAATAAAATACATGCCAATTAAAATAAATTTTAAAATACAAAATGTATTTTAAAATAAATGTAGTGTGTTATATTTTTGGTGTTAATAATAACCTTGATTTGTTTATTAAAAGTAAAAAATTAATAAGGCAAAACCCATAATGAATCCTCATACTAACTCACCTAACCAGCGTGGTAGGGAGAGTCAAGTTTCCTCTCATTCTAGTGGACCTCAAAACGAGTCAAATGTCTTCTCAATCTAGTGAAATCATATATTTTAAAGTCCATATATATGATGATTATTGGTCATGAATGATCAATAATCATCATATATATACATACATACATACACACATACATATCATCACGCCATATCCCTTGCAGGGTAGGCAGAGAGAACAGAGTGCCAGAGAACTCTATCTTTGCATACTTCACTCGCTTCCTCAACATTCATAATTCTCTTCATACACGCTCGCCGGTTTCGGAGACTCTTGACTCCACCTTCCTTCAGTACATGACCGATCTGGTCTAGGTAGGTTAGTCTCGGTCTCCCTCGGTACCTACATCCTTCCAATTTCGCATTGTATATCTTCTTAACCAGACGTTCGTTCGGCATTCTTTCCACATGTCCGAACCATCGGAGCATTCCCTTTCACATTTTTACACCAATACTCTCTTTCATACCTACTCGCTCTCTTACGTCGTCGTTATGAATGCGGTCGGTCAGCCTAACTCCACAGATTTTCCGCAGAGATCTCATTTCGACCGCATTAATTTTACTTTCATAATCTTTTCTGCATACCCAACGCTCGCTTCCATACAGTAATGTTGGGACAAGCACTGCGTTATGTATTGCTACACGTGCCTTCTGGCTGAGGTGGTGGCTGCCGAGAAGTTGCCCCAACGCTCCGTTCACTCTATTTCCCGCATTCACTTTTCGCTCTATATCAGTGGTGTACCTTCCATCTCAGCTAAATCTCACTCGCTAAATCCACATCTAAGATATACAAATTCATCCACTTATCATCATATATATGGACTTTAAAATATACGATTTATCACAATACATGCAGATCTACCACAACATAAATTTGTATCATTTTATTACCCATACATTCTCATATATAAACAAACCTAAACTCAGTTTTATGACAGTTTACTACAAACTACTCTAGTTGTAAAACAGAATCAACCCTCTCTATTAAATAATTCCTTCAAATAGCCTTCGGAAAACTATAACTATATAAACGCAAGCAACAATAGCTCTAATAAACTCTCCAGTCTTTTAACAGTAAGTAATTTCAACGTATTCAATAAAACAGCCATAATTTACAACTACCCACAAAATTTATTCATATCACGCACGTTAATTCCTTCGAAACTGTTAACGTTCGCTCAATGGAAACCCATAAAATATATTGAGAGATAATTATATGTAATAGATTCTGATTTTGGGTTCAATGATTTTGGAATATCATTTATAAATATTCATTTATATAACTTATAATGTTAGTTCAAAAGTTTAAACGCCTATTGACGGGTCACTGCTCATTTATCTTCTCATGGAGTCTTAAAAGCAAACTGACATCTCATTAGAAGAAGAAATACCCACCAGCACTAGTGCGAACAACTTTTAACATCGACTGCCAATGCGAAACCGCCAGCCAAACATGGGGTTTATAATAATATAGCTATCTTCTATATTCTCCAAATAATACAATTAATATCTATAGGAATATTTTATATCTTAATAATTTTATTATCATCATCATCACAGCCCATATATGTCCCACTGTTGGGCTCGGGCCTCCTCCGTAATGGGAGGGATATTAACTTACTATACCGCGTTGGTCAAACGTGTTGGTATAGAGATTTTGTTTCGAATTTTCCTTCTCTCGCATAGATTTTATATGCGTTTTATATCCCTTAGACGTCTCGTACGATCACCCACGGGTAAGATAGTGGATGGTGAATTGTATTCTTACTCCGTCAACACACCGACTATATAATAATTTTATCATCAAAGGAAATTACATTATTAGAATGTTGATTCATATCAATGACACGTTGATTCATATCATCATTTCAGCCCATAATTCTATTCTTAAGCTCAGACCTTCTCCACAATGAGAGGATAATTGACCGTGCATTGATCAGACATGTCACGATAAAAATTCTATACCGGGTTTTACAGCGAAGCTCGCTGTACTTCTCCTTCATAGATATTGTAATCTTATTATACACTCTTAGTCGTTTTTTACGATTGTTCCATATACAAATTTTTAATTCGTAGGAAATAGAGAAATTGAGGTTAATGCAATCTTTGGCATAGCTCTTGTCAGGCCAAAACATGTACTACTGCGTAAGATTTTAAGGTTTCAATTTTGAGGCAGATAAATAGAATGTTTGAAATTTGGCCAACAAATATTCTTACCTCTGCAACTACGCCAACAGATCAGAACAAGGCTGATAATTATAGAAACTAAAACTAACATTGTATACAAGTGCTTCGATGTTTATATAGATGGTTAAGATGGGAGTTCAATGAAAATAAGAGTATATTAATTATTAAATTGGTAAATTATGAAAAAAATACGAGTACTTTTTGCCGTAGGATTTAAACCCTAGATTGTGTTTGAAGCCGAGGAAAGGAAAAACAAGGATTTAATTCCAATATTCATATTTATATAAATTGGCAATATTTTACCTAATTTTTGAAATAATATACACACATAATTGTATCACGTCAATGATATTTCACACAAATTTGTTATGTCATCAATTGTTATAATAACATGAGTTACATGAGAATTACATGGATGGATCAACATTGATTTTTTGTTAGAACAATTTGTTGTTTGTTGTATATAATCTATCTATATCTATAAAAGAAGATGTTTGTATATATGACATCGTTAAACCCAGAAACCATTTGACCAATCCGATATAAAGATTGGTGTGCTACGATACATCGACTATACAAACAATGCAACCGGCTGTGTTTGCAAGTTATTTATAAATTATAGACTATATTTGTATTATTAGAATCTCCTAGCTACATCACTGCAGTTTCAATAAAATAAATTTTGTTCATTTTCCGTACAAGAATAACAAACATTCACATATCCTAACAAACTTTCTCATTTATAATATTAGTCGGATGCAATCAATCTAAAGAATATCTCTATGAAATCAATCTTCATAAAACTTTAATAAAATATTTTTGTACATCTAAACCTGGAGCGGATGTTTTTACTGCGGTATACTCACCATATAGGTTAACGTTCAATAAGACTTTAGATAAAAAAAACATAAAATGTGCTTCAACATAACAGATATCGGATTTCTTTTAGGGAGAGTCTTAAAGTAACTTCACCTTTATACCCAATTATAGTGTAATCAATACTTAGTTTTATGGGTGGTAGTTAAATTTCAAATTAATCACTTTAATTGTACTACGTAAAATGCCAATTATTTTACTTACGCAAAAATAACCGCTATGGGTTCAACATTGCTTGGCTGGCGGAAAGATTATGCTAAATTTCCAATGTACCTTCTAAAATCCTGCGCAGTTCTTCACTAACCTATTGCTGTGGGCAAGGTTTATGCTCATGAATTGTATTCTTCTTTTGGGCTATTATTTCTGGTAGTCACTTTTGACTTCAAAATCCTTGCTTTAGTCGAGAGGTACGTGCGATACACGTAAACCTCCTAAGGTAACTAATAGCTTAGAACATTATTAAGCTGGATTACTCCGTTTCGGCAAACGAATGGATATTATTTTTTTTGGCGGCGGTCTATAGTGTGGGCGCACCCCGTTAATTCCGTTTGGGGCGACAGAAAGAACGGCGTGCAACCCCATAGACATGCCCTACATATACCTCTCCATCACCGTGCGAGTAGGCTCGTACCCGGTCCTTATCTTAGGTGAAATTAATGGGCAACTTAAACCGATTCCTTGAACTAACCCATTCGGCGGGTTACACTAGCGATGTTGTCACCAATAAAGCGGCAAGACATCACACACTCGTAGTCGGCCTTTGCAGGTAGCAGACTAATTCTTAGTCCAACCATCGGTGGCCTACAGATGTCTCTAGACCCACCAGGTATCCATAATGGATATTGACAAAGCCATTATTACCAAGAAGATTTACTCACGCGTACCTTTTTATTTAATTCCGTGTACCATTATTTCGTATGTCTTCTGAATACTTTGTATTTCTATCACATTTCGTTTGATAGATTACTTGCAACCGCCTCATTTTAAACGTGGAACGCATAGCAAAACTCCGAAATAAAGGGAAGTTTGCTGACGTGACATGACGTCAGCATACATCCTCTTTGATGTATTGGCAAAATATTGGCAAAAAAGATGCGGAAACCCTTCTCGGACAAAGACCCAAGGGCCATCCGCCGGATATATACGATGTTTCAATATATATCATTACTTAGAAATCGAAATTATTGCAGAACTAGCGAGGTTATACTTGGTCAGTAGAATTTTATAGGTTTTCGTATTACTTTCTTTGCGGATTTCAGTTAGTATTTTATTGACCGTTACCTGTAGTACATACAAATATTTTATATGACGCACATCTATATATATGAAACTCATAATATCCGGTAAAAGCTTAAAGAGCCACCGATAACTTATGTAACATTCCTCAATAATTGTTTCTCCATCTTTATCATAATTTTTAAGGTGATAATTAATTTATTCTGAAAATTAAACATTGATTATTACTGCATTTTTCAGCGGGAAAAGTTTATAATCATGAAGTTTTTGTACCCTGAAAACTATTCTGTCAAAGACATTTTAACTTTAAACCTATATATTTTCGTAACCCATATTTCCCAATATTACTGTATGGAATCGAGAGTTGGGTATGCAGAAAAGAGTATGAAAGTAAAATTAATGCGGTCGAAATGCGATCTCTGCGGAAAATCTGTGGAGTAAGGCTGACCGACCGCATTCGTAACGACGACGTATGAGAGCGAGTAGGTATGAAAGAGAGTATTGGTGTAAAGATGCGAAAGGGAATGCTCCGATGGTTCGGACATGTGGAAAGAATGCCGGACGAACGTCTGGTTAAGAAGATATACAATGCGAAAGTGGAAGGATGTAGGTACCGGGGGAGACCGAGATTAACCTATCTAGACCAGATCGCTCATGTACTGAAGAAAGGTGGAGTCAAGAGTTTCCGAAACCGGCGAGCGTGTATGAAGAGAATTATGAATGTTGAGGAAGCGAGTGAAGTATGCAAAGATAGAGTTCTCTGGGACTCTGTTCTCTCTGCCTACCCTGCAAGGGATATGGCGTGATGATATGTATGTATGTATGTATGTGTATGTATATTTTCGTATTTCCGATTCTATCTTACAGAAAACGACTGAGTGTAGTCCACTTCATAGTACGCTAAGCGATTTCCAGATTAGTTATGAGACCATACTAAATATAAACTAAACTGAAAAAAGATACTAATCATTATTTTTTTCAAGGAATTTCTAAATCTATTTATAAAAGTTTTCTAAAAACTGTAATATACAATCTGACATTATATACTATTTTTATAATTAGTGAGACTAAAAATCACGATAAAAAACTTTTGTACATTTTGGGATTTATATGAATACTGTAAAACTTCAGTATGTTCATAGTTTGTTATCTTATTCGAATATTTGATTGATGTTTTTAGGTTCTTAATAATTATTTAAGCTCATCAGAGCTTGTTAAGAAATACAAAAAGTACCCATAGTTTTAGTGACTGGTAATTTACTCACTTCTCGATTGTTCAATACCGAAGCTTTCTCGTCTACATTTAAACACTTTCTCGTCTACATTCTAACCTTTATGCGGTGATTAATTAATTTATTTTATAGCGTATTACATAGAAAAATCACAATTCTGTCTTTATATTTATGAATGCGGACAATTGTTAAAGAAATAAAGATTTTGTAATTTTAATTTTTAACAAATGCACATACGTTCTTACAGGACAAATCACATCGAATCTATGCTGAATTAGATACTAATATACATACTAATATATGACTCGCGTTTATCACATACATATTTATACCCTCAATTCATACATCATTCGGCCATTTGCCATCCAATGCTGGACGTATGTCTCCCTCATACTATTCATATTAGAGAATAAAGCCGTAATCGCAATGCTTGGCAGGCGGGTTGGTAATCGCAGCGAGGTGTTATAAGTTTCTCAGGAAAGAGCAACTGCCCGATTTTCTGGTGGACCCTTAGCCAATCTACGACGTCCACGGATAAGTATGGGTTGACGACAATTGTAATCTTATTCTATCGCCACAAAGAAATTTAAATCTTTAATTTCCTACTTGTAAATACCTACTTTACCTTTTAAAAACTAATAGCTTTTAAATTTTATACATTTGATCCTTTCTAGTTCACTCAAACTTAAGACAAAAGAATAAATCTGAGATGAATTTAAAACTTCACTTCTTCGAACGTCAAAAACTCACTTAGTCTCACCGATATTACAGCTCAAAGGGAACAGAAATAGATAGGTCATTCAACTGCCGCCCAGACAATTTCACTATTTTCATTCATTGGCATGTCATAAATCCCATGCACAGGATTATGTTTTGTTTATACGCTAAAATAACTTAATGATATAGTTGGAGTTAACATATTATCACTATGATAAAGTTGAAAAGATTGTTTGTTTGGAAACGCTTATGAAATTCTTCTCGAAAATTCTTTCCAATCTGAAAATATAGACTTTTGAGAACAACGCTGCCATTGATTTAAATTCCAGTGACAATAAAAATAAAAAAAGAAACAAATTTAATAGGATATTCATATCTATAGGATATTCAATGGGATATTTAACGCGATACACAACTTTTATATATTTAACTAGCTGACTCGAACTATGAATCCCGTTATGACTCTCTCACATAAGTGACGCTGTTGAAGTCATCAACGTCACTTATGTAAAAGAGTCATAAACGGAGCACACGCAACGGAAGCTTTCAAAAA
This sequence comes from Lymantria monacha, assembly GCA_905163515.2. Taxonomy (NCBI): domain Eukaryota; kingdom Metazoa; phylum Arthropoda; class Insecta; order Lepidoptera; family Erebidae; genus Lymantria; species Lymantria monacha. Next base: position 28,126,306 of record LR991090.1, on the reverse strand, counting down.
GACTAAATTTAAACCGTTTGAAATTGTTCCAATATTTTTTATTAATGCTCACCTTCTATTAGCCGTAGTGTAATGTAGCCTATAGCCTTTCTTGTTAAATGAGTTATACAATACTAAAAGATTTTTTTAAATTTGAACCAGTTGTTCTTGAGATTAGTGCGTTCAACCAAACACATTCTTTATAATATTAAAGTATAAATAGTAGTAATATGGTACTAAGTATGACATATATTAGACAGTCTGTATCTCGACGGACAAATCGCTCAACGGAATGTAATTATAGACCAGATTTATCAGGCGAAGTTAGACCAGGTCAATATAAAACTCTTAGTCGTCTTTTACGACATCCACGAGCAAAGTAAGGGTTGGTAGTATTCTTAGCCACTACCACAAAAAATATTTCATATTTTTAATGTTAACCTTTATTTCTTTTCAGATATAATGCGTGAAGTGTTGTGACAACAGTATAGCATGTCTTAGTGAAGTGCAAGTGTCGATATCGATATGCGGTCATTATTAGTGCTGTTATTCGCGCTCGCCGCGGCGACAGCGGATACAGATGTTTGCAACCCGGATAAAATGACCGTGTACCGCATGGTCCTACATACATACTGGACAAGAGAGAAATTTCCTAAGCATTACCCGGATTGGAGACCGCCAGCGCAGTGGTCGAAAGTCTACGGTGAGTTAAATTTTATTATTTTTATTAAAACATTAGATAATTTCCGTGTGGTGACAGATTAATAATAAAATTGACCACCATCGTGTCCGTGGTTGTCGTAAAATATGAATAAATGAAAAATATGTAAATAGTAATTTTTAGTTCTTTTTCTCAATCCGATCTAATTTTTCGCCGGATAGCCATCTCATAAGATTATGCGAGTGACGTAAAAGAGTATCTGTGTACAGCTTTTTTTTGCGTTGGACTATGGATGCGTCTCGCCCTGCCAAATCGGTCGGGGTGACGAAAGAGTCGGCGCGTGACCCCATAGACCCACCATGCAAACTCCTCTCTTCGCCGTGCGAGCGGGCCACCGGTACCCGATCATATGTGTACATCATAAGCATCAAAATCTTTTTACCAATGGCGTCTTAACATCCGAAATACTAACGTTATTATTACCCACAAAAGTAAAAAAATATCGACTAAGACATTTAATTAATATATAGCTATAGGACTGATCACGCATACAACTTTGACGAAACAATAAATTTTTCAACAACGTTTTGTTTCAACTTTAAAACAATATTACTCACTTTTGTATCATGAGCTCTGTATAGTAATACTACGTTAATATGACAATACTGTCATAGAATGAACCGTGTTGCTGGTATATGATAGAAAGAGACAAACATATAACTTCACGTTATAACCCTGTCTCGTTTTTCTTATAAATGAATGATTTCATTTGTCATTTTCAAAATTGCTTAGCCGTTATGATAATTAGGTAAGCTTTTTTTAATCACATCACGCTATTAAATCATATTAATAGATTTAAATAAATCTCCAATAAGAAATGTTGGTAATTTTTTATTTTTTATTTTAATGGTGGCAAATGAGCGAGCTGCATACTTGATGTGAAGTGTTTCTGCCGCCCATGGACCTTTGCAATACCAAGGGTATAGCTAGGCCGCTGCCTACCAATACAAACTTCAAATTCACCTAATTGGGCTTCCGGCTGTCACGCTCGTCGAACGAAGCACAATAGCAAATTGCTATTACTCAAACGTCGATCTTCTGCAAGAGTATAGTACTACCCCGAACGGACTGGCCCGCGGGTGCAGATAGAAATACTGTCAGCGTGATCCTGCAACTAAAAAGAAAATGACGTCAGATTATGAGTAAAATCACTAAAAGCGTGAGATTTGTGTAAAGTTTTTTTACGATATATATTAAACTATATAACATTGTTTGTATAAATAACTTACTAGATTTATTACCACCTAGTTCAAACACTACAATAATAAACGTAGTTTGTTGCGAACGCCGCTGTAAAGCTGTGGCTTCGGGTAAATGGTTTATTCATAAATCAAGTTCTTAGAGACAGTTGTAAATAGCGTTTTTATTGCTATTGTAGGTATGTAAAGGGAGATAAGTCAATTCATTTTATTTAAAAGACAGATGGGACATTATGAAATGGTGTGTTATTTTTTTTTTCTTATTCTTTCTCATATCAACAGCAGTTTTTATTTACTGTAGTTATATGTCTTATCCGTGTAAGAATACAATTCACCACCCCATATCTTACCCGTGGGTGATCGTACGAAACGACTAAGGGATATAAACGCATATAACATCTATGCGAAAGAAGGTAAACTCGAACCAAAACCCTATACCAACACGTCTGACCAGCGCGGTATAGTAGGTTAATGTCCCTCACATTACGGAGGAGGCCCGAGACCAACAGTGGGACGTTTATGGCTGTGATGATGATATGTCTGCGACCATTTTTATTCTTTGGAAATTAAAAAGCTATTGCTGTTTTTTTTCAGTTAACGAGAGTTGCAAATCCAAAGCTCTCCTTATGTTAAGCAGTACCTAGCTCTGCCCATTGTATTAAAGAGTTCCATTAGCGGTAGTTTTCCTGTAGTGATGGAGTACGAATATAATTCATCACCTCCATACTTGCCAATGGGTGTAAAAGACGGCTAAAGTATCTGATTACAGATAACATCACTGCAAGAAAAGGAAAACTCGAAATAATACTCTATGCCAACACATCTGACTAACGTGGCAATAGGTCAATTCCTCTTCTATTATAAAGGAGATTCGAGCCCAAACGTGGACCGTATATGAGCTGAGACAATGATTCTGATGGTCAGCGGCAATTACCACTTATCATTTGATTGGCTACTTTCTCGTCTACCATTAAAGTCTAAAAAAAAGGCAATTTTTTATTTCACTCCGAAATTTCTCTTCAATAATACACTTGCTTAATATAATTTTATTGCAAATAATTTTCCACTCGAATGCTAAAAGTACCTATGATTAATCGAACAATTGGATCGTGATTGAACATTTGTCCAATCAGATCTGTGAAATCGAATGACTAGACTATAAAAGAAAAAAAAAAGAAATAATTGAATTCTTTTCTTCTTTTAACAGGCGGTACACTCAAAGTTTTTGTTGTTGATAAATGAATTTTTGTACTATTGAATAAATTTGTCAGTAATAGCTGACAATGAATAATTTATGTCCTAAATTTAGGTCCTAAGCTTAAGTGGTTAATGTAATGGCCCAAGTTTTGAACTTGTATAATTTAAAGGTGAATTCTATTGATATTCTTAACAATACTTATTCGTTAAAAAATTACGATTTTTAACTATATTTTAATTATTATTTGTGTCGAGTTTGTCTGCTTATTTATTTGTACGTGCTTATTTGATAAATCATAGGAGTCTATAGTAAAATATTAAAGACTAAATAGAACCATCGCGGTAACCATAAAAATTGAAATCGGGCAAAAGTTATAAGAAATAACGGTTATTATAACAACTACTGAGATAACTAAATCACATAGAAATCTCATTAAATTCTCATATAAATAGCAAATACCTATTTAATAATTTACTTCTTTTATAATATTTAGTGTGATCATTTAAATAATCTATGATGTTTAGTAAGATAATAATATTTATTAAGGGGATGACATAGATGATCAATCATATTTTTTTTTTTGAGTTTACTCCTTAGGAAACAGTTTTCATATAAGGCGCCCGGTATGAGAAAAATTTGAGTAGTAAAATCTAGTGATCGAATGACCTCGTTACGTTTTTGGTGCGCAACCTATTCTGCGCACCTTTCACTTTCTGACGTGAGATAATACTTCACTGAACAGTTTTAATAAATGTAAATAAATATATATATATATATATATATATATATATATATATATATATATATATATATATATATTATTTTTAGTCAAATGAGCTTTTTTGCGCCTGTTTTGATAATCGTACTTAAGGAGTAAACTCCAGTCGTGCGTCGGAGCTGACACACACACTTTTTTTAATAAAATAATATGCAATATTGGATAACATTGACCATGAAAACGAGTCGTTAGTCCTTACTTGCCCAGCGGTGTCATAGAAATCTTAGAAATCTCAACAGAAGAGTGGTCAACATCTTCTGATTAACTAAAAAATTCGCTGCGACCGCCAATCAGCCTGAATGGTATGATGATGATGTTAAAATTAGGGCTTATATGCCTTAAAGTTTTTTATAAAATTATCTTCTTTTTTTATAAAGCATCACCTGATCTCTTACGGTTCTTCAAATTCTAAATTTTATCTCGTAGATAAAATATTACTGTAAATAAAAAAATAATAATAGTACAAATGACTGAAATTTAGCATTTAATATGCTTAATTAAAAATTAGGTTTTTATAAATAACTAGCTTCTGCCCGCGGCTTCGCCCGTCTAAAAGGTTACTTTCCTAAAGTTTTTCATCGCCTATTTTTATTTTACCCCTTAATGGTAATTTTTTTACGAAATGTCAATGTCATATTTATTTATATCTAATCAATAGCCTAAAAATAAGTTTCAAGCTTCTGGCTTTAAAAATGACGATACTTCCTTACAAATTTTCAGCCCCTTTACAACCCTTTTAGTTCCTCCCTCCCTTTTAGTTAGTTCAGTAGTTTTGGCGTGAAAGAGCGACAGACATACAGAGTTAATTTCGCATTTATAATATTAGTAAGGATTAAGCATATTAAATGCTAAATTTCAGTAATTGAATAACAAGGTTTGCAGTTAGAATTGTATTAAACGATAATACATGGTTTAATACAATTCTACACGCAATTCACACAATTCGCACAATTTTAACTGCAAAGTTTGAAGTATTAAGCGCATACAATGTGTAAACATTGTCGGGTAGATGGCACACGTCTCCTCAAACGTAAATATAATACGAAACGAGATTTGAATGTCCTACTATAGTTCACGATGGTGTAAGTGGCAGCACGATTGGGACGGATTTCCAATAGGTGTGAGTTCGAATCTCACTTGTGACATAATTTTCCGCTTCATAATCGGGTTTTTATTTTATATAGTAATAGTTGTTCAGAAAATCGACATATGCATCGATATATCTACATTATCACCATCCTGCTCTTATCCCAATTGTTGAATGTAAATGTAAAATCATCGTCATTTCATGATGTTCACAAGCGAAGTAAGGGTTGGTAGTATTCGTAACTACAACCATAAAGCAATCGATATTTCTATATACCTTATCATGATCATCACTGCCCATAAATGTCCCACTGTTGGGCTCGGGCCTCCTCCGTAATGGGAAGGGAATTAACCTACTATACCGCGCTGGTCAGACGTGTTGGTATAGGGTTTTGTTTCGAGTTTTCCTTCTCTCGCATAGATGTTATATGCGTTTTATATCCCTTAGTTGTCTCGTACAATCACTCACGGGTAAGATATGGGGTGGTGAATAGTATTCTTACACCGTCACCACACGGAAAATATAATAATATATACCTATGTATTAATAAATCTTATAATCGATCGAATCTCTTCGTCAGATAAATTTTAATCGTATCTCTTATCGAAATCTTTTACTCGAATATATCATTTACTCAAATAAATCTTAATCTTACCTCTTATCGAAATCTTTTACTCGATTTAGTATCCAGATGTTAATAAACTAACAGACTATTATCATTTGGCATTTAAATTAACGCGCCAGACGTTAAAAACATCACAATTGAAAATAAACGTTTGTAATTAACCATTTTTGCAGTTGCAGTGTTTTGTATGTAAGCATTGCGTTCCGAGAAATGGAGCAACCAACCACAAATACAAAATAAATGATATCACTCAATGTGATTCATTGAAATGATAATGTAGTCAGACTTTAAATTAAATAAATATTATTTCATATTGTTTTGGTCAATAATAATATGTATTTTTAATGGTAATAATTATAATAATGGTTAAAATGGTAATAGAAAATATAGAAATAAAATTTGTATGACTAATGGAGTCTTATACAAAATATTCTCTATAAGTCGTGTGTAATCTATTACCTTGAGAATATATTAACCCTCTGTAGCATAGTGTAGACTTTAAGCAACAAACCGTTCAAACGACTCCAGATTTCTTAAAATTGATTTTATTACTTAAACATGCACTGTTGCTTATACCCTACATTCCGAATTTACTAACCGGTATCAATAAAAACCACTAAATGGCGATATGCAAAATAATGTGATTTGTTTACCGACGTTTGAGATTATCGAATGTTACTTGCTGATAAAAAATCTTATCCAAAGCGATGGCGACCTGGATCGTGCGGTGAAGCACAGAATTGATGTGGGATGGATGAAATGGCGGCAGGTCACGGGTACAACATGCGACCCCAAAGTACCCCTTAAATTAAAGGGCCAAATATATAAAAGCCTAATAAGACCTGCTGTACTGTATGGATCGGCATGTTGGGCGATAAAAGCGACGGACGAGAGACGACTGCATGTAGCGGAGATGCGAATGTTGAGATGGATGTGTGGTGTGACAAGAATGGATAAAATAAGGAATGAACATATAAGAGGAAGTTTGAAAGTTGCGCCAGTGACGGAAAAATTAAGGAGTGAAAGATTGACATGGTATGGACATGTGATGAGAAGGGATGAAAGTAATGTTGTGAGGAAAGCTTTAAGCATGAATGTTGAAGGCTTAAGGGGTAAGGGAAGACCGAAGAAAAGATGGATGAACTGCGTGAAACATGACATCGATAGACAAGGAGTGACCACAGAGATGACGTCTGATAGAGTTGTATGGAAGGAGAAGACATATTGCGTTGACCCCAAATAAATTGGGATAAGAGCAGGTTGATGATGACTTGCTGATAAAAAAATTAGGTGTAAGTTTCCAAAGTGTGCTTACACATAATGTGTGTGAGAAATGCGGTGTTGTGCTATGTTATACAAAAACTAAAAATTGTATTAGAAACTTTCACCTTTCATAACACTACTAATTACACTATATTGTAACCTTTTTGGTCTTCCCTTACCCCTTGGTAAGGGAAGACCGAAGAAAAGATGGATGAACTGCGTGAAACATGACATGGATAGACAAGGAGTGACCACAGAGATGACGTCTGATAGAGTTGTATGGAAGGAGAAGACATATTGCGTTGACCCCAAATAAATTGGGATAAGAGCAGGTTGATGATGACTTGCTGATAAAAAAATTAGGTGTAAGTTTCCAAAGTGTGCTTACACATAATGTGTGTGAGAAATGCGGTGTTGTGCTATGTTATACAAAAACTAAAAATTGTATTAGAAACTTTCACCTTTCATAACACTACTAATTACACTATATTGTAACCTTTTACTTCAGTGTTGCCTAAAAGCAACACTCCCTATTATTGTAATTTTTTTTCTATTAATAAAAAAAATGCAGAAATACGTATATTTTATTTTGTTGTTATCATATTAAATCCTAAAAATCAAATGCATCCTAGTTCATGAGTGATAGGGGTTAAATAATTTATGAAGTGTCATGATCAGCCTATGCCAATATCTGAAGTCATATCCTGATACTTAGTCTATATTTATTTAATATAAAACTATTACGTATTTTATCGCGTTTGTATTTAAATTTTGACAGGAAAAATTAAAGTTTGTACTTTTCCTAGAATAGATATAAAATGTATGTATTTAAAATTAGGAAGGAGGAATACTTAAGGATTTTATATCCAGCCGGGCCGGCCATGGATGTCAAGTAATGAATACCAGTGGTAGATCAAATAGCGGTGGAAAAGGAAACAAGATAACATAGTGGGTTATGTAGCCGCACGCCGACCATCCGTCACCCTGGACGGTATACGCGGGGTGTATCCAGACCATAATAGACTACAAAAAGAAAAGGATTAATATTTAGCCATACATGAGAACCATGCTCTAGGTATTAGTGGCCTACCCACATAGTGCTAGAGAGGTATACGTATACGTACGGCAGGCCTGAATGGATTGAATGGGGTGTGACCATACCATAACATCTCCCCAAAATAAGTGTTTTGATATTTCCAATAAATGATCATTTGCTTCCTATGTCCTCTATTTATCCATAAAATTCCATATGTAGGATAAGAATACCAATACCGCCACCCCATAATTACCTGTGAGAGTCGTAAAAATGAAGTAAAGGTTTCACCAAAAGAGAGAACAACAGATCTTTCTGGAGAAACATATCACACCATACTTCAAACGCCAAAATCAGCTGTTCAGCATAGCGATTACGGCACTATACTCTCATTTGTAAGAGATGTTTATAATGACCTAGGCCAGCTTCATCTGATGCCTATTGGTCAAGAATTACATTCCCAAGGAGGGTTGACGTCTGGCAGGTGGCCGGTCATAAAACTATTGCTAATAACTTTTACAATATGTACTATGAAAGAGAAGTACATATTGTATCGACCCCAAGCAATTGGGATAGGAGTAGGAGAATGATGAATGATGACACTCGTTTGTAAGAAGAGAGCTCCGCCGTTGGACGCCAAAACCTGTGTCAGCTCCGACGCACTACTGGAGTTTACTCCTTAAGTACGCTTATCAAGACAGGCGCAAAAAAAGCTCATTTGACTAAAAATAATATACCTATATATTTTTATTTACATTTATTAAAACTATTCAGTGAAGTATTATATCACGTCAGAAAGTGAAGAAAGTGAAAGGTGCGCAGAATAGGTTGCGCACCCAAAACGTGACGAGGTCATTCGATCACTAGATTTTACTCCTCAAATTTTTCTCATACCGGACGCCTTATATGAAAATCGATTCTTAAGGAGTAAAAAAGAGAGCAAAAAAAAGACAATAAAAAAAAAAATAATAAAAACATTTAATCTTCACAAATATACGAATAAAATTTTTAGAACTCGTTTGTATGTGACATGGGTACCATTCAGAAAGTTACTAAGGGACCATTAATTTTGACACGAAACTACAACGTAGTTGGGCATGTAGCCAGAAATAGAAATGGACCATCAATAGTTACGTGAAACTAGTAAGATAAAATATAGAACACTTTTACATTCGTGACAAATATTATTGATGTGAGAGGTATCGCTGAAACTTTATGTCATAATTAATAACTTTAAACATATTTTTTTTGTATCTTAAATATATTTCATGTATTTCAGAGATGAATCTACATCTGCATATTATTTTATTTTTATACTAGTTTCAACTCACGCGTAAAAATTTTACTTTCCTAAACTTGAATTATCATCCCTTTATCAGAATAAAAATATTATATGTGTCCTTCATAATCCAGGACATGCTCTCGTAAAATTTTTTTTAGGTGATATTAATAACAAAGTAAAGAATATAGTAAAATGATTAGTGAAAAAAAAATACTGAACAGAAATCTGATATAAAATCAAATTATGTAATTGAATAAGTACCTAGATAAATCTTTGTTTCTTGGATTTAACTTTCTTCTAAATATCTTCAGTAAAAGACGAAATTTAACGTTTTTTAACGGCTGCCTGTATTAATTTTAATTGCATTTCAGCTAAACATGTACTTCTAACATGTCGTTGTTATTATCCCAATTAGTGAGGATCAACGAACCATTACGTACACTTTTTTCATCCTACATATTAAAAAAATTGTGTTAATAATTTTATAACGGGCTATCTGCCTGACGTTAACCCTCTTGGGGAATTTCCACGAGATGCAGTTGGCTCTGGTTAATATACAGTTCTTAGTCATCTGCTACAACAACGACGAGCAATGTAAATGTTGGTAGTATTCGTTTTGTTTTTTTTTTGTTCACGGTGGCAAAGGAGCAACCATCATGCCTGATGGTAAGTGTTACTTCCACAGTAAAACAAAGGGTGGTGATAATTCTATTGTCGATCTACTACCGCACACGTCCATGTATATCATTCACTAATATTTAGAACTAATAATATCATAAAAAAAAACCTTAAAGAACTTAATTGTTTTCAAAGAAAAAGTTGCCGGTTAAAAGATAATATTTAATTACACGGCACGTCTAAATCATTTCAAGCACAATAAAAACTTATTGAACAAAACCCAAGTCTTGTAAGTTGTATAAACAAATTACAAGAAGTTGTACAAGTGATATTTATTATTGCGAGAAATAATTTTGGTACTGGACTTGTTATTGATTGTTTTGCCAACAAAACTTGAAATATATAAACAATTACATATAAAAGTTCTATTTAATATATTATCCAAGTAAGTATTTATATATCTATATATGTATTAGATTTTTTCCATCAATTCATATCTGTAGAAGGCATGTGTGACGTCTCTGTTAAATATCAGTATTATTTGTGCAAAATTTTCATTCAATAAGAAATATACCAATAGTATCACCGCAAAATTATATTCTCTATTCACCCCTTGAAGAATGAAAATTAACAATCACTGAAACAGGTATTTATTTAAATAAACTAAAGAGTATGTGTGCTTGATTCAGAGATAGTGTACATTTTTTTTTATTTCCGTAAACATTGTCACAGCATTTCATCCCTTTTGTTATATTTTCTTTGAATCATGCAACAGGAACCGTAATGGATAGGCCTGCCTACTGAAGCCCCTAACTACTTTGCATCATCTAAATATTTTTCTCATTCATCAGTCTATGTCCAATGTGGCATATAAGCTTAATCATAGAAAGGATGGTAATATAAACGCCAAGGTAGCAGGCGGTTTGATGATTGCAGTTAGGAGTTGTTCGTTTCTCAGATGGGCGTTGCTGTCTGCTACCCTCGGCTCATAGGACTCCCACAAGTAAATGAGTGATGGTGACACATGTCCGTTATTCCACGTAGATATATTATGCAGACGGCGTAGTGGAAGAGGTCAATTACCTTTTCATTATAGCAAAAACCTGTTGTCAATAGTCTGATAAACATGATCTGAAGAATAAAAAATAAATATAAAGTTTAAAAACATGTTATTTTCTTTTTCGCATACACGGTACGCATTTTCATATTTTATGCTAATCTATTTAATTTTAATATCTCTAAGTTAAACTTTGGTAGAGATAAAAACCCGTAAATGCTCACTAATCTTTGGTCCGGATGACCAAAATTATTTTCAGGCAGAAAAATAAATCGCTGGCGTTTGATTTATATCTTTTACGGACAATTTAATGTCCTCTTAGCCAGCTATCAATATGAGGGTTCCATAATTCTTCAGCGAACTACATATAATATATTATTATTATATGGATTTCTACGAGATTTTGAGGTTTTGTGTATATAGAGATTAATTTACCGAGAAACCAGAAAAATTCCGAGAGTAATTTCATGAAATTTATTATCAAAATATTTCGTCGATTCACATTTCGTCGATAGCTAAATTGAAATATAGTATGTTATTTTCTATATCAACATCATTTCAGCTTCTATCTTTTATTCTATTTTTTTCCTTTTCTCTTCTTCTTTTATCTTTTTTATATATCCTATATAAGTCCCGCTGGATCCTCTCCAGAGTTGGAGTAAAAGGCAAGTGCATTTGTTTTCAATTCCTCGTAGGTTGTACGCTGATCAGACGGTTTGGTACAGGAAACGTGTTGAATTTTCATTCTCTTACATCACCTTTATCTACATATCATATGTTTTAATCAACTTCTGTGATATCCATGAACAAAGAAGGAGGTGTTACATTATATTGTTACTCCATCACCATAAGAAGAATATAATTAGCAGAACACAATGCAGCAAATACTTACGTGGGCAATAATAAATAATTCAATAGAACAATACTGGAATAAAATTAGAGTATTATCAAACTACTGTGCAATTAAACTCTTGATTAAACTTTGACTAAACTAGTCTTAAATTAAACCAGACAAGGGGTCTTCAACCACGAGTTTACCTATTAAAGTATAATAGTGGCAGGACCACGCTGTTGACAGTTCTCTGTCTACAGCCGTGGGCTGGTCCGTCCGGGTTAGTACCATACTTTCGCAGATGTGCAATGTGCTATAGCGCTTCATTCGGTGAGCGAGAGAGCCGGCAGCCCGACTGGGTGGGTTTGGGGATTGTAATGGTAGGCAGTGGCCTAGCTATAGCCTTGGTTATAGCAAAGGTCCATGGGCGGCAGTGATATTTACCATCAGGTGTGCTGCTTGCTGTTTTCTGTGTGGTGACGGAGTAAGAATACTATTCACCACCCCATATCTTACCCGTGGGTGATCGTACGAGACGACCAAGGGATATACAAAACAAAACCCTATACCAACTCGTCTGACCAGCGCGGTACAGTAAATTAATTTCTCTCCCATTACGGAGGAGGCCTGAGCCCAACAGTGGTACATTATGGGCTGTGATGATGATGATAATGATGATGATAATGTGCTGCTTGCTGGTTTGCCACCATAAGCAATAAAAAAAAAATCAGCCTATGATGTTCGTTTACGTTACGTTAATTTAATACTCTAATTTGAATGAGAACAATGTCTAAACGTTTTCTTAAAGATGTCTATATGAGCCAAAATTTTATTGTCATACGTGAATCCATGCTCGCCTAATTACTTAGACGATTGGAACGGATTTGGATTCAAATCCTATGTGTGACAGTCAATTTTCGCTAACTGAACAAGTTTTTTTGAATAGCTTAACATGTCAAATGCTAAATCTTAGTAATTTAGATTTTAGTGATATTTTATATTGATATTTTTAGATATAAATGTACGTAGCTGTATTATGTATTTTCAGTCAGTCTTGGGGGGCATAGTCCGGAGCGTGCTCGACGCCTCTCATGCCAGTCTAGTTAGACTGCTAATCCGGCTCGATATGAGTACCGCAGTGCGGGTTAGGGCGTCCCCCGGAGGCAAGGCGCACCGACCCACCCCCGTCGGTACGAACATCGGCAGATGCGGCGATGAGGGCCGCCACCTATCACGCCTTGCCCAGTCAGGCGAGGCAAGGACAGCAGAGTGCCGAGTGGGCACGTGGAATGTAAGAGGTTGTGTGGAAGGTAAGTTGCACGAGCTGATATCCGTCATGGCGGACTAACAGCTAGACGTGCTCTGTGTAATAGAGACCAAGCGAAGGGGCAGCGACGCCTGCAATCTTCCTGGTGGCGGTATGGCTCTGTGGTCTGGTGTACCATAGAGCGATCGAGCCAACATGGGGGTAGGAGTGCTGTTGTCCTCTCGCTTGGCCTCAGGTGTGAAGAATTACGGAATGTATAATCCCAGACTTCTTTGGGTCCGTATAAAACTAGGTGTCACAAAGGTATTCATGGTTGTAGCATATGCTCCCGTAGGATCCTCTGCGGATTCAGACCTAGAGAAGTTTTGGGATAATGTTAGAGAAGTTCTGGATATGGCAGAAACCAGTGAACGCGTGATTGTATGCGGAGATTTGAACGGATGGGTGGGGACCAAGCGTCCCGATTATGAGGACGTACTTGGTCCATTTGGTGATAAGAGAGTGAACGACGCAGGTAGGCTCATAGCGGATGTTTGCATGGAGAGAAGCCTTATTGTGTCAAACACATTTTTTCCACATAAGGACATCCATATGTATACATGGAGAAGGAATGAACAGAAAAGTATACTAGATTTAATTTTGGTAGACAGTCGCCTCCGAAGCAAAATATTGGACGCAAGAGCCTACAGGAGCCCCACAGTCGATATGGACCACTATCTCGTTATTGCGCGATTTAGTGGTCTGTTCAGAAAGTGGGGCACTGGCGAGGACGTGTCCACTTCGGAGGGCTTGAAAGAATAAAGGTTGAAAAGTTGCAAGAAGAGTATGTAAGAGAAAAGTATGCAGAGGGTGTCCGAGAACGGCTGACGATGGCAAGCCAGCCGCAATCGGACATTGAAGAATGCTGGAGAGTATTGAAAGAGAGTATGGTAGACACAGCGAAAGAAGTATGTGGAAGTTCAAAGAAGCATAGAAACACAAATGGTGATGCATGGTGGGATGCGGAAGTGGCAGCTTCCGTAGAGCAAAAGAAGAAAGCGTGGCTGGACTATGTCTCTTCTTTGAATCTGAATGACAGTATGACTGAACAGAAGAAAGAAATATATCGGCAATGTAAGAATGACACCAAGGCCTTAGTGAAAGAGAAACGTGATAGAGCAAGTATGAGTGCAGAAGATAGGCTGACTAAAAACTTCGAGGGTAACACCAAACTCTTTTGGAGGGAGGTGAAGAGGTCTCGGGGTGGTTGGTCAGCCTTCAGAATGAAAAAAATAAGGTCTAAAGGTACAGACATTCTTACACAAACACAAGACGTGTTAAGCCGATGGAGTGAATATTTTGGCGATATGTATGCGGATACTCGAGTTGGCGCCGGTGTCACATGTGGTTTAGTTGATCAACATTCGGCACCGGGGTCCTCCGATGGCATCAGTATGGATGAAGTTGCATGGGTGATAAGAAGTTTGAAAAATGGTAAGGCAGCGGGCATTGATATGGTGTCTGCCGAGATGATCAAGCTTGGCGGCTCCTGTGTCTGGGAGGTGTTCCTGTTGCTCCTCAATTTATGTTGGAGCTTGGGAATGTTTCCCAGGGACTGGTATAGCGCAGTCATCGTACCTTTGTTTAAATACAAGGGTTCACGTTATGACTGCGAAAATTACAGAGCCATAAGCTTGACCAGTTTAGCAGCAAAAGTTTATGGTAAAATTATTGAAAGGAAAATGAGGATGGTGTTCGATGGTTTACTGTGTGAGACACAAGGAGGTTTCAGGAGTAGAAGGGATGTACGGATCAAGTGTTCTCTTTGTGCAACATTTTGGAGAAGCATCTGGCTCTAGGTCAGAGGTTTTTCTGCAGTTTTGTGGATCTGGCGAGAGCATTTAATTCGGTTGTATGAAAGGAACTTTGTGACATTTTACCGGAGTATGGTATTAACGGTAAACTGCTGCAGGCTGTGCAGTCCAGTTACATATGCTGTAGAGCCTGTGTGCGGCTGGATGATGTAATGTCGCCTTGGTTTGACGTCAATATCGGCGTTAAGCAGGCGTGCGTTCTGTCAGCCAGACTGTTTATCATATATCTGGATAAATGTCTCCAAAGGTTGAACGATATGAATGTGGGAGTCCAGATGGGGGACTCAGTCACTGTTCTCTGCTCTGCTCTATGCAGATGATGCAGTCCTGCTGGTGCTCGGTCACTGCTCTGCTCTATGCAGATGATGCAGTCCTGCTGGCACAGTCAGCGACTGACCTGCAGACCCTAGTCGACACAATGACAGAAGATTGTAAGAAAAGGGGTCTACGCGTGAATGTGAGCAAAACCAAAATAATGGTCTTTGAAAGAGATGAAGCCAGAACAGATGTAAGAGTAACAATAGGTAATGATGTACTGGAGCAAGTGGATGAATTTGTATATCTTGGATGTGGATTTAGCCGAGGTGGAAGGTACACCACTGATATAGCGCGAAGAGTGAATGTGGGAAATAGAGTGAATGGAGCGTTGGGGCAACTTCTCGGTAGCCACCACCTTAGCCAGAAGGCACATGTAGCAATACATAACGCAGTGCTTGTCTCAACATTACTGTATGGAAGCGAGAGTTGGGTATCCAGAAAAGAGTATGAAAGTAAAATTAATGCGGTCGAAATGCGATGTCTACGGAAAATCTGTGGAGTTAGGCTGACCGACCACATTCGTAACGACGACTTAAGAGAGTGAGTAGGTATGAAAGAGAGTATCGGTGTAAAGATGCGAAAGGGAATGCTTCGATGGTTCGGACATGTGGAAAGAATGCCGAACGAACGTCAGATTAAGAAGATATACAATGCGAAAGTGGAAGGATGTAGGTACCGGGGGAGACCGAGACTAACCTTCCTAGACCAGATCGGTCATGTACTGAAGAAAGGTGGAGTCAAGAGTCTCCGAAACCGGCGAGCGTGTATGAAGAGAATTATGAATAAGGATAGAGTTCTCTGACACTCTGTTCTCTCTGCCTACCCTGCAAGGGATATGGCGTGATGATATGTATGTATGTAAGTCATCATTATCATCGCTGGTCATATACGTCCTGTGGCTTGACTCAAGTCTTCTACAATGGGAGAGAAATTGACCTACTAGCAAATTAGCTATAGAGAGCCGGGCTGGCCAGAGATGTCAAGGAAGCCAGTGGCCGGCGCAAAGGCAGTGGGGAGGGAATAAGGTATGTTATGGAGTCACGCACCGCCCTCCTATCGCCGCGAACAGAACGGACGGCGTGTGTCTATAGCCTGCAAAAAAAAAAAGAAGTTGGCTATAAGGTGTGGTGATTATCGTATTATTTCTACTTGGGAAGTTATTAAACGTTGTAGGAACATTGGTAGACTGATGATGGAATAAATGGTTCTTTTTTATAAAATTTATACATAATTCATTAATTTCTTGTTATGCCTTTCGTAATAAGAATGAGTTTTTGTTTTAAGTTCAGGATCAAAGTTTGTAAGTATTCAGAATTCATAGAACTATCTATAATAAGATACTATAATTACTAATTCACATTTCTATATAAATACATTGTTGTAATAATTTTATTATACTTTTTATAAAATAACATCTAAAAAGATTATTAGAGAAGATTGCATGCTATTAATATGCGTATAATAAGATGGATGTATGGGGTGACTTGGTCTATGTATTAACAGAGTAAGAATACAATTCACCACCCCTTATCTTACCCGTGTAAAACATGACTAAGAATATAAAAAAAAACATATAACATCTATGCAAGAGAAATAAAACTCGAAACTAAACCCTATACCAACACGTCTGACCACCGTGGTATAGTAGGTCTATTTCCCTCTCATTATGGAGAAGGCTCGAGCCCAACAGTGGGACATATATGAAATGAGATGATGTGGGGTAACAAGATTAGATATGATACGAAACAAGTATAATAGAGAAAGTTTGAAAGTGGTGTACTAGTGATAAAGAAGATTAGGTGTGCGAGATTGTCTTGGACATGTGATGAGAAGAGATGAAAGGCATGTGACAAGGAGGGTTATCAATATGTTTGTGGATGGATGAAAGAATCGTGGGAGACGTCGACGAGAGTAGTTTATGAAAGGCTAGAACATGTTGTGCCGACCCCACTTAGCGTGGGGAAGGGGAAATGGCAAGCAAATGATGATTAAATGACTTCTAAGAGAGGTGGAGCAAAATCCCTCTTCCTCTTTACTCTTCCCGCTCCATTCCTACTAATACTGAACTTACAGTAGAGGTCCATGAGCTGCACTTACCAACATATTAACTAATTGCTCATTAATTATCAGAGACAATAAAAAAGAAAATTGCTGTGTGGTAACAGCTACGAATACTATGAACCCTTATTTAGCTCATAGATATTGTAAAAGAATACTAAAATCTTTATATCGACTTGGGTCAACTCCACCTGTTTTTTTTTTTTGGGGGGTGGGTTATGGTCGGCACACTCCTCGCACCACTCCGTCAGGGGTGACAGAGGGGCGTAAGCACGCACACCCGTAATCCACCCGTGACGTCGCCTTCGTCGTTGGGCCAACCACCGCAGCAGAGTGACTTGACGTCAGTGGTTGGCCCGACTAGGTCAACTCCACCTGATGTCGTTTGGTTAACAATTACATTCGCAAGGAGGGTTCACGTCAGGCAGATGGCTGGTCGTATACCTATTTTCCACACCACATTGTATATTTTTGGTGATTCATAAGGTAATTAAAACAATGTTACATATTAAATAACACCTAAAATTAATCAATCTGTGATATTAAATATCAAATAGATTGCGTTATATCAGTTTTTGCATTCAATTCAGTCTTTAGCCATCCACTGATCATATGCCCCCCGAAAATTAAGGGGATAGAAACCTAATCGCCAAGCTTGGTGAGAGAGAATGGCTGCCCACTCTCCAGGTGAAACTCATACCCGTTTTTTACAACTTCTATGAGCAAGTTAGGGTCGGCGATGATTTTATTTCTATCGTTACCACACGGGGAGATTTCATAATCTCATTCTCGTTCATCTCATTTCATAATCATAAATAATTTATATTTTCCGTGTGGGGACGGAGTAAGAATACAAATCACCACCCCCTATTTTGCCCGTGGGTGATCGTACGAGACGAATAAAGGATGAAGAAAAAACAAAACCCTATACCAACACGTCTGACCAGCGTGGTATAGTAGATCAATTACCCTTCTATTATGGAGGAGGCCCGAGCCCAACAGTGGGACATACATGGGCTGAGATGAGAAATAATTTATTATATTCTCATGGATATAATAAATTATTTATAATATTGAGTTCCAAATTAAAAATATTGCAAAACTATCTAACTCATTATAAAATATTTGGAATGTATTCAAATATTAGTAAAAGTGTCTAGTGTTTAAAATTAAAATAATGTGTCACCCTGGCGCTTCTTACTCAGCCTTGGCAAGATTCCACACGTGGATGGCTAATATAGGATAACTAGCTATTCTTGACAATTCAAACCCTTTAAATTATTCATTGCTACGTGAATAACTATATCACATAAAGGCATCCCAATGCAATTATCTTAATACTTTTTTTTTACAAATATTAATGAAATTCTCTTAACAACTTAACCAATTTTGGTGAATTTTTGTGTCACTGCCACAATCTTCATTGAGTTGCTGGCAGGCTATGTTACAGTCGCGTTGCATCCGAGGCAACGGAAGGGTGATGTACGACCTCATCACCTGTCTTGCAAGTATCTCTCTGTCGCCATGTGAGCGGGCCGCCAATACCCGATCCTTGTCATCGGTGGCCCGTCCGACGGGTTATCTTGTCGGGTACTATCTTCAGTCAACGTCGGCAGCTTTCGCTGTCGTGACAGCATGAAGCCTACAGCTCCATAAATGGTCCATTTCTCCCAAAGGCCGCGGAAGTGGAACATGGTATTTTTATTATTGATAGGCCCTTTTAAGAGCTATCTTTCTGTGCTAGTCACAAGTCCAATTTTGAGTATTTAAGGAGAAAAAATATAATTACGAAAATCTGAAAAGAATTCATAACTAAATATCCAGAAGTGATTTTCCAAAAATGAAAATAGAGAAACATGAACCTAAGGATGTTTTACCAGACTAAATTTATTTAAAACAATCAATTTGGATAGTTACATTTTCAGAATTAATTTTATTTTTTTAAAGATAAAAGTCACGTAATGTTCAATATTTTTTATTAAAAAAAAAAATAGTATGTGAATTTGAGGCGTGGGTGTTTTACTCGTGCATTCTAAATGCATACCTTGATCGATTAAAACTATAAGCAGCAGAGGGAAATTTTTTTGGTCCCATCACACAACACTGTGGGTCGGCCTCTTCATAGTTAACGGACTGATCCCCTGTCTGGTCACTAAATACCTCTTCTCACTACCAACACTAGGAGATATTTAAATAAAGCACTACACGTAATAGATATTTGTAATAATTCATGGAGACTGCTAAATTTTATTGTCATATCTTAAGGTTGTTTTAATTCTGTACGTATTTCTATGATATAGATATTATCGATGCCGATCTTGAGTTCAATGATTAAATTATTAGCTATTTTAGTTGCCTGAAGCTATGTTCGCTTGTCGATACTGCGCTCACCCTTAATCACTAGACTGGAAAATGATAAGAGTTGTCTATTGATTTTGAAGAGCTTGTTTGCTTAGCAAATTGCAGTTTAAATATTGATATCATTTGCTTATTAGATACTAAACATCATTATTTCATCACATATTAGTCCCGCTGCTGAGTTCGAGCCTCCTCTTTAGACACTAATTAGAACGATCATCACCTCAACTCATACGTCCCACAATAAGAAAGAGAAATTGACCTGACAGAGCGATGTAGTCTGACCAGTTAGTAGAGGATTTTATTTTGGGTTTTCCTTTCATTTGCATATATGTTATCTGTATATACTTTTTTATTGCTGATGGTGGTCGATGAGCAAACAGCACACCTGATGGTAAATGATACCGTCTGTTATGGATCTTTGCAATATCAGGGCTAGGCCGCTGCATGCTTCAAAGTAAGTGTTGCAAAAATGAGTATATAACATTAAAGTAAAAGAAAAAAAAATAATTAAACACTATGGCTAAATTAACCCGTTTGGGGAGCGTTGTATATGAGGAAGATGGTGCTTGCCCAGCAAAGACGCAAATAAGTACATATATGAGGCAAGAAGAGCTTTTTGAGATATGCCTTATTTTTTTTTTATATAATACAGTTTTGTTTCACAGACTTTTGTCCGTGCCTTTTTTATGTTATGTATTTTAATTATTATATTGTTTCTGTTTGTTGATGTGGCTTTAATAAATTTATGATGGTTTATATGTATTCTGGCGCGTGCGTATGTGTCCTTGATGTTTTGTGACTGCATGTTTCTTTGGGGTTTTCTACTTTACGTAGTTGTTTGATATTGACGGTGAAAACCCTTCTGTATGTTGGTCTTCTAGCGTTAACTGTCCTCATTCTTTTAATGTTCTAAGTTTAAATTAACATAATCCTTTTAAGGTTTCTGAATGGAGATATGCCTTATTAGCAAGTCTTATTAGCAACATAGAGCTTTCTTTTGTTGCAAAATTAATTAAAAATATGAGGGAAAACTTGTCAATTAAAGTTCTATTCAACGAATTATTTCATATACATACATACATACATATCATCACGCTATATACCTTGCAGGGTAGGCAGAGAGAACAGAGTGCCAGAGAACTCTATCTCTGCATACTTCACTCGCTTCCTCAACATTCATAATCTTATCTCCGTTATCACACAATTATTTTATATATATTGTGCAATATTTGTTTCCAGTGAGTGTTTCAATGCTAAAATAAATCTGTTTGATGGGCATCGATAGAATCAGCATTCACTATACATATTTAAAATGTATACTCTACTAATGCATTGCATAATATACGCTAATTGAAATTCATCGAATTAATTCAACTAAAGCCGGCTTTACCCGCATCGCGTAGGATGATTTATGTCTAGAAATGTTTTTATTCAGACAGTCTTCCTATTATATTTCATCATCATCATCATCATCATTCTTTAGCTGTTATCTGAATTATTTGGGGTCAACGCAATATGTGGATTACTTCTCTTGTACATATTGCAAAAGTTATTAAAGTCATTGGCAATAGTTTTATGACCGGCTGCCTGCCTAACGTTACATTTCTAGTTTCAGCTCGGCGTCAATGAATCAGTCAACTAGCCTTCCATTGCTAGGCTCGAGACTCCTCCACAATGGGAGAGAAATCAACCTACTGTATCGCGCATGTCTGACATATTCGTAAAGGGTTTTCTTTCAAATTTTCCTTCGCTTGCATAGATGTTATATGCACTTTATATCCTTTACTCGTCTTTTACGTTTACCCACAGATGAGGTAGGGGGTGATGAATTGTATTCTTACTCCGTTATCACAGAATATTTCTATACTATTATGAAAATCTGTTTATCTGTAGCTACTATATGTATGTTATGTATGTACGTAAATTTATTATAAAAACTCGTTAACCAACGTTTACAAGCAGAAAATAAACTTTAAATCACACTCTTCTATTAATGCAGTACATTGAAATAAATGTCGTTAATTTTAAAACCTTTTCTTATAGTTGATACAGTAGCTTCTTCACCGCAATAAAGAACAATATAATTCATTTCCTCTAAAACATTAAATTCAACACTATAAAATGGAGGACTTTTATAATCCCAACAAGTTTTCATCTATTCGACGCAACAATGACACGAGCTCTCGTTCTGAAATGTTTATTTGGGTTAACGTTCGATTTTATGTATTTGTCGAAAAACTTACTAACTATTGTAGTACATAAACGACAGTTCGTGAGTCTAATTGGCTAATAACATTGATATTTTAAGACTAAGATATCACTCTGTAGCACATATAATTTATTCTGCTATAATAATTTGTAAAAGAATTATCTCGTTGATTTGGTAGCATAGTCCCTCACTAGGTGGACTGATGACATTACCAAGGTTGCTGGAAACCGTTGGATGCAGGTGGCACAGGACCGTTGCGAATGGCATTCTCGTGAGGAGGGCTATGTCCAACAGTTGACGTTTACGGGCTGATGGTTGGATGGATTGGTAGCATAAGTAACCTCAAGCGCTCTTGACAGATTATATTCGAAATCTAGCTTGAGTGCAATCAGGGCTCTGAACGCCCAGCTCAGGGCGGTGCTGTGGAGGCCACAGCGAGCCATGGCGGTCAGAGCCATTCGCGGGTACCGCACGGTGTCGACAGAGGCGGCGTGCCTATTGGCCGGGACACCCCCGTGGGACCTAGAGGCGGAGATGCTCTCCGACCTCTACCGGCGGGTTACCTCAGTGCGCGACGAAGGTGGCTCCCCATCGTTGAGCGAGATAGCCACCTGGCGCGAGGACGCCCGCCGAGACGTCATCGCCCGTTGGGTTACGCGGCTGGAGAGGCCAAGACACGGTGTCGTTACCGTCGAGGCCCTCCGGCCCGTACTGATGGAATGGATGGAGCGGCGGCACGGAGTCCTCTCCTTTCGGCTGGTGCAGGTATTGTCAGGGCACGGGTGTTTCGGTCTGTACCTGCACACGGTCGCGTATAGGGAGTGGACTCCGGCCTGCCACCATTGCAGCAGTGACGAGGACACGGCGAGACACACACTGGAGGTGTGTCCGAGTTGGGACGGGCAGCGCCGTGACCTCGTCGCTGTAATCGGTGCCGACCTGACGCTGCCGGCTGTCGCGAGGGCGATGGTCGACAGCATCAGGAACTGGGACGCGGTCGCCGCCTTCTGCGAGGCTGTTATCTCGCAGAAGGAGACGGCGGAACGAGTCCGGGAGGATTCCCGTGACCCGGGCCGCCGTCAGCGGCCGGGGCGGCGCAGGCGCGAATACCTGCGCCTGATGCCGCCCTAACCGAGGCTTCGGGTGATCGGACCGGGGAATTGTCCGGTCACCCGACGTGAGGCCACCGCGTGAGGACGACGCCTCGACGGCGAAAGCTGTCGGGGCGTCAACAGGAGAGGAGCCCGAGAGGGCATACCGCCGAGCGGGCCACCGAAGACAAAAATCGGGTACCGGTGGCCCGCTTGCACGGCGAAGAAGAGGTGCTTGCAGGGTGGGTCAATGGGGTTGCGCGCCGCCTCTTCCGTCACCCCGGACCGACTTGGCGGGGTGCGACGTCCATGGCCCACGGCAAAAAAAAAAAAAAAAAAAGCTTGAGTGCAATCAGTGTTTTTAGATTTTTTTTACAGTTCTTCTAGCATTTTCTTGACTAATTCTTTCTAGTAACCTCTGAGTTGAGAATGGTACGAGCAGGAGTACTAGATTCATTCCTATTACCTACATAATAAAGTAACTTATAAATGTAGTAAAAACTTTTGTTGTATTTATGCATCTGGTTTCTTTTTTGGTTAGCCATGTGATACTATAGAGTAAATAATTCATAATCCATCTATTAGTGGATTAAGAATTAAAGATGCAACTTTTTATATTTTGGTGATATCGTAAATAGAGATTTAGGGAGTTAAACAGATTTCATCAAAAGATTCATTTCTAAAAGTAGGACTATATGTCCTATATAATTTTTATAACTGCTTTGGATTTTCTGATACTTTGCACTTTTAATAGACAATTTCTTACTTAAATTATATTAACTTTGACTTAGCAGCAATATGTTTCGATATTAGTAAACATAAGATCTTAAACCCAAAAAAAAATCATTTGTCTCTTGTATATGTTATAATATAATTTTAAGTTTAGAATTTTTTAATGAAAATATTACTTTTGTTGTGGTATGTATTTACTTATTTCTACCATTCATCTTATATGTGACTTACTATCCTCCTCCACCGATACCGATCCTCCGATACCGATACCGATCCTCGACAATGAAAAGAAAATTAGCGATACTAATCAGGTTGATATAATATTAAATAACAAAATTTTCGTCTCCAGCATAGGTTTTTTTGAGTACGGCAGCGCCATATGGGTTAACGCCCACATGTTAGATAGGGAGGTGGTGTTTTGTATTCTTACTCAATCAAGGCACAGAGTATAAAAAATAAATGTTATTAAGATGGTATTCACAATGATTTTTCCGCCTATTCTATCGTCGCCCTAAATAACTGTTTGGCGTGTTGTCTAACCCACCAGACAATTTGTTTAATATAATTTAGGTGACCACGTGTAAAACATATTAAAATTCTTAGAGTACAATATTGTTTTTTTACTAGGTATTTAGAAGGAAAGAAAAGAGACTGTGTAGAATAGGATGAGGATAGAATAACAATATATATCTTGACTGATAGCTATCAACTCTTAACCTAAAACCTTAAAAAAAATAACCATGTTTGTATATGGCAGTTAAGCCTTTTGTATATCTCTACTGAATCATTTGCAAATGAAAGGATGTATTCGGTATTAAGATTTTCGGGTTCCGATGGCCCGCTTGCACAGTGAAGAGAGGCGCTTTGCAGGGTGGGACTATGAGGTCGTGCGCCGTGTCTTCTGTCGCCCGGATCGATTTGGCGGGGCGTGACCACCTCTATAGTCTACCGCAAAAAAAAAAAGAATGGTATTAAGATTTAATAAAACACCTGTGTGCTGCAAATATTCAGATTAAACTAAGACTCCATCCTGAGTATTCAAAGAAGTAATTTCAACTTAATTACGGTAACTCATCATCCTCATCCTACTCTTGTCCCAATGTCTTGGGTTCGGTGAAATATGTACTCGTCATCCATTGTACATATTGTAATAGTTATTGGCAATATAGTTTTATGATCGGCCGCCTGCCTGACGTTAACCATCCTTGAGAATTTTAATTACAATACTTTTAAATGATCATATACTTGCGTGTAAGGGATTTGATCATAGCAATAAATTAAATTCATTCATTCATTCATCTCAGCTCATATACTTCCCACTACTGGGCTCGAGTCTCCTCCCCAATAGGAATGAAATTTAGCTACTATAACCACGCTGGCCAGACGGGTTGGTTTAGAGATGGGTTTTTAGGGATGATATACACCACACGGGCAAGATAGGAGGCGGTGAATTGTATTTTTACTCCGGTACCACACGTAAAAATAATAAATAGTTTTATTTTTATTTTATTTTATATGTACATTAATTAGAAATGCGTGCATAGTTCACACTTACATAGCTATTAGTCAAATTTATTCATTAAATTGGCCTAAACTAGATAATACCCAAACCAATTTAATGAAACCTAATTGCAATTGAATTAATACAATTTATGAGGGTTCTGGATTCGAGTTTTATTTAGGACCTTTAAAATTGATTATATTATAAATATATAGTACAAATACAAATCATTATTCTCCTACTCTTATCCCAATTACTTGGGGTCGATACAATATGTATTCTTCTTTCATAGTACATATTGTAAAAGTTATTGCCAATAGTTTTATGACCGGCCGCGTTTTATGCCAGACGTCTACTCTTCTTGGGAAAGTAATTGTTGACCAAACGGCCTAAGATGGCGTTGGCCCAGGTTGTTATTAGTCTCTTAGTCGTCTTTTACAACACCCACGAACTAAGTAAGAGTTGGTAGCATTCGTAGCCGCTATCACCCTATAAATATACCTTTAAGGTACCCTTACCTTTTTATTATTACCCCCTGGTAGTGAATTGTATTCTTCCTAAATCATCACGTGGTTTTTCTTTTCAAAAATTATTTTAAGACAATAATAGCTCTCCTATTGGCATTAACTGGATACAGCTTGTGTTATATCAATAAAATATTAACACCATGTGTTAATATTTTATTGATTTCCACAAAACATCTTTAAAATCTTTCTTTCTTTCTCTTATATTAATTATTTGGGGTTGACGCATGTGTACTCTTTCATCGTACATATTACAAAAGTTATTAGCTGTAGTTTTATGAACGGCCATTTGCCGGACGTCAACCCTTATTGGGAATGTAAATATTGACCAGATGTTGTCAGGTGGAGTTGGCTCAGGTTGGTATAAAGCTTTTAATTGTCCTTTATGAGATCCACAAGCAAAGTAGGGGTTGGTAGAATCCATAGCCTCTACTACACAGCTAAATGGTAAAGTATATTGTAATATAGTTAAATCTGTACAGAAATTATAAAATAATATATACCATAGGTAATGGTTATAAAAACTATCAAGAACTTTCAAAGTTCTTGATAATGACATTGAAGGATTTCGTTATATTTAAATAATATATATATTATCAAAGGTCAAGCTAATAAAATAAAAACTTTTAAAAAGATAGCAATAACAAGATCATTTATTAACCTTTTAGCAAACAACTAAATTAATATAGCCATTACAGTTCAGTATATCTAAAAAAAAAGCAGCGAAATAAGGTAAATTTCGGTCAAGCGAGGTAAACAAAACCATTAGTTTAAGGCGGGGTCTACCCTTAATGGATAACGTTAGGTCAATGTGTATAACGTATTTGTAAACAAGTCGCTATTTCAATAGCGTTATAATGAACTATTGGTAGGTTGGTCTGCGAATATTCTGTTTATTCACTTGTTGAATATAACTACGTAAAAGGTTTATGGTTACTAAATATTAACCTCATAACGAAGCTAAAAGTCGCAGCTTGCTATTGAGAAGGCTTGGAATTTTTCTAGGAGATAAAATCAGAAGTACAGAGATCCATAGAAGATTCTATTCTTTAGTGGTAGGATTACGCTGTTGATAGTTTTCTGTCTATATACGCGGGCCGATTCATCCAGGGTAGTATCACACTCTCGCAGAAGATCGATGTTTGAGTGATGGCAATGTACTAGTGCGCTTCCTTCGGTGAGTGAGAGAGTAGGAACCTCAAACCCATTTGGGGTTTGTATTGGTAGGCAGCTTAGCTATACCCTTGATATTGCAAAGATCCATGGTCGGCAGTAACAGCTACTATCAGGTGTACTGCTTGCTCGTTTGCCACCATAAGCAATAAAAAAAATATAGAAGAATGATTGTAACTAAAATAGCATGAAAGATTAGCACGTTGAAGTGGCTACGGGCTGATGATATTGATAATCAGATATTTAATCCATGAAAGTGAAGTTACTGGCACAGTCAGTATATAGATATAATAGATAAACATTATTACGAGCTGTATATAGTCTTAACTTGTTAAAACAAGGACTTTTCTTCTTCTTCAGCTCAAATACGTCTACTATTGGCTATATATATATATATATATAGACATATTTATATATATATATATATATATATATATATATATATATATATATATATATATATATATATATATAGATATATTTATATAGATATATATATATATATATATATATATAGTCTTCACACGTAATATGACGGTGCTCAACTATCATCCATACATTATACACTACGTTGGCTATAAGGTTTAGATATACGGAGCTTGTTTCGAGTTTTTCTTCTTTTACAGAGTTGCTATCCAGTTACTTAAGATATTGGTACAAATTCTTTAGAAACAAAGTCAATTAAACAAAATCAAAATTAGAACAAAAGTCTTCCAACAAAGTTATTATGAATAGTGAAGAGTACAAAAACCCTTGCGATAGTATAAACAAATTTTAAATGCCATAAAATAAATAAAAATCAGTTTCATAATTATTAGTCAGGTCGCTACCAAATTGTAACTATTCAGACGTCGATTTTCGCTGTGAGTGATACTAATCCAGACAAGTCGACTGATTTATAACTAGCCAGAAAACTTTCAACTGCTTGGTCCTGCCAATAAAATTCAATAGAATGCTCATATAGGTACATATGACTTATTATTTATTGCTCATGGTGGCAAACGAAAGAACAGCACACCTGATGGTAAGTGTTACTGCCGGCCATAGACCTTTGCAATACCAAGGGTATATCTAGGCCGCTGCCTACCAATACAAAGCCCAAACCCATCCAGTTAAGCTTCTGGCTCTCTGGTTCACTAAACGAAGCGCAATAGCATATTGCCATTACTCAGACGTTGATCTTTTGCGAGAGTGTGGTACTACCCCGGACGGACAGACTGTAAATAGAAAACTGGCAACAGCGTGGTTCAACCACTACTATATTTGACGTCAGAACTTGTTTGCTTAATTCTTGGTTAAAGAAATCTATAAACATTCGTTACTAATCTATAAGGGGGCGTTCAAGTATTACGTAACGCAATTTTTGAAGATTTTTGATCCTCCCTCCCCCACATGTAATGCGCCGTAACGTATGTCTGTATCCCCCCTTCCTCCTCCCTGAACGTTACGTAACACCCAAGTGACCGTTTTTAAACGTGTTTGCGTTTTTTGAACGGGATATGTAACGCATTGCAACATTTGACAAGACCCCCCCCTCCCCCCAAATTGCGTTACGTAATACTTGAACGGCCCCTAATTGAGTTCATCATCATCATCTCAGCTCATATATGAGCCTCCTCCATAAAAGGAGAGAAACTAAGCTACTATACTACGCTGGTTAGACGTGTTGTTATGTAATTATTATATGTGTTTTATATCCCTTAGTCGTCTCTTATGATCACCCATGGGTAAGATAGAGGGGGAGGTGAATTGTATTGTACTCTATCATCATCATTCTCCTACTCTTATCCCAATTACTTGGGGTCGATACAGTATGTACTATTATTTCATAGTACATATTGTAAAAGTTATTGGCAATAGTTTTATGACCGGCCGCCTGCCAGACATCAACCCTCCTTGGTAATGTAATTGGTAATGTAATTGTTGGCCAAACGGCATCAGATGGAGTTGGCCTAGGTCGTTATAAGGCTCTTAATCGTCTTTTACGACATCCACGAGCAAAGTAAGGGTTGGTAGTATTCGTAGCCGTTACCACACAGCAATATATTGTACTCTATCACCACATGGAAATTGCTGAGCTGAGAGGTAAACTTCAACAGAATTAATAATAACGAAGCGAATTTTGTCCTTAAAATCAAACAGATAAAAAGTGTAAATATCTAAATTTTGACAGAAACTTGTGTACCTGAGCCTTTCATATAAAATCAAGATAATTATTAGTATGTTACTGAAACGTGTAATGGGTTTAATTTAGATAAATGACCGCCGCAAAAGTTTTATCTTGTACTTAAAATTCTACATGTACTCGACAATTTCGTGTTATCTTCAGTTTTATTTTGTCAGCTACTTACATAAAAAAATACCAATTTACATATCATAATTCCCTTTGTTCTTTTTTTAAATTTTATTATAATTGAGGTCCAATCACATTTGACAGAATATTGTTTTACCATTTAATGACTGTTGTCTGGCCTCCGTAAACCACAGCGATAATAAAATTTTAAGAAGATATCAGGCGTCAGGTAATATTTTTATACGTATTCATTTTGTACGGGAATTGCAAAATCCGACCACCGTTTCGTCCTCCGTACCGTTCTCCTTGGAATGAATTTCATTACATCAACCGCGATATCCAACCCACTGGCCATACATGATGATTCATCAAAAATATCCGATAACTTACCCTTCTCCTGGTACTAATTTTTATAACATCGACTGCGATCGGCAACCCACTGGCACATGCATGGTGATTGCAGCATTATTTCCCTTCCAAGGGAGGCCTAATTCCTATACTGCACATACATCGATGCTGATCAAGTATGGACTAACTGACCAAATTATCTAGCATAAAATCCTGATAAGCACAATACTATCACTAAATATGAAACAAAGAAACAGCATAATGTTAATATCTAAATAATTATACAAAAAATTAATACATAAATCTAATTAAACATATATTTTTACATAAATACCTAATCCATTTACGTAAACATTTGGACGGGTTTCCTTATATGATTTTGATAAAATGACAACATGGCGGCGAATAAATCGTGTACCGAATACAAAGTACATATACATCAAACAATTTAACAAAATGAATGCTCGGGGTCTATATATAACTGGAAGCTTTATGCAATGGGCTAATCTCACAAATTGAAATTTAATCCCGGGTAATAAAATTTTAGTGTTGTTGAATTGGATAGTATTGTATTCAGCAAAAAAAAAGGTTTTATACGTATTTTATGTCCCGTGGTCACGGTGTTAGGACCTTTCTCGTCACATTCTACCCGTGTGTCGTAAAATGAGACTTGGGATAATAAGGAGCTGAGTCCGTGTTACGAGTTCGTTTGATCCCGTGGTACCCATTGTTATAAATCATTCGGCTTAAAATATTGATGTAATATAGAAAAAAAAGAAAAAAAACCTTTCTCTTTTATGTAAATTATATGTTATACATATATCCTTATTTTTCGAATTGAGTATGATAGAATGCTTTAGGAAAAAAATTATCAAGTTATTATCGTCCCTAAGCTACTTTTTGGGTGATGTCTCTATACTGGTTTTTATTTTTTTCTACAGACCACATTTTTCCTTGAAGTAATCTCCTAGACTTTTCCAAACGAGGGCAATTAGCATTTAATACTACACAGATGGATTGATATGTGAAGAAAATTTTAATAACATTTAGATTTAGATCAAATAAATTAATAAACTAGATGAGAATTGAATTTTTGATACGCATTATATCATCCGTACTAATACTTTTAATTAAAAATTAATATACATATACACATATATCTTTTTCGTCATCATTCATCATTACAGCTCATATATGTCGCATTGTTGAGCGCGAGTCTCCTCCATAATGGGAGAAAAGTCTTACTTTTTTTCGAGAAGGTTTTCTTTCGAGTTTTCCATCTCTTGTATAGATCTTGTATATGCATTTTATATCCCTTAGTCGTCTCTTACGATAACCTATAGGTAAGATAGAGGGTAATTAAATTCTTTTTAATTATACATTATTCTTTTAATCTATACATTCTGGTTTATCCGTAATAGGCAACTGTATCAGCTTATATGCCTAAATTGTAATTTTTGTTTGTGGTGCAGTGCACTTTTTTGGGATGCGTAAAAAAATTAAATCTAGCGTCAGAACATGTGACCTGATCGAAAATTCGTAAGATAGAAGGAGAGTAGACCGTAGAAAAGGAAGTAATATCCCCCTATCTTTCTAGCAAGAGCAGCCTGCTCCTGTTTTATGTGAATTTGTAATACTTTTGTTGTGGATGAATCTAAATAAATAAATTTTTACTCCATCAGCATACGGAAAATCTTTTATATCCATGCATCTCTGATATGGTTGCAAAGTAAAAAAATAATTATTTTGCTTTATGTTTTGCCACCATAACAAAGAGAAGAACTTTACCATATGTACGACCACAAAAGATAACTAACACGTCACTATGTAAATAATAAACTTATATCCATAAAAGGGAACGAAAATTGAAAATAGTACTTTATAATCAGTCTGACTAACGTGTTTTCATATGTAAATTTTCTTCAAATTGTGGAGAAGGTTTTGACCCAACACTCGAGCGTGTATGATCTACATACATACATATCATCACGCCATATCCCTTGCAGGGTAGGCAGAGAGAACAGAGTGCCAGAGAACTCTATCTCTGCATACTTCACTCGCTTCCTCAACATTCATAATTCTCTTCATACACGCTCGCCGGTTTCGGAGACTCTTGACTCCACCTTCCTTCAGTACATGACCGATCTGGTCTAGGTAGGTTAGTCTCGGTCTCCCTCGGTACCTACATCCTTCCACTTTCGCATTGTATATCTTCTTAACCAGGCGTTCGTTCGGCATTCTTTCCACATCTAAGTAGAATAATATATGTAGGTACATAACTTAAGCATATTTTGTTAAACATCTTAATTATATTTTAATACTGGCAGTTGTTTTTACAGTCATGAAGTTTCTTTTATAAAACTGTATCAATATTAATATTTCGTAAGACTATCTGAAGATTATTAACCTTTACAGTGATAAAAAATAAGTAATTGACCTGAAAAAGTTTTTATTGAAAAGCCATTTTATTACTAACATTACATATACGTGGTTTGTTCTCATTTATATTGACTTAAGCCAGCTCCACCTGACGCAGTTTGGTCAGCAATTACATTCCTAAGGAAGGTTGATACTAGGCCTGTAGCCAGTCATAAAACTATTGCCAATAACTTTTGCTATATGTACGATGGAGGAGTACATTTTACGTTGACCCCAATTAACTGGGATAAGAACAGGAGAATTATGATTACAATACGCCATCTGGTGGTAATTTCTACACTACAATCATTGTTATATTAAGTTAACGGTTCTTAAGTGAAAACTGAAATTGACAAAAATAAATAACACCATCTGGTGGCAAATCCTAATAAACCTTACAATCATTACAAACACTTATGTACTAATGGTAAAATGTGCAAACTTGCAATTAGTAAAAAAAAATACACAAATTCGAACGAATCTTTAATTTTAAAGAACATTTGCAATTATCATGTAATCAGAGATGTGACTTATCTAAGATACAAGTATCTGAAATACAGATACAAGATACAAAATACGTATTTCCATCTTGTATCTAAGATACTTTTTAAAAATTCATTTTGTATCTTGTATTTAGATACCTTTTGTTTAGTATCTTAGTATTTTATAAATACTTTTTCTGACAAAATACGTTTAGTAATATGTTAGCAAACATTTATAAAATTATTAGTTCAACGTCTCATTGATGTCACATTTTTTAACAAACTGTGCTAGGTCTTTCATAATTTTTTATGTTATTCTTTTAAAATCCGCGAGCAACTCAAAACAAATAATATCGCCATACAGTTTTACGAATCACGTGTTTCAAATGCAGTGTTGTTATTGGTCAATTTCATTTTAGGGGACTTTGAAATTAATAGTAGTTATTTTAACGTTATTTAACTAACATTATTTTTAGATTGAATTTATAGTTACATTAATAAGCATTGTCGTATAGCAAATAAAATTTAAAATCATTCCTTTGGTAAGTACAAAATGTAAAAATGTATCAAAAATCACTTTAGAGGGTTTTGAAACTATATATTTCATTTCAGTGATTAACATGATTTATTCGTAATTAATATTAATGTCAATTATCAAAAATGAATTTAAATTCATTAAAATAAAATATTGTTTTCTTACAAAAGTATTTTCATCTTAAGAAGTATTTAGAAGATCTATCGAAGATCTTCTAGACCTATCTTGTATCTTGTATTTCAGATACTATTTTCAAAAGTATTTTGTATCTGGAATCTCAAATACTTAATTTAAAAGTATCTTGCATTTTATATTTCAGATACTTTATACAGGGTATTTTGTACATCTCTGCATGTAATAGGTATCTCAATGACAATTTCATACGAATTTGTTATCGAAGAGGTTTCATAACTACATCTAGGATAATATACAGATGATATCATAATGTAATACTAATTTTATCTATTTCTATCGTAAACTTACAGCATTTAAAACTTTTCTTACAGCATTTACTACTGTCTATCTATATATCTTTAAACGAACGATTCTTGTAATTTGATCCCGGAAACGGTTCCAACGATATTCATGAAATTTAGCGTGTATGGGGTTCCGGGTAAGATTAATCGATCTATCTAGGTTTCATTTATAGAAAATATTATTTTGTCTGTATCTACAGACAAGAAAAATATATTTTATGTTGAAATTGTTGGCTGAAAACTATTGAAATATGAAGGCAAATTTGGCTGAAAACTATTGAAATATGACGGCAAAGTTGGCTGAAAACTATTGAAATATGAGGGCAAATGACGCTGTCATTATTCAATTGCTCTATGCCTAGAGCAATTGAAAAATCGACCAGTCTAATCTAGACAGCTCCGGCTCGGATCCTTAGTTTCTCTTTTTAATTATTTTCCCTTTCAATTTTTTTCTCTGTTTTATTAAATATTTCTATTATCTTTGTATGTATCTTCCAAAACATACTAGGAGCCGAGCAAGGCTCGATAATCAGATATTATTTACTGATGATATTATTCTCTATAAAGTTTAATAAAATTCTATTGATAGTTGTATCAATAAAAGATACATCCATACATCATCATAAACTGCAACGTTTTTAATATTATTAGGATTATCAACGTGCCATCAGAAATATTCGTATGACTAATATTGATTCAAAATACACCTGTCTCTCGTTAACACAATACATAACACTCGTATATATTAATAATGTTATATATTGCACTCTTTATCAACTGTGTACTCTTGCCAACTGGCAACCGAGTTCACTACACCAATATCACCGCGTGAATCATACATAACGTATATTTACGTGTACTATGTGTACCGTAGTAAAATTGGCTTGGCTAATTTAACATTCTGTGTAAGAAACGCGTGGTGTGAAGTTTCGAAACTTTTCGTCTCGTCGACCTTCGAAATTTAAATTTACTCAGTTAAGGAACGTGTGGTGTTTAAGTTTACGAGTAACGTTTGCTTATAAAAGAGGATCAAATTTTCCGTGTGGTGACGGAGTAATAATACAATTCACTACCCTATCTTATCCATGGGTGATCGTAAAAAACGACTAAGTGATAAAATATGCATATAACATCTATGCAAGAGAAGGAAAACTCGAATAAAACCCTATACCAACATGTCTGACCAGCGTGGTGTAGTAAGTCAATTTCCCTTCTAGTGTGGAGGAGGCTCGAGCCCACCATTGGGACATATATGAGCTGAGATGATGATGATATTATTTTACAGAAACCGATTATAAATATCATTATTGTCTTAAAATAGTTAATCATATTTGTCTAGATTTCGTTATATTCATAGATTAGATAATTTTGTTTTTATATGTCTTAATTAAAGTTTTTTGCAGTGTCTTGTATTCTTGTCTCTATACCTAAAGCTATATGTGTCAATTTTGTGATGACCGTCTGAATCAGCATCACCATCGTCTCTGAGTATATATGCTTCACTGTGTGCTACTAGAAAGGAAATTGACGAAATACGCTTCGTTCCGTGAGCGAGAGAACCAGAAGCTTAACTGGGTGGGTTTGGAGATTGTAATGGTAGGCAGCGGTCCAACTATACCCTTAGTAAAGCAAAGTCCATGGGTGGCAGTGACACTTACTGTCAGGTGTGCTGATAGCTCGTTTGCCAACATAAGCAAAAAAAAAAAAAAACTTTGTATAAATGTGCCTATTTTCTTACCAACCAGTGGGATGGAAACGTATTACTTTGTAAAATCTTTCGTTAAGAACAAAGAACAAGAATAGATCTTAAAATGGTTGTTATATTGCGAATAAATAAAATCAGCCCTTATAAATTTTTAGTTATCGAAGCGTAAATATTTTCTACGGAATACGCCAATCTCACAGCCTTTGACGCTTAAGGAGTTTAGTTACGGGTCTTAGAAGAGATAAAATTCAAAGAAAATGTATGATATAAATAAAATACTTATAGTCTCATAAATTGACAGTTCTCAGAAAGTAACTAGTGGATTTCAGTATTTATGAAGAAAATCCTATGGTTTTATTCGTCTAATGCACGTTTCCATGAGAATACGGGGATACAATTACTCGCTAATAATACCTTATCACCCATTTTAAAAATTCTTTACCCATTTTAGATTTTTTTTTTATATGTCACCTCCCTGCTCTAAGGAAGAAGAAGGTCACCTCCCTGCTCTAAGGAAGGAGAAGAAGGATCCTTGTATTGCTGGGGACTTTACAAACATGCAATTAACGCAGACAAATTACACCCAGACTCAGAACAACACTTTGTGGATCGCACAAAGTATTGTCCTGCGTGGGAATCGAACCCACGGCACTGGCACGGAAGGTCGGTATCTTAACCACTACGCCATCTGTGCAGTCAGTCATTTGGTTTAGTAGTTTAGGCGTGAAAGCATAATATCATCATCGTCATCTTACTGTTATCCTAATTACTTGGGGTCGACGCAATATGTTATCTTTTTCCATACGATCCTATCAAACGTCTGCAGTCGCTCCCAGACTATCAATGTCATGCCTCACGCAGTCCATCCGTCTTTTATTTGGTCATCCTTTACCTTCAACATTAATACCTAATACTTTTCTCACAACATTACTTTCATCCCGCCTATTCACATGTCCATACCATGTCAGCCGTTCACTCCTTAACTTTTCGTCACTGGTACAACTTCCAAACTTCCTCTAATGTGTTCATTTCTTACTTTATCCATTCTTGTCACAGCATAATAATCAAACTTGTATTCGTATTTATAATATTAGAATAACTGCTTAGCTGTCTAAGCAGTTATTCTAATGAATGAAGGGACGGTTTTGGACTCTATGGTTCAAATCCGTCCCATTATTGGGCACGAGTATCCTTTGTTATGAGAGGAACATTTACCTATATCTTCACTGGTTGATAGGATATCAATACAAGATTTTGCAGGCATGTTTTTATATTCCTTAATCGCCGTGGTGGATATCTCGACGAGCGATTCGTTGAAAATAAATCACTACGTGTATCTACGGTACCGGTGACCAGCACTATAGATGATTATAATGAAACTTTAAAAAAAAAAATGTAAACCGCCTTCAAAATAAGAGCAGCCAAAAACCATAATTATTAAAACACTAAAAATCGAAAAATAAGATGAACTATTTAATACTTGTCTAATTCTAATTATATATTAATTTTTATAAAATATAATTACAATGTATGCTAGAAATCCACTAACATGGTTTGAAGTCGGTTAAAAATAACACAGTGAGTTATGGGCCTAATGATGCCCTTCAGTCGCCGAAGCTACTTATCAAACTGCAATCGACCCATAGTTTTACAAAGAAATGAGTGCTAAATACTTAGAAAAAGAACTTAGTTGTAATAAAATAAAAGAAAAATGAAAGTGAAATCACTAGAAGGTATGCTCCTAAACTTGTCAACACTGTTTATATTTATGTCCAATAAGATTTCCTTATCTTTGAAATAGGTTTTGTGGGTTGAGGTTATCAACGACCGCCGGCTGAAAGAGAATCTAATATTGCTATTTCTAATTTAGGAACGCTGTGGCTGTTATCGTTTGCCTAGAAAAAGTGTTCGTAATATTATTTCAGGAATAAACTGCAAATATTCAATAGAAATTCTATTTTGATGCTATATTTAACCTTTTGTTTCAATATTATTATTACTTGTTGTCTAAAGACAGCTATGGATCAGTTGTTTCATCTTCTCTTCTACCATCTTAGCATAAATGATGACTCAGCAAGGTGATAATGTTTTACATATATTAAAATGTATAGAGTTTAATTATCTTTTTTTAAACAAAAAAATTAACATTTAATATAAATTACAACAATCAATAGCTATTTATGCAAAAAATTAATAAACTAAAATCAATACTTGACTAGCTGTCTGTCTATACAGACCCAAAAAAAGTTAAGTACTAAAATAATTTCAAGACATATAAAACATAATACCAGAATGAAAATAAATAAATTTCATTTTAAAGTATCTAAATGAAAATTATAAAAATAAAATGAATCATGACAATCGCATAAATTAGAAACATATAAAGTTTTATAAATACGAATCTTATAATCATTCTTTAATTTCTGGCACTCTGTTCTCTCTGCCTTTCCTGCAATGGATATGGCGTGACGATATGTATGTATGTATATTATGATCTTACGTAAAGTATTTGACATCTTATAAATATTAAAACAGTTTGCAAATGAGTGGGCGCTGTAAAGTTCATTGACTGGAAAATATGCATGGCTGTTCAGTGTATTTTCTAAATAGATCAAAACACAAAACTAGGGGAGGGGTATCGATAAAATTATTTGTTTAAAATTAAAAAAATTGTGGCTATTTATTACAAGTATTTATTTTACTAATTGCATATGAGACCGAATTCTCAGTTTAAAATTTCTAAAATTCTAATTTACTAGGCGATTTTTTTTAATTTGAAATAAGATCTCTGCTCGGTGGATTGTGTCAGCCTTGTAGGGAATAATCAAAATTATGCTAGTCCATTTTTTCTTGTTTTGGGGTGGCTATATTTCAAGAGCTTCCAGCACAGATATCTAACGCAACGGAAACGTGACGCAGACTCCATAATCCATCATATATCCTCTCCATCCACCGGCACCAAAACTTTGAATTCGGTAATCCGGGCAGGTTACCCTTTTGGGTGCCTCCTCCATCGACATACCATTAAAATAGTGCCGAAACTTATAAAGCAATATAAATAAATCGAAAAACTAATAGAAATATATTTCTAGCTAAAGTTGTAAATAAAGTTAATACACAGCCCACCCGTGTCCCAGACATTGAGAGCCATGAGTCTTCTTTACTGGATCTTCTGCTGACTACACACCAGCAAGGATACCGGGTAGTGGTCGAAGCCCCTCTTGGGTCATCTGACCACTGCCTAGTCCGTAGCAGAGCCCCTGTTGCGAGGCCTAATCGCTCTACGGCGACTGGGACTCGCAGAGTCTGGCAATATAAGTCGGCAGATTGGGATGGACTTCGCGAGTTTTATGCATCCTACCCATGGAAGCGGCTTTGCTTCGCCTCTGAGGACCCTGGCGTTTGTGCAGACTGCGTAACCGAAACGATTATTATGGGGATGGATTTATTTATCCCCAATACTCAAATACCCGTCGGCGGCCGCAGCCGCCCTTGGTTTAACAAAACCTGCAGGACGGCTGCACGGCAGAAGCAGTCCACATATCGGGCCTGGAACCGGGCTAAAAACTGTCAAGACCCGAACGTCAAAGAGGTGAAGCGAAAATTTAACGCCGCTTGCAGATCTAGTAAGAAGGCTATCGCCAGAGCCAAGGCAGAACATGTTGCCAGAATTGGCGAGCGATTAGAGAGCTATCCTGCTGGGAGTCGTGCATTCTGGTCGCTCGCCAAGGCTGCTCAAGGCAACTTCTGCCGGTCCAATCTCCCACCACTACAGAAAAGCGATAGCAGTCTGGCCTACAGCGCAAAGGAGAAGGCCGATCTTTTAGGTCAATTCTTTGCCTGTAACTCGACTTTGGATGCGGGAGCTGCCACACCACCTACCATACCGCGGTGTGATAGCTCTCTACCTGAAATCCGTATCTCACAGCGTGCGGTCAGGCGAGAGCTGCGGCTTTTAGACGTCCATAAGTCGAGTGGGCCGGATGGCATCCCTGCAGTGGTCTTAAAGACGTGCGCCCCTGAGTTAACCCCCGTCCTCACGCGCCTATACCGTCTTTCCTACGATACTAATAGGGTTCCATCTTCGTGGAAGGTAGCTCAAGTCCACCCGATCCCTAAAAAGGGAGAACGGTCGGACCCATCGAATTACAGGCCGATTGCGATAACATCCTTGCTCTCCAAAGTAATGGAGAAAATCATAAACCGCCAGCTTCTGCAGTACCTTGAGGATCACCAGCTGATCAGTGATCGCCAATACGGCTTTCGACATGGTCGATCGGCTGGTGATCTTCTTGTGTACCTTACACACCGTTGGGCAGAGGCTTTGGAGGGCAAGGGTGAGGCGCTAGCATTCGGCCTAGATATCGCAAAGGCGTTCGATAGGGTCTGGCACGGAGCCCTTCTATCGAAGCTACCGTCTTATGGAATCCCCGAGGGACTCTGTAAATGGATCGCCAGCTTTCTGGATGGTCGGAGTATAAGAGTCGTCGTCGATGGCTCTTGCTCCGATACCATGACCATTAACGCTGGTGTACCACAGGGCTCGGTGCTCTCCCCGACGTTGTTTATCCTGCATATCAATGACATGCTCTCTATAAAGAGTATGCATTGCTATGCGGATGACAGCACGGGTGACGAGCGGTATACCGAGCATCAGAATATCCCTCGGAATATATTACAGGAAAGAAGGACTCAACTTGTGTCTGAAGTCGAGCGCTCTCTGGGGCGGGCCTCCGCATGGGGTGAACGGAACTTAGTCCAGTTCAATCCCACTAAGACACAAGTTTGCGCGTTCACTGCAAAAAAGGACCCCTTTGTCATGGCGCCTCAGTTCCAAGGAGTAACTCTCCAAATTTCCGAGAGTATTGGGATCCTCGGCGTCGAACTATCAAGCAAAGTCCAGTTTGGGAGTCATTTGGAGGACAAAGCCAAATTGGCAAGTAGAAAGCTGGGCGTCCTGAACAGAGCCAGGCGATACTTCACACCGAGACAACGTCTTGTGCTATATAAAGCACAAGTCCGCCCTCATGTGGAGTACTGCTCACATCTCTGGGCAGGCGCGCCCAAATATCAGCTAGACCCATTTGACTCCCTGCAAAGACGTGCTGTTCGAATCGTCGGTGATCCCAATCTCACGGAAGGACTGGAGTCGTTGGGGAGCCGGAGAGACTTTGGGTCTCTCTGTGTACTCTACAGGCTCTTTCACGGGGAGTGCTCTGAGGAACTGTTTGACTTGGTACCACCGTCACCATTTTATCACCGTACCACTCGACACCGCAGCAGGGTTCATCCATTCCACCTGGAAACGATACAGACGTCAACTGTACGTTTTCAACGTTCGTTTCTCCCACGTACATGCAAAATCTGGAACGAACTACCTGCTGCTGTGTTTCCCGAGCGCTATGACATGTCCTTTTTTAAACGAGGTTTAAGAAGAGCACTTTCTTCACGGTAGGCAGCGGCCTAGCTATGCCCTGGTATTGCAAGAGTCCATGAGCGGCAGTGTCACTTACCATCAGGTGTGCTGCTGGCTCGTTTGCCACCACCGGCAATAAAAAAAAAAAAAAAAAAAAAAAAAATTATTACTGAATATAATTATCTACTTATAACTGGCCAATGGTAATTTTGTCTCATTGTTTTGTTGATGGGATCTATTATAATCAAATGCTATTTATTTATGCCAGCAGTAGTGTAATATGGCAGTCATAAAGCTTATCACTGAAATATAAAACATACGAAGCAAATTTTCCATTTGAAAGGCCGAGTAAAACAGGACTACTGGGGGGCGGTTTACACCCGCTAAGTGTGTAAACCGCCCCCCAGTAGTCCCGTTTTTTCATGAGATCACTGATATGTGTATTTCCTATTTCTATTGCCTATAAATATCTTCTCTATCCCATAAACATATTTTTCTTTATGGGATGTACCTCTTTTATACATACATACATATCATCACGCCATATCCCTTGCAGGGTAGGCAGAGGGAACAGAGTGCCAGAAAACTCTATCCTTGCATACTTCACTCGCTTCTTCAACATTCATAATTCTTTTCATACACGCTCGCCGATTTCGGAGACTCTTGACTCCACCTTCTTTCAGTACGTGACCAATCTGGTCTAGGTAGGTGAGTCTCAGTCTCCACCGGTACCTACATCCTTCCACTTTCGCATTGTATATCTTCTTAACTAGACGTTCGTTCGGCATTCTTTCCACATGTTCGAACCATCGGAGCATTCACTTTCGCATCTTTACACCAATACTCTCTTTCATACCTACTCACTCTCTTACGTCGTCGTTACGAATGCGGTCGGTCAGCTTAACTCCACAGATTTTCCGTAGAGATCGTATTTCGACCTCATTAATTTTGCTTTCATGCTCTTTTCTGCATACCCATCTCTCGCCTCCATATAGTAATGTTGGGACAAGCACAGCGTTATGTATTGCTACACGTGCCTTCTGGCTGAGGTGGTGGCTACCGAGAAGTTGCCCCAACGCTCCGTTCACTCTATTGCCCGCATTCACTCTTCGCTCTATATTAGTGGTGAACCTTCCATCTCGGCTAAAACCACATCCAAGATATACAAATTCATCCACTTGCTTCTAGCACGTCATTCCCTATTTTTACTCTTACATCTGTTCTGGCTTCATTTCTTTCAAAGACCATTATTTTGGTTTTGCTCACATTCACGCGTAGACTCCTTTTCTTACAATCTTACAATCCTCTACCTCTTTTATAATAATAATAATCTAATAAAAAATACATCTGACCTATCTTATTTTAAAGATTATTGCTTTTATAATAAGATAGTTCAGATGTATTTTTATATCAGCTGCTTGTATCAGTTTGTCTTCTCTTAGAGTAATTTAATTATCTTTTGGTGAATTGTATTCCCCGTGTGGCGACAGGAAGAGAATACAGATGTCGTCACCCCTTGCTTGCTCGTGGGAGTCGTAAAAATCGGCTAAGGGTCACACCGGGTGAGTGGGCAGCGGCTATCTCCTGGGAAACTTAATATCAACTACCTCGATTGCCAATCCGCCTGCCAGGCGTGACGATTATGGCATTATTCCCCCCAAAAAATAAAAATGTATGCACCAAAAGTGACGGCCCCCAGTTAACATACATACATACATAGCATCACGCCATATCCCTTGCAGGGTAGGCAGAGAGAACAGAGTGCCAGAGAACTCTATCTTTGCATACTTCACTCGCTGCCTCAACATTCATAATTCTCTTCATACACGCTCGCCAGTTTTGGAGACTCTTGACTCCACCTTCCTTTAGTACATGACCGATCTGGTCTAGGTAACCTACCTACCTGTCTTGGTCTCCCCCGGTACCTACATCCTTCCACTTTCGCATTGTATATCTTCTTAACCAGACGTTCGTTCGGCATTCTTTCCACATCTCCGAACCATCGGAGCATTCCCTTTTGCATCTATACACCAATACTCTCTCTCATACCTACTCGCTCTCTTACGTCATCGTTACGAATGCGGTCGGTCAGCCTAACTCCACAGATTTTCCGCATAGATCGCATTTCGACCGCATTAATTTTACTTTCATACTCTTTTCTGCATATCCAAAGACTTTCTCTAATATTATACAAATGCATTATAAAAAAAACTTTTCATCTATCCAACCTCTCTACGTATATTATAAGAGTTAAGCTTATAATTTTATATTAGCCTCGTCGAAATCGCCTAGCGTGGAAATTATAAAATTATACATCTAGTATATGTAATTTTATAATTTCCACGCTTAGTAGAACTTCCAAATTCCAATGAATTAGTATTATAAATTCCCTAGGACAATTGTTTTTGTTGACGAATTTGTGTTAATTTTTATTTAGCGACCTCACAGTCGGTTCTTACGATCCCCATTGAAAATTAATTGGTATTGATACATTACATTCCTAATTTTTTATCCCACCATCTTTAAAGCAACAATTAAATTACTTTTTCAAATATTCATAATAAAATTTACTTTAAGATCGATATCGTATAAGCTGAGTGTGTGTGAGAAGTGCTCGTATTTATTTTGCGAAATGATTCCGAACGCAAATGGGACGAGTACTTGTACATACTTCTGAATAAATTGCTACCTCACACATCATATATTTCTTTTTAATCCCCACAAGATTTATTTTATTTTATTGCCAAATACTTAAATTAAATCGTTTAATTATATAGACGTGGGAGGATAAGTAATTTATTGTATATATCTTTGAACATTTTCGCAGAAAATTCGAGTAAAAAGCCGACAAAGTGTGAATTATACTCCTTGAAGAAGGGTTCACTGATACTGTAAAAGATTTATTTTATTAAAAGATTTATTTTATTAAAAGTACACCCAGTACTTCAGATGCGGAATCCTAAAGACCAAAACAAACTATATTTATTAGCAAAATCACCTTTATAACGAGAGCAAGGTTGTGTTCTAATTGTTTTATTTTTTTCACTGAGTCATTGTTTTAATGCTTCTCTCAGTATTTTAAGAAAGCTTATAAAGGTGATGAATTAGCTCTTTGAAGACAATACTAATTAAATAAGTTTTCTTTTTTGCAAATATTAATTTTAATATTTAAAGATTCATTACCCCAAGACTTGTATTGAACGCACTGAATATATGGATTTTTTTTTATTGCTTTTGGTGGCAAACGAGCAAGCAGTACAGGTGTATCATCAGGTGATGATAAGTGTTAATGCCGCCTATGGACCTTTAGGGCCGCTGCCTACCAATACAAACCCCAAACTTACCCAGTTGGGCTGC
This sequence comes from Lymantria monacha, assembly GCA_905163515.2. NCBI lineage: Eukaryota > Metazoa > Arthropoda > Insecta > Lepidoptera > Erebidae > Lymantria > Lymantria monacha. Next base: position 28,082,517 of record LR991090.1, on the reverse strand, counting down.
CGGCTCTCTGGCTCACCGAACGAAGCTCAATAGCACATTGCCATTACTCAGACGTCGATCTTCTACGAGAGTGTGGTATTGCCGCGGACGGACCGGCTCGTGGCTGTAGACAGAGAACTATCAACAGCGTGGTCCTACCACTATTAAAATTTAAATTACCATAGAAATTAAATCAATAATGATAGTTATTACTATCAATTAATTATTACATAAATCTCTGCTCATATATATCCCACTTGGCACTCTCTCCACAATACGAGGAAAAATTAATATATTATTTTGATGAAACGAGTTGGTATAGGATTTTATTTGAACTTTTCTTTCTCTAAAATGTATGGAAAATTTTATTTTACATCACTTATTAGTCTTTTACAATACGGAGAATTATTTTTTTTTTTTTTTTGTGTGACTTAGTTGTTAGCCTCAGATGGCTATGACAACTTTACCCGGACTGTAGGTGAGCGCTGAGGGCTCTCAACCCGTAATATATACCCGTATATATTATTTAAATTATTATATAATAAGCATCGGAATATATATCTTTTAGTGGATTGGGTACAGTTGAGTTAAGAAGATAGATGAAACAATATCTTACCATCCATTACTCCTAAAGTTTTCATTTAGAAAATTCATAAAAACATCTACAATATTTAAAAGCTATGCTCGATGGAATATAAAAACAGATAATATAAATAAAAAAAAAACAAGTGAACTTTTGGCGAAAGTACGAACATTGTGAAACTCTGGATTATATTATTTTTTTTTACAAGGAAACTGTTTGTGAAGTAATTTGCTACCCCTTTTTATACTGTTCACAGTTTATCTGAGATTGAATAAAAGTTCATTAAGTACATTGTACCGTGAAATTCCGGCTATTGTAAATATTTACCGGCGTACATTTTAATATTTGACGCTTAAATTACGGTAGCGTATTATTTAATTATCACTATTGATTTATTAAAAATTTCAACGCCCCTCATCATGTGTTCGTATTTACTAGTTTTTATATATCCCTTTAAACAACATTTCTGAATCATTTTAATATTATAAATGTGAAAATTTCTGAAGAATGTTTGGATTTTTGTTCCTTACGAGTAAACGGTTGATTTATATGAAAGTTGGGCCCATAGATAGACCATTTCCTGGATTAATACATAGGATATTTTTTATTGTGGCAATGGCCTTGGAATAACAGTTTGTTTTGAAAAAAAAAATTTATACGCGGGTGAAGCCGCAAAAGCTAGTTAATAATAAATCGATTTTCCGTGTGGTGACGTAGTAAAAATATAATTAACCCTCCCCCTATCTTACCCATAGGTGAATCAAAAGACGACTAAGGCATAAAATATGTATATAAAATCTATGCAACAGGAGGTAAACTCGAAATAAAGCCCTATACCAACACGTCTGACCAGCGTGGTGTAGTAGGTCAATTTCCCTCCTAGTGTAGAGGAGGCTCACGCCCAGCAATGGAATATATCTATGAGCTGAGATGATGAACATCATGATTATTTAATGTATCGCATTTTTATATAGATAGTATATTGATTATAGACAGATGGTATATTTTCCCTTCAAAGTTTTGAAACCTTAGGCTGACCGACCGCATTCGTAACGACGACGTAAGAGAGCGAGTAGGTATGAAAGAGAGTATTGGTGTAAAGATGCGAAAGGGAATGCTCCGATGGTTCAGACATGTGGAAAGAATGCCGAACGCCTTGTTAAGAAGATATACAATGCGAAAGTGGAAGGATGTAGGTACCGAGGGAGACCGAGACTAACCTACCTAGACCAGATTGGTCATGTACTGAAGGAAGGTGGAGTCAAGAGTCTCCGAAACCGGCGAGCGTGTATGAAGAGGATTATGAATGTTGAGGAAGCGAGTGAAGTATGCCGAGATAGAGTTCTCTGGCACTCTGTTCTCTCTGCCTACCCTGCAAGGGATATGGCGTGATGATATGTATGTATGTATGTAAGTTTTGAAACCACATTTCACTTCCACGGTTAAAACATAAAATTGACAGAACAGATAATAAAGAAAGGATTTTTTTATTGCTTATGGTGGCAAACAAGCAAGCAGCGCACCTGCCGTGGACATTTGCTATACCAGGATTTAGTTAGGCCTCACCCAGTTGGGCTTCCGGCTCTCTTGGCCACCGAACGAGGTGGAATAGCACATTGCCAATACTCGGATATTCTGCGAGAGTGTGGTACTACCCGAGACGAATCCGGCGGCTGTAGACATGAAACTGTCAATAGCGTGGTCCTACCACTATTAAGAATGTAATTAATTTTACGAATGTAGTCACTTTTAATAAACGTTCATCATCATCATCACAGCCCATATATACCCCACTGCTGGGCTCGAGCCTCCTCCGTAAAGGGAGGGAAATTAGCCTACTGTATCACGCTGGTCAGACGTGTTGGTATAGGATTATGTTTCGAGTTTTTCTTCTCTTGCATGGATGTTATATGCGTTTTATATCCCTCAGTCGACTCTTACGATCACCCACGGGTAAGATAGGGGGTGGTGAACTATATTTATACTTCGTCACCACACGGACAAATGTTATAATTACTTTATTTTATTTTTAAGCCGTAAATGTCTATAGTTCCATGTCGATCGCATTCGTAACGACAAAGTAAGAGAGCGAATAGGTATGAGAAAGTATTGGTGTAAAGATGCGAAAGGGAATGCTCCGATGGTTCGGACAAGTGGCAAGAATGCCGAACGAATGTCTAGTTAAGAAGATATACAATGCGAAAGTGGAAGGATGTAGCTACTGGGGAAGACCGAGACTAACCTACCTAGACTAGATCGGTCATTTACTGAAGGAAGGTGGAGAGTCAAGAGTCTCCGAAACCGGTGAGCGTGTATGAAGAGAATTATGAATGTTGAGGAAGCGAATGAAGTATGCAAGGATAGAGTTCTCTGGCACTCTGTCCTCTCTGCCTACCCTGCAAAGGACATGGCGTGATGGTATGTATGTATGTAAATGTCTATAGTACCATATGAATAAGCTATTAAATCTCATGGATAGAAATCCAATTATACAAACTCAATCATAAATATTTACTTTTTATATATAAAAGTTGCCAGACCTGAAAATATTAATTAGAATTATAAGAGAAAATTAATCCATTTATTCATTGCTATCAAAGGAGAAATTAAAAATATAACATTTTCTAATCTCCATATTAACAAGTTAATTAAGATTAAAATATGTAGTAGTGACTACGAATAGTATGAAGCTTAACTTTAATTATTTGTATTGTAAAATCCAACTAAACACTTAACTGTCCTAATTATAGCTAGTACTTTGTGAACTACGAAAGCATACCCAAGGAGGTGTGACGTCATACGAGCTGCTCGCATAACTTATTCAAAACTCTCATCCGTGTTTTGATGTTTTTCCCCTTGAGTTAGATGAAAATAACATAACTTGATGGCTTCATATAAATTGATATAGCGGTGGGATAATGCTATATTTTAGGTAATATTTTTTTTCTTTGGAACTATCTCATCTCATATTCTCATCACTATAAAGTATGTAAGTTAGGACCCGCAATTCCATAAAATACACCAGGGTTTGATCATCAGACAGTCCTGGGAAACACTTTTAATTATCTTGGCCTCCGCAACATCTATCTTTATATATGTATATAATTCTTCTGAACGTGTGTTGACAGTGAATTCCTCCTAAACGGCCGGACGAATTTTATTGAATTTTTTTGTGTGTGTTCAATTGCGTTCGAGAATGGTTTAGATTCGCAATTGTAAGTTTCGCATTGTCGGTATGTCAAACGGCTGGACCGATTGGGGTGAAATTTTCTATGTATATTCCAATGGGTTCATAGATGATTTGAAAACACGATTGGACCTGGTAGGTGGCGCTGCTGTCAGCATATCACTTAAAGCTTCTCCGAGCAGGATAACGTCGGCCGGAACGGCTAATATATATATATATATATATATATATATATATATATATATATATATATATATATATATATATATAAGAGGATGAGAATGACGAGAGGTCATTTTAAGAGTATGCGTAATCGTAGAGCATGCATGAAGACTATTAGGAGTGTGAATGAAGCGATGGAAGTATGCCAGGATCGTGGTTTGTGGCGATCCGTAGTCTCTGCCTACCCCTCTGGAAAACAGGCGTGAAGCTATGTATGTATGTATGTATAAAAGAGGATGTTTGTATATATGACATCGTTAAACTCAGAAACTATTGAGCCGATCATTATGAAAATAGGTATGTATATGTATTTTTTCATGGAGAAGTTTTATATGCTATCCTTTACCGATATACCAAGGGGCTACTTGCTACCAAGGGGCGCTGCGATATATCAATTTCTACAAACAAAACAGTGGACTGGGTTTACTAGTTAAATATAAATAATAGAGAATCCATCTATTATTGTTGTCTATGATATTTTTGTAATTTTATATTGTTTCTTTCACAGGTGTATCTCACGATCGCTCTTACATGCTGTTCCGTCTTGGCCGACGAGTATCACCATCAGTTCGACAGTTTGCCGAAACGGGTCGATCAGATGCATTAGGATCTGCCCCAGGAACACTTGATGTATTCGGTGCACCCTCAGTTAGTCAAGGTGCGGGAAGAACGGAGGCGGAATTCTTTGTTGATGGAAACCATTCGAGGGTAAGTATTATTGTAATAATTTATCTGTTCACTGATCTCATTATTAACAACAAATTAACTGTCAGTTGTAAAATTATACGTAAGAAGTCACAACCTTCGTAGTTTTACTTTAAGACACTCTTACAAGTATTTTAAAGTAACCTTTTTGGCGGCAGGCTAGAAGCGGCGCATATCCCCGTAGACCCGCCCTACAATGTACGTCTCATAATAATAATAATAATAAGATATATCCGTGTGGTGACGGAAAGAATACAATTCACCATCCCCTATCTTATCCGTGGGTGATCATAACAGGCGACTGAGGAATAAAAAATGCATATAACATCTATGCAAGAGAAAGAAAACTCGAAACAAAACCTACACCAACACGTCGCGGTATAGTAGGTTAATTTTCCTCTCATTATGGAGGAGCCCCGAGCCCAACAGTGGGACATTTGACATTTCAATTGACAGTGGGCTGTGATTATGAATAATAAGATAAGCAACAAATGTCATCAAAATATAAGTAAAAAAAATATTCTAAAATCTGATACACAAAATAGTTAATAAATGAAAAACCACCTACACATCATTCGTAAATATCAATCAAAATAAGGTACTAAAAAAATTTGCCCCAAAACGTCGCAATAAACTAGGTCTAACTCATCGTTTATCAAAATTAGTGTTAAGCTCCGTGAAAGATGGTGATTTGTCAGTTAAGACCTTGAAAGCCTTTTTTGGTTTGGTTTCGCACTACTGAAATTATTTCTTTTTATAACGCTATATTATTTAATGCAACTGCTGGTCTACAATTTAGAAGGTCTATGTGTCCCACTGTTGGGCTCGAGTCTCCTTCATCATCATTCTCCTACTCTTATCTCAATTACTTGGGGTCGATACAGTATGTACTCTTCTTTCATAGTACATATTGTAAAAGTTATTGGCAATAATTTTATGACATGCTGCCTGCCAGACGTCAACCCTTCTTGGGAATGTAATTGTTGACCGAACGGCATCAGATGGAGTAGACCCAGGTCGTTATAAGGCTCTTAGTTGTCTTTTACGACATCCACGACTTTTACGGCTCCACCCGGTAAATTCGATCCTATTGTTAAGGCAAAGCAGATGAGGCTTATGTATATAGATAGAAGAACTAGTGGTAGGACCACGCTGGTGACAGTTCTCTATCTACAGCCGCGGGCCGGTCCGTCCGGGGTAGTACCACACTCTCGCAGAAGATCGACGTCTGAGTAATGGCAATGTGCTATTGCGCTTCGTTCGGTGAGCGAGAGCGCCGGCAGCCCAACTGGTTGGGTTTGGGGTTTGTATTGGTAGGCAGTGGCCCTAAAAGTCCATGGGCGGCAGTAACACTTACCATCAGGTACTGCAGTTTTTTTAGTACTGCTTGCTCGTTTGCCACCAAAAGCAATAAAAAAATACGTGTAGCACTTGGGGACTGCTGTGGTAAAGCTATTGCATACCATTTTTTATCAACTTATGCAATTATAATTATTTATTTATTTTTTATTTATGCAGTATTTTTTTTTATATTAATTCAAGTGTGTCAAAAACGTGTACTTTAAATATTTTAATAAATTAGTAGTTTTAGTTTAAAGTACACGTTAAACATTTAAAGTACACGTTTTTAAACTGTTTTATTTATAATATTATTAATTTATTATAAATAAATTTTGCAAAATAAATTGCAAAAAGAGTTTGACGGCGGTGAGATTTGAACCCACGCCTACGGTGCCTAAAACCAGCGCCTTAGACCACTCGGTCACGCTATCTGCGTACAGTCAGTGCAAAATTAACTGCTGCTTTTCAACCATACAATCTTAGGTTTTATTTTCGTTACGGAATTGCTTGATTCGGTCGCCGCGCTCAAAGCCCGCGATAAAAGCTAGGCAATAGCTTTCAAAAAGGGAAAGACAAAATTAAATACTACAGCTAATCACTATATTAATTTAATTTATTGTTGCTTTAAAAAATAACTAGAAAATAAATATACATACATAGCTTCACGCCTGTTACCCAGAGGGGTAGGCAGAGACTACGGATTGCCACAAACCACGATCCTGGCATACTTCCATCGCTTCATTCACACTCATAACAGTCTTCATGCATACTCTACGATTACGCATACTCTTAATATGACCTCTCGTCAATACATCGCTAATTTGATCCAGAAAATTATGACGAGGTCTTCCCCTTGTATTCGTCCCACTCACGCTTGCTTTATATATTTTCTTCGTCAACCTCTCTTCACTCATTCTTTCTAAGTGTCCAAACCACCTCAGCATACTCTTTTTGATCTTTGTCACTACTTCTTCATTCACACCACAGCGCTCTCTTATAACACTATTCCTAATTTTATCTTTCAGGCTCACATCACACATACTACGAAGAGCTCTCATCTCTACAGCATTTATTCTACTTTCATGTCTTCTCTGCCAAATCCAACTTTCACTACCATACATGAGGGTAGGTACTAATACTCCCTTATGCACAGCTAGACGTGCCTTTTTGGACACATTTCTGCTTCTCATAAAGGTGTACAGTGCCCCATTCACCCTATTACCAGCATTTACTCTTCTTTCAACATCATTATCATTTTTACCATCTCGAGTGAATAATACACCCAAATACAAAAATTCTTTCACCTGTTCCAATTCCTCACCATTTATACTAATTTTACATTCCGTCATACATTTATCCTTTTCAAAAACCATTATTTTCGTCTTACGTACATTTACTTTCATGCCTTTTCTTTCAAAAGCTTCATGCATAGTAGTTACCATCGCCTGTAAATCCTCAGCCGACGATGCAAGTAACACCTGATCATCGGCATAAAGAAGACATTTGATAAGTAACTCATTCATTCTTAAACCACAATCATTATCTTTCAGATCTTTCAGACAACTATCCATGAATAGGTTAAACAGCCACGGTGATGCTACACATCCCTGTCTAACACCTTTATCAATATTAAACCATTCCGTGTAGGATCCGTTTATTCTTACGCACGCCCTGGAGTCCTTATAAATGGATTTCAGAGCGTGAATAAGATGGCTGTCCACCCCATACATAGACAGTACCGACCACAGTTCATTCCTCAAAAAATAAATATACGATAACATAATACAATTGTTGCCATGTTTAGTGAATTCATTGTACTAAGTCAACTTCGTTCAAACAGAAACAAACAATACTCGAAAATATCGTATTTCATTACTAATTAATGGCTGCAGAATAAATACCAATTACGAGCACAAATAAATAAAAGAAACGAGAAGTCAAAACAATAAAGAGTTTATTCAATCGGGAATCGAATTTATTTTATAGCCGACCGTAATTTTGATTCTTAAATCATTAATCGGCATATTATGTTGTCGATTAATGAATCGATTTATGTTATAAAATAGCGTTGTACTTTAATTTGTGTTTTATTACCTACTTTACTAGCGAACCTGGCACATTTCGTTCCACCTAACAGTTAATGAATGCGATGAGTAGATTTAAATTAATTCAAAATTATGAAGTTATTTTTTTTTATTATGATAATAAATATGTATAATTTATAAATTCAAAATATCAACTATTTTAATAACGTGCCAGCAAGATGAAGAAATACCATATGTTATACGACATTTTTTTTCATGCGCGTTGAAAATTATCTAATTGTTGATCTCTGAGATTTGCTCGACGATTTCGCATTGTCAACCGAGCCGTTTTACAGGCTGCCTCGAAAATGCGAAATATCTTGTTCTTCTGCCGTGGTTACATTCGAATTTTAATTACGTTACAGCTTTGTCGGGAAAGATTTGATCTTATCGGTCGCTTCATTGTTGATGACAATATAGACACAATATGATTTATTATAACAATATTCGTAAAAATTTGTAACACTCTCACAAAACAAACTCTGACCGGTCAAATTTGATTTCAAGTTTTCGTGGTATTTTCCAAACAAACTATTAGACCACGTAATGACGTGAGCTGTCAGTTGCGATTTGATACATCATCAACAAATAAAGGTTTAGAACTGCTGTCTTTTTAATGATTTTTTATATTTATTAATATCATATTTTAATATACTATATCCTATTCCCGATGACAACAAACTCAACAAAAACATAAAAATTGGTCCAACTGTTCTCGAGTTGTAAGTGTTGTAACTACCACAACTTTCTTTTGTATATATAGATGTAGATTACATGAGCTGTCAGATGGATTTTGTTATATCGTGAATGAATGAACGTTTAAACAGATGTTTTGACTGAGGTTTTTACGTTTTTTTTTTGTTGATTAATATCATATTTTAATATCCTGTATCCTATTCCCGACGAAAACAAACTCAAAAACATAAAAAATTATAAAAATTGGTTCAGCCGTTCTCGAGTTATAAGTTTTGGAACTAACACAACTTTCTTTTATATGTATAATAGACTAGCGGACCCGGCACACTTCATTCCGCCTAACAGTTAATGAATCACATGAGCAGATTTCGATTAATTTAAATTTATTAAGTTATTTTTAGCTGTGTGGTAGCGGCTACAAATACGACCAACCCTTACTTTGCTCGTGGATGTCGTAAAAGACGATTAAGAGCCTTATAACGACCTCGGCCAACTCCATCTGATGCCCTTTGGTCAACAATTACATTCCCAAGGAGAGGTAACGTCTGGTGGGCCGCCTATCGCGGGTCATAAAACTATTGCCAATAACTTATACAATATGTACTATGAAAGAAGAGTACATATTGTATCGACCCCAAGTAATTGGGATAAGAGTAGGAGAATGTTGAATAAATATAATATATAAATTAAAAACATCAAGTATTTTAATAACGTGCCAGAAAGACGAAGAATTACCTTGTGTTATACGACATTTTCCTTCATATGCGTTGAAAATTAACTAATTTTTGATCTCTGAGATTTGCTCGACGATTTCGCATTATCAACAGCACGGCCTGCCTCGCTTTACTCTTGTGATTAAGAAGCACCGAGTTGGGCCATATTAACGCGGCGGTCTTCCCGTGCAATAAATTGTTCTTCTGCCGCGGTTACATTCGTTATGTTTCGAATTCTAACTACGTTACGGCTTTGTCGGGCAAGATTTGATCTTATTGGTCGCGGCGTTGTTGATGACAATATAGACATAATATGTTTTATTATAAAAATATTCGTAACACTCGCATAAAACGAACTCTGACCGGTCAAATTTAATTTCAACTTTTCGCGGTATTTTGCAAACAAACCATTGGTAATGGTTTGTTTGCTGTTGTAATGATGTGAGCTGTCAGTTGCCATTGGTTACATCATCAACAAATGAACGTTTAGAACTAATTAAACTAAAAAAATTATTTTTTTTGTTTATTAATATCATTTCACTGCCGCTTCTTTTCTGATACATATCTTGTTGAAAGAATAAGGGATAATATATATGCTGACTCCCAAACATCTAAAAAACGGTAAGGCACTGAGAATCAATGGAATTACAGTAGAGCTTCTGAAAGCAGACAGAACTGTTATCGGTTTTTAAAGACCCTTCAGTAATTAATTAGTTCTTTTACACAATTACAAACACGTCTCGCTTTTGAGCCATTTCTTATTATTAGTTTATATTATTCAGTTTTTCTTCTTCTCTTTCTCTTTTTCATGTTATTTTCGAAAGTCTTAAATTAGGTTTGCACCTATATATTTGTTCGTACTGTATCAACTTATATGTGAGCTCTACAACCTCCAGCCTCATAAATAAACCAGTTTCTGAAAGCTATCGGACTATAGATCACGATCACACGCTTTGGAAAATTATTCTGAAGATCGAGGAAGAAAATTTACCACGATGTATAGCGTTTGTGAGTTATGAGAAGGTCTTTCATTTAGTCTAAATTTGGGGCCTTTAAGCGGTGATAAATCAACTACCGTCATATTAAAGTACTTATTGAGAAACACTACAATAACACTCCGCTTCCAGAATAAGAATTTTGTTAAATTGATCTAACTGTAGAAAATTGTGAGAGAGGGCAACTTCATCTCTGGAAAACTGTTTACCACTGTATAAAAGGAAAGTTATGTTAAATGCCCACGTCATACCACTGATTTTTCTAGTTAGAAGAATATGATTCTCAAAGTTGTCGATCAATTATTATTGTTACCATAAAAGATCAATGACTGCACAGATAGCATACTCGTTAAGATACTGAACTTTTTTACTAGTATCGGGGTGCGATACCTACGCAGGAAAATATTTTATACGATCTACAAAGTGTTGCTCTGAATCTGCGTATAATTTGTCTCCATTAATTATATTTTTGTAAAAACCCTCGCAATACAAGGATTATTTCCTCAGCACTTTTGTTTTTTAAATAAAAAATAAAATCAAAATATATATTTACTTAACTCAAATAATCTATTTAGAGAGATCTAGTTTTGAGAAAGAAGTGAATCGATGAATTCATACGGCTCAGGAAGCAGAAGGACCTTTGTCTTCAGATATACAATAAAAGCGAATTTTCGAAGCAGAGATCTGGTCTAGTTTATTTCCCATTTTTCTATCACATGTTCTTTCAAGAGTCATTCGTCTTTTCAAGATTAAATAATTTGTGAATCTGTAAATACTATTTAGTGTCTGTGTATACGTTTTGATCCTTAAGTTTATACGTAGCTCTAAGGAAATAAAACCATTTATTTTCCTTATTTGTTTTGTTTGTTATCCTTATTTAAGGCTTTCCACCAGTCATTTTATCACTGTACCTATGGGTTAACTATACATAAGTGACATTTATTGCACTCAGATTTCATATAACAACATCTTTAGGATGCTACTTAAATCTGAACCTCAGATATATTTGCAGAAGCAAGCAGGATATTGACATAATAATGTAAGAAAATGCTTGTTTCTTTTATTAAAATATCTATGGGATGAGATTTTATATGACATAGTAAGAATACAACTCACCGTTCTTTTTTGTGCATGGCTATCGTAAAAAAATTGCTAAAAAATATGCCACGAAGGAATCGGTTGGCCTAATGGCAATAGGAATCTGGTAGGTTATGGGACTGCACGCCGCCCTTTTGTCACCCTGAACGGAACGGGCTGGCTATTTCTAGACCTGGCATGAAAAAAAGGATATGATAGGCATATAACATCGATGCAAGAGAAGGTAAATCCGATATAAAACTTAGGCATAGCCTACTCCTCTTACTTATATAGTAAGTACGATTTCTCACTACTATTGTAGAGACGGCTCGAGCCCAAAAGTGGGACCTATATCTCTTTTTATTTTTTATGGTCAAATTTCTTTGTGACGTCACGCATTCATCAATAAAGGTCATAAAAATATAAAAATAATATACTATTTATTATGCTTAACTTTAACGTTTATTATTATAATATTATAAAATTAAGACTTCAAATGAAGCCGTACCTACGTAATATATATGACATGTAAAAACATGCTTTCAAATTGAAATGTAGTGCTTTTCACATGAATTAAGATAATTAAGGAAATGAATTGCGACTCGTTCTACGTGAGGTGATTACGTCACTCGTGCATCGTTCAGATAGCGTCAGTACTACTGTAAAGTATTGATACGAGCTTAATAATTAAAAAGCCATTACTTATATGTTCAAGAACACGACCGCTCTAATAAAATGGTATTTAATAGAACATTTTGTAAAATAATTTTTAATTGAGTTAAGAGCATGTTATATATATATGTTATATATATCTATGTATATATGTTATATATATGTTATATATATGTTATATATATCAACATCATAGCCTATTTATTCACAAGAAATTTATTATATTGAGTTGAATGTGCGAAGTTATCATGCATAAATGTCAATTTTCATGACAGTCTTCGTCATGTATCAATTTCTTATTATAGAGAGGCCTATGTCTGACAACAAACTAATAGATTTTTGGATGTATGATTGGATATTATATAGTAATATGTACATATTATTATCATTCTATTGAAATATTAACTCATCATCCTTCTGCTCTCATTTCAAATACTTGGGGACGATATAATATGTACTTCTCTTCCAGCGTGCATATTACAAAAGTTATTACCTATTGTTTTATCAGCAGCCGCTTGCCTGATGACACTAATTGTTGTTGACTAAACAGCATGAAGCGGAGTTGGGCCAGGTCGATATAAAGCGCTTAGTCCTCCTTCACGACATTTACAAGCAAAATAACGTGTGGTAGTACCCGTAGAAATATTCATTATGAATCTTAGAGGATACCCGTAGACAATAATGATATTTGGTTTGCATTTGTCTTTTTTAATATATCGCTTGTTGCGTGACGTCAACAGTGCCATACAAAAGTTTCAGAGCAACTATAATTACAATTAAAAAAGATTTAAATCAGCTGACGTACCGATATATGTACATCAGTGTTGCTATCTCTGAATTTAATGAGATCACCCAGTATCAGTACGATCCTTCATTATTATAAGTATGAATTTTTAGGTAGATGAATGTATGTTATTCAGTCACGCTAGAACGGTTGTTTTACTGCGTATAATGGCAAATGCGTAGGCAGCTCTCCTGAAGGTCTCTTTCAATATTTTCATCATAAATTCATACTTCCTATTGAGCTTTTCTTTATAGTAAGAAGGAAATTGATTTAATATACTATGCTACTAATATAGGTTGATTTATTTAAAGATTTGATTTTTATGACTGATTTGTTTATTTCAATATTTTTCTTCATCATCATCATAACAGCTCATACATGTCTCACTTTTGGGCTCGGGTCCCCTCCGTAATGGGAAGGAAATTAACCTACTATACCGCGCTGGTTATGCGTGTTGGTATAGGGTTTTGTTTCGAGTTTTCCTTCTCTTGCATAGATGTTGTATGCGTTTTATATCCATCAGTCGTCTCTTACGATAACCCACGAGTAAGATAGGGGTTATGAACTGTATTCTTACTCCATCACCACACGGTTAAGATTTTTCTTACTTGCATAAAAATTATGTGTATATCAAATCCCTTATTCGTAACTACGATAACTATGGGTAAGGTTGAAGATGGTTCATTGTATTCTTATTCTAACACCATATAGAAAAAAAAAATTATAACTGCCCATACATAATAGAAAAATGTTAATACATTTATTATGGGTATAGTAAAATTACTAGCTAGAGAGTATAAAGTTCAAATGGCACATACTAAACGCGCAGCAATAAAGTGACACTGTAAGACCCATTAATTAAAATTACGCTGCTCCTTAAAAAGGTAACTCTATTACAACTTAATTAAGTTCTTTTAATTTTATGGCACAATTATTTTCTTAAATATTGACCCATATATTTTATCGACACTGTGTACTTTGCGTTTAAGGTCAAAGCTTTTGTAAACTAGGTCATTATAAATTAAATACTGAATGGTGATATATAAAGTTTTATTTTCAGTGATATTTGAAGTAAATTATAATTCGTCTGTTATTACTACATTGTCTAGCTAACGTGGTATAGTGCGACTATATTAAACAGTAGAAAATAGGTTGTTTTTTTTTTATTTAATTGCTTGTGGTGGACATTTGCAATACTAGAAGTACAGCTAGTCCGCTTTCTACCAATGAAAACTCACCCAGAAAGTTGGACTGCCGGCTCTCTCGCTCACAAAACAAAGTGCAATTGCACATTGCCACCGCTCAGTCGTCGCGGCTACAGATAGAAAACTGTCAACAGCCTACCCCTACAAATTGTTCTTCTTATTGGAAGAATTATTGTGGCATGAACACATTGAAAGAATCTATCAAAACTTTAAATTGACTGAAATTTTTATAAAAATATTTGCATACTAACCCTCCACTTTTCGATTAATCAACACACCTCAAGAAAGAAAGTAATACCGGGTAGCATCAAGGTGATGCAAGGAAAAGCGATCCAAAAACGATCACCAATAGCCAAGCATGATGACATTATTCGTGCTATGGATAGGTCTAGGTTCAACAGCGGAATCGATTTTCTGATTGGTGTATGGATATTTAATCGATTGATTATATTTTCAAAAAAGGAAGATGTTCTTTATATTTTTTTAATATACTCCGTGACATTTATATCGTGTTACAAAAGAAATGTTATAAAGTATCCGACAAAAGAAACATATCTAACATATTTAATTGTTCAATAGTGGTAGTGATAAAAAAATAAAATAAATTAAAGTTAATATTTTTAACAACCTGTTTATCATGTTTACATTTTAAAGAAAAGAAATCATGTAAAATTCCGCATGATAATGATTGGCTGACGTAATTACGTTAGCCAATCATAGCTACGAAGTCCACGTGGACTCCTTTCACAAAGCGTAATAGCGGTCGCAGTACCTACACTACACAGTACGTAGGTTATGTGGAGTACCTACACGCTCGCTACATGCTGTTTTCTTACTATTTTAATTAGTATTTATTTATAATAGTTTTTAGTAAAAAATACTCTAGTAAATATTTTTTTTAACCTTTTGATTGTACGAATGAATAGTAGATACTATACGTTAACTGAACTGCTTTTGTAAGACGACATAAATGTCACCGTGTATATTCAAGCATAAATAATTAAAAACGGCAAATATATTTTTATGTTTCGTTGCAGATTAAAAGAAAAAGTAATTTCGGGTATAACTCAATATTTTGCAGACGCATTTGAGACTGGCATTTGTAAGATTTATATTTTTGTCTGAAAGAGGTTTATGCCGAAATAATACAATTTAAATTTCGAACAGCTACAACAAATTAAGATATTTTTTTTAATTATCAACTTCAACTACTAAGCAAAAGTCTGCATAGAAATATACTACTTGTTAATAAATGCAAAGAAGTTTACAAGGCGTTCGATCAAAACAATCTGAAAACAAATTCTACCCGAAGCTTAAGTTAAATAAGAAAGTCTTGCACAAAGCTGCCAAGAGCAGCGGTTAGCTGCCGTAACTAAGATTCCGTACAACTAATTGCTTTATTAAATCTTTACTAATATTGCAGTTTTATAATTATCTCCATAATGAAGAAAATTTTCTATAAAACTTAGTGAGCAAAATTATTTCATTATAAGCTAGAGTAGCTCATCTTAGAATTGTATTATCGTCAAGAAATAGTAGCAATCATTCCATCTATCAGCTTTTCGATGTCTTCGACTTGTTGGAAATACCCACCAAGCGGTAATAGTCGGCACGCAAAGAAGACTGTTTTTTTTTTTGAAGGACAACAGCCTTCACTAAGGAATCATCCTTGTATTCCGGAGTATTTTACAAACATATGATTAACGGAAAATTACACGCAGACTCAGAATAACAATTTATGAATCGCAAAAAATAGAAACCGCGCCATCTGTACAGTCAAGTCAGGTTTATGATCAAAGTGTTATAAGTATCCTAGGAAAATTTTATTTCTCATTCTCTTGATGATCCATCAGCTAGAATCTACGCAGTATGTCCTCTCCTTCCATATAAGTCCTATCACTTGTCATCTCTGATGTCACCTTTTTTCTATCCATGTCATGTTTCACTCAGTCCATTCTTCCCTTACCTCTAAAACCTTCAAGATTCATACTTAAAACTAAGAACCCGTAAGGCAGTGGGGATACATTGTGTATTCCTAATTCGTCACCTTAATACCTATAATACAAAGGTGTCTTAAGGTATAGACATAAGGATGTCTAAGACAAGACACCTTTTCATAATCTGATATTATCGCCGAAAGGTTTAAACGAAGGTGTAACTTACTTTACTCTTTAATACTATTTTTAAATGAAAATATAACTGAAAGGTTTTTAAATATTTGTAATACACAAGAACCTGGATTTGGTAGTTTTTAACAAAGGAAACCTCTTTATATCAGGATTATGTTTATTTGAATACAGTTGCGCGCAATGCCGATGACGTTCTGCCGTTGGCCTTGTCATATTGGGGCAAATATTGCCATAGCCTGCAGATGTTTGCTATAAGTCTGAATGCTTGTGAAAGCTATTATGCTTATGTTTACCACAACAGAGACAATTGTAAAATAATGGGTACAACAATGCAATCAAAACAAAAATAAATTAGTACTCAATTATCCATGTAATAATGGCGTAAAAATACAATTCATCACAACCTATCTTCGTTAAGGGTTTCGTAAAAGATGACTAAGCGATATGATAATCATCATTCATCATCATCATCTCAGCTCACATACGTCTCACTGTTGGGCTCGGGCCTCCTCCATAATGGGAGGAAAATTGACCTACTATACCACGCTTGCATAAATTAAGATAGGAGGTGGTGAATTGTATTGAATTATATATGTCTTATCCATGACCACACGGATAAGGAATATAATATATAGTTAAAATTTTGCCCAATGTTGGAATCCAGGCACCTCCATAATCGTTCGACCATCGGGGCCCTGCTACGCCTGAGGCAGACGGCCGCGGAGGCTGTGGCCGGCAAAGGAGTGCTGTTGGCGGTGTCGTTGGACATCGCCAACGTATTCAATAGTCTGCCATTCAGCTGCATCAGGGAGGCGCTCCGATTCCATGGAGTGCCCCCGTACCTCAGGCGGCTGGTGGCAGACTATTTGGAGGGGAGCAGTGTCCTCTGCGCGAGTCCCGCAGGGGACATTGTGCGGACGCCCATGTCGTGCGGTGTTCCTCAGGGGTCGGTATTGGGGCTGACTCTGTGGGACATCGGTTACGACTGGGCGTTGAGAGGGAGTCTCCCCCCCGGGCTGAGCGTGATATGCTATACTGACGACACGCTCGTCACAGCCCGGGGCAGGACACTCGAAGAGGCGGCGAGCCTGGCCACTCTCGGCACCGAGGAGATGGTCAGGCGAATCGAGGCGCTGGGGCTCAGGGTGGCCTTAAATAAGACGGAGGCCCTTCTATTCCATGGGCCCCGCGTAAGGCCGCCTATCGGCGCCTCGTTAGTCATCAACTCCATCCACATCAGTATCCAGGCCCATATGAAGTATTTGGGTCTGGTGCTCGACGGGCGTTGGTGGTTCCGGGAGCATTGCCGCAGGATTGCTCCCCGGCTGGTCGGCGCGGCGTCCGCCCTTTCGCGGCTCATGCCGAACGTGGGCGGACCCAGTTTCGAGGGCCGACGGCTGTATGCGGGGGTGATCCGCTCAATGGCCATGTACGGCGCACCCGTGTAGGCGAGGGCTCTGAACGCCCAGCTCAGGGCGGTGCTGTGGAGGCCACAGAGAGCCATGGCGGTCAGAGCCATTCGCGGGTACCGCACGGTGTCGACAGAGGTGGCATGCCTATTGGCCGGGACACTCCCGTGGGACCTAGAGGCGGAGATGCTCTCCGACCTCTACCGGCGGGTTACCTCAGTGCGCGAAGAGGGTGGCTCCCCATCGTCTGACGAGATAGCCACCTGGCGCGAGGACGCCCGCCGAGATGTCATCGCCCGTTGGGCTACGCGGCTGGAGAGGCCTAGACACGGTGTTGTTACCGTCGAGGCCCTCCGGCCCGTACTGATGGAGTGGATGGAGCGGCGGCACGGAGTGCTCTCCTTCCGGTTGGTGCAGGTCTTGTCGGGGCACGATTGCTTCGGCAAGTACCTGCACACGGTGGTGCGGAGGGAGTGGACTACTCCGTCATGCCACCATTGCAGTAGCGACGAGGACACGGCGCAACATACGCTGGAGGTGTGTCCGAGCTGGGACGGGCAGCGCCGTGACCTCGTCGCTGTCATCGGTGCCGATCTGACGCTGCCGGCTGTTGCGCGAGCGATAGTCAACAGCGTCAGGAATTGGGACGCGGTCGCCGCCTTCTACGAGGCTGTCATCTCGCAGAAGGAGGCGGCGGAACGAGTCTGGGAGGATTCCCGTGACCCGGGCCGCCGCCAGCGGCCGGGGCGGTGCAGGCGCGAATATCTGCGTCTGATGCCGCCCTAACCGAGGCTTCGGGTGATCGGACCGAAGAATTGTCCGGTCACCCGACGTGTGAGGCCACCGCGTGAGGGCGACGCCCCGATGGCGAAAGCTGTCGGGGCATCGACGAGAGAAGAAACCGCAAGGGTATACCGCCGGGCGGGCCACCGAAGACAAAGATCGGGTACCGGTGGCCCGCTCATACGGCGAAGAGAGGTGCTTGCAGGGTGGGTCCATGGGGTTGCGCGCTGCCTCTTTTGTCGCCCTGGATCGATTTGTCGGGGCGCGACCACATCCATAGGGAAAAAGAAAAAAACAAAAAAAGGCACCTCCATAATGGGAGGGAAATTGACATATTATACTACGCTGATCAGACGGGTTGATATAGGATTCTATTTCGAGTTTGCCTTCTCTTACATAGACGTCATCTGAATATCATATTTCTTAGTTGATTTTTACGATAGCTATGGATAGGAAAAGAGTAATGAATTATATTCATACCTCATTACTACAAGGGAACTTTATAAAAATATAATTAATTACTGTAAAGCGTCGATTATTCGAGCGACCACTTATCCGAAATACTACACCTCTACGACCCGCGCGTGATTTAACTAAAAAATTGTAAAAGAGAGAAAACCTTATCGCTTTTAGATAACGCCCCAACATCAAAAGTCATGTTTCTTCCTCCTAACGTGACTTCATTATAATAGCCCATAGATTAATGTGTTATTGAGACTATCGAACGGTATTAAATAATTGTTTTTTTTTTCCTTTTGGTGGAAAACGAGCAGACATCACACCTGATAGTAAGTGTTACTGCCGCCCATGGACCTTTGCAATACCAGGGATATAGCTAGGCTGCTGCCTACCAATACAAACCCCAAAACCACCCAGTTGAGCTTCCGGCGGCTCTCTTGCTCACCGAACGAAGCGCAGCAACACATTGCCATTACTCAGACGTCGATCTTCTGCGACAGTGTGGTGAGTGTGGTACTACCCCGTATGGACCGGCCCGCGGCTGTAGACAGAGAACTGTCAACAACGTGGTCCTACCAATATATTCTTATGTAAATAGCTTTTGAGAAAGAAGAGGAGATTTTTTGCGCCTTTTTCATTTAGTCTTATTTATCAGTAACGATATAAATATAAGTATGATTTTCATTCATCTGTACCTGAATATGTATGGCTGAAACAATTCCTCCGAAAATATCAGTTTTCCGAATACCCATGTCCCCCAATTAGTTCGGATAATCGACGCTCTATTGTAATACAAATGAAACTTACTCTCAGAACAGTCGTTAGTGGCACCACACAAACAATTGTACTCCATGAGAATCGAATGCATAAAAGAGATTGCTGCTCCTTCTATCTGTGATTAATAGTTATGAAGTTTAATCCATAATATTTTGTGTGCAGGTGTCGGTAATGGTGCGTATGATCCCGTCTCCTGATTGGTTTATAGGAGTGGATAGCTTCGATCTCTGCGTTGATGGCAATTGGCTGGACAGCATTACAATAGAGGTGAGCTGTGTGATATATTATACTTATTTAATTAACGTCCAATACGCCCCCGTTTTACTTCAATTTAACTAGATTGTTAAACTTAAAATAATTAAATTAAAATATAGCTTAATTAATTCAATATATTCATTTATATGCCACGTTTGGGCTTAAGCTTCCTTTATAACAGGATAGAAATTCCTAATATCATGCTGGTCAGACCAGTATAGAACTTATAGTATAGAAGCTATAGACGTCAAGCTGGCGGCTGGTTATAAAATTATTGCCAATAACTTTGCAATATGTACTATGAAAGAGGAGTACGTATTACCTCGACCCCAAATAATTGGGACAAGAGTGGGAGAATGATAATGACGGATGGTCATTATCATTCTCCCACTCTTCTCCCAATTATTTAAAACTGATTTGAATGATAGTGAAGCCCGTATTAAAATTCTACGAGTATTTTAGATCTAAGCGTAGATTTGGACAGAGACGACGAACGATTTAGCTGCAATCTCATTTGCGTCACACATACATATGTGACTTTAATGTATTTACCAAGCGTTCCATGTTCTTCAACTTGTTTATCAGCCAAATGTTTACAAATTAACCGCTATTTCCTCCTTCCTAGGTTCAACAGTGGTTTTGATAAGTTGCAGGATGAATTTGTTTTAGATTTGAATGAATTTTGATACAAAGATATGTATATGAGACTCTAAAAACAATTATAGTCTACTTCTACTCTTTGAAAATGAAACGGCGACAAATTGAAAGAGTTGTCCGATGATTATACAAGATAAATTATAATACTATTATTGAATTTGAGCTTATCTTTTTGAGATAATAGTAATCATATATGTAGGGATAAGACGGCTGCATATGGCAGAAATTCCAATGTTAAGATAGATGTGTGGCCTGACGAGAATGGATAAGATAAGAAATGAGCATATAAGAGGAAGTTTAAAAGTGCCGTCAGTGACGGAAAAAATTAAAGGAAAACACTTCACTTGGTATGGACATGTGATGAGACGGGATGAAAGTAATGTTGGGAGAAAATCTTTAAGTATGAATGTTGAAGGTTTTAGGGGTAAGAGAAGACCGAAGAAAAGATGGATGGATTGCGTGAAGCATGATATGAATAGAAAGGGAGTGAACGCAGAGATGACATCGGATAGGATTGAGTCGAAGAAAAGGACATATTGCGTCGACCCCAAGTAATTGGGATAAGAGCAAGGTAATGATGATGATGATATGTAAGGATAAAGTTAGTAGTTGAACCGTGGATTTACTACATCTCTGTTTATCTTCCAGCCTGTGGTAATGTAAAGATATATACAAATACATAGTACCTACAAATAACTCTATTTTTTCATCCTAGGTGGATCCTTTAGATGCAGGTACAGACAATGGCTTCACGTTCACAGCACCAAATTGGCCGACAGCTCCTCAAGGGATAGCGTATCGTATCACATCAAAATATCCCTCTCATCCTGCTGGATCGTTCTTCTATCCACATTTAAGAAGATTACCACCAATTGCTACGTTTCAATTTATAAAGGTAATATTAGCACAGATTATTTATTGCATTAATATAACAAAAACAAAACAGATATACTTTTTTTTTTGGGGGGGTGGGCTACGGTCGGCGCTCGCCTTGCACCACTCCGGCCGGGGCGACAAAGGGGCGTAAACGCGCAAACCCGTAACCCAGTCGTGGACCTCGCCTTCGTCGTTGGACTGGCCACCGGAGCAGCGTGAACTTGTCGTCAGTGGCCGGCCCGACGGGTACCCTCTCCCTGAGCGACGCAACCTCGGGGAGGACGTCGGTCTTTTCCTCGCGGAAAACAAATTTACTTGCGATATTTTTATAATATTGATAAAAATTATTAATACTAATTTTTACGTTTTGAATGATACTCAACTAACATTTTTCACTCATTTTCCTTATTAACTTATCAACATTTTGTACATAGGCCTTCTCGGGAAGGTTACCGGCCCACGGCTATAGATAGAGTCCACAGTGTGGTCTTACCACTATTTATTTATATACTACATAATGGAAACCATTCCACTAGATTCAAAGTTCTGAACAGAATAATTAGTCCCTGTATAGTAATGGCGACTAATCTTTTCATACTAAATTATCATAGTACGAGGCTATTCACAGAAAGCGTTCAATCTGGCTTACCTAAAGATTTCATAGCCACTCATTAATCACCCATTTAACACAATTTTCGTAAAGTTAATGTAGTTAGAAAATATTACGTTATTATTATGTGTATTCATAACATCGACTTTCATAACAATGATAAATTAAGATGCCTAAGTTAAATATTATTCTGCCACAAATAATATATGGATGTCATTAAGATTAATAATTTATTATGTATCAAAGGCAGCCCATTAACTATATCGGTATAGCTGTTTGCACTTAAAATGATGTATTAGCTTCTAATGTTAAATTTATGATGTTTTAGTACTCTTGATTTATTGATTTTTTTATCTATTATTTGCACAGAAGGTTAATCGTTCTGAGTAGTGAATGTTCATATCGAGTCCTATGAAATTTATAGCGCATGGCCTTCTTGTCATAGAGTTATATGTCCATAACGAAAACTCCTAACGTTTCACTACTGTCAGGGATGAAGCGACGGCTGCTGGTGTTTAGTGTTGTTCTGGTGTATATCATATATAAGTATATTTTATTGTACCCTTGTATAAAAATACATTGCTATGAATAATCTATGTATATATTTCTCCAAATCGAGGCTAATTTACTTTTCACAATAAAGATTATAGAATCTGCATATTATTGTTCTAATATTGTGTTTAAATTCCGCCTATTAATGGCAGATTTGTAAAGCCCTCATGAAAAAAATGATTAAAATGAGGTTATTTATTATTATTAGTTTATTATCTTAAAATAATAATTTCTGTTATTTAGTTAAATAATAATTTCTTTTAAAATAATAAAAATAATTTGTTTACATCAGTACTTTTCCTTATTTTGAGTATCATTTCCTTTTTTTGTCCTTATTTTGATATAAAATAAAACTTCCAGCCCTGATTATAAATGTTGAAAAGCATTTGAAATGTCGAGATAGTAAAAATAAAAATGTAACTTTATAAAAACAAAATAGCAAATAGTTTTATTCTATAAAATGTCATAAAAAATAATATTATTTCCTTGTAATAGTTACGAGAATACGAACTGGCGGAAGTGTTTCACCGTAGCAGTGATGACAGGAAATATGACGTAATTCAGCTAGATAAATTAAATCACAATAGCATCGATGTACTTGATGGGAACAGAGCACTGTCTATAGCTGAAGAAGTGGAAAGAGCTGAACAAGTACCAACGATATACGCCGAAGGATCTATTACCACACCCGATGGGGCCTATTCATATTATTCTTTGTGAGTATTTTATACACAAGTTAGCACTTAACTTGATGGTAAGTTAAAATGTTTTCTTAAGTGATAAATTAAAATATTCATATATATTTTACGTGCGAATACATTGCACTTTCTTAAAGATTGCATTACATTCATTTTCTTAGAGAAGAAAAATCCTATTGTGACATGTTTTACTAGCATGGTACATACATACATATCATCACGCCATATCACTTGCAGGGTAGGCAGAGAGAACAGAGTGCCAGAGAACTCTATGCATACTTCACTCGCTTCCTCAACATTCATAATTCTCTTCATACACGCTCGGCGGTTTCGGAGACTCTTGACTCCACCTTCCTTCAGTATATGACCGATCTGGCCTAGGTAGGTTAGTCTCGGTCTCCCTCGGTACCTACATCCTTCCACTTTCGCATTGTATATCTTCTTAACCAGACGTTCGTTCGGCATTCTTTCCAGATGTCCGAACCATCGGAGCATTCCCTTTCGCATCTTTACACCAATACTATCTTTCATACCTACTCGCTCTCTTACGTCGTCGTTACGAATGCGGTCGGTCAGCCTAACTCCACAGATTTTCCGCAGAGATCGCATTTCGACCGCATTAATTTTACTTTCACACTCTTTTCTGCATACCCAACTCTCGCTTCCATACAGTAATGTTGGGACAAGCACTGCGTTATGTATTGCTACACGTGCTTTCTGGCTGAGGTGGTGGCTGCCGAGAAGTTGCCCCGACGCTCCGTTCACTCTATTGCCCGCATTCACTCTTCGCTCTATATCAGTGGTGTACCTTCCATCTCGGCTAAATCCACATCCAAGATATACAAATTCATCCATTTGCTCTAGTACATCATTACCTATTGTTACTCTTACATCTGTTCTGGCTTCATCTCTTTACTAGCATGGTATAATAGGTTAATTTCCCTTCTACTATGTAGGAAGCTCGAATCCAGCAGTAGGATATATATGAGTCGAGGTACTAATAAAATGCTATGTACTTTAGTAAGTATATATTCTGAACGGTTATACATGCATTTAAAAAAAAGGATTGCTTTTTTAATTTTGTTTAAATATTTATTTAATTCCCGTCATTAAAGGAATAAATACTCTTCAAACTGGCTATCACAAAATTAATGTTGATGCAGTATTACAGGCGATTTCGTAATAATATCTTACTGTTATGCATAGGACGAAATTGACTACTATGCTAATGAAACAAGTAGACATTAGCACTTTGAATTTTCCTTCTCTTACAGTCTCTTACCAGCTTACATATTCAACTCGTCTATTAAGATGCCCGCAAGAAAACAAATCTTTGATGCTCACTCAGTCAGTTTTTACATCTTCTATGTGGGTGATATATTGTATTCTTAGCCCATCATGGAGATTACACAATTATCAGTAAATAGTAATATAATTATCAAATATAAAGACGAACTTTTTTTTATAGGACGAACGTGACATCGAGTACGACCGAAGAGCCTCGTTCGGCAAATGAACTACCAACTTCAGGTCCCGCTGCAAGCGAAAGATCAGCTCTTAGAAGCTTGGCGCGCAGATACAGAGCAAGACGACGACGTAAACTCCGCGGTGATAATACCGACCCGGCTGAGCGAAGGAAGCGGAAAAGAGCTAGTAAGTAGGAAAATTTTTGTCTGCTCAATTGGTATAATCTTTTATATACCGAAATGACCACAGTTAATTGATATTCAAGCTCCTACAATAATAAAGAATTATTTTCATTCATTCGTTCATCTCAGCTCGTATATATCCCACTGTTGGACTCGAGCCTCCTCCATAACGGGAGGGAAATTGACCTACTATATACCACGCTGATTAGACGTGTTGGTATAGGTTTTAGTTTCGAGTTTTCCTTCTATTTATATTTTTCTGCATAGATGTTATATACCTTTTATATCCCTTAGTCGTCTCTTACGATCAGCTACGAGTAAGATAAAGGGTGGTGAATTGTATTCTTACTCCGTCACCACATGGAAAGTATTTATTACTAAGTGCAATCTACAGTATCTTTTATTTTTATTATAACCAATTCTTAATGTTTACTTTAATCTTTAGGTCCATAAAGAGACTAAGCTAAGCTAGGCTAAGCTTTGTTTGTCTGTGCTAATTTATTTCTGCGGGTGCCCTATTTGTATATACTCTATTTTATTGGCAAGGGGTTTGCGTAGGTGAACCTAATGCTATTAGGGATCCTCTAACAATCAACTTAGAACGTTTTATATAAATAACATTTGAGTAAATACATTGATACTAAAAAGAGCTATTCAATTAGATTAATATAAAATAAATAACTAGTGGATCACAAGAGAAAACTATTTGCCAGTATTTTCTGATGTTTTTTTTTTAATTTGGTATATGAAAACTATCACTGTACTTAGCTTAAATAACTTGCCTAAATCAATAATATATAAAAGTAATTGTAAAAAAAAATGTGAAATGAATCTATAGTTTCGTAAATCAATATTGCTTGATTCTTATTCAATCCGCATGTCATTAAAGATTGTAAACACACTTCAATAATACGAAAACATAACACTCTAAAAACGAAATACCAAAATTTGGCACAGTGATTAATATCTATACTATATTAATTCACCAGTGGCCAGCCACTTGGGCCAGCCCAATGGCGATAGGGAGGGAATACGGTGGGTTATGGGGCCACGCGGTGCCCTTCCGTCGGTCCTGACGGAACGGGCGGCGTATGTGCGGACCGTAACCCACCCAAAAAAAATGCTGTATCAATTCGATACAAATGGCGTAACATGACTACTTCAAATATTTGTATATGAGCCTGTGAATAAAAAACCAAATTCGATCCTAACAATTACTTATACCCATCGAATACAAATCAAACTATGATATTTTATTTTTTTAATGTTTATGGTTGTAAAAGAGTTAGCAGCATCCAGATGGTAAGTGTTACAGCTGCTCATGAACCTTTGCAATTCTAACGGCACAGCTAAGTCATTGCCTATCAATCCAAACCCACCCAGAAAGTTAAGCTTCCAGCTCCCTCTATCACCGAACGAAGCAACAGCTTATTGCCACTGCTGAGACTTCGATTTTCTGCGAAAGTTTGGTACTGCTCCAGATGACCTACCCCAGCTGTACATAGAAAATAGTCAAACACTGTAGCCCCTTTTTTGGCACTCACCCCGGCCATTTCATCTGGAACGACGGAAGGGCAGTGTGTGGCATAACCATAACTCCCCATGTTCCCTCCCCATCGGGCCGATCACTGGTTCCATATATCCGTGATCGACTCGCTGAGTTACACTTTTGGGTATCATCTTCGTTAATGCCCCGACAACAAGTGATAGTGTTATCGGGGCATTGCCTTCGCGTAGTCGGTCTGACGGTTTGATCAAACTGTTTGGCCCTAACATTAAAATTAATTACTAATTTGAACTATAGTACCATGAAACTAACCTTTTTCCAATCGCTAGACTTTCAGCAATAAAAAGCAAACGAGGCATACATAAAAACTTACTGACAATTATACCCTTGAAGATGTTTCGGGTGAATCTAATAAAGCTATGTCCTTAGTTAGTCAAGACTATTAATTTTGTTAATGCCGGACCTTGTTGCCTTAATATACTCTTTGTTTTTTTATCATAAAGACACGTTACGATACTTATATTTTCACACCATTTAACATCTGAGAAATATCAGGATGGTACTACATAATCATTTATAATAAGAAAAAATGCATAATTAGCTACGTTGTAGAGCATGCAACGTAATTGATATGTTTTGTTTATTATTTACATTATACAACAGTTCATATTAGGTTAGAGTATATATATATATATATATATATATATATATATATATATATATATATATATATTCAAACAATAACAACTTCTTAAACATTAAACCTTTTTACAGTATAGCTGATAGATTATCATAGTGCTATTTGTTCAAAAAATGCTGACTGGCCATTTAATTAGAGACACTGAGGTATTGCGTTCTATTTTCAAAATTTGAGTGTTAATACCTACTTTTTATTTCTTCTCTTATTGTTTGTGGTAGTTTTGGCGGCAATCCAGATTTTTAATTTTTAGTTTTGAGTATTATTTTGATGAAAAATGGGCATATGGAAAAATGGGCATATGGCATTGGGGGGCATAGTCCGGAGCGTGCTGGTCGCGTCCCCTGGCAGTCTAATAAGACTGCTAATCCGGCTCGATATGCATACCGCAGTGCGGGTTAGGGCGACCCCGGAGGCGACGCGTACCGACCCGCCCCCGTCGGTACGAACTTCGGCAGTTGCGGCGATGGGGCCGCCACCCATCACGCCTTGCCCAGTCAGGCGAGTCGAGGACAGCAAAGTGCCGGGTGGGCGTGGAATGTAAGAGGTTGTGTGGAAGGTAAGTTGCACGAGCTGATATCCGTCATGGCGGACAAACAGCTAGACGTGCTCTGTGTGACAGAGACCAAGCGAAGGGGCAGCGACGCCTGCGATCTTCCTGGTGGCGGGATGGCTCTGTGGTCTGGTGTACCATAGAGTGATCGAGCCAGCATGGGGGTAAGAGTGCTGTTGTCCTCTCGCTTGGCCTCAGGTGTGAAGGATTATGGAATGTATGATCCCAGACTTCTTTGGGTCCGTATAAAACTAGGTGTCACCAAGGTATTCATGGTTGTAGCATGTGCTCCCGTAGGATCCTCGGTGGCATCAGACCTAGAGAAGTTTTGGGATAATGTTAGGGAAGTTCTGGATATGGCAGAAACCAGTGAACGCGTGATTGTATGCGGAGATTTGAACGGATAGGTGGGGACCAAGCGTCCGGACTATGAGGACGTACTTGGTCCATTTGGTGATAAGAGAGTGAACGACGCAGGTAGGCTCATAGCGGATGTATGCATGGAGAGAAACCTTATTGTGTCAAATACATTTTTCCAACATAAGGACATCCATGTGTATACATGGAGAAGGAATGAACAGAAAAGTATAATAGATTTAATTTTGGTAGACAGTCGCCTCCGAGGCAAAATATTGGACGCAAGAGCCTACAGGGGCCCCATAGTCGATACGGACCACTATCTCGTTATTGCGAGATTTAGTGATCTGTTCAGAAAGTGGAGGCACTGGTGAGAGCGTGTCCACTACGGAGGGCTTAAAAGAATAAAGGTTGAAAGGTTGCAAGAATAGTGTGTAAGAGAAAAGTATGCAGAGGGTGTCCGAGAACGGCTGACGATGGCAAGCCAGTCACAATCGGACATTGAAGAATGCTGGAGAGTATTGAAAGAGAGTATGGTAGATACAGCGAAAAAAGTATGTGAAAGTTCAAAGAAGCATAGAAAAACAAATGGTGATGCATGGTGGGATGCGGAAGTGGCAGCTTCCGTAGAGCAAAAGAAGAAAGCGTGGCTGGACTATGTCTCTTCTTTGAATCTGAATGACAGTATGACTGAACAGAAGAAATAAATATATCGGCAATGTAAGAATGACACCAAGGCCTTAGTGAAAGAGAAACGTGATAGAGCAACTATGAGTGCAGAAGATAGGCTGACTAAAAACTTCGAGGGTAACACCAAACTCTTTTAGAGGGAGGTGAAGAAGTCTCGGGGTGGTTGGTCAGCCTTCAGAATGAATAAAATAAGGTCTAAAGGTGGAGACATTCTTACACAAACACAAGACGTGTTAAGCCGATGGAGTGAATATTTTGGCGATATGTATGCGGATGCTACGGTTGGCGCCGGTGTCGCATGTGGTACATTGTTAGTACATCAACAATCGACAACGGCGTCCTCTGATGGCATCAGTATGGGTGAAGTTTAATGGGCGATAAGAAGTTTGAAAAATGGTAAGGCAGCGGGCATTGATATGGTGTCTGCCGAGATGATCAAGCTTGGTGCCTCCTGTGTCTGGGAGGCGTTCCTGTTGCTCCTTAATTTATGTTGGAGCTCGGGAACGGTTCCCGGCGACTGGAATAACGCAGTCATCGTGCCTAGGTTTAAAAACAAGGGTTTACGTTATGACTGCGCAAATTACAGAGCCATAAGCTTGACCAGTTTGGCAGCAAAAGTGTATGGTAAAATTATTGAAAGGAGAATGAGCATGGTGTCCGATGGTTTACTGTGTGAGACACAAGGCGGTTTCAGGAGTGGAAGGGGATGCATGGATCAAGTGTTCTCTCTGCGCAACATTGTGGAGAAGCATCTGGCTCTAGGTCAGAGGGTTTTCTGCAGTTTTGTGGATCTGGAGAGAGCATTTGACACGGTTGTACGAAAGGAACTTTGGGACATTTTACCGAAGTATGGTATTAACGGTAAACTGCTACAGGCTGTGCAGTCCAGTTACATGAGCTGTAGAGCCTGTGTGCGGCTGGATGATGGAATGTCGCCTTGGTTTGACGTCAATATCGGCGTTAAGCAGGGGTGCGTTCTGTCAGTCAGGCTGTTTATCATATATCTGGATAAATGTCTCCAAAGGTTGAACGATATGAATTTGGGAGTCCAGATGGGCGACTCAGTGGTCACTGTTCTGCTTTATGCAGATGATGCAGTCCTGCTGGCACAGTCAGCGACTGACCTGCAGACCCTAGTCGACACAATGACAGAAGATTGTAAGAAAAGGGGTCTACGCGTGATTGTGAGTAAAACCAAAATAATGGTCTTTGAAAGAGATGAAGCCAGAACAGATGTAAGAGTAACAATCAGTAATGATGTACTGGAGCAAGTGGATGAATTTGTATATCTTGGATGTAGACTTAGCAGAGATGGAAGGTACACCACTGAAATAGAGCGAAGAGTGAATGCGGGAAATAGAGTGAACAGAGCGTTGGGGTAACTTCTCGGCAGCCACCATCTCAGCCAGAAGGCACGTGTAGCAATACATAAAGCAGTGCTTGTCCCAACATTACTGTATGGAAGCGAGAGTTGGGTATGCAGAAAAGAGTATGAAAGTAAAATTAATGCGGTCGAAATGCGATCTCTGCGGAAAATCTGTGGAGTTAGGCTGACCGACCGCATTCGTAACGACGACGTAGGAGAGCGAGTAGGTATGAAAGAGAGTATTGGTGTAAAGATGCGAAAGGGAATGCTCCGATGGTTCGGACATGTGGAAAGAATGCCGAACGAACGTCTGGTTAAGAAGATATACAATGCGAAAGTGGAAGGATGTAGGTACCGAGGGAGATCGAGACTAACCTACCTAGACTCGACCTAGAGATCGGTCATGTACTGAAGGAAGGTGGAGTCAAGAGTTTCCGAAACCGGCGAGCGTGTATGAAGAGAATTATGAATGTTGAGGAAGCGAGTGAAGTATGCAAAGATAGAGTTCTCTGGCACTCTGTTCTCTCTGCCTACCCTGCAAGGGATATGGCGTGATGATATGTATGTAAAAATGTGCAAAAATAAAAGTTGCGATCCAACACTACGAAAAATTATCATGAAGTTTGTCGAGCGTGGTTGGTCATACCGAAGGATAGTATAACATTTAAATTTTTCAAAAACTATGGTATGCAATGCAGTGCAATATTTCAGGCTATAACACAGCTTTAAATGTGTCCAGAATAAAAAGATCAAGAAAAATAACTCCGCAAGAAGATAGAATGATAACCAGGTTAGCTAAGAAAGATCCGTTTCTAGGCTCTATTTTAATAAAACACGATGTGTTTGGGGCAGATGAAAGAGCCGGTGTATCAGCGAGGACCGTTCGACGACGTCTGGTAGAAGCAGGGTTGTTCGGAAGAGTGGCTCGCAAAGTACCGTTGTTGAAAAAAGAATATAGAAAAACTCGTTTGGCGTTTGCACGTAAATATGGACATTGGACCTACGCCCAATGGCAACATGTATTATTCTCTGACGAGACCAAGGTTAATTTGATTTCTTCAGATGGAAGGCAATATGTACGGCGTCCTGTAAAAGCGGAAATGAATCCAAGATTCACAAAAAATAGGTGAAACATGGCTGTGGAAACATTAAAATGTGGGGTTCATTTTCTGGACGTGGAGTGAGATCTGTGAGGAAGGTTCAGGTTAACTTAGACCAACATCAATACAAGGCAATATTAGAAGAAACTATGTTTCCCTATGCTGAGGAGCATCGCCCTATTATATGGACGTTTCAGCAGGATAAGGAACGAAACATACCGCCCGTTCAGTCAAGTCGTTTCTTACCAGTCAGTCAGTATCGGTGCTAGATAGGCTAGCAAATAGCCCGGACCTTAACCCAATTGAGCACCTTTGGCACGAAATCAAGAAAAAAGTTGCCACTTATCGTACTACAACTTTAGATGAACTTAATGAAGCTTTTTGTGAAGCATGGGTAAATATTCCTGTCGAAACATGTCAGAAACTGAAAATATCGATGCCATATCGATGTCAAGCGGTAATTACTAACAAAGGTTTTGCTATGATTTTACACGTAATAAAATAGAGCTGTTAAAGATATTATAATACTGCAGATTATTAGTTTTGTTTAAATCTATTTTTCATTATACTTTACTGTCCTTAATTAAATGTCCACCTACAGAATTGCACCTTAAAATTTAATACATGTTTAACCTTTGACATTAAATATTTTAATCTATTTATTTAATCCTTTATTTACAGCCATTTATAGCATAATAATCGGACCAAATTATGCAAATAATAGCTGCTGGGAAATCAATAGGGTTTTATATTTATATGTACATGGGCATTTTTATAAAAATGTGCAAGGGCGTTTTCAGGCTTGTCCCTCTAAAACATATTTTTTTTAAACAATTAATTCTATTTGAAACTAGAACAAAATTTTAAATTGGGTTTATTATACATTTAACTAAAATTTTATAATATTACTAAAGCCAATCGTAGTATAACTTTTTGATTAAAAAATAATAAAACAACAGAATGCTATCATTTTACCGTGTCCCTTTGCAACCAGACGATATTTCAACATCGAATTTAAGTATTAGTTGTTAAAATTTGGTATCATTGCAGTATTTTATTTTTCTAGTGATAATGTAGGGTCATTTTAAGAAAAATATATAGTATCACAGCGCAAATTAAAAAAAAAAAAATAGAATTTAATTACCGGAGTGCATTTTAAAAACCCTGACACAGTCAGTTTTGTTACCACATTTTTTTCTAAAATACTACTCTTTTTGTATGTTTTATGTAATAACAACAATAACAGTCTTTTATTCGGCGCCTATTTTGTAAACATTGTTTAATTTCTTCTAAAATTTCATGTGAGGAGCACATTATGATTCAGTGCTTCGTGTGGGCGTACTTTGTTTGTCAAGGTGTGTTACCAATATTTCTTGACGCATTAATTAGTAAACATATTTTTGTGGTTATTTTCAAAATATTTATCATCTAATACAACTTATAAAACTGTTGACGAGACGTCACCATAATCGTATATTTTTTAAATAAATATTAATCATGCGAGGGTAAGGTAACGTTACGTCAGTTTTGTATGGTAACATATAGTATGACCTAAAAAGTAACAAAACTGACTATAAAGGAGACTGGCCATTACACTTTTTACCAACTTACCAAAAAGAGGTATGTATGCCTCCCATGTTTTATTAAAATTCGTTCAGCTCTTAAAGTTGTTAAGTAACAAAAGTGACAGATGGACAGACAGATATGATGAAACCGGATTGTCGATGACATATTTTTAATAAACATACTTTTTGATATTTACAATTTTAATAGAGTATCGATATAATATGAAAAAAAAACATAATTCATCCTTCTACACACATTTTATTTTGTCGAAATACTGTTTTGGATGCAAAAAGAATGTCCTGGCTTCAGATTTATCATAAATCTATTATAATCTATTATACTTCTTTCTGCCAATGAGTCGACAGAACATCAAATTCTTAATAAAGATACCTTATTTTTGGTGTACTTATTGTGATTTTAGAGTCTATGATCATTATCCGGGAGACGAATGCCAGCAATGTTTGATATTTTAATTTATTAAATATTTTTATTTTAATGACGAAGAGTAATATATATTATACTCACGGAGCAAATACAAAGAGGAGCTGTTGTAATGAATATTTTCTATGAAACAATGCGTGTCATTTACAGGGGGTGAGGGGGGACGCTGCTAATGGAGAAAGTGAGACAAGTAATAGTACTTGTCTCACTCCCTCCTTTATGTCCATCTACCGGCTATTAGCACAACTACTAATTTCGTATATTGTATGCAGTTGAGCTATCTTGCATTAGATGTCAGTAAGTGTATGGTGTAACAGGGACGTACTCAGAATTTACCTATATCAAGGAGTGCTAATTTTTTTTTTATTTCAAAGATACAAACAAATCTTATTAGCTGTTTGCTCTATTCAAATACAAATGTTTATAATCAAATAATTCTGCATAGCGAATAGGTGTATGACTACTGTTTTTAACCGAAAATTTCTTTATAAGGCTTGTCAGCATTGTTCATAATGTTAATATTTTATGAAAAATCCATCTTTTCTTTACTGTCATTCTGATAAACTCAGAAGTAGAAACCTTTTTTTCTTCATATTTGTGTCCTTTTCATACGACCAAATAATACAATTATTTGTTTGAGTTTCTAACAAATTGTCGAACGAAAGTAGTTGGACTTTTAGTAAATATGTTAGTTACACGGTATTATTTCCTTCCTTTTTGTCTTTTCCATATAAAAAAAGAATCAAACCACTCTATTAAAATAAGGCTTTTTACAATTGATAATGCAACAATGGTGTCAATGACCAAGACATGTAAAAGAGTATTTCAAGCGAGCAGACCAATTATATCTGAACATGATACCGTCAAAAGAACTTTCTAGAATTTTTTTTTGATAAATTATGAATAAATATACTTACAAATGGAATGTGATTCTTTCCATAGCATCTGTACGTTTATTGGAGTAGTTTTTACATGATAAAATACAACACTTCATGGTTTTCTTCGTAATAACATAAAAATACACCAAAAATATAATTTTATGCACCGTACGAACACCGTCAGCGACGACAGAAGACTAATAGGCCACGCCTACCATTGATGTTAACGTGATGACGTCAGGGCCTACTTGAGAATCACAGTGCACAGTTACTTAGGCCGTCTCCTCTTTGTATTTGCTCCGTGATTATACTATTGTGCGAGTTAGTATGTTTAATAACATACTAATTCGCACCACATATTTTAAAAAGACATAACATAATTTTAATGTAAACAATTTAAAAACGCCAAAAAGTAACTGTATAATTTATTTTACTATGTGTATTACCGTAATATAAGTACAATAATATTTCGTGAAAAATTGTGCAACAAGTATTGATATTTCAATATTATTTTATGACTGAATATAAAAGACTACTTATTCTGTACTGTACTACTGTTACATTAGTGAATTTAATAGAATTTAGGTAATTACATTTCTCACCTTGCAAACATAATCTCTATATAACCATACACACAACATACTTTTTTAACAAGTCACTTTGTAGAATGGAGGTTTGTGTCCCATGTATATGATTAAAAATTTAAACGGATGTTAAGCAACATATTTTATATAATTTATTTTGTTTATTAATTGTCTAATTGATTTTGTTGGTTTTATTAAAGTAATTAGGTATTTAGTTTCAATGAGAGATTTTAGAACTTATTATTGGATTTTGATGATAATGTAAATGGTTCTTTATAATTTTGTTACCATCAGTTTTGTTACTGTCCCCCAAATTTTTCAATTTAATTCCTGACTATTTTTTATATTTCAGGCTTTAATACCGTAATTAAACTTAATTTAAGTTAAGATATATGATAACTGTTTTATTATCATAATTATATTAAAAGAAACTTAGTTATACATAAAAAAAATAAAAATAAGTGTTTCTTCAGTTATCAACAGTAACAAAACTTGCTAATTATTGTCATATTTTTAGTATTTTTTCAAGTTTGTTTGACGAAGTTACATCATTAGGTAGTTCAACCATATTCTTTTGAATTTTTTATTAAAAAGAGAGGTATTCCATTTATTGTTTCATTTTAATCATGTTATACAAAAGTATCAAACCTGACATCTTTTTGTATGACTAGGCCTACGTTTTTGCTTGTTTTTAATAAATTATGCAATCAATCCAACTTAAAAACTGAAATTCGATAAATATGTAAATTAGACTATTACTAACAAATATAATATCACCTTAAAATGAAAGTTTAAAAAAATCATGTGTTTTTTTTTGGTACTGCCTATTTTTGTGAAAATGCCGACATAACCGGTTATAGCTCTTCACTATCTTAAATGAATATATATATATATATATATATATATATATATATATATATATATAGTATATATATATATATATATAATATATATATATATATATATATATATATATATATAATATATATATATATATATATATATATATATATATATATATATCCGTGTGGTAACGGAGTAAGAATACAATTCACCACCCTATCTTACCCGTGGGTGTACGTAAAAGATGACAAAGGGATATAAAACGCATATAACATCTATGCAAGATATAAAACTCGAATCAAAACCCTATACCAACACGTTTGACCAGCGTGATATAGTAGATCAATTTCCCTCCCATTATGGAGGAGGCTCGAGCCCAACAGTGGGAGATATATGAGCTGAGATAATAATGATGATATATACATATTCAAAATATTTTTTGCAATCCATTACTTTGCCTTTAAAGTCAAAAACCAGGTAAGTCAACATGAACAACAAGTAGACAACGCTTGTGTGAGAATCTCGTAACGTCAACTGTGACACGCATGCCAGGAATGACAATTATGTCATTATCCTGTATAAAGAGATTCATGTTCTAGGATGAGCATTCACAGGCTTTTTCTTTTTTTTTTTTTATTGGTGGGCTATGGGTGCGTCTCGCCCCGCCGAATCGGTCCGGGGTGACGGAAAAGGCAGCGCGTGACCCCATAGACCCACCGTAAAACCTTCTCTCTTCGCCGTGCGAGCGGACCACCGGTACTCGATTTTAACTTCGGTGGCCCGCCCGGCGGTTTACCCTCGCGGGTTCCTCTCGTCGACGCCCCGACAGATTTCGCCGTCGGGGCGTCGCCCTCACGGGGTGGCCTCACGTCGGTTGACCGGACAATTCCCCGGTCCGATCACCCGAGGCCTCGGTTAGGGCGGTATCAGGCGCAGGTATTCGCGCCTGCGCCGCCCCGGCCGCTGACGGCGGCCCGGGTCGCGGGATTCCTCCCGGACTCGTTCCGCCGCCTCCTTCTGCGAGATTACAGCCTCGCAGAAGGCGGCGACTGCGTCCCAGTTCCTGACGCTGTCGACCATCGCTCTCGCGACAGCAGGCAGCGTCAGGTCGGCACCGATAACAGCGACGAGGTCACGGCGCTGCCGGTCAAAGCCCGGACACGCCTCCAGCGTGTGTTGCGCCGTGTCCTCGTCACTGCTGCAATGGTGGCAGAACGAAGTCCACTCCCTACACGCGACCGTGTGCAGGTAAAAGCCGAAGCATCCGTGCCCCGACAACACCTGCACCAGTCGAAAGGAGAGGACTCCATGCCGCCGCTCCATCCACTCCATCAATACGGGCCGGAGAGCCTCGACGGTGACGACACCGTGTCTAGGCCTCTCCAGCCGCGTAGCCCAACGGGCGATGACGTCTCGGCGGGCGTCCTCGCGCCAGGTGGCTATCTCGCTCAGCGATGGGGAGCCACCTTCGTCGCGCAGTGAGGTCACCCGCCGGTAGAGGTCGGAGAACATCTCCGCCTCTAGGTCCCACGGGGGTGTCCCGGCCAGTAGGCATGCCGCCTCGGTCGATACCGTGCGGTACCCGCGAATGGCTCTGACCGCCATGACTCTCTGGGGTCTCCACAGAACAGCCCTGAGCTGGGCGTTCAGAGCCCTCGCCCACACGGGTGCGCCGTACATGGCCATAGAACGGATCACCCCCGCATACAGCCGTCGGCCCTCGAAGCTGGGTCCGCCCACATTCGGCATGAGCCGCGAAAGGGCGGACGCCGCGCCGACCAACCGGGGAGCAATTCGGCGAAAATGCTCCCGGAACCACCATCGCCCGTCGAGCACCAGACCCAAGTACTTCATATGGGCCTGGATGCTGATGTGGACGGAGTTGACGACCAGCGAGACGCCGATTGGCGGCCTTACGCGTGGCCCATGGAACAATAGGGCCTCCGTCTTATTTAGGGCCACCCTGAGCCCCAGCGCCTCGATTCGCCCGACCATCTCCTCGGTGCCGGGAGTGGCCAGGCTCGCCGCCTCTTCGAGTGTCCTGCCCCGGGCTGTGACGAGCGTATCGTCAGCGTAGCATATCACGCTCAGCCCGGGGGGGAGACTCCCTCTCAACGCCCAGTCGTACCCGATGTCCCACAGAGTCGGCCCCAGAACCGACCCCTGTGGAACGCCGCACGACATGGACGTCCGCACAATGTCCCCTGCGGGACTCGCGCAGAGGACACTGCGCCCCTCCAAATAGTCCGCCACCAGCCGCCTCAGGTACAAGGGCACCCCATGAAATCGGAGCGCCTCCCTGATGCAGCTGAATGGCAGACTATTGAATGCGTTGGCGATGTCCAGCGACACCGCCAACAGCACTCCCCCGCCGGTGTCACCGGCCTCCGCGGCCATCTGCCTCAGTCGTAGCAGGGCCCCGATGGTCGAACGCCCCCTTCTAAAACCGAATTGAGCGTCCGACAGATCGGGCCCCACCTCCTCCAGGTGCTGGACGATGCGGGCAGCGAGGATGCGCTCCAGCAGCTTACCCACATCGTCGAGGAGCACGATGGGCCTGTAGGCCGACGGCGAATCCGGGGGCCGTCCCGGCTTTGGCAGGAGAACCAACCTCCCCTCCTTCCAGCACTCAGGGAACCGTCCAGACGCCAAACAGGCATTGTACAGCTGCCTGAGGCGAGGCTCGAGGTGCTCAAGGAGCGACGTCAGCACCCGGACTGGTATTCCGTCCGGGCCGGGGGCCGTGGTCGCGGAACGAATCCGCGCCACAGCTGCTCCCACTTCCGTCTCCGTCACGGGCGGAACACTCTCGTCGTCAGCCTCCCGGTCTTGTTCTGGTGAGGCCATGACCGGGGGCGTGTGTTCCGACTGCCGTGGAAACAGCTCCTCGACCACCCTACAGAGGAAGTCGGGCCGGAGGGTCTCGGTGAGGGGGGGGCCCTGCGCGCGAAGCTTGTTCAGCGACGCGCGATACGGGCGACCCCAGAGGTCACGGTCGAGACCGTCCAGCATCTCCTGCCAACTCGCACCCTTGGCGGCTCGGATGGCCAGCCGAAAGGCCGTCCGCGCATCGCGGTACGCCTCGTACAGCTGGCCCTCCCGCTCAGCGTCGCGGTGACGCCGCCGGCTGCGGGTGTAGGACCTTCGGGCTCTGATACATGCCGCACGAAGGTCCGCCAATCTTGGGGACCACCAGTAGACCCCCTGCCTCAGAGGTAGACGCCGCCGCACTCTGGGCATGGCCGCATCGCAGATCTGCGTTAACGCACTGCGGATGCGGACAGCCTTGGCGTCCACCCCGTCCGCTGGGGGCGGTGAGGACAGCCACGTGTGAACGATGGCCGCCTCCGCCAGTAGGTCCCTGTGCTGATGATGATGTAAAACTAACTTTGCAATTGCAAAAAAAGCCCTTAAGAAGGTCTATATTTTGTACTGAATATTGCCAGTCTGACGAATGGATAATATAAAAATAATATCTTCCAAAATATGCCAATCCCGTCTTATAAGTGCCTTAATGCAAAATTTCTAATGTTAAATCTTTTCAGGGCTGTTAGATTGCCGGGTATCAGAATGGAGTGAATGGAGTCCTTGCCGCGGTGACGGTGGTTGTGTTGGCTCAGCGATGCGAACGCGACGAATAATACGACGCCAGCGCCCTGGTGGAGCACCATGTCCACCGACAGCACTATCCCGATGGTGTGCAATCAACTGCACAGCATCACACGAAGACTGGCGAAATAATCTCACGTAATTTCTTAAATTCGAACATTTTTTTAATTTATTTCTATTAGACGCATACTTTTTTTAAGCTGGTCAGCTACTGGGTTAACTCATTTACATAGAAAAAGATATCTTTAAAGTCTGACATTGCAGGAATTCATCCTGTTTCTTGAAAATCTTATTTATTCTAATATATATGACTAGTAATGGCAATAATAAAGAGTGAAGTCATTACCAAATCTGAAATCAAATCCCACCTTATTTTTTTCTATATTAGTTTTAATTTTACGAATTAAATATATTTTATCAAAATCATTAAATAATTTAAAGTCTATAATATTGTGTATTAACTAAAATAAAGAAAAACCTTTAAATACCTGCTTTAGTAATATATTTATTTTTATTTTAATCCCGAAATGGGATTATTATAATTATTATTGAATTTGAATGTACACAGTACATTTAGCGTTTCAAAAATTCATAACAACCCTATTATATTAATAATATTTTCCAGTTTAAATATTAAAATTATTTATGAATTTATTTCGGCATCTGTCTCTGTCCGTCCAAATGTTTCTTTGATTCCATTATCATTTCGCATTTGTTTTTCAATTTCGGTATAACGTGATGTGTAAAATATGATAAAAAAAAATGTTGTAAAAAATAAAAATATTAAGAGATGACTGTCAATGTTGGAAATAGATAGTGTTCGATTCATTATCGCTGTAACTAATTAAGCTTCTTGCAATTTTGTTTATTGGTCAATTAACTAAGATTTAGAATAAGAAATATCAATGTAAGTTTTTTTTCGTAATAATTTGGGCAATGCTTATGCTGAAAATTTAAGAAGGCATTCACTATCTAGATTACATTTAGAAACGCTCTTTTCTTAATAATTAATTATATTATCAAAATTTATTTATTTAATTTTCGCACTAGTACAAAATTAATGTCGTGTCTTAAGTAAATTTTAATAAAAAAAAATACCTAATTAAATTATTTTTATTTTCTACATACAAATATTTTAGTCCGTACCATTTGTATTGATAATTCCCGAATAAATTTTGGGATTAATAGTAGATAAAAGAGATACATATCGTTTACTTAAGTGTTGAAATTTATGACAGTAATTCAATAAAAAAATGTAACTTTTATTTTAGCGTAACAAGAATCCAAAGATGCAGCTCTTATTTTCATATTAATAGATGTAAAAAATAAACAAAGATATATATACAAATATTTAGACTTCTTTCATCACCATTCTTTGTCTTTCGGCGTCTAATCCTGGACATACATACATTTCCATAATAAAACGACGCATGGTGCTGTTTTGCGACTCTCGCATCATCTTATGTACTTTTTAAATCATAACTAGCTTCTTCTAAAACTATAATTACCTTCTTCTAAAATCTAATAAAAATAAATAGCATCAAATTTAACAAAAGATAATTGAGTTGAAATCAAAAATTTTTTCCGTGAACACAAAACATCAATCCTAGCTTTTCAAAAAATCATTACAATTATTAACAAATAGACATATATAAATTTCCTATAAATGCAAGAGTAAAACAATTATTATAGATATAAAAATGTGAAAGAAGTATATTTATTTCTATGTACTAATAAGTATTAAATATAAGTATCTATTTTAATAGATAAGTTAATAATAGAGAATCACAATGCCTTCTGTGAAACTATGTATTATTATTTAAAAATTGTAATAAAACTTTATAATAATAATAAAATACAGTGCTTAGTAGATGTTATCTAGTGGCCATTTACAAAGCAAAACGTTTGATAAACATTTTTATTAATGCGATACATTTTGATGAATAAAAGTTTAAAAGATTGCAGAGAAAATTACATTATAATTTGTTTCCAAAAAGTATTGTTTAGGCTAATATCACTTCTTTTTCGTGGATATAGAGTTGCTCTTAATATATTTTTCTTAATACCAAAGAACTAAAATATACCTAATGTATCTTAAATTGAAATATTTTTGGAGATCAATTCACACATAATACCGTTACAATCCTCTAAATTAAAGATAAAATATATATTATCACAAATCTAGAAGCGTTCATTTAGCGGTAATTAACAAAATATATGATTTTAATTTTAATATTTAAATCGAATTAAAATGTAAACATGATTCTGCTTTCATGCCTCTATAAAACAAATCTGCAAACATTTATATACAATTACGATAAAAAAAAACATTATCGTGTGAATTGATCTTGTATTAAATTGAAGAAAATAATCAGCAGACATCTAGTTATTAAGAGCTATAATAGTTTAACTGTAAAATAGAGCCAAAAAAAAAATTAAGCTGAAAAGTATTAATCTTAGCATAATACTTATCGGAGTATGTGTATTTTTTACAATGTAAATTATTCTGATTTCAGTAATAAAACATCTTGAATAAAATAGGACTTGTTTTATTTCATTTTTTATTGCTTCAACGTTGACGGAAGAAAAGATAGCCATTTTGAATGGGTCAATGTTTTGACTTATAGCTGAGAAATCCGAGGGAACATTACTCTGTGGCGGTCGTAAAATAAACTTGTAGTAGAAACTTAGATCACAATGTAACTTAGTGCAGTTTGTGTTATATCCTGCAATGTTTGCAGTAATTGAGAAATTTTATAAAAGAAGAGATGAAAAGTTTGATTATGTATTACATGTCAGTGCACATCTAGAAAAGTTTCTAAACGATTACAAACCTATGCAAAGATATAATTTAGAAGTATAATTTACGGGTATAGCTGACTTTTTTGTTAATCCTGTAGGAAACGAAGATATGAATTGATTGTGGAGTTATTTTTTAAATAAGACTTGTCGAAAGAAGATAGAGG
Organism: Lymantria monacha; assembly: GCA_905163515.2. Classification (NCBI taxonomy): domain Eukaryota; kingdom Metazoa; phylum Arthropoda; class Insecta; order Lepidoptera; family Erebidae; genus Lymantria; species Lymantria monacha. The sequence goes on along the minus strand of LR991090.1, from coordinate 28,040,263 downwards.
ACAAATGCTGAACGGCCGTGCTCTTCCATTGTAGTATATTTTTTTGCCTGTTATTCTTTTTCCCCTTTTAAATTCATATATACGGATAGTCGATTTATAAATTTGTATACCGGGTGTAACAAAAAATGGAGCAGCTGGCCAGAAGAATGGTAGGTAATGATGGTAGAACCACATAACAAAAATTTTAATAGAAAATCTTGATTTGTTAATGAATTGAGAGGCATTTAAAGTTTTCCATTTTGTAATCGCTTTTTCTTTGAAATTGAATGAAGTAAATGATAAATAATCTGCTACATACTCATACTTTCTTAAATTTTCATTAGAACCTATATAAATCAATGATTGCGTTTGTTACAGTATGACAAGCGTCGTCTTTACAAACAGCTGATGAGTCAATGACCTTGACATTTTCCGTTAAAATTTTTGTTATGGGTTCCTACCATCATTACCTACCACCCTTCTAACCAGCTGCTCCATTTTCTGTTACACTCGGTATTTACAATATACCAATGAGCTAATGAGAAAAAATTATTAAAGTGAAGAATATAATTATCTTCATTAATTAGGATGTTGCCGCGTGAGTTAAAGTATAAAGTTTTCTTTAAAAAAAACAATTAACGATTTTTTTAACTTTTTTGTGTGTTGACGGGCCCAAAATGCAATTCATAATTTGTTTCCATTTCTTGATTCTCGTAAAAAATAATAATATTATACCGATAACATCATTCCATGAGAAAGATATTCAAAATAAGATTCTCTAAAAACCAGTATTACCAAAGTAGTATAAAAAGAGTTAATAATCCTCAATTCTTTTCCGTGTGGTGACGGGGTAAGTATACGATTCACTAACCCCTATCTTACCCGTGGGTGATTGTAAGTGACGATTAAAGGATATAAAATGCATATAAAACCTATGCAAGGAAGGGGAAACTAGAAACAAAACCCTATACCAACAGGTCCGACTAGGATGGTATAGTAGGTCAATTTCCCTCCAATTAGTGAGTAGACTCGAGCCCAACAGTGGGACATATATGAGCTGAGATGATGATTATGATAAATACTGACGTTATGGGACTCGAGAAGGGGAATTTAAAACTTTTAATACATTATAAACTACTAGCAAATCCCCGCTGGTTTACTCGGGTAGTTCCCGTTTCCGTGAGAATACAGAAATAAAATATAACCTATATTACTCACTGATAATGTAGCTTTCCATTGGTGAGAAAAATAATTAAAATTTGTTTACTAGTTTTGGAGTGAAGGCCTAACAAACAAGCAATCAAAATTATATACGCGTTTAGAATATTAGGATATACGTTTTATTACGATCAGATCATTTAATAATTATATGCTACTGCGTAGATTATTACATGAATCTTTATTTTCCTTATCCACTAACAATAGGTTTGGAAGAAAATATTTCTTTTCTACGTAATTCTCTTTTAGTATAATTGTGCTATCTAGTAGCGATTACGAATGCTACCAACCCTTACATTACTTGTGGGTATCGTAAAAGATAATTAAAAGCTTTATATCAACATGAGCCAACTCTATCTGATACCGTCTAATTATTAAGTACCTATATTCCCAAAGAAGTTTGACCTAAAACAGGCGACTGAAAACAAAACCATTGCCAAAACTATATGTACGATAGACGAAGAGTGCATATAACGTCAATCCCAACCAGTTGGGATCAAAGTAGGATAAAGATATACTAAATTAATTAAAGATTTATAACGCTTCATTTAAATCTCAGCGAAAACACTTTCGCTTTTATGCATACTTTCTATATAAAATTATAGCAAATTTCTTTTTTTGCAAAATTATGAACAAAACGTATTTTTAACGTGAAAATTGTAACAAAAATACGTAACATTTTATTCCTCCGAGTGGAGAACCTATTAAAAGTTAGAAGGTTAATGTTGTGTTAGAATGGGGCAATTATCCTTCACAAATGAAGATACTTTTTTAAGCGGCACTTTTTTATAAGTATGAGTGAGTGAGTCGGAGTTATTCATGTGATATTGTATACTTTAAGTATACTCTTAGGTTATTTTATATAGAAGTTTGAAGTACCGAGAATAATATTGAGAGATTAAAAAATATATTGTAAAAAGGAAACAGTAAACTTAGTATAAAGTATTTGGATTATTAAGTTTATCTCGGTATTTTCTTTTTAATGTATTTTGAATATATAAAGGGAAAATAATAAAAAAGGGTAAATCAAGGATCAAATCGGGGCTGTCTAGAATAGACTACTCGATTTCAAAACTTAACTATTTCTATTCGGGTGTTGATAATTTTGTTTTCATACATACATAGGGAAATGGTGTGATGGTATGTATGTGACATACCATCACGCCATTTCCCTTGCAGGGTAGGCAGAAAGAACAGAGTGCCAGAGAACTCTATCCTTGCATACTTCACTCGCTTCCTCAACATTCATAATTCTCTTCATACACGCTCGCGGTTTCGGAGACTCTAGACTCCACCTTCCTTCAGTACATGACCGATCATGTCTAGGTAGGATAGTCTCGGTCTCCCCCGCTACCTACATCCTTTCACTTTCGCATTGTATATCTTCTTAACTAGACGTTCGTTCGGCATTCTTTCCGCATGTCCGAACCATCGGAGCATTCCCTTTCGCATCTTTACACCAATACTCTCTTTCATACCTACTCGCTCTCTTCCGTCGTCGTTACGAATGCGATCGGTCAGCCTAACTCCACAGATTTTCCGTAGAGATCGCATTTCGACCGCATTGATTTTACTTTCATAGTCTTTTCTGCATACCCAACTCTCGCTTCCATACAGTAATGTTGGGACAAGCACTGCTTTATGTATTGCTACACGTGCCTTCTGGCTGAGGTGGTGGCTACCGAGAAGTTGCCCCAACGCTCCGTTCACTCTATTTCCCGCATTCACTCTTCGCTCTATATCAGTGGTGTACCTTCCATCTCGGCTAAATCCACATCTAAGATCCATATACAAATTCATCAACTTGCTCCAGTACATCATTACCTATTATTACTCTTACATCTGTTCTGGCTTCATCTCTTTCAAAGACCATTATTTTGGTTTTGCTCACATTCACGCGTAGACCCCTTTTCTTACAATCTTCTGTCATTGTGTCGACCAGGGTCTGCAGGTCAGTCGCTGACTATGCCAGCAGGACTGCATTATCTGCATAGAGCAGAGCAGTGACCACTGAGTCGCCCATCTGGACTCCCACATTCATATCGTTCAACCTTTGGAGACATTTATCCAGATATATGACAAACAGCCTGGCTGACAGAACGCAATCCTGCTTAACACCGACATTGACGTCAAACCAAGGCGACATTCCATCATCCAGCCGCACACAGTCTCTACAGCCCATGTAACTGGACTGCACAGCCTGTAGCAGTTTACCGTTAATACCATACTCCGGTAAAATGTCCCAAAGTTCCTTTCGTACAACCGTGTCAAATGCTCTCTCCAGATCCACAAAACTGCAGAAAACCCTCTGACCTAGAGCCAAATGCTTCTGCACAATATTGCGCAGAGAGAACACTTGATCCATGCATCCCCTTCCACTCCTGAAACCTCCTTGTGTCTCACACAGCAAACCATCAGACACCATTGTTTTCATATAGGCACTATTTATAGAAAATAGAGACAAAACAATATTTTAAAGATGAAACCTAGCTAGATCGATTAATTGCCCCGGAATCCACTGCATGCTAAATTTCATGAAAATTGTGGGAGCTTTTTTCCTAGATTCAGATAGAGATATGAAAGAATTGCTCATTTAAAGGTATTAGATAAAATAAAACACTTCTACTAAATGATATAATACCAACTATGTTTTTTTTTATTGTTTACGGTGGCAAACGAACAAACAACACACCTGATGGTAAGTGTCACTGGCGCTCATGGACCTTTGCAATACCAAGGGTATAGCTTAGGCCGCCGCCTACTAATAAAATCCCCAAACCCACCCACTTGGGCTTCCGGCTCTCTCGCTCACCGAACGAAGCGCAATATCACATTGCTATTATTCAGACGTCGATCTTCTGCGAGAGTGTGGTACTACCCCGGACGGACCGGCCCGCAGCTGTAGACAGAGAACTTTTTTTTTGGGATTAGTCCCACCACCCATGAGATAAATCTCTGTCTTCACTCATATAAGTTACCCCGTGGTTTCACTCTCATAGTTCTCTTTTCCATAAGAAAATGAGTATTAAATATACCCTATATGCCCAGCCAGTGGGTTGATAATGTTACTTTCTGTTGATGAAAGAACTTCAAAATTGGTTTAGTGCTTTAGACGTTAAAGCATATCTAACAAAGAAACAAAGTAACTCACATTCACAATATTAGTTAGATATTAGTAGATTAATTATGACTAATTTAAAGGAAAATATAATATAATCGCTAAGGCATAAAAGGAAAAAAGCTAATGATTTTTCAATGTGATTTGAGAAATTTTGCATTGGATAGGAGGTACCGGAGTAAGAATACAATTCACCACCCCCTATCTTACCCGTGGATGATCTTAAAAAACGACGAAGGGATAAAATATGCATATAACATCTATGGAAGAGAAGGAAACTTCGGAATAAAGGCCTATACCATCATGTCTGACCAGCGTGGTATAGTAGGTCAGTTTCCCTTCTATTATGGAGGAGATTCAGGCCCAACAGTGGGACATATATGAGCTGAGATGATGATGATGATGAATCCGTAAGTTGTGGGAACGCATATGGACTCGAGAAGAAGAACTTAAAACTTGTAACATATTATGAACTACTAGCAAATCCCCGCCTGTTCACTCTGGTAGTTACCGTTAGGTAAATTTCCCCCCTGGTGTGGAAGACGCTTGAATCCAGCGTGGAACATATATGAGCTGAGATGATAATTCTCCAAGTCGATTTGGATTACCACAGAGAAATCTGATGATTAGTTAAAATTACATTACCACTATATTACCCTTCTTTAAGATGAACGTTAGAAAAACTAAGATTATTAAAATTATAAATCAACGTAATGGTAGCATCAGCACTACTTACAGCCAACTTATAATAATAACTGCGCCTAATCGATAGAAACAAACCAGCCACGTGTGCCAATTACAGCCACAGCCTCCTCTGAAAAGCCCTATGTCATTTAAAAATGTTTAAATGCTAATAAATGAATATTTAGTAGGGGTTACGAATACTACCAACCCTTACTTTTGCTTGCGTATGCTGTATAAGACTATCAGCTTTATATCGATCGGGGCTCATTCTCTCTGATGCTATCTGGTCAACAATTATATTCCCAAGTAACGTTAGGCGTACGGCTGGTTATAAAACTATTGCCAATAACTTTTACTATCATCATCATTCATCATCATTTCAGCCTATTGCCGTCCACTGCTGAACGTAGGCCTCCCTCATTTTACACCACAGAGTGCGGTCCTGTGCCGCCTGTATCCAACGACGCCCAGCAACCTTCACTAGGTCGTCTGTCCACCTAGTGGGGGGGGGGTCCCACACTGCGTCGTCCGGTACGTGGTCGCCACTCTAGAACCTTTCTTCCCCAGCGGTTGTCAGTTCTTCGAGCGATGTGGCCTGCCCATTGCCACTTCAGCGTGCTAATTCTTCGTGCTATGTCGGTTACACCCGTTTGTCTGCGGATTTCCGTATTTCGGATTCTATCTCGCAGAGAAATCCCGAGCATAGTCCGCTCCATAGCACGCTGAGCGACTTTGAGCATGGTTATGAGGCCTACATTTAGGGACCACGTTTCCGTGCCGTAAGTCATCACTGGTAACACACACTGGTCATAGACCTGTGTTTTCAAACACTGAGGTATGTTGGATGAGAAGATCTTCTTAAGTTTCCCGAACGCTGCCCAATCGAGTTGGATTCGTCGGCTGACCTCTTTCTCGAAATTGGATCTACCTAACTGGACTGTTTGTCCAAGGTAAACATAATGATCGACAATTTCGAGAATCGCATTGCCAACTAGGACCGGTACAGGAATGACATGGGCATTTGACATGACTTTCGTCTTGTCCATGTTCATTCGTAAACCCACTAGTTAGGATACCCTGCTGAGATCGTTGAGCATGGTGCCCAGGTCCTCCATGGATTCTGCCATGACGACAATGTCGTCTGCGAATCGAAGGTGAGTGATGTATTCGCCATGGATGTTGATACCGAGTCCGGTCCAGTCTAAAAGCTTGAAGACATCTTCCAGTGCAGTGGTGAACAGTTTCGGAGAGATGACGTCTCCCTGTCTCACGCCTTTCTGCAACTGGATCGGTTTCGTACTCTTATCCCGAATACGGACTGACATTGTGGCGTTCCTATACAAACACTTCAGCACTTCGATATAACGATGGTCGATTTGGCACCGCTAAAGGGACTGCAGCACCGCCCAAGTTTCGACTGAATCAAAGGCTTTCTCACTTTTACTATACGTACGTTAAAATTGTAGATACATATTTATTAGGCGGGTCTATGGGGTCGTGCGCTGCTTCTTTCGTCGCCCCTGATAGATGAGCGGGCTATGACCACACCATAGTCACGCTAAAAAAATAGATATTGCGTCAACCCTAAATAACTGGGATAACAGTAGAATAATGATGATGAGATTAATGAATCTAATGTAGCCTAAAACTCTTTTTTTCTTAAATATACCTTTTTTGGGGCAGGCTATGGTCTAGTCACACCCACTAAATCCGTCCGGGGCAACAGAAGAAGCGACGCGTGACCTCATAGACCCGACCCACAATGTATCTTCTCACGCCGTGCAAGTGGCCATCGGAACCCGGTCTTTGTCGTTGGTGTTTCTTATATATACCCAAACCAATTTCGAAACTCAGTACTCAGTAGTGATTCATATAGTTATTTCATCAGTATAAGACTCATATATATTGTAAATAATAATTTTATAGCCTTTGTGATACATACAGTAAAGCCACAAAGTAATCAAATAACCCTTCTTTTTTTGCGGTGGACTATGGAGGCGGTCGCGCCTCGCCAAATCGGTGGCCCGAATCAAACAACCCTGCAACTCAGTTTATAAATTATCATTCATATAGCCAATACCTACCGCAGCACTTACCGATATCCATGGGCAAAAGAAGGGGTGGTGAATTGTATTCTTATTGCCTCACCACACGGACCAGCAAACTTTCAATACACGCGGCGATGATGGTACATAAAAAAAAAAAAAAAAAAATATCATTAAGAAAAGTCATTTCTCGTGTCTGTTGCCGTCATATTTTTCCTCCAACAAGTTATTCAGGTCAATGATTACGTTTAAGTTAAAGAAATGTTTTTATAGGAAATGAATAAGACAGTTGAAATAATAAACTGACCTTTTCAGAAGACAATTCATTCAGAAACATATTTAATAACTGAGTCATTTAATGAGGAAAATTAACATTAATTTTGTTAACGAGAACCAAAAATTTGGAAATCATTTACATTAAAATGTTGCTGTAATTGTATTATAAAATTAATTGGTCCAACACAGAACGAAGCCGTATATATATTATACATTTGATATTAGGTAAAATAGTCATTAATATACATATATGCGTATATCTATAAAGCTGTGTAGTAGCGGCTACGAAGACTACCAACCCTTACTTTGCTCGTGGATGTCGTAAAAGATGACTATGGGTCTCATAAAGACCTGGGCCAACTCCATCTGATGCCGTTTGGTCAACAATTACATTCCAAAGAAGGGTTGACGTCAGGTAGGCGGCCGGTCATAAAACTATTCCAATAAATTTTACAATATGTACTATGAAAGTAGAGTACATATTGTAACGACCCCAAGTAATTGGGACAAGAGTAGGATTCCTCGCTTGCCTGTGAAAGTCGAAAAAGTCAACTAAGGGTTCACTGGGATAGTGTGCAGTAGCTATCTTCTGGGACACGTATAACACTTTACTCCGAACGCCAACTCGCCTGCCTAGCATTTCGATTACAGCACTATTATTTCATAATGACTAACAGCATAAGACCGAACTTTATGGCGACATTTGAGAGAGATTTACGTTCTTTAGTTGATGGCAAAAAGTTAAATCATAGTAATATTTAAATGGACAGTAAAAACAAAGCATTACATTAAAAAAGCAAATTAGTTTTGAAGTTCTTTCGGCGCGTTAGGGAAAAAATGATGAGAGTATATTATTACGATGCGTGCGCACACCGTCACGAAAAACCGACACCCTGAAGTAAGCTATAGTCAACATTTTAGTTTTTTAACTAGATAATGCGTTATAATAAAACTTTCAATGTATTAAATACCTTGTTTCTTCTTCCTTTATTATTAGTGTCGTTTTTTCTACAAACGTAGAACAAGGCGAAAGATAAAATTTTTTGAAAAGATTTTTATCTTGTTACGCCAAAGAAATATAACTTCTAACGCGTGTACATAAGTACACACACACTTTTTTTTATTGCTTTATTTTAAAAACGCCCACCCGTATTAAGGAAACAATACTTGTATTGCGGGGGACTTTACAAATATGCAATTAACGCAGACAAATTACACCCAGACTCAGCACAACACTATATGGATCGCACAAAGTATAGTCCCTTATTTTTTGTTTTTTTTTTATAGTAGGCTATGGTCTAGATACACGACGTCCTTTTCACCTGAGGTAACGAAATGGCAGCGCGTGTCCCCATAACTCACTGTATTCCCTCCCCATCGCCATTGAGCAGGCCACTAATACGATTTCCGTGACATACGTGGCCAGCCCGGCAAAAAGCATTGTCCTGCGTGGCAATCGAACCTATGCTACTGACACGGAAAGTCGATATCTTAACCACTACGCCATCTCTGCAGTTAAGTTCAAACCATGACACAACTGGCTTTAAAACTTAAATTAATTAAATTATTAATTATTTCTGCAATCATTACTATGATATTTAATATCGATACAGCTTTTGCAAATGTTGCAGCTTCACTACTTTGTGACGATAAGGACTGATATCAATTTGATTAAATTTGATTGCTGCCCGCTCGATTGATTTATAACAGAAACTTAAACAGATATATCACCTCATAACTAAAGTTAAAGTGATTTACAGATAGTATGATACGAATCGAGTATATTATTTGGAGTTTAAGTGGAATTGGATATTAAGTGGTTTAACTAAATGCCTTGCTTTGGAGCGATTAATCGTATGTTTGGGTTTTACTCTGAAAATCAGAATAGACATTACAATCAGAAAATCTTCGTCAAAGTACCTATAATTGTAAAATTATTCGATGATGTACCAAAATAAATAGAATAATGTATGAATAGTTCCAAATTATATGCAATATCCTCATCACAGACTATATATGTCCCACTATTAGGCTCGGGCCTCCTCCTTAATGGGAGAGAAATAAACCTACTATACCACGCTGGTCAGACGTGTTGGTATAGGGTTTTGTTTCGAGTTTGCCTTCTCTTTCATAGATGTTATATGCGTTTTATATCCCTTAGTCGTCTCTTACGATCACCCACGGATAAGATAGAGGGTAGTGAATTGTATTCTTACTCCGTCACTACATGGAAAACATATTAGATATAAGGGGCTAAATACTTCATTAATCTCAGCTCATATACGTCCTATTACTAGGCTGGAACCTTCTTTACAATGGAAAGGAAATTAGCCTACTATAACACATAGGTCAAACGAATTGGTATGGAATTTTATTTTGAATTTTCCTTCTCTTGCATATGTATTCTCTAGACACTATATAAGGAATATAGTGTCTAGAGTCATCTTTTACGACGTCCATGTTCAAAATAGATTGTGATCAATTCACAGCCTAACTTGAACGTGATTCATTCAGAATATAATTCGTAATATGATTTACACAGAATATCTAAAACTTCTCATAAAAACCTGGAAATATTGAAAATATCTTCTAGTCCATTTTTCTTTTATAATTATTTATTTATCTCAATCCTATATTACGTTTTATGTTAATATGAAGTATTACTTAATTGCAACATAATATAAAAAAAATGTTATTTCAATAAAAATTTCAATGAATAAAGAAAAATTTTAACTTTCTTCGAGTCACAATTCTTACAAAAAAAAACTAAAATAAATGTAAGATTCCATGCAATCTATTAAGACTATTAACTACACAATACGAAGAATAAGACTATTAATTGTTATAGCATGATAGTAATAATAAGTAAGTAGGACCCTTGAAATAATAAACAAAACCTAATAATCGAAATAGATTTCGGTATCACGTTCAATCTACCGGGTTGAGAGCCCTAAGCGCTCACCCATACAGCTAACAGCTAAAAGAGAGACAAAAAAAAACGCCCAATGCACGGATAGAAGAACTACGGCGAGATGAGTAGTCCATGCCACTCATCCGTCACCCACAACAATTGAACAGTATATGGACATGATAAAACATATGTATAGTCAGACCATAGCCAAAAGAAATGGAAGGAATGATTGTACATATTTAGGTAAACCACTCCTATAAAATGGCTTACGCCGAGACGTTAGCTAAGCAATTAATGATTTCAAGTATGCCTTTTATTTACCTAAACTCACTTTAGAAATCTTATACATATAAACTTGCGTTCATATTAGCACTAAGCCTTAGGAAATAGACATTTAATCTAAATGAGTGCGCAATGCTAACGTTAGCTCAAGTTTTTTACTAGCAAACCCACTCGAATTGTTTCACGCTAAACGTTCGTAGAAATTCATACTCTATTAACTACTTTATAGAGTTTAAAATCTATTTAAATAGGTATGACTAAGTTTAGCTCTGTTTAATGGTACACCAAGAAGAGTTCGTTACGCAGATAGAATCTTTAATTTCCTACGTTGGCGCCAATGTCAGGAGTTTTACAAAAGGTCTTCTGTATCGAGTGCCGTTTCGAATTGTGAATAAATTAGCTTTTAAAAGGGTTCATGCTTTTCTATTTAGTATGCATTATTTGATAGAACATGACTGCTAGATTGAAACGAAGCAATGAAGGCCTTTTATAATGCAGATCCTCGTAATAACACGTAACGAATGTAACGATTTCTAATTATTTAAAAAGCAAAGGTTATCAGGATTTTATAAATAAATTAAAAATTAGCGTGATGATTGCATTGCGGTTTAATAGAAATGTTTTGATTTTATTCTTACACAATCATATGTAACCTGTATCCTTTGTCAATGTTATTATGTTGGCGAGAATTGATTAAATGATTAAACTATAAACTCAGCAATGAAAAAAATATAAATAATATAGATTTTAATATGATATGTATTTAAATATTCATAATAAATAAAATACTTACATACATATGTATAAAAAAAACAAAACAAAGCGTTCATGGGGACTGTCGACAGAAGTGAAAACTTAAACCTATGAAAAAAAAAACAAATACAAAATTAAGAAAGCGTGCTCCAGTGAGTATCTATGGGTGTGACCATACCATAGCCACCTGTCAAAAAATAACTATAAAAACTATTGAATAATTAATAATAACAATTATTACATATAAATTGAATGTAGTAAACAGAGCGACACAGCAGTGAAGAGCAGCTAGCTGTATCTTTCTCGCTCGGGTACACTCGACGGTTCCGAGTTCACCCGATCAGGCCTTTCACCTCAGAGTGTGATGGATCACACTCACTACGAAAAAAATCTGTGTGCGGTGCGCCAAAACAAGTTTTCACTTCAAAAACACAATATTATTCATTTTAAAATATTTTTTTAAGGAAATAATCCTTGCATTGCGGGGGACTTTACAAACATACAATTAACGCAGAAAAATTACACCCAGACATTCCGAGTTTACATGTGTTACCAGTTTTTTTAATTTTTAAATAGATATGTGCCACTTTCGGCCTATATGCCACGAGCCTATCGATAATTTGTGTTAATATAAACGAGTATCGATTTTTTTATAAGTAACCTTGAAAAATTTACAGATATTTATTTAGGTTTTATACATTCTCAAAAAGTATTAAAACCGCAGTTCTTTGTTCACTTCGATTACTACATGTTGGCTTTTTTAAATATCAAGCTATTTATTATTAAAAAACAAAAGTCTGTATTAAAAAAATATCACCTATTAGGCAATCATATTTTGCTGATAGTCCAACTTTTAATTACAAGTATTAACCACCATTTTAGATTCGTTTTTTTATTGGCACGGGTTATAAATATAATGGCATCTAGTGTAGTTCCTATGAAATTTAGGGATGATATATTAAAAATATATAATTGCCGCATTATTCATTAAAACACGCAATAACTGCCGTAGTATATGATAATATAACATATATAATTTGTTTTAAAATTATAAATCTTGTCAAATTCTAATAAATGTCGTAATTTTTAAAAGTTCCTCTGTTTTCTAAGAGAAATGGGTTTAGATTGCCGTTTTAGCGTGTATAAAAAGAACACTGATGGCGTCTATTATTTTTTTATGTTTGATTTAAAGATATAGCAACACTTCAGTATGTAAGGTGGTACGTCGCGTTATACTAGTAGATAGCGCCTCGTGTGGCCATGTATACTTAGGTGATTTTTAATAATACGCTTTGAATAGAAAACTTTAAAGTGAATCGTTTAATAAATACAAATTGTTACGTTTCGATATACCGGTATCGTAGGTACACACACCATTTCACAAAAAAGCTGGCAGCATTATTTGTAAATTTTAAAGTTCTATGTGTCAATTTGATCTTTAAAAAACAAAAACAGGCTATAGATAAATTCGCGCAAGTTAGACAAACAACCAATTAAAAAAAAATACAGCCATGGACAACTTTTAAAACAGGAATAAAAATAAGCTAAAAAGAAGGCAGACGAAGTTTAAAAATTTCGTGGTGATCGAAAGTTGTGCTGCATTGAATGCAAAAGATAAGAGGCGATAGAGGGACGGAAGTCGCTTCCTGTGCCCGATCGAACGTTATTCATGGTATGGCCACTTTAACGAAAACTTCCGCCGCTGAGATACATGACAAAACTTCGCAGAAATTGCCTATATAGGGTGACAAGGCATGATAAACGTACATAAATTTTAAATATAAATAATTTATGTAGTGAAACTAAAAAAATAATATTTCATGATTTTATATTCTGATTTCGAGAGGATTAGTAATGGATTAGCCACCTTAGGCGAGAACATAACGCTGGCACTTCATTCCAAAAGTGTAGAGACGGAATACAGCGTATTATGAAGCCCCTCATCACCCCATCCAGATAATTCGACACGTTATTCGAACGACGTAAAATAGTTGATAATATAATTTCATTCTTGCAGATGAGGCTCACGTTCAGAGACATTTACAAGAAGTCAAAAAAAAGAAAAAAGACATAAAAGGAAGATGTAACGTACATCTTTGTTTTCATGTTTTTACTTTGATTTCAAATTCAATGCAGCCTAGGAAACTTCACTTCAATAAACCTAAGATAAAATACACATACATACATACATATCATCACGCCATATCCCTTGCAGGGTAGGCAGAGAGAACAGAGTGCCAGAGAACTCTATCTTTGCATACTTCACTCGCTTCCTCAACATTTATAACTCTCTTCATACACGCTCGCCGGTTTCGGAGACTCTTGACTCCACCTTCCTTCAGTACATGACCGATCTGGTCTAGGTAAGTTAGTCTCGGTCTCCCCCGGTATCTACATCCTTCCACTTTCGCATTGCATATCTTCTTAACCAGACGTTCGTTCGGCATTCTTTCCACATGTCTGAACCAGCCACCTAAGATAAAATAATACAGTTAATCTATATCAATTAATTGCTACGGCATCAGCCAATTAAAGAACCGTTCACAATAAATCGTACTGTCCGCTCCTGATCAAATTAATGGTCGTCCTACTAAAAGGACGCCTCAATGTCAGTTTAGTACTATTACCGCTTGGAATTAATTAAAAAAAGAAAGATTCCATTGAATCGATTGTTATCTCTTAGTTGACAGAGACACAATTACAAACAGGATGAGATGTAAGCACAATACAAGAGCAGGATACAAATTAATCATATCCTACGGTATTTAAAAGCAGGTTTGCAAAAGTGATTATTCAAACTAGAGATGTTATTTAAGTAAATTATACATTTGATATTAGGTAAAATAGTCATATACAATGCTAAAGTGGAAGGATGTAGGTACCGAGGGAGACCGAGACTAACCTACCTAGACCAGATCGGTCATGTACTGAAGGAAGGTGGAGTCAACAGTCTCCGAAACCGACGAGCGTGTATGAAGAGAATTATGAATGTTGAGGAAGCGAGTGAAGTATGCAGATATAGAGTTCGCTGGCACTCTTTTCTCTCTGCCTACCCTGCAAGGGATATGGCGTGATGATATGTATGTATGTAAAATAGTCATTAATATGTATGCGTACATCTATAAAGCTGTGTGGTAGCGGCTACGAATACTACCAACCCTTACTTTGCTCGTAAAAGACGACTAAGAGACTTTAAATGACCTGCGCCTACTCCATCTGATGCCGTTTGGTAAACAATTATATTCCCAAGGAGGGTTGACGTTTGGCAGACGGCCGGTCATAAAACTATTGCCAATAACTTTTACAACATGTACTATTAAAGAAGAGTACATATTGTATCGACCCCAAATAATTGGGATAAGAGTAAGAGAATGATGATGATGATGATCTATAAGTTGCAATACATATTTGTCTATGAGCTTGTATATTTAATGTCTGATATATTTCTATTATCGATGACGGTAGCCAAATTTACCTTCATATTCTTATTACATTTATCATTGGCTAAAAATATTAACAAAACTCTATTTTTTATAGATGAAATCTAGTTAAATCCTATAAATCTTCTATATACTAAGTTTCATGGCAATAAGTCTTGCCGTTTCTAAGATTTTTAATATAAAGAAATATAAAATTTCCAAGTATTACTCTTTCAAAGATATTGGATTTTTCATCAGCTTATCATCAACCTCTATAGGAATAAAGGCCTTACTACAAAGGGGGATAGTGCTGCAATCATTAAATTAAAACATATTAAATCTTTTATTATACACATAAATATAAGGGCACATATAAGTTGTCAATTTTACATTTCATTTGAAATCATTAGATTTCAGGTAGATTATTAAATCTACCACTGGTTCCGAACGCGGTCACAAACTGAGAAGCGCCGGCAAGATACTCAGAAGACTGTTCATTTTATTTTCATTAGTTCTTTTAAATATCTATTTACAAATATTACAAGTTTAGCTAGTATTAGCTCAAGTGAGATGCCCTTCGAAACAAGATATGTTATATTTTTTTAAATAAATACAAAACAAATGCTGTGTTGTAGTAGCTATGAATACTACCAACCCTTACTTTTCTCGTGAATGTCGTAAAAGACGACTAAGAGCCTTATAACAACCTGGGCCAACTCCATCTGATGCCGTTTGGTCAACGATTGCATTCCCAAGGAGGGTTGACGTCTGGCAGGTGGCCGGTCATAAAACTATTGCCAGTAACTTCTACAATATGTACTATGAAAGAAGAGTACATATTGTATCGACCCCAAGTTATTGGGATAAAAGTAGGAGAAAGAATAAATGAATGAATGCAATACAAAATTTCATCTCATAGATCAGGAGTTTGCTCTTAGTACAGCCCGCAGAGGCTTATAATCAGACGCCGTATCAGTGAGCATGACCAAACCATTAGCTTCAAACTACAGAAAGCTCATCTGTCACGCTTAGTAGACGAGTTAGCTATTACAGTTTGTACAAAAAGTTTTATTTACCTGGAGAATTTGTCTATTTTTGTAGCCAACTTTTACGACTTCCATGGGAAAATATGTGGTAGTAATACCTACATTATATTCTTAATCTATTATTATAAGGAGAATAATCTACTATAGTAAACTATTTTTTTATTTTCGAGTCTTGATTCCAATAATATAATGTTTATGGATAAGAAAAATTATAAAATATGAAATCGAAAGCAACTTTTCAAAGAATACGATTTCAATAAACTTTTTTAATGTATTCTTTTCGTGTCGTTATCAAGCTAGTATATGCCGCTCATGCCCTTAACTTTGTTGAACAAATTCACAAAAAGATACAAGAGGGTTGCAGAAGAATAAAAAGGTTTTAGATATACATAAATATTTACACGCTTGATTCAGTATCACTAACAGTATTTTAAAATGTACGACACCATTGCTATATTTTAGAGTATTTAGAAGCTTCATCTATTCATCATACTATCTACCTCCACTATAGGATATAGATCTGTCCAATAGTTTAATACTGTAATCAACAGACAGTACTCTCCTATGAAACAAATACCCTATGTTCACAAACCTGCTTTCCAAGCGTAAAATTTATAACATTACGTCAGCGATAATAGTTAAATTATACTGTATAAATTATAATATATATATTGTATAATTGTATATACATATATACTACTGAGGTCGAGCCCTCCTTCTGTGGAAGGGGAATAGATCTACTATACTAAACTGCTCAGAGGTGTTGGTATAGAATTTATATCGAGTTCTCCTGCACTTGCATAAATGTTCTCTGCCATATCTTTTAATTGTCTTTTTCGATATCCACGGTCAAGCAAATGGAAAATTGTATTCATAACCAGCAGCAACATAATTCATAATTCTCTTTGGAAAAGTTCTGGAAATTGAACCCACGCCACTGATACTGAAGGTCGCTATCTTAACAACTTGTACAACAGTATGTCTAATAACTTAACCACTGCATCATCTGTGCAGTTAATACTAACATACACATCAAATATCATTAAATAAAATAATGTATGTCTTTAATTAGCAGGATGTTTGCCACTACTTAAACTGTATAATTCAAACAACTAATCCGTATCAAATGAAATATAATCGTATTTCCTTCTCGGTCTCATAAATTGAGGGTCCCATATCTACATTTATACATACAACTAAACATCTAAGAGCCTTCGTGTCACTACGTCTCAGATAAGAAATGCAAATCCGCTTATAAATACGAACACCCATGTTCGGTATTAAAGTGAGCAGTTGGTGACAAATATTTTTTCATAGAGAATATTTTAGATTATGTAATACTTATATTCTACTTAAGGGATATGAAACATGTAATATAAACACGCCTTTAGCTTAGTTACACTTGATAGAGTAATACTATTAACGTTCTAAAGTTTTAAACTATTGAGAAATTGCTGAGAAAATATTCGAAAATCAATAAAGTGGTAACTTAACCCAATTATTATATATACTTTTATATATCCTTACTAATATTATAAATGCGAAAGTAACTCTGTCTGTCTGTCTGTCACTCTTTCACGCCAAAACTACTGAAACGATCTAAATGAAATTTGGTACAAATATAGTCTAGGGCCTGATAAAGAACATAGGCTACTTTTTAATGCAAAAAAAGATTGTAAAGGGGGATGAAAAGATGTAAGGAATTATCGTTATTTTTAAAGCCAGAAGCTTGAAACTTATTTTTAGGCTATTCATTAGATGTAAATAAATACGATATTAAAATTTTGTAAAAAAAATTACACTTAAGGGGTAAAATAAAAATAGGGGATGAAAAACTTTAGGAAACTAACCTTTTACGCGGGTGAAGCCGCGGGACGAAGCTAGTTATTTATATATACAAAAGCTATGTGGTAGCGCCTACGAATACTACCAACCCTTACTCCGCTCGTGGATGTCGTAAAAGACGACTAAGAGCTTTCTAACGACCTCGGCCAACTCCCATCTGATGTCATTTGATCAATAATTACATTCTCAAGACGGGTTGACGTCTGGCAGGCGGCTGGTCATAAAACTATTGCCAATAACTTTTACAATATGTAACTATGAAAAAAGAGTACATATTGTATCGACTCCAAATAATTGCGATAAGCGTAGAAAAATGATGATATTATTTATATATACCTACTTAGATTTCAGAATCAATAATCAAAGTTTTATATCTTTGCAAAAATTATGTAATTTAGTCTTACATATATTAATATAACATAAAATTATATTAGTTTTATTTGATTTTACAAATTGCGTGTTGATTTTATATACGTTCCACGTACGATCGAACCCCTGTACGTTCTACTGGGCATAAGCTTTCATAACAGAAGAAGTATTTTAATTCAATATTTGATTTAGCATTTCAGATTATAAATTTAATCATAAAACTTATTCATCACCATCATCATATGTCCCACTGTTGGGCTCGAGCCTCCTCCATAATGGGAGGGAAGTTGACCTACTACACCACGCTGGTCAGACGTGTTGGTATAGGGTTTTATTTCAAATTTTTCTTCTCTTAACTCATTAGTGAAGCAAAAAGATTTGATATACTTATATTTAAGTATTTAGATAAATAAATTTCAATTAACATTCTTGTCTTTATGGTAGTTTACGTTTTACGTTATGTTACGTTTTCAGTTTACGTTTTACATTTTCGCATAAATAAATAAAGAAAAAAAGATAGATCCACCTCTTCCCCGTGGTTATCAAAATACCGCAAACGAAGCACCCTCAACACTGTTCAGTAGACATGCGCGAAACAGTACTTCGCGAAGTGTTGTTATATGGCATTACATTTCGTGCCGAATAATATTACATTTTACCATCACTTCAAACATCACACATGACATTTCATGTCGCGTAATGCGATAGCGCTCTATATATACGGCGGGTGGCATCAAGAAATATAAGCCTTAAAATTCTGAAAATAAAGCTCAAATATTGAATTGCCAGACACCGAATATTGCAGAAATGCAGAATAGTACACGGGTATTCATGTCATGTTCAATGTGATGTGTGATGTTTAATGTGATGTGATGTTTAGTAGCGTAATGTGTAATGGGGCAGTACGCGGTCGGGTAATATTACGTATGATACATCACTCGCATTACTTACACATTTCTACTGTTCAGCTAAACGATGTGAATGACTCGTTCAAATGGGAAACACGTGCTGAATCAATATTCGAAGTTCTGTTGCAAGTTATAAGTTGAAGTTCAGGAGGCTGTTTACCACATCAAAGTGAGAGGATTTCCTTATACTTCACCTTGGTGCTATCTAATATTCCTTCTTTTATTGAGGTTTGCGGTGCATTTAGGAAAGTGATGAGTCATCTTAACTTTCTTCCATTTTAAAATAATAATAAATTTCCGCCTTGTATCGCCT
This sequence comes from Lymantria monacha, assembly GCA_905163515.2. NCBI lineage: Eukaryota > Metazoa > Arthropoda > Insecta > Lepidoptera > Erebidae > Lymantria > Lymantria monacha. The sequence goes on along the minus strand of LR991090.1, from coordinate 28,021,097 downwards.
AATTCAATCAATCTATTGAAGTGTTCCTACTAAAGTTTTGCATAATGTCGGTGATCCCATCAAAAGGCAGAGAGATTTTATATAGAAGAATATTTTCTCTATACCACCAGTACCATATAGGTACCATAATAATATATATAACATAATCTTATATATAGTTATAATTCATAATTCTCTTCTTACACGCTCGCCGGTTTCGGAGACTCTTGACTCCACTTTTCTTCAGTACATGACCGATCTCGTCTAGGAAGGTTAGTCTCGGTCTCCCCCGGTACCTACATCCTTTCACTTTCGCATTGTATATCTTCTTAACCAGACGTTCGTTCGGCATTCTTTCCACATGTCCGAACCATCGGAGCATTCCCTTTCGCATCTTTACACCGATACTCTCTTTCATACCTACTCGCTCTCTTACGTCGTCGTTACGAATGCGGTCGGTCAGCCTAACTCCACAGATTTTCCGTAGAGATCGCATTTGGACCGCATTAATTTTACTTTCATACTCTTTTCTGCATACACAACTCTCGCTTCCATACAGTAATGTTGGGACAAGCACTGCGTTATATATTGCTACACGTGTCTTCTGGCTGAGGTGGTGGCTACTGAGAAGTTGCCCCAACGCTCCATTCACTCCATTTCCCGCATTCACTCTTCGCGCTATATCAGTGGTGTACCTTCCATCTCGGCTATAGAATATAGAATTATGAATGTTTAGGAAGCGAGTCAAGTATACAAGGATAGAGTTCTCTGGCACTCTGTTCCCTCTGCCTACCCTGCAAGGGATATGGCGTGATGATATGTATGTATATATAGTATAATATCATCTCTTTAGGAATATAGTTATTGAACAAACGACATCAGGTGAAATTAGCCAAGGTAGATAAAAACTACTTAGTCTTGTATGACACCCCGAGCAATGCAAGTATTGGTGGTATTCCATAACCACCACTTTTGTGTACATTAACGAAATCTTAAAGTTAGAGTGACATTTAAGTAAATCTAAATAATATTAAGTTTTGATCAGTTTTATATGGAACAAGCTATAGGGGTGTTATCTACGCGCAATTTGAGGGGTGCTACCTAATGCAATAACATTGCGGAAGGGAGCAATAGCGGAGAACTGTCTGTTATGAATTATGACACAACCGAATACGGCGCTCATACCAACAATATGGTTTCTATTAGTAGTCTACAAATATACCTACAGATATAGTATATTACTGAGTATAATACTAGTTATATTTGCCGTTTCCTTTATATAATTCAATTTAATTGAACAAAGACTTCAAGTTTCTTTACAATCTCACATAATGAACGTTGTTATTTGCTCAATATATAAATGAAAGTTTTTGGAACGAAGTTCCTTATCGCGCGTTGTGAAGGGGGCTAGACGGAAAAAATTCTTACGAAAAGTTGTCACGACACTTTTTGCTATAGTAAGCTATTGTAAGCTGTGCGGCGTCGCTCATCGGTTCTCTTATAGAAAGCAAGCCAGATATTTTCATTTCTATTTCGCATTGAACAGTGTGGTGTCGCGACGATTTTTTTTATAGATAGAGTGATTCAAGAGGAAGGTTTATATGTATAATATATGCATAATGTACTAGAGAAACACTGATAATTTTAGAGGTTTCTAATGTGATGTCGTAAATAAACACATTATTTTGCGCTTACATTGCAAACGCTGGCTGAACCCTACGAAATAGATCAAAATAAAGTACTACAGTATTATACAGCTTAAAAAGGCCTACAAAAAAGTCCGCGATGGTATATATCCATCTCATAAGGATAACATACTATATCCATTTTAATAGTTTAAAAAATGTTCTATTATAAAACGGTAATTGAAAAGCTATTTACACAAATACTGTATTAATCCTTATCATTTTAAATACATTAGTTGGCTTGAGCATTTCATGAAGATATTTTTTTTCCTTCAGACCATGCAAATTAAATCAATACCTTAAGAGATATAGCAAAATCAAAATAATGCGCAACGAAATTATTTTCGCCCGTGACCGGGCCGCGTGGCCGGCTCGCGTTCGAGCTCGGGGCCGAAAAGTTTTGGTAGTCTAGTGGAATTGTATATCCTATTACATATTAATATTATAAACGTGAAAGTTTGTAATAATGTATGGATGTGAACATGTTTGTTGCTCTTTCACGTAAAAACTACTGAATGAATTTTGATGAAATTTATAGTAATATAGCTTGCACATCAGAATAACACATAGGCTATAATTTATAAAGATATTATGCAAATTGGCTAAAATATAACGATAAAAATCGCTTAAGGCAGAAAAAAATTATATAATTAAAATAGAACTTCGTTCCATCCGGGTGTCCCTTGACACCTCCGGTTTTTTTTTTAGGTTATGGCGCTACTACGTTGCCTTGCCGGCGTTTTGAACGGTTCTGGCGGAGTATGACTGGACTATAACTGGCTTGTCAAAAAAGGTGCCGTATAAGAATGGATAATTCAAAGATATATTCTACACGAGCTGACTAGCGGGGGTGATAACGCTTGGGGCAATTTTTCTCTTACTCTTAATGGGGCCTTTACTCCAATATGTCATTCTATAAGCCCAGAATTATATATACATGTATTAGTCATCATCTTGATCTTATTTCAATCACTTGGGGTCGACGAAATATGTGCCTACTCCATTTTCATTACACATACTGCAAATAGTTATTGGCAATAGTTTCATGACTGATCGGCAGGCAGGCACTTGACGTTAGCTCTCCTTGGGAATATAATTGTTGATCAGACGGCAACAGATTGACTCAGGCTAGGTCAATGTAAAGCTTTTAGTTATCTATCACACCTACGAGCAAAATAAAGGTTGATAATATTTGTGGAACTAAAACGTGTTATTATACGTATTTAATTCTAAGTCTATAATTTTTCTAAAGGTCTATCTAAAGTCTATATATATGATTATGAAATATATTATATATTTTTTGTATTTTTAATATGGACATAAATTATTCATGTGAATAGAAGAGATAGTTACAACAAACGACCGCTTAAAAGTTATTTTTCTCGCCCTTGGGAGCATTACTTTTAGTTTTATTTTTCGGAATAGAAACTACTCTGTGTTTTCTATGCCCTTGACAACTTACAAAAATCTGTATGACGCTCGGTTGAATAACTAAAGTGGAAAAACTTATCTAATTTATCTCTTGAAAATAAATTGATGATCCTATGTCTATAAAAATTCTAGGACATCTTGAGAATTAAATTTCTGGGACGTCTTGAGAATTATTATCTATTTTAAGTATTATATATAGTTATTTTTTTTTATTTTAAGTTATTCCACAGACTTTTTGTCCGTGCTCTTTTTATGTTTAATTTAATTGTTATGGTGGTTTGTTTACACAATTAATTTTCTTGAAGTGGCTTTACTACAGTTGGTTAAAGCTTCAAGAGCGCCATTCATGTGTCATAGATGTTAAGTCACAACATGTCTTTTTGGGGTTTCTTCTTGGCGTTGGTGGTCTTATTATTAGTGAAACCCTTCTACTTGTAGATGTTGTTGTCCTCTGTGATATAGTTATGATTATAATGGTGTGATTGGTTTCTTGTGTTGTCTTCTCCTGCTTTCTCTGAGTTTGTGGTGTTATATTTTGTGATGGGTTTAATTTGGATGTCTATTAGGTTGGTAGTGATTAACTCCATGCTTGTATTGACTTCGGTTTATTGGGATAATGGACGAAGCTCTTTCATTACCCTTAGATTGGACATTAAGGCTCACAATGATGTTGATCGGTTAATAAGTTGATTTTGATTTTCATACACATTCATAATATCCAGGACCAAACAGTTATCTTATTCGCTCATACATGGATTTTAAAATCAACTCTCTTCACAATTGACGATTGCTTACTTGAATGATATTCGTTCGTTCTTTGCAATATTACAAAGTATTAAGCTAATATTACCAATATAAAATAAGTTATAAACCACTTAAATAGAAGATTAAATCCAGGGATCTGACAGGAATTGCTGTAAACTCTCTCCGAAGCTGATATTCGATAGTAAAGATAAATTGCTCGCTGGCTTTAAACGTTGACTTTATAACCTACTTGAAAGTTGCATAGCTAGCAATAGATGGAACTATAACCGAATTTTTATATGAGATAATTCCTAAGAAAGTATTCCTTAGAGTATAGAAAAAATTAACACAAACTGAAATATTAGCAACGCTATCTATACCTTTGAACATCCTTGGATAAAACGATGTCATTCGTGGTTTCTTTAAACTTAGTAATAGTTTTAAAATCAAGTCCTATAATTACAGTCCAAATAGATCTGTAGAAGTAAACGGTATTCCGTTTTCAATGAATCCAAAAGTAATCTCAGCTACTAGATTTGTGCATGTGTAAATAAATTTTTACAATTATAAGGTCTATTTTTCGGACTGGTGAGATAATGACGGCAGCACTGTTTGTGATTTGCAACTGCCAATGGACAAGAAATTTCGTCTGAAATCTTAAACGCCAGACGTACCGCCAAAGAAAACGAACAACGCCCGCCGATATTATTATAGAGATATACGTGTGTGGCAGGACTGGCAGGTTATCGGACCGGGGAATTGTCCGGTCACCTGACGTGAGGCCACCGCGTGAGGACGACGCCTCGACGGCGAAAGCTGCCGGGGCGCGTCGACAGGAGAGGAGCCCGAGAGGGCATACCGCCGAGCGGGCCACCGAAGACAAAGATCGGGTAACGGTGGCCCGCACGCACGGCGAAGAAGAGGTGCTTGCATGGTGGGTCAATGGGGTTACGCGCCGCCTCTTCCGTCGCCCCGGACCGATTTGGCGGGGTGCAACGTCCATAGCCCACCGCAAAAAAAAAAAAAAAAAAAAAAAAAAGGACTGGCAGGTAATAAGGTCTCATGGCGACCTGTCTGACACCTCAGTCAGTTTGGAAAGGGTGTCTATTCTCAAAAAAAGGGTACATATTTTCAAACTGTTAGCTATTAAGCCGTCAATATATTCTTCGCTGTACATTCCTTTATTTATTAACTTAATAGTTTAATTTTATTTCATGTCTAATGCTTTATAAAAAAGGAAATGGAATATTTCCAGTTCTTTCTCTACCTTCTTTTATTTCTATTTAAATTTATGTACCATGATAATTTAAAGCATTTTTCAGAACTTGCTCAAGATCAAACCTCGATGTCATTCATGTACGGTGATTATTTTAGGTCCTAGCTAATAAGAGTTGTAGATTACAAAGATGGAAATATGTGGTGGGACTAATCTCAAATAAAAAAATATTTCATCGTTCTCTTATAAGTTATTTTCTTTATCTTTTCAGCATCTATTCTTTTTACTATTAAATATCACCCTCATTGATATTGGGAAAAAGATTAACTTTTTATATCACGTTAGGCAGACGGGTCAAGATATAATTTATTTAGAATTTACTGTTTTTTAATTATATTATCAGCTCAGAGTTGGAGATACGCTATTCTTAATCTATCGCTGCAAATAGATATTTGGTTCATCTTAACATATACATTCAAATGTTTGGCTAGGGATCTCCCACAAACACCGAAGTCTAAAATCGGGTACCGGTGGTCCGCTCGCACGGCGAAGAGAGAGGAGTTTTACGGTGGGTCTATGGGGTCACGCGCCGCCTTTCCGTCACTCTGGATCGATTCGGCGGGGCGAGATGCATCCATAGTCCACCAAAAAAAAAAAGGGATCTCCCACAAACTAAAATACTTATTCTACTACATCAAACTGTCCCGATAGATCGGTATCGCCAGTCGGTTTTTGCTTTTGAGGTTTAATTTTCTTGCAATTATGTTATCTGCTTATATCACTTAATATTTTTTTACGATATTTATAGAAAGCGAGATAGAAGAGTTAGTAACTATTATATTTTTACTCTACTACGATATGGATAACATATATCATCTAAGCTCGTATATGCCTGTCGCGTGAGCCACCGAAGACAAAGACCAGGTTCCGGAGTCCCACTCGTACGGCATCGAGAGGTACATTACAAAGTGGGTCTATGGGGGCCATAGCCCTTCGCAAAAAAAACAAAAAACTCATATACGTACCACTTTTAGACTCAAACCTCACTCAATGGTCAACCGGATTCCTATAACGTTTTATTACAAATTTGCCTTCCCTTGCATAGATTCTTTAGTCGTCTTTTAGAATATCCACGGCCATGGTATGAGGTGGTACATACATACATACATATCATCACGCTATATCCCTTGCAGGGTAGACAGAGGGAACAGAGTGCCAGAGAACTCTAGCCTTACATACTTCACTCGCTTCCTCAACATTCATAATTCAATTCATAAACGCTCGCCGTTTTCGGAGACTCTTGACTCCACCTTCCTTCAGTACGTGACCAATCTGGTATAGGTAGATGAGTCTCGGTCTCCCTCGGTACCTACATCCTTACCTAGGTGGTGGTGAATTGTATTAATACTCTGTTATAACACGAAAACGTGTACATGCAAATTATATTATATATTCAGACATAATTAAGTACAATATGTTTGCAAACGTTAATTGTGTACCATGTATAGGTACATGCATATATATAAATGTATATGTATGCGCAGAATGCAGCTTGATTACTTCATTAAGTAACGGGTGTTATGACGTCATCAGACTGGTTACCAAGTTAACAACCCTAATTAATATATACAATTGAATATTATACTTATATTTAAAGGAAAAGAGCATGAAAGTAAAATTAATGCGGTTGAAATGCGTTCTCTACAGAAAATCTGTGGAGTTAGGCTGACTGATCGCATTCGTAACGACGATGTAAGAGAGCGAGTAGGTATGAAAGAGAGTATTGGTGTTATGATGCGAAAGGGAATGATCCGATGGTTCGGACATGTGGAAAGAATGCTGAACGAACGTCTGGTTAAGAAGATATACAATGCGAATGTGGAAGGATGTAGGTACCTGGTTAGACCGAGACTTACCTACCTAGACCAGATTGGTCACGTACTGAAGGAAGGTGGAGTCAAGAGTCTCCGAAACCGGCGAGTGTGTATGAAGAGAATTATGAATGTTGAGGAAGCGAGTGAAGTATGTAACGATAGAGTTCTCAAGCACTCTATTCTCTCTGCTTATCCTGCAAGGGATATGGCGTGATGATATGTATGTATGTATGTATTTAAAGGATTTTTTTTTAAAGATTTAAAATTAGATTTTGATCTTGGCTCACCCTTAGTCTTGGAGATTCATATACATTCTTCCTCACAGCATTACTTTCATTTCATCTCGTTTTAAATCCTCTAAATCATCATTCTCCTACTCTTATCCCAATTGCTTGGAGTCGATAAAATATGTAGGTACTCTTCTCTCATAGTACATATTATAAAAGTTATTGTCAATAGCTTTATGACCGGCTGCCTGCCAGACATCAACCCTCCATGGAAATGTAATTGTTGACCAAACGGCATTAGATGAAGTTGGCCCAGGTCATTATAAGGCTCTTAGTCGTCTTTTATGGCATCCACGAGCAAAGTAAGGGTTGATAGTATTCGTAGCCGCTACTACACAGACAATTTAGTAAAAAAAAACCATACGCACAATTAATTCCCTTCGCATAAAATCATGTACAATACGGCTTAATTCAAATTTCAATACATATGTCAGTGTGATATAAAACCATTGAATGTCAAGACATATCCCAACGAGCCCGTGTAATTGAGTTACTGTTGTATTCTAGAGACTGATTAATTTTAGAGAAGCCCTTATCAAAGTCAAGATGGGTATACGAGACGATATGAGAAGGCAGGTAGATTGGTAATGTTTAGGATAAGACACGTCGGTTATAAGATTGTGGGGTCGATGTGTGTAATATAATCCGAGCTAAAACTGTTATCAGCAGTAAAGTCTACAAACTAAATCAATTTTAATGTTAAGTCGTAATATTGTAATTAAAATCTGGTAATATATAGACATATTATATCTACGACTGTGCGCTGTGGTATGAATGAAGAAGTAGTGACAAAGATAAAAAGGGTATGCTGAGGTGGTTTGGACACGTGGAAAGAATGAGTGAAGAAAGGTTGACTAAACAAGTATACAAAGCGAGTGTGAGTGGGACGATTACAAGGGGAAGACCACGTCGTACTTGCCTGGATCAAATTGAAGATGTGTTAGTGAAAGGTTAGATTAAGAGTACGCGTAATCGTAGAGCATGCATGAAGACTGTGATGAGCGTGAATGAAGCGATGGAGGTATGTCAGGATCGTGGTTTGTGGCAATCCGTAGTCTCTGCCTACCCCTCTGGGAAACAGGCGTGAGGATATGTATGTATGTATGTATATCTACGACTGAAAATTAAAACTAAAATATTTTTATATGAGACTTTCTTTATTTTTGAATCACGTTTATAATAAAATAGAGCGATTGAATCTTAGAATAATAACACATAGAAACCAATTCCACGCACAATATTTGACGCCACTAAATTGGTGACAGAAATGTCACCTTATGCCGGCCCGTTCCGTAGTGTGCAAGGTCATTGTGTTACACTTATAGTAGTGTGCGTGTATACTCGTGTTATCGCTTATACACATTTTATAGCAGTGTGCGTGTCATACACGTGTAACCGTGTACTCGCACACATTTTATATAGTGTGCGTGTATACTTGTGTAATCGCTTGTACACTAATAGGATTCTTGGCTTCACTTTTTTAAATACTTAAAAGTACCGAACAATCTTTCTATGTGTTTTTATTGAATAGATTAAGATCAGTCCTCAACACGGCAGTTTTTTATATGTATCTACATAACTGTGCCATTTTTAATGTGTTTAAAAGTGAACTGAAATTTCTATAACTTACATATTTCCTACTATGTCAGTACTTGAAAGAAAATTGTATACTCAAAAAGTGTTTGGTTATGTTTGACGTTCACTTAAAAAATATATTCTTGCTCGAAGGTCATCTCAATGGAGTTAATACTTACTAAATATGTTGTATATGCTGTGTATGCACAATTAATGTAATTTTGTAAACGTTTAATAGTGGTAGCACCACGTTGTAGACATTTTTCTGTCTACAGCCGCGCGCCGGTCCGTCCGGGGTAGTAGCACACTCTTGCAATATATCGACGTCTGAGCAATGGCAATGTGCTGTTGCGCTTCATTCGATGAGCAAGAGAGCCGGAAGCTCGACTGGGTGGGTTTAGAGTTTATATTGGTTCGCAGCGGCCTAAGGTTCATGGGCAGCAGTGACACTTACCATCAGGTGTGCTGCTTGATCGTTTGCTACCAAAAGCAATAAAAAAATATTAATTTAGGCAAATAGAATAAATAATATGTAGGTACAACTGCTCGCTAGGGACTTGTCGCGAACACTTGTATGTTATTTTTCGTGGTGAATACTCGTCTAACGACTCGGGAAACTAAGCGTATAATTATACTGTATTACGCACATATATATATATATATATATATATATATATATATATCCACTGCAGTATTCATACCATTTTATTTAAAACATGTAACTGACCTGCCTGATCGTCTCAGTTAGTGGCCGCTCTTCGATTCGATGGTAGATTATTTTTTGAAATTATTTCAAACAAAATATAAAATTGACAATATGTTTATGGGGCTCATGTATAATAGATGATTTTATTTTATACACTATTTTATTATTTATTTCTACACCACAGATATACTAGAATGTGTATTAGCAAATTTAATTAGTAAACTATTTACACACAGATTAGAATTCATTAAAGCGAGATTATTCTAATTCAATCTCTTAATTGAATATAAAATATTTTTTATCCAATTAAGAGACTATTGATTATCATCGTAGCTCATATACGTTCCACTCCTGGACTCAAGCCAATTCCACAACCGGAGGCAAATTGACCTACTATATCACGCTGGTCAGACAGGTTGAAATAGCGATTTTATTTTGAACTCTACTTCTATCATAAAAGTCATCTTTTTTATTGCTTATGATGTCAAATGAGTAAGCAGCACATCTGATAATAGTACATAGTACTTACCTACCAAAATCCAAGCTGAAAGTTGGGCTTCTGGTGCTTAGAACACAGAACGAAGCGTAATAACTACTGTTCAGACTTCCATTTTCTATGAGAGTGGCATTACCACGGACGGATCAACCTATGGCTGTAGAAAGAAAGCTGTTAGTCGTTTCACCCTACCACTATACCTATCCCTTATTCCACTTTTATATCACCCATGGCATGGAAGGAGATGGTGAATATTGAAGTATTATTTAGGTAAATTTCTTTTAATAGTTACTAACTGTCATGTTATAAATAAAAGAAAATTTAAGTGTTTTAAAGTATAGCTCAAAGAACAGGTGGTCTTGCCAGCCATCGTAAATAAACAACAAACTTAAAAGACCTTATAGACTACAGTCGACGTACTTTTATACTCGAGGAAATCATAAACAAGACTCTGTCATTCTTGCCCACAAATCAAAAGCGGCTTACGTACCTTTAAACGTACAATATTATATTTTACCAACATGAAACTCTATTATCAACCATAAATCGTTAGTTATAAGAGTTTATATCCAAGTTTGTAGATTTATCATAACTTTGTCTTACTTATCAAGAGCTACCTACGTTTGTCTGTCATATAGTTGTTTATCGACTATTGTTTTCTTGTTGCATATAAATGTTTAACATAAATGTGTTAAAATTATGTTTGAATACCAGAGTTTGGCTCGCTCTTTCTTCTCTTCGTTCTCGTTCCTTAATCATAATAATTTCCTTTTCTACGCCTTGTATTTAGGTTTTTTAAAAACCCCCATTCAAACATTAAACATTATAAATGCATCGTGAGTTATATTGTATACCTATTTAGTTACTAATTAAATAAGATTTTATTGAAACTCATGGATTTTTTTTTTTATTCCAATTAATCTTTAAATGTTCGCGTTCCATAACAAATCATATCCGCAAAATGACCGGCGATCAGCCACTTCTTGACTATGCCTGGTGCAATCTAGTCCATTTAACTCTTACCTGGCTCACTGTTGGGCTCGAGCCTCCTTCATGATGGGAGAAAATTGACCTACTATACCACGCTGGCCAGATGTCTTGGTATAGAGTTTTGTTTCGAGCTTTCCTTCTCTTGCATAGATGTTATATATGTTTTATATCCATTAGTCCTCTCTTACGATCACCCACAGATTAGATGGAGGGTGGTGAATTGTAGTCTTACTCCGTCACCACACTGTAAATTTACGTTTTAGTATACGCGTAAAACATCGTATGTGTGTGTGTGTATTTAAATCTAATTGAAATAAATGAAACCAAAGTTAATCCATAACCTTATCCGACAATATTTTTTTTTTCAAAATCGGTGCACCATTTCATAGATCAACCGCAGCAAACAGTTAGTCGCACAGGTAGACAAACAAAAAAAATGAATAATTGTTTTTTTGTTTATTATTATTACCGTTATCATAAACAGGCATTTAGTAAAAGACTATTTTTACATTACATACAGACCCTCAATCTTTACTAACACATATGCATACTAATGATATGAGCGACCGTATTTATTCACCACTTATCTTAGTTTTTACATTTAGTAACTAAAATACTATAACAGCATTGATATTTCATCGCCATATTTAAATATGATTTGTAGCGAAAACCGTTATTTGTGCTGAGTCGGATTTGTGTTAGTTTTTTTTTCCACTGTATATAAAAAAAAAAGTTGAATTTTAAAAGTCGTACAGGAAAGTAATGTATCGAACATTACTTTCCCTGTATTGTATTTTAAACTCGTCACCACACATCTGTATAGATAATTTGATGGCATACATAGTGCAGTAGTTAAGATAACGTCATATGTTGTCAAGAATAGCAGGTTTGATTCCCACTACGGACAATAATTTGTGTAATACTCAAATTTTTGTCATTAGTCTGTGTGTTATTGTATCCATGAAATGTATTTTTATAAAGCCTCGTATTACAAGGATTATATTTTTAATGAATGGCGCCATTTAAAAAAAAATAATCTATTTGATTGTAATATCAAAATTATAGTTTTTTATTGAATGCATTTAACGGTATAATGGGTATGGTAGATACTAATAATAAAAAAAAAATATTTTCGCAATATTATCTGTATGTCAGACTGTTTCGAATCCCTAAACTGGTTAGAACATTTATGACGTTATATTAAAAAAATAGGATTCCGCATAGTAATAAAAACCTCATAACATTTGATGGCAGTCGAGTAAGCGACTCACTTGATTGTAGGATAAGTAAACAGAAACAATACTTTTAAACTGCAAGTCTCTCGCAAAATGTTGATTTTTACAAGAGGTTACTTCAGTACCTATTCAGTAGAATAGTAATTTGGGAGGCTATGGTCCGAAGACACGCGTTCCGTTCGGGGCGACAAAAGAGTGGCACGTAGCCACATACTCCTATTCCCTCCCAATCCGACCACTGGTACCGAATCCTTGGTGTCTGTGGTCTACCCGGGTACCATACCCTGTCGACCCCCCCCCCCCCCGGCATGCTGCCGAGGCGTCGCCCTCACTCGGTCAGACTCTCTGCGGGTGACGGACTATTTCCCGGTCCAGTCTTCGCGGATGTATAGTGCCTTGGACTTTTGTTTAATATCTCATCATCAACTTGCTCTTATCCTAATCTATTTGGGGTCGACGCAATATGTCTTCTCCTTCCATACAACTCTATCAGACGTCAGCTCTGTGGTCACTTCTTGTCTATCCATGTCATGTTTCACGCAATTCATCTATCTTTTCTTCGGTCCCTTACCTCTTAAGCCTTCAATATTCATACTTAAAACTTTCCTCACAACATTACTTTCATCCCGTCTCATCACATGTCCATACCATGTCAATATTTCACTCTTTAACTTTGCCGTCGCCGGCGCAACTTTCAAACTTCCTCTTATATGTTCATTTCTTATTTTATCCATTCTTGTCACACCACACATCCATCTCAACATTCGTATCTCCGCTACATGCAGTCGTCTTTCATCCGTCGCTTTTATCGCCCAACATGCTGATTACAGTACAGCAGCAATTTTGTTTAATATCTATGCATTAAATAACCAATTTTAAAAAAATATACAAGCGAATGAGGTTTAAAACTTTCTTTAAATGCATATTGAATATAGTCAATGAGATTTTGTTCCAATCAGCTTATTGACGTTCACTCTTAACCAGTCACCACACGGCAAATGAACAATGAATTTTGACAAAATAATCCTCAAAATTAATTAATTTGTTTCAAATTAATTAAGTATCTCATATCAGGTGCATCAATTCAATAATATCATGGACAAAATTGGTCAACCTAATAATTAGGTCAATATTAAATTCGTTATAAAGTTGACATTTGAAACTCAATGCCAGTATATTTAGTTATTTTTATTTATAAAACCCGATTACGAAGTGAAAAATGATGTCACAAGCGGGATTCGAACCCGCGCCTATTGGGATTCCGGCCCAATCGTGCTGCCACTACACCACCGTGACTAGTTGTAGGACATGCAAATTTCACTTCGTATCATAATTTACGTCTTAAGGTGACGGTATGCTATCTACCCGACAATGTTTACACATTGTTATAGGCTTAATACTTAAAACTTTACAGTTAGAATTGTATTATACGATGACACAACCTTGTTATTTAAATTACTGAAATTTAGCATTTAATATGCTTAATTATTTATAAAACCCGATTACGAAGTGAAAAGAGTTATTTTTAGTTAATTTATGCATATATAAGCGTTATATAAGATTTTTTTAAAGATATCTTTATTAAAGATAAATACTTAGCGTGGTCCCCTCGAAGCCACAGTTCTTTAGTGCCCTAAAAATCTTATGTCGCAAGAGACTACACTCGCAGATTGAATCCTGAATGCAATTTCTCAAGGCCGGCACTTAAACTAATGTATATATGCATATGTATATACATATTATGTTGACTAAACTTTCGATATTAATATTTTTCTTGTATTTCCATTAAGTTTTTTTTAATTTGAAATAAAACTACTTTACAATAAAAAGGGAATGATTATATATATAAAACTTTATGTTGTTCATGATCTGTTATTATTAAAGCATTTAATTTATGATAATTATTATTGTGACAATTTACAATTTTATAAAAACTAACAAACTCTTTTTGTACTGGCAATGAATTTGTATTAATTTTGTATTAAAAATGTGGGTCAAAATTTAATAACTTACAGAGTAGATATAAATTTCTGTAATAACAATGACATATTGGACGTAAGACACCTTAGTCGTCCCGTGACCATGATCACTGTAAAGTGTTCGAAACGTCGGGAAATTAAAAATCAAATACAAACGCGATAGAATCCGTAAAAGTAGTTTTATTTCAAATGTGGAATATTCGCGTAAACATTAGAAGTCATTCGTTAATAAGAATAGGAAAATGATGGTGATTTCGTTTATTGAGAAATCATAAAATATTTTTATTTTGAAGACCACCCTGCGCTAAAGAAAGTGAAAAAATAGCTTGTGTTGCGGGGTACTTTATAAACATTATTTTATTATAGCCCAGACAAATTACACTCAGACTTAGAACAATACTTTGACATCACACAAAGTATTGTCCTAAATAGGAATCGAACCCACGGCACTGGAACGGAGGGTCGTTATCTTAATCACTACAGCACCTGTGCCATCATATATACAGTAATACTTCTAAGTTTTTGTTTCAAGTCTTGTGTATTTCGTATTAGCAAAATTTTTGTACTGTATAGCCCAAGCAGACATTTTTGATGACAACAAAAAAAAACCCTTCTGTCCACCGGATGTTACGACTCGACTCATGTCAACAATACTTTAGGGGACTCGAGCATTATATAACTTAAATAAATAGTATTATTAAAAAAAAATATGTTATTATTCTTATTCGCATGATGAATTTTATCGAATAACCTTCTGTTATTCGTGTGGTGATCCAGTAAGAATACAATTCACCACCCCTTATCGTACCCGTGGGTGATCGTAAGAGACGACTAAGGAATATAAAATGCATATAACATCTATGCAAGAGAAGGAAAACTTGAACCAAAACCCTATACCAACACGTCTGACCAGAGCGGTATAGTAAATTAATTTCCCTCCCGTTACGAAGGAGGCCCGAGCCCAAGAATGGGACCTATGTGGGCTGTGATGATGATGATGATGTTGAATGCATTTCAGAGAGAAAACAAACTTAAAATGAACGGACACAAATTACGTCCAGAACAGGTTGTAAATCGCAAAAAGTATAGTCTTGTTAGGTTGGTATTTTAAGCATTACGTCATCCGTGCAGTCAAAGTATAATTATGTTTGTTAAGTTACATTACAAAAAACATTCCTTAGTATTGAAATATAAAAAAAAAACTTAAATAACTATAATAGCTTAGCTAGAATATGTAATAGATATTTTCATCATCATCATTCTCCTACTCTTATCCCAATTACTTGGGGTGGATACAATATGTACTCTTCTTTCATAGTACATATTGTAAAAGTTATTGGCAATAGTTTTATGACCGGCCGGCTGCCAGACGTCAACCCTCCTTGGGAATGTAATTGTTGACCAAACGGCATCATATAGAGTTGGCTCAGGTCGTTATAAGGCTCTTAGTCGCCTTTTACAACATCCACGAGCAAAGTAAGGCTTTGGTAGTATTCTAAGCCGCTACCACACCGCTTAGGTATAGATATTTTCAATGATTGTAATGATAGCTTTTTATTGTTTTCTTACACAAAAGTATTTTATTATTAATGCTATAAATCAACTCATAGAACTAGAACTATCCTTTGTGAGAAACTGGCATCTGAACTAGGTTGCCCTATCATACAATCATCACTAAGCTTTACCAAAATCGCATTGAGCAATGCACGTAACAAAAATTTTGAATATACGACATTTTACATATTTTTAATAATAAATAAACATAAAATAAGAGAAAATATTATGTGTGTATATATGTAATACTTCTTTAACAAACTTTGGACTCCACTATCATTTGTCAGATTTTTTTTAAAACTAACGCTATGGGGGCAAACGAGCAAGCAGCACACCTGATGGTAAGTGTTACTGCCACCCATGGACCTTCGCAATACCAAGGGTATAGCTAAGCCGCTGCTTACCAATACAAATCCCAAACCCACCCCGAGCTTCCGGCTCTCTCGCTCACCGAACAAAGCGCAATAGCACATTGCCATTACTCAGACGTCCATCTTTTGCGAGTGTGTGTGTGTGTGGATATGGATGGATATATATATATATATATATACTATATATATATATATATATATATATATATATATATATATATATATATATATATATATATATATATATATATATATATATATATATATATATATATATATATATATATATATATATATATATATATATCATACCTCGGATGGACTGACCCGCGGCTGTAAACAGGAAACTGTCAACAGCGTGGTCCTACCACTTTTAATAGATTATATTATTAGACAAAGCATGAGGTAAAATGGATATGAAAGTATCTCCCATAATGTTTATATAAAACTATCTGTACCAGCCTTTACGCTTTCATAAGTAGCCTAGATTCATCATTCAGTCCGTAGACATCCATTATTGGGAAATCTCCACGAGAATGCCACTAAAAGAATACCAAAAAGTATTGTCTTTTGTGGTGGTGAGTCGTTAGATCGGTATTTTAACCAATACGTCATCCGTTCAGTGGTAGCGACTACGAATACTACCAAGCCTTACTTTGCTCGTGGATGTCGTAAACGACGACTAAGAGCCTTATAACGACCTGGGCCAACTCAATATGAAGCCATGTGGCCAACAATAATATTCACAAGGAGGGTTGATGTCTGGCAGGCAGCCGGTCATAAAACTATAGCCAATAACTTTTACAATATGTACTAGAAAAAGTACATATTATATCGACCCCAAGTAATTGGGATAAGAGTAGGTGAATGATTACGTCATCCGTGCAGTCGACTTATTTCCATCCGTGCAGTTTGTAAAGTCATCTACGATATAAAAAAAATATTCCTTAGTTTTGTTATATACGAAAAATTACAATACCTATTCGTTATTTTCTTATTACAATATCAATGCAGAGACCGTTCACTCACTCTATATTTCCTGAGTGTTTAAACAAACGTCAAGATAGCCGTGTTCATTAACATTTGTATTCAGCCAAGTGTTACACCTGGAATCCTGTCATCCCAACAAGATTTATGTGCGCTATGTGAAAGTGAACAAAACTGAGCCTTTGTATGCTAATGTGATATTCTCTAAGGATTTTTGGGACTCTTGTTATCGCACTGAGCCTCAAGTTTGCTATTTGAAATTTCAACACGATTTTATTATGATCATTTTCATTGCTTGTTTTGTTTAGCCAACATTTCTGTGTTAATTAGAAACGAAATGATTATTATTAGGGTCATTAAAATCTTACAGTCATATTTTTTAAAATTAAAATTGCAGTTACGACTTTACAGACTTTAAATTCACGGACACAAATTACATCTAGATTCGGCACCAAATGGAACTTATGATCTGAGTCTCTACAGCCGAACTTATGTAACTTATTAGTTACCAAATGTTACTTTTTAGTTGAAGTAGTTTTCATTATAAGAGTGTGTAATATGATTACTGATTAGCTGCTATATACCGATTTTTACTTTATACTAACATAGCGACTTCTCTTAATATCCATCCATCTATCCATCAGTCCGTAGATGTCCACTGTTGGACATAGGCCTCCCCACGAGAATGCCACTCAAGACGGTCCTAATAAATAGGTTATATGTCGCGAAGAAAAATCGAAATGATTTCGGTGAATAATGCATTCAAAAATATATGCGTAATTTCTTCTACGTATTATTTATTCTTCTAATATATCTTCTTCTGTTATAATCTAGAATAATAAATAAGTAACGGAATATGAAAGGTACATAGCATGTTCATTTCGCTTAAAGATCATAAAGTTTGGTTTTAAATAACTTTACAACTAGTTAAGACAGCCAATTCATTTAAAGTTATAATTTCATTGCTCCAAAGTTAAGCAAGCTGGAAAAGTTTTCACCTAAGCTTAGCGATGTATTTTATAATTTACAAGCAAAAGAAAGAAGGATTACTTGATATGTGTATTAATGTTGTTATAGATTATTCTTCTTTATTATTTCTTTAAGATGCTCTAGCTCTGTGCTACGTTTTTGATAGTTTTATATTTACAGCCGTGAGCCAGTCCGTTCAGAGTAAAACCATATTTTCGCAGAAAATCGATTTTTGAACTTGTGCTACAATGTGCTGTCGCGCTTCGTTCGGTAAGCGACAGAGCTGGTCGCCATCAAGAGTATTTACTTCCCGTTTCTATTATATCTCAGTCCATGTACATTCCGCTATTGGACTATCTACCCAGGCTGGCCTATTGCACCGGCATAAAGTGGTTTGAAATTTTCTTTTTTCATTTATTATGTTAGTTGCTTATATTCCCAGCGGACTGGCCATCAATGACAAGAATTGGGTTTTTTTTTATTGCTAGTGGTGGCAAACGAGCAAGAAGCACACTTGATGGTAAGTGTCACTGCCGCCTATGGACCTTTGCAATATCAAGGGTATAACTAGGCCACTGCCTACCATTACAAACCCCAAACCCACCCAATTGGGCTTCCGGCTCTCTCGCTCACCGAACGAAGCGCAATAGCACATTGCTATTACTCATACGTCGATCTTCTGCGAGAGTGTGGTACTACCCCGGACAGGCCGGCCCGCGGCTGAAGACAGAGAACTGTCAACAGCGTGGTCCTACCACTATTAAAAACAATAGTTGCGGTTCCGTTAGTCCACCCACACAGCATAGAGAGGCTTTTGAACGGCATTTTATTGGATCGCGTGCCAGCCCTTGTGTCGCCCCGACTGGGTTCGACGGGATGTAAATATATCATATCTGTACACAAAAAAAAGTATGTTTAAATTCATTTTTTTTCCTTACTTACGGGAAAATGTGAAGTAATTATTGCGTTTTTTTTCTTTCACCATTACAAGTAAAAGAAATATTATAACAACTCTATTTTTCTACCAAAGGTCATTTGTGATCGCCATCAAATTAATTGGAGACAATTTATCGTTGACGTCATCGACGTTTAATTGATAGTTCATATCAACATCATGTTTTAACACTGTAATAGCTAAGATTGCATTATTATTGTTTTGTATAGTTTCGTTTACTGCGTTTTAAAATATAGACTGCCTCCGATAGATTTTAACAAAATTTATTTTTATATTAAAAGGTTATATGTGGTATACACACTGTATTTGGCGTTATTGATATGTCTTTGAGAAATAAATACTTTTTAGACTTAATCTTTCGCAGTCTTTACATAGTATAAAATAAAATTGCTTCCTGCCATCTGTATGCTCAGATATTTTAAACTGTACAACGAATTTTAATGCAGTCTTCGTCGATAAAAAAATACAAATTATAACAAAACCGACAATCGTTTATGAGAAATAAATTCCTTTATTAGCAATCGAAAGTATGATACTCTTCACGAGAAGTCTATACCTAAACCACGATGCCATCTATGCAGCTTTGGCAGAAATAATATTATTAATTAATTAGAAAAAAATAACTGACATCTATGTAAGAGAAGGAAAACTCGGAAAAAACCCTATACCAACACGTCTGACCAGCGTGGTATAGTCGGTCAATTTCCCTTCCATTATGGAGGAGGTTCGAGCCCAATAGTGGGACATATATGAGTTGAGATGGTGATGATGAAATACGTGCTTCTCCATAGAATTCTATGCACTATTGTAAACTAAGTAAAATTTTATGAAATCCCAAATATACTCGATTGATTTTTTTATAAATTTGGACTTAGATTCAATTGCATATAATTTAATAGTATAATTAAACATTCTGATTTTAAATATTATCAAGCAGTGACGTAGTAACGACAACAGATGGAGCTGGCCCACGTCGTTACAAGGCTCTTAGTCGGCTTTTATGATATCCACGAGCAAAGTAAGGGTTGGTAGTATTCTTAGCCAGTATTCCACAGGTTCCTCCCGTGACCATGAACGCTAAAGGTGATCGAAACGCCAGGAAAGTCTAGAATAGAAAAGAATAGAATAGAATAAAATATTTGTTTGCTTTAACATGGTACATTACAGTTGATAGTGTGTACAAATTATCTAACATGTTCAGCCATTCTTACGGCATACAATTTTTTAAAAAATACGTAAATATTATAATTACATTTAGATTTAAATTAAATTTTAAATTTATGAAAGTATATTTTACAATTATTATCTATATGAATTAACTACATATCATAAAGGGCCTCTCATACTCCATAAATATTATTCAAGAATATAGTTTGAATATTTACTTAAATATTATTTTATTCTCCGTGTGGTGACGGAGTAAGAATACTATTCACCACCCCATATCTTGCCCGTGGGTGATCGTACAAGACGACTAAGAGATATAAAACGCATGTAACATCTATGCGAGAGAAGGAAAACTCGAAACAAAACCCTATACTAACACGTCTGACCAGCGCGGTATAGTAGGTTAATTTCCCTCCCATTATGGAGGAGGCCTGAGCCCAACAGTGGGCCATTTATGAGCTGTGATGATGATGATGATGATGATTGTATATCGTCTATTATTATTTAAGAATTCACCAACCGAATACAAGCATTTGTCTAGTAGCCATTTTTTAAATTTAATTTTGAATAATTTATTTGGCAATTTTTATAATGCAAAGCACTTCTGCACCTCAGAGCTATCAGTTTCGTTAAATCTAAATCTAATACTAAACACAATAAAATCCGTAAAAATAGTTTTCTTTCTTCTTCTTAAGTAATAATTCGAGTTATTCAAAATAATCCTTCTCTTACCAATTACTTGGGGTCGACGCAATACGTACAGCTCTTTCACTGTACATATTGCAAAATTATCGCGCTTACTAACATTAGACACACCTGCCAGCAACTTTCCTCGTATTTCATATTTGATGTATGTGGACAATATCTTCACACTCTTGTATACTATTAAATATATGTAATCTTCTAATTACAATCTGATTACCTGAAGATATTCGAAAGAACTTATTATACAGAAGTATTAAAATATATCCTTTAATTTTATAATTTAATAAGAAAATATTCTTTATTTTGTCATTGTTATCATCACCATCATCATCTCAGCTCATATATATATATGTGGGATATATTGTTGGGCTCGAGCCTCCTTCACACTAAAAGGGAAATTGACCTACTACACCACGCTGGTAGGACATGGTATAGGGTTTTATTCGAGTTTTCCTTCACTTGCATAGACATTATATGTATATTTTATCCCTTAGTCGTCTTTTATTTTTTTTTATTTTTACCCACGGGTAAGATAGAGGGTGGTGAATAGTTCTTAATCCGTCATCACGCGGAAGGTTATATGACATATAAAATATGTATCTGTATTTCTGTTATAAAATATATTTATATATTAAAAAAATAATTGATGTAATAATGAATAAACAAATAATAAAAATAGGGAAAACCATGAATCTAACTGCAGTTTTTTGGATTACATTGCTCGATTTTCTAATTAAGCTATGACCATTCTCAATGACAGCGTCAAAATTTGCTAATATTTTCAACCAACCAACCAATTATTTCGAACAAAACACTGTCTTTTTTGGGGACAGGCTATGGAATAGTCACACCCCACCTAATCCTTAGAAGGGACGGTGCGTGACTACATAACCCGAAATCTCTCTACTCTTTTGCGAATAGGACACCGGAATATAGTATTCGTCATTGGTTCCCGCCTGGCAGGTTCCCTTTCAGGTATCATCTCGAGTCAACGCCTCG
The DNA here is from genome assembly GCA_905163515.2 of Lymantria monacha. Lineage (NCBI taxonomy): Eukaryota > Metazoa > Arthropoda > Insecta > Lepidoptera > Erebidae > Lymantria > Lymantria monacha. Next base: position 27,999,193 of record LR991090.1, on the reverse strand, counting down.
ACAGTTTACACTGTTGGGCCGTCGCCCTCACGCGGTTAGCTGAAAATATTATCAAAACCATATTTTCTATTAATTAAATCTAGCTAGTTCGAGAAAAATCTACAAAGATATATTAAATAGATAGATTACAATGTGTCTCATATTATCATCATCATTCTCCTACTCTTATCCCAATTACTTGGGGTCGATACAATATGTACTTTTCTTTCATAGTACTTATTGTGAAAGTTATTGGCAATAGTTTTATGACCAACCGCCTGCCAGACATCAACCCTCCTTGGGAGTGTAATTGTTGACCAAACGGCATCAGATGGAGTTGGCCTAGGTCGTTATAAGACTCTTAGTCGTCTTTTACGACATCCACGAACAAAGTAAGGGTTGGTAATATTCGTAGCTGCTACCACACAGCAATGTGTTTCATATTATATAATGGCTTAATATAATGAAAATGTCGGTAGTTATAGATTTATTATTGTACTATTTTTAAACTTCAAACTTTCCTAGAAATTTCCCATCTGAATACTTCGTAACGATGCTACTGTGAATACGAATGCTAAAGAATGGACACACAAATCCCCATTGATTTCATGCTCGCTCCAGATTTTTTTATTCACTCTGACAACCGTCAGAAAACCTTGCTTTCATCATTAATCAGTAATCATACAAAAATCTACTCTATATTATAACTATTATGGTCGATTTTGATATATACATTCTCAGCAAATCTCAGGTGTTTACGCTGAAAAGAAATGATAATGAACTCCTTTCAGTTTCCTGTATAGATGTCATCTCTTTGGATGTTGAATACGAATGAATTAAAAGCTTTTTTGGATTCACCCTGTCACGTACTGTATGTTTAGTAACTATTCATTAACTGAGAAATAGGCAAGAGAGAGAAACTTCAGGCGTAATTAAAATATGCATATGTAATTACATGTAGAATAATCACTCGTTTATAACTAGTATAATTAAGATTCCATGTTCTATTTGCTTTGAAAATGTTTGTAGAAATGTAATAATATAATATCCATCCATCCATTAGCCCTTAAACGTCCAATGTAGGACATAGGCTTCCCCATGAGAATGCCATTTGCAAAGGTTCTGTGCCACCTGCTTCCGCAGTTTCCTGCTACTTTGATAATGTCATCAGTCCACCGAGTGAAATACCGAGCATAGCCCTCTCCATAGCATGTTTATGAGGCCACACTTTTCAGTGTCGTAAGTCATCGCTGGTAACACACATTGGTTATAAACCTTTGTTGAAAACAACTGCAGAATATTTTTTTTTTTTAAATTAATTGTTGGTCCATAGACTTTTGTCTGTGTCTTTATTATGTTATATATTTTAGTCGTTATGTTGAAGTTGAAGTTATATAACTCAATTTTTTTTTTATTTTTTTTTTTAAACTGCTGAATATTAGATAATATAATAGAAAAGGACATATGAGTTAAGTTCATATCACATTACATTACACTTCCTCGTGCCTCGAGTCTCCTCTTCAATATGATGGAAATTAACCTATACAAGACATACATCAGACGTGTTGGTTTATTTCAAACTAGCTTCTGCCCGCGACTTCACCCGTGTAAAAAGGTACTTTCCTAAAGTTTTTCATCCCCTATTTTTATTTTACTCCTTAAGGGTAAATTCTTTACAAAATTTTAATGTCATATTTATTTATATCTCATCAATAGCCTAAAAATAAGTTTCAAGCTTCTGGCTTTAAAAATGACATTACTTCCTTACAACTTTTCATCCCCCTTTAAAACCTTTTTTTTGCATTAAAAAGTAGCCTATGTCCTTTGTCAGGCTCTAGACCATCTGTGTACCAAATTCCATTTAGATCGGTTCAGTAGTTTTGGCGTGAAAGAACGACAGACAGACAGACAGAGTTACTTTCAGATGAAAGAAGTAGTAGTAGTAGTACATATTGTATCGACCCCAAGTAATCGGGATAAGAGTAGGAGAATGATGATGATGATGATGATGGTCATGGGAGGAACTTGAAAAGTGAAATACAAATGCGGTAAAATAGATAGTCAAAGTTTTATTTTATATGTTTAATATTCACGTAAACACGAAATATTACTATTTCGTCCTAATTTATTGTATATTTTTCTTTTCTGGTTTACAAATTATATATGCCGAAAAAAAAAAAAACAAAAAGTGTCAGAAAAAAAAGCAAGAATATAACACTTAGTTATTCTCATCTCAGCTCATATATGTCCCACGTTTGGGCTTGAGCCTCCTCCATAATGGGAGGGTAATTGACCTACTATACCACGCTGGTCAGACGTGTTGGTATAAGGTTTTGTTCTGAGGTTTCCTTCTCTCACATACATGTTATATGCGTTTTATATCCCTTAGTCGTCTCGTACGATCACCTACGGGTAAGATAAAGGGTGGTGAATTGTATTATTACTCCGTCACCACACAGAAAGTAGTTATTCATGTACGCATATATCTAACCATAGATAATTGGATGCTTATTAAAGCTAGCGAAAGTATGCTTCTAACCAGCCTTATGTAATTATTATAAGTAGCCCCCTATGTGGTTTCATTATTGACAAAAACGAAAACTATGCATTCAATGTTCGTTAAAATTTTCCTTCAAAACAACACTTATTATTATTAAAATTTTTACACAAATTATTATTAAAATTGTATAAGCTGTTACCTAAAGTTGTTTATACACACAATGGAGTACTTTAAATTATAATTAACGCGTAATTAATAACAGATAAACATAGAATAGCAAAATAATAAATTTTAATTATGACAAATGATGTAACCGCGTCGTTAATTCTGAGGAGTTTGTTAAGTGTTAGTAAATTACCTGGAGGGGGAAAGATGGATTCGAAGGGGAATCGAAAATTATCTTAGAGCATCAAAAGACGCAGACAAATAAATTAAAATTGTTTGCATTTTGAAATATAGAGATTTGGTTAATACAATTACAAACAAAAACAAACGTAGGTTGATAGTAGTAAGCTACTTTGTAGATTATAGACTCGGTGATAATTTAATAGAAATTCCACCAGTCAGTGATCTCATAAGCATAAGTACTCTTAAACCAAGATTGATAATTTTTGAAACCAAAAAAATTATATCAGGATGAAACCAATTGAAAAAGGAAGAGAATATAACAACAAAGTGATCCTATATGGCTCCCGTTTTTTCCTTTCGAGATACGGAACCCTAAAAATGAAAATAAAAATAATTTAAAGTCGATCTGAGGTTGGAAAGTGGAAAAGGTTAAGTTTTTAAAGATAAAAAATGGTCCAAGGTTAAGTTTTTGAAGATAAAAACGGTAAAGGTAAAAAATATCTCGATTTCCAGCAAAATGACAAGCCTTCTGGAAAAAAGTTAAATAGCAAAGGTGTAAGTAATAAAAAGATCTACTACTTTTGTATTTACACTGTTTTCACATAACCTTAAAATTTATGACTGATAGATGTGAGAGATTAAGATTAATAACACAGGTTCACATAAAAAAAGTGGTCTGTGGTGGGTGTTTGACAAAGATTTCCCGACGAATTTTTTGCCGCTGAATACGAGACTGAAGTCAAATTTGGGGTCCAAATTGCAAAAAATGGAGGAAAATAAAAAAGAACCGATAAAATCTACGATCTAACCAGTTTTTCTGAATGATAACACAGGTCCACGAAAAAAAAATGGTCTGTACTTGGTGTTAGACAAAGATTTTCCGACGTGTTTTCACCCAATACAGACCATTTTTTTTTGTGGACCTGTGTAATTATTCAGATATATAACTGATGGCGGTTTTTCTCCAATTCTGGTTTCGGTAGGTCAACAGGAAGTAGGTCACATTTCAGTCAGATTACCTAACAGCGCTTATTTTAAAGAGGCGACATTATGTCGCCTCTTTAAAACTTTTTGTTCGAACCCCGCTTGTGACATCATTTTTCGTTTCGTATCGGGTATTTATAAATAATTAAGCATATTAAATGCTAAAAATTTCAGTAATTTGAATAACAAGGTTGTGTCATCGTTTAATACAATTCTAACTGTAAAGTTTGAAGTATTAAGTCTATACAATGTGTAAACATTGTCCGATAGATGGCATACGTCACCTTGAAGACGTAAGATATAATATGAATCGAAATTTGCATGTCCTAAAATAGTTCACGGTGGTGTAAGTGGCAGCACGGTTGGGCCGGATTCCCAATAGGTGTGGGTTCGAACCCCGCTTGTGACATCATTTTTCTTTTCTTATCGGGTATTTATAAATAATTCTATAATCGTTACTCTTTGCAGGCAATTTGGTGATTGCAGTTGATGTTATGTGGTTTCTACGAAAACGCTCCTATTTCTCTGTTGATGTCTCATTTGTGTTATTGCCTATAGTAGTAAATGCGTAGCACACCTGTTGGTAAGTGTTATTGTCGTCCATGGACCTTTACAATACTAGGGCTATAACCAGGCTACTAACCAAAACCCACCTAACGTGAGCTACTGGCTCTACTGCTCACTAAACGAAGTGCAACAGCACAATGCCACTGCTCAGGCGTACATTTTCTGCGAGAGTGTGGGACCACCCTGGTTGAACCCGGGACAAAAAACTGTCAACAGTTTTTTTTTATTGCTATTAGTGGCAAACGAGCAAGCAGCGCACCTGATGATAAGTATCACTGCCGCCCATAGACCTTTGCCATACCAGGGTATAGCTAGGCTGCTGCCTACCAAATAAAACCCCAAACCCACCAGAAAGTTGAGCTTCCGGCTCTTTCGCTCACCGAACGAAACACAGCAGCACATTGCCACTGCTCAGATGTACATTTTCTACGAGAGTGTGGTACCCTGGTTGAACCCGCTTGGGGCTAAAAACAGAAAACTGTCAACAGTGTGGTGCTACCACCACTATGACTTCCACGAGTATTTTAAAATTAGGAACATTTTGTATTCTTATTGGTCACCACATAGCTCACCACATGGAATAACATGAAGCTACAAAAAAGAAGAAAAAACGAAAATTTTTAATCCTGCTTAAGATAATCTGCATTCTAAAAATAGATAAATTTCTCTAAAGTAATACACCTGCCATCTTCGTGATATAACTTACTTCAGAATATTATGTTCGAAAATCCTTTCTTTTTTTTTTTTTTGGGGTGGGTTATGGTCGGCGCTCTTCTCGCACCACTCCATCCGGGGCGACAGAGGGGCGTAAGCACGCATACCCGTAACCCACCCACGAACCTCGCCTACGTCGTTGGACCGGCCACTGGAGCAGCGTGAACTTGTCGTCAGTGGCCGGCCCGACGGAATACCCCTGAGAGGTACCCTCCCCTTGAGTGACGCTCCCTCCTGACGACCGTGTACAGGTATTTGGCGAAGCATCCATGCCCCGTCAAAACCTGCACCAGTCGGAAGGAGAGCACCCCGTGCCGCTGTTCCAACCACTGCATCAGCACCGGCCGGAAGGCCTCCACAGTCCGCACACCGAACCGAAGCCTCTCCAGCCGGACTGCCCAACGAGCAATGACGTCTCGGCGGGCGTCGACACGCCAGGCGGTGAGCTCCCTCAGTGAGCCGATACAAATCGGCGAGCATTTCCGCCTCCAGGTCCCACGGGGGAGTCCCGGCCAACAGGCACGTTGCCTCCGTCGCCACCGTGCGGTACCCGCGTACGGCCCTGACCGCCATGGCCCTCTGTGGTCGCCACAGAAGAGCCCTGAGTCGGACGGTCAGGGATCCCGCCCACACCAGTGCGCCGTACAGGGCCATCGACCGGACGACCCCCGAGTACAGCTTTCGGCACGTAGCGCTCGGTCCGCCCACGTTCGGCATAAGCCACGAAAGGGCGGACGCCGCGCCGACGAGCCGCGGAGCGAGCCTGCGGAAATGTTCGAAAATCCTTGTCGCTTAGTTTATACATTTATAATACAACAAAATATTGACACTACACTTGAAGTGGATATATGCAATATAATAATAATAATAATAATTTATTACCTTTTCAGAACTAAAAACTAATAATTATAATAAACAAAATTAAATCTAGTAGGCAAAAGGAATTGCCTCAGCTTCTGCTGTCACAAGAACAGCGCTGATTTTCAGCCATCCCCGTGAATATATTGTATTGTGTATGTTTATGTGTGTGTGTGTGTGCGCCTGCGTTTATGTATGTGTTGTTTATGTGTGTGTCTGTGCATGAGCGTATGTGTGTACGTGTGTGCGCGTATGTGCGTGTATGTGCAAGTGTGTGCGTAAATGTACAAATAATAATACAAATGTACATATCTACATATCGTAGATATGTACATTTCTAATATATCCGTTGCTATCTAGTTTCAAATCGGGGCCCGTTGACTGATGGCTTGCAGCACACACCGCACTCTGATAGATGTTCTACTCGAATCCGTGATAGTACAGGAGCCAGAGCCTAAAAAAAAACTTATATTAAAACTAAAAGTAAAATAGTAACCATCTAGCTAAACTAACTAGTTAAATTTAATAGCAATAGAATAATTTTAATTTTTTTTTTTATACAATATTAAAGTGAAATCGACATGGTAATGGGATGGATATACAACACTTCTGGTCGGATGGATATACAACACACGGTCACAATTATCCTCTTTTACCACAAGATGTCACGCCTGATGCCGCCCTAGGCGAGGCCGCGGGTGACTGGACCGGGGAATAGTTCTTCACCTGCAGAGAGGCTGACCGCGTGAGGCTGACGCCCCAGCAGTTGGCTGGGGCGTCGACGGGGGATGGTACCTGAAAGGGTAACCCACCGGGCTGGCCACGGATGGCAAGGAAGCGGTAACAGTGGCCGACCCAATGGCGATGGGGAGGGAATACGGTGGGTTATGGGGCCACGCGCTGCCCTTCCGTTGCTCCGGACGGAACGAGCGACGTGTAACCGCGCCATAGCCTATCCAAAAAAAGGATGTAATAGACGATTGAACTGCAACAGAATGAAAATTCAAAGTAGTATAGAGAGGTAGTCAATTTTCCGCTCATTTTCTTGAAAAGAGACTTAAAATCCCAAGCAGAGGTTAAGTTTCGTGATTCTTATTATAATTTTTGTAGCAAATCCAGTAAAAGTATATCTACATCCAAAACCTTTCTTATATTAAAATCGTGTACAATAGTCGGATGATATATTCTAAACGTAACAATAATTATAAATTGATATGTTTCGAATTAATATCCCGTGTAGAGATTAATTAAGAATACAATATAGTACCTAATGTTGCTCAAATACAAGACGAAAGACTTGCAGCAAGAGTCTCGCAAGTATTGTAGCTCTCGCTTTTAGGCCATTTGTTTTCAGCACATGCCATGGAAATGAAAATCCAACTAAAGTAATGAAATTCAATTAATCTAGCGGCGCTAACTGTACAACTATCTATAATTAAGTACATACCACTTACTGGGATGGGGACTATTATCACAAATGTCTATTATGAAATGGTTTAAAATAACATCAAATTATTCCCCCATGTATTGATATTAAGAATACAAAATGCTGACAGCCTTTGCCAAAAGAGTCGTAAAATGCTTTCTAAGAGAGCATTTCAAGACTCTTGCTGCAATTAGTGGTAGGACCACGCTGTTGATAGTTCTCTGTCTACAGCCGCGGGCCGGTCCGTCCGGAGTAGTACCACACTCTCGCAGAAGATCGACGTCCAAGTAATGGCAATGTGCTATTGCACTTCGTTCGGTGAGCGAGAGAGCCGGCAGTCCAACTGGGTGGGTTTGGAGTTTGTAACCATTACAAACTCCAAACCCACCCAGTTGGACTAGGAGGACTCCGGACTAGGCCGCTGCCTACTAAGGCAGCGGCCTAGCTATACCCTTGGCATAACAAAGGTCCATGGGCAGCAGTGACACTTACCATCAGGTGTGCTGCTTACTCGTTTGCCACCATAAGCAATAAAAAAAAGAAAAGAAACTCTTAATCGTGCATTTGGGAAACACTACAATACAGACAATATATTATATATACATACATATCATCACGCCATATCCCTTGCAGAGTAGGCAGAGAGAAAAAAGTGCCAGAGAACTCTATCCTTGCATACTTCACTCGCTTCCTCAACATTTATAATTCTCTTCATACACGCTCGCCGGTTTTGGAGACTTTTGACTCCACCTTCCTTTAGTACGTGACCAATCTGGTCTAGGTAGGTGAGTCTTGGTCTCCCCCGGTACCTACATCCTTCTTCTTTCCCATTGTATATCTTCTTAACCAGACGTTCGTTCGGTATTCTTTCCACATGTCCAAACCATCGGAGCATTCCCTTTCGCTTAATTATATATAGACAGCATATATTATATATAGACTGCATAAAAACTGATTGAGGCATAAACAGTACATTCTGCTGAGAAACCCCCACCAATATTTGATCGTATATATGATGTAGTGCTTAAGATACCGACATAACGTACCAGTTTCTGTGGGTTCGATTCCAACAATACTTTGTGCGATCTACAAATTATTGCTCTGAATCTGGGTGCAATTTGTGTCCGTTAATTATATTTTTGTAAAGTCGTTCATAGCACAAGGATTATTTTCTTAGTATGGATACCGCATGGTGGCGAAAGTGTCAGCGTTCCTGTTAGCCGGAACTCCCCCATGGGACCTGGAGGCAGAGATGTTCGCTGAACTATACCGGCGGGTGTCGTTAACGCGGGCTGGGGACGAGGACGACGAGCGACGCCCGTCGACAACAAAGTCGCGGTTTGCATCGCGCCGAACGGAATGGAATGCGTGTGTTCAGAAATAAAAAAAAAACCTGCTAAAAAATAGAAAGTACAGGAAAAAGTACGGCTGCTTTTAAAAAAAATATTACCCGTCTTTTTTTTCTATATCCAATTGTAAATTTTGATAAGCTGATAGTTGTAAAAAAAATCCAGCTCCTGGACTGCAATAGGGAGAGAAACCAACGAACTACGGAACACCCAAATGCTCATTTATCCGAAAGTGATAAATAGGAGTGTATGAATTTCGTGGAGACGGCAACTCGCTCCCTCGACGATAATGAATATATAATGAACAAATCTTTACCTGACTAAGTGAAATCGAGTGTGGATAAAGTATGAGCTTTGTTAAGATGGCTGGAAAGAAAAATAGAGAGTTGATAATTCAAGTTTATAAAATACAGAATACTTGATATTTTTTTAGAAAATATGTACCTACGTTAAATTTATTTTTCATTATTATTGTTTTGCTCTTATCCCAATTACGTAATATGTAATCCTCTTCTATCTTAGATATTGCAAAAATTATTCAAAATAGTTTTATGACCGGCCACCTTTACGGCCTTACGTCAAACCTACTTAGGAATATTATTGTAGACCATACGGCATCAGATGCAGTTAGCCCAGGTCAAAATATAGCTCTTATACATCATCACTAGCAAAATAAGAATTGATAGTATTCAAAACCGCTACCACACAGCTAAAAGAATGTTTTTATCAATATAAAAACATATATTATCATCCAAATTTACACTATACATAGTTACTACTGAAGAAAGTCAATCGATACCTACATAGCATTATTCTTCCAGGGAGCGACTGTCGTACAGCACAAATAATCAAAGATATAAGGATCAAATTAGAAGTTATCTATATAAAATTGCAAAAGGACGTACCAAGAGAGTTTGTAACCCGCAAGAAGTTCTGATGATTAGTTACAATGTCTTGGATCACGCTGATACTTTATTCTAAAGTTAAATATCCTAAAAAGTAACTCGTCAGATGGGACGGTGAAAGTCTTATCTGCCCAAGACAGTGATCGTACAAGAGCTTATGGAGCCAAACGCCACATTGCTGTCAAACTTGCCTGCCAAAAACTAGACTACATGTAGAACAAAAGAGAAAAAGCACGAACTTCTCACAGTAATTGTTATAGATATTCATAATAAATGAAAAAATCCAAAGCATTGTATTCAATTATTTAGAAAGCATATCAATCAATAATTTCAATATTAAAACTAATTCTTTGGGAAAAAGTTTCAAATATTTTTATAAAAAATTCTAGTTAAAAATTACAATATACCTCAAAGCAGCATACTCAAATGTTTTATCTAATATGAATATTAACCATTACAATTTTGGTACTAGTATCACGTAAAAATATGGAAAATTATTTTAAGGATCGAGTTGCTTGTATTTTATTTAACTTGTTTGAGGAAAAATGCTATCATGCCAAACAGAAAACTAGATATTAATATTTACCAGATTTTCAAACAAAATTATTTTGAATAACAAATTTAATCTTAGATAGAATATAAATTTGTACGAAAATTGGTTTTTTGTGAGCCAATATTGGAACGAAAATATTTTCAATATTTTACGTTATCTAATTACATATTTCATGTTGTTGCTATTTTCTAATTAGATTGAAAATTTAAGATTATTTTAATCAACTTGTATTCGTAAAGTTTTCCGTGTAGTAACGGAGTAAGAATACCATTCACCACCCAATAAAATACATCTTACTCGTGGGTGATCGTAAAAGACGGTTAAGGGATAAAATATGCACATGCAAGAGAATTCCTTCTCTTGCATGTGCATATTTCTCATATAACTCGAAATAAAAACCCATTAATAACTTAAGATCAGTTTGAAATAAAACTACTTTTACGGATTCTATCGCGTTTGTATTTGATTTATAATTTCCCTACGTTTCGAACACTTTACAGTGATCATGGTCACGGGAGGACGCGAACGCGGATGCGATAGAATCCGTAAAAGTAGTTTTATTTCAAATGTGTAAACATTAGAAGTCATTAAGACTCAGTCAGTTTTTACACTTGCATAAATAAAAAAAGGTTCATAAAATAAAAGCTATGTTAAATTTTATTCAGTCTCACGAATATTATGTGGTAAAATATCTTAAAAACCGATATTGTTCAATCTATTGATTTTGTGATAGATTAAGAACAGAATTTTATCATCAGGTCTAACTTTCCAGGTATTACCTTTTTTTTTTTTCTTCGTAAGGTGGGACCATGGGTCTGGTCGCGCCCTGGCAAATCGGCCCGGGGCGACGGAAGAGGCGGCACGCAACCCCATGGACCCACCCTGCAAACACCTCTCTTCGCCGTGCGAGCGGGCCACCGGTACCCGATCTTTGTCTTCGATGTCCGGCCCGGCGCTATAGCCTTGCGGGTTCCTCTCTTGTCAATACCCCAACAGCTTTCGCCATCGGAGCGTCGCCCTCACGCGGTGGCCTCACGTCGGGTGACCGGAAAATTCCCCGGTCCGATCACCCGAAGCCTTGGTTAGGGCGGCATCAGGCGCAGATATTCGCGCCTGCACCGCCCCGGCCGCTGGTGGCGGCCCGGGTCGCGGGAATCCTCCCGGACTCGTACCGCCGCTTCCTTCTGCGAGATGACAGCGTCGCAGAAGGCGGCGACCGCGTCCCAGTTCTTGACGCTGTCGACCATCGCTTTCCAGACCAGCCCCAGCGCCTCGATTTGCCTGACTATCTCCTCGGTGCCGAGAGTGGCCAGGCTCGCCGCCTCTTCGAGTATCCTGCCCCGGCCTGTGACGAGCGTATCGTCAACATAGCATATCAAGCTCAGCCCGGGGGGTAGACTCCCTTTCAACGCCCAGTCGTACCCGATGTCCCACAGAGTCAGCCCCAGAACCGACCCCTGCGGAACACCGCACGACATGGTCGTCCGCACAATGTCCCCTGCGGGACCCGCGCAGAGAACACTGCGCCCCTCCAAATAGTCCGCCACCAACCGCATCAGGTACAAGGGCACCCCATGAAATCGGAGCGCCTCCCTGATGCAGATGAATGGCAGACTATTGAATGCATTGGCGAAGTCCAACGACACCGCCAACAGCACTCTTCCGCCGGTGACAGCCTCCGCGACCGTCTGCCTCAGTCGTAGCAGGGCCCCGATGGTCGAACGCCCCCTTCTAAAACCGAATTGAGCGTCCGACAGATCGGGCCCCACCTCGCCCAGATGCTGGACGATGCGGTCAGCGAGGATGCACTCCAGCAGCTTACCCACATCGTCAAGAAGCACGATGGGCCTGTAGGCGTTTTTATTGTGGTAGGACCACGCTGTGGACAGTTCTCTGTCTACAGCCGCGGGCCGGTCCGTCCGGGGTAGTACCACACTCTCGCAGAAGATCGACGTCTGAGTAATAGCAATGTGCTATTGCGCTTCGTTCGGTGAGCGAGAGAGCCGGAAGCCTAACTGGGGTGGGTTCAGGGTTGTATTGGTGGGCAGCGGCGTAGCTATACCATTGGCAAAGGTCCATGGGCGGCAGTGACACTTACCATCAGGTGTGCTGTCTGCTCGTTTGCCGCCATAAGCAATAAAAAAAAAAAAAAAAAAAAAAAAGGCCGACGGCGAATCCGGGGGCCGTCCCGGCTTTGGCAGGAGAATCAACCTCCCCTCCTTCCAGCACTCAGGGAACCGTCCATACACCAAACAGGCGTTGTACAGCTGCTTGAGGCGAGGCTCGAGGTGCTCGAGGAGCGACGTCAGCACCCGGACTGGTATTCCGTCTGGGCCGGGGGCCGTGGTGGCGGAACGAATCCGCGCCACAGCCGTCCCCACTACCGACTCCGTCACGGGTGGAACACTTTCGTCGGCCTCCCGTTCTTGATCTGGCGAAGCCGGGTCCAGGTATTACCTGGAAAATGGTTAATAGTACTATACTGGGAAACTTGAAACACCAGTTGTGCTCTTCATTCCGCGTATCAAGCGTTATGGCATTTTCCCCTCTTATATTATAATATTGCCACAGCAAACCCTCAGCTGATTTTTACGAGTCCCACAAGAAATCAATTGACTTGGACTCTTTGTCATTGATTTTTTTTTTCTTTTTGGTCTTTGAATTGGGGTGACACAGTGCATCTTTAAGCCGTCACTATAGTGTTAAGTAGTATGATGATTTGGCTAAGTAGTCAGTATATGTTAATCATCTGAAAAATCATCTGGAATCTTTGAGAATCGTTAATAAATAATATAACGAAGGAAAAGTTTACTACAAAATAAAAATAGCACAACTATTATAGGTTAATAAGACCGCTGACAAATATCTACAGATGGAAGGTTACGTGAATAACGCTAGTGAAATATAAAGCTTCCCGCAGAACAGGCGGCCAGTTCGCAAAGACCAATTTCTTTTTCATCATCTCATTAGCTCAGCTCATATATGTCCCACTATCGGGCTCGAGCCTCCTCCGCAGTGGGAGGCAAATTAATCTACTATTCCACGTTGGTCAGGCCTGTTAGTATAGAGTTTCGTTTCGAGATTTTCCTCTCTTGCATAGATGTTTTATGCAATTTATATCCCTTAGTCGTCTCGTACGTTGACCTACGGGTAAGATAGGGGGTGGTGAATTGTATTCTTACTCCGTCACCACACGGACAATTTCTTTTTATTAAACTATAAATGTTAATGGCATAACACATAGCACACTAAACATTGAATGCCATGACCCGGGTGGAATTCTCCCTTCTCTTTTACCGAGAAGGTGTATTACGCAAACGAGAGAGGACCACCAGCCTCCTGTCTCGCAGACGACGCACCGGGTACTGAAGTGTGCTGTATGGTTTTCGTTCTCTAAGAGTGATGATCTATGGGTGGTGCAACAAGTAGGCCCTTACAAAACTAGTAAGTACCTAAGACCTCTTACTTGCTGGTTAATTCAAAACACCAGACTGCTGCATTCCGTGGTAGTTTTAGATTCGCTGCAACTCGTTGCTGGAACGATCTCAAGCCACATTTGCGTAGCTCTTTGAAAGCGTCTTTGAAAACAACTAAGCCTTTCCAAAGACGATATAAACAAATAATAATTGATAAACAAAAACATCTAAATACTTAATAATTGTTAATATTGGAATACAAACGGGTTTTCACTCTCTTAAAGTATCCTGTTATGTAGATATCTATACTCATTGCGATAAGATTTATTATTATTTATTATTCGACACAATTCATATTATTTATTGATACCTATGCTGTACAGATAATTATAAAAATTTCATTTATCACTAGCAGATAATGTAAGTAATATGTGTGTGTGTGTGCGTGTGTGTGTGTGCGTGTGTGTGTGTGCGTGTGTGTGTGTGTGTGTGCGTGTGTGTGTGTGCGTGTGTGTGTGTGCGTGTGTGTGTGTGTGTGCGCGTGTGTGTGCGTGTGCGTGTGTGTGTGTTTTACTTTTTAACTTTTACCCCTGGTAATAGGAAGGCACATCATAAAGCTTTGACAGATATACTCGAGTTATTTTTTTTTTATAAATTTATGCAAGTCCTAAGACAATTTAAAGCAACTCCCCCAGCTGCATGAGGGTCAAACCTTGGTGTATTTATGGAGACCATTGTGATTTTTGGCTTACGGGAGTTACAATGGTAAGAAGTATGGTGAGATTAGTCCCATAATAAAAAAACATAGCAGACTGCAGGCTAAGTCCAGCATAGCTATTTCACCAGCCCAGTGTGGAAAGGGTATTTATGAAGGCAGTCCTCGTGTTAGGAAAAAAAAAGATCCAAAAACTATTGTGCTGCTTGAATTATGGCTTGGAGCATTGACGCAAAAGTGGAATTATCGATGTTTGTAGTTTTAAGCATAGGCTACGACAATCACTTTTATACGCGAATCAACATAACAATATTCTTGTATGCAATACAGCTGCTTACTAGCAGCGATGTACTAAATTACCTCTGCGGTCTGATCGCGCGGCCTGACTGGTTAATGCTCGAGAGACCTTACATGTACTTTATAAACTAAACGAGCATCGAGGTCACATTCGAATTATGGTGGAATACTCACTGTGACAGTTATAAGCAGTTCTCTCCAATTAGTGATGTAGGATAAGACATATCGATATTGAAAAAATGTTTTAGCATTCATAGTCAATTTATTTCTAAAAATCCAAATCTTGTACTTTTCATTATTTACAATCCACATACGTTCTACTAATATGCTGGGTACTCTTTACAATGGAAGTAATATTGAACTATCTATATAACATCTGGTGTAGTGATAGAGCTGGAATATAATTCACCATCTTATTTTTTCCTCGTATATATCGTGAAAGACGACTAAGGAATTAAATATGCAGATAACATCTATGCAAGAAAAAGAAAACTGAAAATTAAACCCTATATCAGTACGTCTGATCAGGGTGATTTAGTAGGTCATTTACCCTCCTGTTGTTAAGGAGTTTTGAGTCCAGCGATTGAACATATGTAAGCTGAAATGATGATGATATAATAACTACTACACAATGGTTCAGACTTCTTGATTACGATTCTGTGTTAAACCTTCTCTTGCATCCATTTTATTGTTTTTTTTTTGTTTGTGTGTTTTTAGCTGTTAGCTGCAGATGGCTTTGACAGCTTTACGTGGACTATGGGTGAGCACTGAGGGCTCTCAACCCAATCATTTTATTGGTATATCATATTTTATAGTGATATTTTGTGACACCTTTGAGCAAAAAATGGCTACTTAATTATGTTTTTACTTTAGCACTATTAAAGTAATGACGTAAAGTGTCATCGAAAAATCAGCCTTCAACTCTAATCAGATTTTTAGTTGAGTTACTGATTTTTTAATTTAATATATCGAACTATTTTTTATACTAAATAATAGTATATATTTGGCAACAAATAATAAAATATAGCTAGTAAGCTACAAATCGATAAAGCAATTTACTATATCGTTACATCTCTAAATCACTCGTTCGATAACAACTGCGCTCATTAAGCGCGAGTATTGCACTGCAACATGGACATTCCTTGTTATCCACCAGCTTAAGAGTCGTAATGTCGTAGACAAGTGCCATTTTTTTTATATTAATTTGCATATTTTATGTACTTTAATTTTCTATTATCCTTCTCTTACCCTGATTTCATTTTCTGTTTGTAGTTTCATTTTTGTAATCTTTTTACAGAATCTCATTCTTTTTTTTATTGCTTATGGTGCAAACAGCAAGGATCACACCTGATGGTAAGTGTCGCTGCTACCTGCTGCTGCTGCTACCCATGGACTTTAGCAATCCGAGGCCGCTGGGTACCAATAAAAACCCCAAACCCCACCCAATTGGGCTTCCGGCTCTCTCGCTCACCGAACGAAGCGCAATAATACATTGCCATTACTTAGGCGTCGATCTTCTGCGAGAGTGTGGTACAACCCCGGACGGACCGGCCCGTGGCTGTAGACAGAGAATTGTCAACAGCGTGGTCCTACCACTAATATATTTTACTTCTATAATTTTGCATTTATTTTCTCATAACATTACTTTTTCTCTTCCATCCATATACATCGCAGTTTTTGGTAAGGACACTTAGGTACCTTCACCTTTTTGTAAAGTTTTCTTTCTCTCGCACTTATGTTATCTTCTTAGATTCTGTTTTTAATTTGACACGCTATAGTCTATACACATTCTCCGTTAATGTCCAATAGTATAAGATTTTATTTCGAGTTCTCTTGTATGTTATTTTCATATATTTATACCTGTGTGGTGACGAGATTAAAATTGTCGCCATCTCTTATTTACCCATGGAAGTCGTAAAAATCGACTAAGTGTCTTACAAGAAGCAAGCGCTGTCCTGGAAAACGTTGAACACCATACTGCGATCGCCAGCTCGCCTGTTAAAAATAGCGATTACGGCAATATCCCTTAATTTTTGAATTTTATACTATTTTCAATCAAATATTGTTTTTTTTTTTAAAGTAAAATATGTATTTTCTTTTTAAACAAATATCGTAGATTTAAAGAGTTTAAATATTTAGTTATTTGTGGTTACTTATAATTGAGAGAGCACAGAACTAGGTTCATGTGTTTGTTAACTAAATTGTATATTTGTGTATCGTTTGTTGGTGATTCTAAAAATAAATAAATAAATAACTTTTTTGTGATAGGCCTTATCAATTGGACTTACCAATAGTGAACGGCGAAAATTTAATGACGATTATATCTCTTAATGGTAGTCTCTCTCAATATTTCTCTTTTGTTATATATTTTATTTATTACTTTATTTTAGTAATTACATTCTAGTTTTTAAGTGTCATTATTATTTTAATCTATTTGAAAAGCAATAATATTTTATCCGAAACAATAACCCAACAGACATGCCACGGATGTCAAAGAATCGAACTAATTTTTGGTTCAAAGGCGATAGGGAGACAACATGATATGTTATTGCACTACTTGTCATAGCCCATCGTTTGCTTCCGTCACCCCAGACGGATTAGGTGGGACGTGTCGTGACCATAGTTTGAAATCACAAAAAGAAAATCTTAGTGATCGTTCTATCAGTATTTGCAATTTCCCGGGAAAAGTAACGATTGATTATGTATTGTATTCTTTACTCATACACCATATGTTTAAGAATTAATTTAAAATAATTTCAACAACTAATTTGACATGGCGAATTGAAACTTAAGAACTAATCCTTGTATTACTAAGGCTTTTATAAACATATAATTATACCCATAACTGACAAAAATTATACCCAGACTCAGAGCAACAATCATAAATATTCAAAATATTATCATCCGTGGGAATCAAACTTGCAGTATTTGGCACCTTATGCCGGTGTCTTAACAACTATACCATATGTACGGTCATACATTTTGCAGCATACATTTTAATCAAACTCAATATATGAGAGAACTGTACATTCAGACACCACTCAATCATAATAGTACAATGCATTTGTAATTCAGCGTTCGCCTGCATTAACACAATTCTCTGTCCCACTTTAAATCCCTTTTTACTGAGCGATGACGTCATAGAAATCCGTCGTCAGATACCCCCGCCACTACTTCATTAGTTAATTGGCTAACAACTGTGACTGACATGTGCCTATTAAGATAATTGAATGCCGAGTTACAAGAGAATAAAATTGAATAAAAGTATAGTAATTGCGGAGTCCATTATTAAAGAGGGTATTTTTGAAAATATATTTATAAGATTCGAATAATTAGGGATAGACTATTTTCTATTATTTCTTTACTGCCTATTTACAGGCTCGCTACATGATCTAAGAGAAACCAAATTAATAATTAGGATTCTTGATCTGCGAGACTATATTCTTAGTGTTAGTTTTACTTCTCAAACTGTTTATCGTTTCTGTTTATTACATATCTGGATAAATGTCTCCAAGGGTTGAACGATATGAATGTGGGAGTCCAGATGGGCGACTCAGTGGTCACTGCTCTGCTTTATACAGATGATGCAGTCCTGCTGGCACAGTCAGCGACTGACCTGCAGACCCTAGTCGACACAATGACAGAAGATTGTAAGAAAAGGGTTCTACGCGTGAATGTGAGCAAAACCAAAATAATGGTCTTTGAAAGAGACGAAGCCAGAACAGATGTAAGAGTAACAATAGGTAATGATATACTAGAGCAAGTGGATGAATTTGTATATCTTGAATGTGGATTTAGCCGAGATGGAAGGTACACCACTAATATAGAGCGAAGAGTGAATGCGGGAAATAGAGTGAACGGAGCGTTGGGGCAACTTCTCGGCAGCCACCACCTCAGCCAGAAGGCACGTGTAGCAATACATAACGCAGTGCTTGTCCCAACATTACTGTATGGAAGCGAGAGTTGGGTATGCAGAAAAGAGTATGAAAGTAAAATTAATGCGGTCGAAATGCGATCTCTGTGGAAAATCTGTGGAGTTAGGCTGACCGACCGCATTCGTAACGACGACGTAAGAGAGCGAGTAGGTATGAAAGAGAGTATTGGTGTAAAGATGCGAAAGGGCATGCTCCGATGGTTCGGACATGTGGAAAGAATGCCGAACGAACGTCTGGTTAAGAAGATATACAATGAACAGTACAGTAATGTGATCTTTCCTGTACAGTAATGTGATCTTTCCTGAGTGATGACAAGTTAAAAATACAATTCATCACCATCTCTTACTCTTCAAGTTACTGAAATTTAGCATTCAATATGCTTGATGATTCATATACAATGGCTCACGCTGGTGTAAATAGTAGCACGATTGGAACGGATTGCCAATAGGTGTGGGTTCGCATCCTATGTGTGGCAAAACCTTTTTTTTCGCTCGTAGTCAAATTTTTATAAATAATCTTTTACTCTCTCATGAAAGTGATAAAATAAATGAAAATAAAAAAATAAACATTTTTAAAAAGTCCGGTTGGAATATCACCACAAAATTGTCATCATCACTATCTTCAAAAACTTTTAATATCTGCAATCTGCAATCCGCCTACTAAGCATGAGGATTATGGCATTATTCTCCCTTGGAGAGATTTATGTCCAACAATGGATATTTATATGCTCTGTGGTAGTGGTTACGAATACTACGAACCCATCTTTGTTCGTGGATGTTGTAAAAGATGACTAAGAGCCTTATAACGACCTGGATCAACTCTATCTGATGCTATTTGGTCAACAATTATATTCGCAAGAAGGGTTGACGTCTGGCAGGCGGCCGGTCATAAAACTATTGCCAATAACTTTTACAATATGTACTATGAAAGAAGATTATATAATGTATCGACCCCAAGTAATTGGGATAAGAGTAGGAGAATAATGAGTGAATATTGATACGCTAGTAGTATTGAATAATATCTGCTTAGTTACCCCATATGTAATCTACGGCAGAAATAGAAGATATGTACTTTATATTACTTGGCCATTCTTTTCATCTCTATGTAACGTTACTTATACTCATAAAAATTACTGGTAATAGGGCGCTGAGAATGTGATCAAAAGGAATTAATTCTAATTAAAGACCCCTCTAATGTTAATATTCACTCTTTAAACGTGTTACGACTAAATCTTTAAAAGTTTATAACACTGGATCGAATCTGTATTCAAATTATTATTCAATCTGCGTTACTTTTACGTATATAAATTCAGTGTTTCATCTATAAAAAAAAATATGATTATAATCTTCAAAACCAACGTAGGAACAATATTATCCAAAATAATAAAATAAATATCAACAGAAAACAAAGTATTTAAAATAAATTGTAAATGAAATTGAATGACAATTAATTAACTTGTATATTTGTTCGTTGTATTAGATATCAAAGCTTTAATAGACTCCCATGAATTAATCGTTTATAATCAATTCAAAAGGGGTCCCCAGTGGTTCCTTTATTTAATTAGAATTGTTCTTCAGATAGTGTTTAATATAACCCTCGATGTTGAAGCAAGGGCAAATCTGGTATTTATTAATCAGATGGAGATGAAATTAGAAAAGATTACGAGATTAGAAAAAGCAATTATAAAATTGTTTTTGGTTTTTATTAATATTTTTTCATCTTTAAATAATCCCTTTTAATTTTAAAAGATTTTACTAATACAATTTAACCATCCACATGCGTAATAATACAGTTCATCTGCCTTTGAGGTGAGTAGAAGATTACTTAGGGATATAATATGACATATAACATCTTCGCAATATAAGAGTTAGAGCGAGTTATAAACGGTCAATTTCTGTCCTATTGTGTAGGAGGCTAAAAACCCATATATGGGGTAGATATGATCTTAGATGATGAATAATATACTTATTTAAAACTTTAACTTTTAAAAGATAATTATTTTTACTATTAAATTTATTGATGAAGAAATAGAAATCTGTTATTGCTACTGCTTGTGTTGACATCTTCATTAAAAACATTCTTTATTCTAACTGTAATTATATTCGCGGATAAACTTTAAATCGATTTGATTTTTGATAGAAGCTATATGAAAATATTTAAATAATATTGTTTACTGAAAAACATTATGAAGCGAGTAGGTATGAAAGAGAGTATTGGTGTAAAGATGCGAAAGGGAATGCTCCGATGGTTCGAACATGTGGAAAGAATGCCAAACGAACGTCTGGTTAAGAAGATATACAATGCGAAAGTGGAAGGATGTAGGTACCGGGGGAGACCGAGACTAACCTACCTAGACCAGATCCGTCACGTACTGAAGGAAGGTGGAGTCAAGAGTCTCTGAAACCGGCGAGCGTGTATGAAGAGAATTATGAATGTTGAGAAAGTGAGAGAAGTATGCAAGGAGTTCTCTAGCACTCTGTTCTCTCTGCTTAACCTGCAAGGGATATGGCGTGATGATATGTATGTATGGTAGGGCTACATTGTTAATAATTTTCTGTCTATAGCCACTGACCGGCCCATCCGGGATAGTATTGCACTCGTGCAGAAAATTGACGTCTGAGCAGTGCCAATGCGCTGTTGTACTCTACTCGGTGAGCGAGAGAGACGGAAGCCCTACTGTCTTTGGTAGGTACCCCTTGTATTGCAAAGGTCCATAATTAGCAGCAAATCTTACCATCCTGTGTACTACTTGCTCGTTTGCCAATGTAGGTATGAAAAAAATTACTATACAAAACAGAATTTACAAGCTTTCATGTACTAGTATCATTAATTTGAGAATTATGCCATATTCACACCGTTCGAGTTATTAAAATAACATAAAACCTAATTATGAGTTGTGGCCGGAAATGAAATATAATTATTTTGGCCCACAAAAATATATCGATTTAAGCCCGCAATACGAAATGGAAGAAAATAAGAAGAGGAGCATTACATATTATTATAAACCCATAAACCTAACAAATTTTATGTTTCAATTAATGAAATTTTAACGAGAGTATTCGCATATAGTACGAAAGAAAAAATCTTGAGGTGGTTAAAAGTTTCAAATGTAAAAATATCTGTATCTCGACAATATCTCCACTGAAATGAAAATTTAAAACTATGCAGGTGACCTCATATGCAGAAAAAAAACCAAAAAAATAGTAGTTTATCGGCTTAAGAGCAAAACTACAAATAAACGCGCGGGTATATGTAAAGATTTTAAGTTGGTAGATTTGAATAACTATATGATTTAAGTTATTAGATAAATATTAATAATAAAAAGAAAGTTATTATATTATTAATATTTATCTATTATTTTATATGTCTCTATTATGTGGCGTGGAGGCGCCTAGGAATATTACCAAACATTACTTTGGTTATGGTTTATCGTAAAATATGTCTAAGAGTTTTGCAACAACCTGTTCAAACTCAATGGCGTCGGGTCATTAATTATATTTGCAAGGAAGGTTACCATCAGGAAGATGGCCATTCATAGAGCTAATGCTAAACCTTTAGCATTATGTACGATGCAATAACAGTACATATTTCATTGATTCCAAGCCATTAGGATGAGAGCACGATGATGATTAGATATATATTGTACTGGCAATGAATTTTGTATTAAAATGTGGGTCGAACTTTAATAACTGATAGTGTAGCGGGTAGATATAAATTTCTGTAATAACGATGACTTTTTGGACATAAGACAACTTAATTCTCCCATGACCACTGTAAAACGTTCGAAATGACGGGCAATTAAAAATCAAACACAAACGCGATAGTATAGTAGAAACAAAATTAAAACAAGATAAGAAGAAATCTTTAATAATTTTCATTTATTATATTTTATTATAATTATTTCGTGGCTTAATAAAAATACTTTATTGTGTCGTGACCTGACCTATGAATATTATACACCATTGTCGTTTATCTAGGTCAGTATACGGAATGCATACTAAATTAGAAATACAAAAATAAGCACGTATCATAGCGGATAGTTGTCAACGTACTAATAGAAAACTGCTAATGGTAAGTTCATTGTTGTGTAGAACTAAAAAAATAAGTGTTCTTTTACAAAGTAGAAAAAAAATTGGTTTAAAAAAATTGAATGGGCTCAAAATTAGAGTTAACTAATAGACAACCCTAATGATAAGCACAAATAAAAAAACGGCCCCCAGTCACGGCAGCTCCACTATCCTACGGGCTCATTGTGGTAGCGGGCCTGGTAGCGATGGAGTAGGGGGTGCTAAGAATCCCCGGCAGCGATCCGGCTACCAATCAAAACGACCCTTGGCCCTGGTAACACACAACATTCGGACACTCATGACCAACGAAAAGGTCATCGAGCTGGAAGAGGAATTGAGCAAAATCCGCTGGGACATCGTAGGATTATCAGAAGTGCGAAGAGAGGGCGAGGGCACGATAATCCTCCGGTCTGGCAACTTGCTCTTCTACCGGGAGGGAGATCACCCGTCCCAAGGCGGTATAGGGTTTATCGTTCGCAAGTTTCTCGTAGGCAACGTGGAGAGGATCGAGAGTGTGTCGACAAGGTTAGCGTACCTTATACTCAGAATTACCAAACGGTATTCGTTGAAGGTCATACAGGTATACGCACCGACCTCGGCATACTCCGACGACGAGGTGGAGGCCTTTTACGAGGATATCTCGAAAGCCATACACGCGTCCAAAACCCATTTCACGGTGGTTATGGGAGACTTTAACGCGAAACTAGGCAAAAGGAGTGATGATGAGTTGAGAGTGGTGAAACATGGATATGGACAGAGAAACCAGAGGGGCCAGAAACTGGCTGAATTTCTGGAGAAGGAAAGCCTCTTTATGATGAATTCTTTCTTCAGAAAGCAGCCACAAAGGAAATGGACCTGGATTAGCCCCGATGGTTCAACAAAAAACGAGATAGACTTCATCTTGTCGGACAAACGACATATATTTAATGGTGTCTCAGTGATCAGCAGGATTAAAACTGGGAGCGATCACCGAATAGTACGAGGCTCATTAAATATCCATACAAAAGTCGAACGGTCACGCTTGATGAAGTCTACCCTCCGACCTACATCTGTCCAATACCAGAACCTCGAAAGCTTTCAACTCGAACTACACAATCGCTTCCAATGTCTAGACGAGTGCGAATCGCCGAACGATATGAATAACAGGTTCGTGGAAACTGTCCACGCGGTTGGGTCGAAGTTTTTCAAGGCTCACCGCGCCAATAGACCTAAAAAACTTTCTGACCAGACTCTCAGGCTCATGGAGCGGAGAAAAGAAATGACAGTACAGTCTTCAGCCGATTGGTCCGAACACAGGCAGCTTAATAGGCAGATCTCCAGGTCTGTGCGTCGCACCCGGGCCGCCGTCAGCGGCCGGGGCGGCGCAGGCGCGAATACCTGCGCCTGATGCCGCCCTAACCGAGGCTTCGGGTGATCGGGCCGGGGAATTGTCCGGTCACCCGACGTGAGGCCACCGCGTGAGGACGACGCCTTAACGGCGAAAGCTGTCGGGGCGTCGACAGTAGAGGAGCCCGAGAGGGCATACCGCCGAGCGGGCCACCGAAGACAAAAATCGGGTACCGGTGGCCCGTTCGCACGGCGAAGAAGAGGTGCTTGCAGGGTGGGTCAATGGGGTTGCGCGCCGCCTCTTCCGTCACCCCGGACCGACTTGGCGGGGTGCGACGCCCATGGCCCACCGCAAAAAAAAAAAAAAAAAAAAAAAAGGTCTGTGCGTCGCGATATTCGCCAATTTAATACGCTCCGTGTTAAAGAAGCGATAGAGCGGAATCGTGGCTCAAAAGTGTTCGCACAAGATCTGTCTATTGGGCAAAGCCAATTGACTAAGCTGAAGACCGATGACGGCACTGTCATTTCATCCCAGGGTGAGATCTTGGGAGAGGTCGAAAGGTTCTATGGACAGTTATATAAATCATCCCGAAGTCCTGTTGTCGGCTTGGTCCAAGATCCCAGATCCAAGCTAACTCGGCACTATACCGAAGAAATCCCGGACATTAGCTTGTGCGAGATCAGAATGGCTCTCGAACAACTACGAAACGGTAAGGCACCGGGAGATGACGGAATTACGGCAGAGCTACTGAAGGCAGGCGGTAAGCCGGTCTTAAAAGCCCTTCAAAAGCTATTTAATTCCGTTATCCTCGGGGGCGACGTTCCAGAGTCGTAGACCAGGAGTGTGGTGGTGCTGTTCTTCAAGAAGGGCGACAAAGCTCTTCTAAAGAACTATAGACCCATCTCACTCTTGAGCCACGTCTACAAGTTGTTTTCGAGGGTCATTACCAATCGACTCACGTGCAAGCTTGATGACTTCCAGCCGCCCGAACAAGCTGGCTTCCGAAAAGGCTATAGCACCATAGACCATATTCTCACGCTTCGGCAGATTATCCAGAAGACCGAGGAGTACAATCGGCCTCTGTGTATAGCGTTTGTGGACTATGAGAAAGCCTTTGATTCAGTCGAAACTTGGGCGGTGCTGCAGTCCCTTCAGCAGTGCCAAATCGACCATCGTTATATAGAAGTGCTGAAGTGTTTGTATAGGAACGCCACAATGTCAGTCCGTATGCGGGATAAGAGTACGAAACCGATCCAGTTGCAGAAAGGCGTGAGACAGGGAGATGTCATCTCTTCGAAACTGTTCACCACTGCACTGGAAGATGTCTTCAAGCTCTTAGACTGGACCGGATTAGGTATTAACATTAACGGCGAATACATCACTCACATTCGATTTGCAGACGATATCGTCGTTATGGCAGAATCCATGGAGGACCTTGGCACCATGCTCAACGATCCCAGCAGGGTATACCAACTGGTGGGGTTACGAATGAACATGGACAAGACGAAAGTCATGTCAAATGCCCATGTCATTCCTGTACCGGTCCTAGTTGGCAATGCGATTCTCGAAATTGTCGATCATTATGTTTACCTTGGACAAACAGTCCAGTTAGGTAGATCCAATTTCGAGAAAGAGGTCAGCCGACAAATCCAACTCGGTTGGGCAGCGTTCGGGAAACTTAAGAGGATCTTCTCGTACAACATACCTCAGTGTCTGAAAACACAGGTCTACAATCAGTGTGTGTTACCAGTGATGACTTACGACACGGAAACGTGGTCCCTAAATGTAGGCCTCATAACCAAGCTCAAAGTCGCTCAGCGTGCTATGGAGCGAGCTATGCTCGGGATTTCTCTGCGTGATAGAATCCGTAATACGGAAATCCGCAGAAGAACGGGTGTAACCAACATAGCACGAAGAATTAGCACGCTGAAGTGGCAATGGGCTGGCCACATCGCTCGAAGAACCGACAACCGCTGGGGAAAAAAGGTTCTAGAGTGGCGACCACGTACCGGACGACGCAGTGTAGGACACCCCCCCACTAGGTGGACAGACGATCTAGTGAAAATTGCTGGGCGTCGATGGATGCAGACGGCACAGAACCGCACTCTGTGGCATACCATGAGGGAGGCCTATGGTCCAGCAGTGAACGGCGATGGGCTGAAATGATGAATAGACAGCCCAAGATTCATTATTTAAATGTTCCCTTCTCTTCTAGTGGTATTATCTTATTGCGTCCGGTATTCAGCTCTTATGACCTCTTATGACCACCCATCATCGTCAACATCGTCATCCTACTCTTATCTCAATTACTTGAAATCTACGCAACATATATTCCTTCCATTCTATCGCAAAAATTATTGGCAATAGTTTTATGACGGCCCATTTGCCTGACGTCAATTATCGTTAGGAATATTGAAACTGTTGATCAGGCGGCATCAGATGGTGATTTTTTCGTCGTTCGACGATCGCGGCTCTGTTGCGCCTGAGGGCCGTGGCGACTGAGGCCGTCACCGGCGGGGGAGTGCTGTTGGTGGTGTCCCTGTCGCCAACGCATTCAATAGTCTGCCATTTAGCTGCGTCAGGGAGGCACTCCGATATCACGGAGTGCCAGTTTACCTGAGGCGGCTAGTGGCGGACTATTTGGAGGGGCGCAGCGTCCTCTACACCAACCGAGTAGGGGACGTTGTGCGAACGCCCATGACGTGCGGTGTTCCGCAGGGGTCGGTCCTCGGACCCACCCTGTGGAACATCGGCTACGACTGGGCGTTGAGGGGGAGCCTCCCGCCCGGGCTGGGCGTGATATGTTACGCCGACGACACGCTCGTCACAGCCCGTGGTGGGACGCTGGAGGAGGCGGCAAGCCTGGCGACTCTCGGCACCGAGGAGATCGTCAGGCGGATCGGGGCGCTGGGGTTGAGGGTGGCCCTGGACAAGACGGAGGCTCTCTTGTTCCATGAGCCCCGCATGAGCCCTCCCATCGGCGTCTCGATCACCGTCAATTCGGTTGATATCAGCATCCGGGCCCATATGAGGTATTTGGGCCTGGTGCTCGACGGGCGATGGTGGTTCCGGGAGCATTTCCGCAGACTCGCTCCACGGCTCGTCGGCGCGGCGTCCGCCCTATCATGGCTTATGCCGAATGTGGGCGGACCGAGCGCTACCTGCCGACAGCTGTACGCAGGGGTCATCCGGTCGATGGCCCTGTACGGCGCACCGGTGTGGGCGGGATCCCTGACCGTCCGACTCAGGGCTCTTCTGTGGCGACCACAGAGGGCCATGGCGGTCAGGGCCATACGCGGGTACCGCACGGTGTCGACGGAGGCAGCGTGTCTATTGGCCGGGACCCCTCCATGGGACCTGGAAGCGGAAATGCTCGCCGGTTTGTATCGGCGGATGTTGGGGGCGAGCGGAGGGCGGTGTGGTCTCGTTGAGGGAGCACACCGCCTGGCGTGTCGACGCCCGCCGCGACATCATTGCCCGTTGGGCAGTCCGGCTGGAGAGGCCTCGGTTCGGTGTGCGGACCGTGGAGGCCTTCCGGCCGGTGCTGATGCAGTGGCTAAATCGGCGGCACGGGGTGCTCTCCTTCCGACTGGTGCAGGTTTTGACGGGGCATGGATGCTTCGCCAAATACCTGCACACGGTCGTAAGGAGGGAGAGTACACCGTCCTGCCACCACTGCGATTGCGACGAGCGTCTCCTCGACGACGCGAGTCGCCGCCGGCGACTGGGGCGGCGCAGGCGCGATTACCTGCGCCTGATGCCGCCCTAGCCGAGGCCGCGGGTGACTGGATCGGGGATTTAGTCCGTCACTCGCCGAGAGGCCGACCGCGTGAGGAAAGACCGACATCCTACCCGAGGGGGGACGTCGGTCGAGGAGAAGGTACTCCTCAGGGGTATTCCGTCGGGCCAACCACTGACGTCAAGTCACTCTGCTCCGGTGGTTGGCCCAACGACGAAGGCGACGTCACGGGTGGGTTACGGGTGTGCATGCTTACGCCCCTCTGTCACCCTGGACGGAGTGGTGCGAGGAGTGTGCCGACCGTAACCCGCCCCCAAAAAAAAAAAAAAAAAGATGGTGATTTTTTCGTGGCAGGCTATGGTATTTTTAGACTCTGTCCAATCTCTCTGGGGTGATAGACGAGAGAGTCGCAACTAAGGCGACTCCATAAACTGCCCTGCACCTTTCTACGCTATGCGAGAGGGCCACTGGTATAGTGTTGGCCTAGGTCGATGTATAGCCCTTAGTCGTCTTTTACGATATCCATTATTATTTTAAGGGTTAGTAATATTCGTAGCCGCTATTATACAGCACTTTTTACGACCATCCATGAGAAAGTAAATGACTGTGACACATTGTATTCACCACATGGAACCTGAACGAAGAGGGTTGACATCATCATCTCAGCTCATTTATGTCCCACTGTTGGGTTGGAGTCTCCTCAGTAATGGGAGGGCAATTGACCTACTATACCACGCTGGTCAGATGTATTGGTATAGGATTTTGTTTCGAGTTTACCTTCTCTTGCGTTGATGTTATATGCGTTTCATATCCCTTAGTTGCCTCTTTTGATCTCCCACGGGTTAGATAGGGGGTGTTGAATTGTATTCTTACTCCGTCACCACACGAATAGACATATAGAGATGATTGTATACCCATCTATTAAAAAATGAAAAAAAAATGGGTTATTAACAAAGTATAACGTGTTATAAACTTGAGTACTGTCACCACTCGTATGAAGTCCTCTTACGTGCGATTAACACAAGAGCTTCTCGTTGACGCTTACAAAGCCGTTTGTTGTGTTCTTCATTCCACATTCAGCTGTTGAGAAATACTTAGCGACAACACGTAGCGGCTAGATTTAAAAATATAGGAGTGCCTAAATTTTCTATAGCAGGGTTTTGATAATAATTATTAATTATATACTTGGCTTTGGAGGTGTTGAAATTCTGAACCAAAATATTGTTTTGTGACGAAAAATCCACGGTGAAAAAAAGCTTAAGCGACATGTTATATTACGTATTTATTTTTCACAAATTTTGATTAATAATTAAAATATTGCCTTTACTTGTGTGGTAGTAATTACAAATACTACCAACCCTTACTTTGCTCGTGGTAGTCGCAAAAGATGACTTAGAGCTTTATTTACCTGGGCCAATTCCACCTGATGCCGTTTGGTCAACAATTACATTCCCAAGAAGGGTTGATGTCAGGCAGGCGGTCGGTCATATAACTATTGCCAATAACTTTTGCAATATGTACGATGGAGGAGGAGTGCATGCTGCGTAGACCCCAAGTAATTGGGATTAGAGCATGAAAATGATGAATTAAAGTGTTGCCCAGTAATACAAAAGTTTCACTATTATTATGAACTTCAGTTTTTTTTTATTGCTTATGGTGGCAAAGGAGCAATCAGCAGACCTGATGATAGGTGTCACTGCTGCTCCTGTACCTTTGCTATATCAAAGATATAGCTATAAGTACAGCTAGGGCACTGCCTACCAATTCCCAAACCCACCCAGTTGGGCTTCTGGCTTCCTCACTTACCGAACAAAGCGCAAAAGCACATTGCCATTACTCAGACGTCATTTCGTCACATTTCGTCTTCTGTGAAAGTGGGGTATACTACCCCGGACGGACCGGCCCGCGACTGTAGACAGAGAACTCTCCACAGCATGGTGCTACCACTTTTATAAGGTTTGTCAGGATTTTATATATATTTTAGATCCTCAACGTTGGCATATAATTGAGAAATATAATTTAAATAAAATTCCAATGCGTCATCTAATTATGTATACAACTAACTCAGTATCAGTGTAGGCAAAACGAAAACAAAACAAAAGTTCAGTCTGTAATAAATTTAAAATGTATGTATATATTTGTATAACAAAAGTAGCCATCAAAAACAACGTCAAAGGGACGATTGGATATTGAAGTTCCTCACAGAAAACATTTCCAAAACAATACACTCGAACGAATTTCCTGAAGCCGACCAATCGAAGATGAAATATGAAGGTAATACAGAAAAAAAAAGAAGAACAATCCAACGATTGTATCAGTGTATAGATTTTACCAATTCAGATATATTTTCGCAAAAAAAAAAATATTGCACAGAAAAAAAGTGTATTGAACAACTCGATGAGGAGTAATTTTTATATTTGTAACTTTTTCAATTTGACGCGAGTTTTAGATACTTGTTTATGAAGTTATGAGGGGTATTTTTCCATTGCTATTTAAGTAAAGTTTTAATATTTTGCACTGAAAATCCGGCAGGAAACTTGAATGATTTAAATGTATACATGAAGGGAAACTATAGACTATTACAATTATTATACACTTAAGTACAAATTATCCTTGACGAAGTAAGATTACAAATCACCACCCACCTTACCCGTGGGTAATCGTAAAAGATGACTAAGGGATATAAAACGCATATAACATCTATGCAAGAGAAGAAAATCTCAAAACAAAACTCTATACCAACACTTTCTAACCAGCGTGGTATAGTAGGTCAATTTCCCTCCAATTATGTAGGAGGCTCGAGCTCAACAGTGGGACATATATGAGCTGAGATGATGAATTACTCAATGCACTAATTAATCTTAAACTATTAACTTTACAGGACTAAATTTAATACCCCACACTTTGGAACACAAATGTGTATTGCTTGGGAATTCAGCAATGTTTTTAAACTAGCTCTTTTATAAAAGCTGTAGCGTAAAAGCGAGCATTTTAATATGTTACTTGTGTCTAATTTTTTTTATTGCATATGGTGGCAAACGAGCATACAACACACCTGATGGTAAGTGTCAATGCCGCCCATGGGCCTTTGTT
Source organism: Lymantria monacha (assembly GCA_905163515.2). Classification (NCBI taxonomy): domain Eukaryota; kingdom Metazoa; phylum Arthropoda; class Insecta; order Lepidoptera; family Erebidae; genus Lymantria; species Lymantria monacha. The sequence goes on along the minus strand of LR991090.1, from coordinate 27,968,421 downwards.
ATAGCTAGGCCACTGCCTACCAAAACAAACTCCAAACCCACCCTAGTTGGGCTTCCGGCTCTCTCGCTCACCGAACGAAAACCAATAGCAAACAGCCATTACTCAGACGTCGATCTTCTGCGAGAATGTGATACTACCCCGGACGGATCTGCTCGCGGCTGTACACAGAGAACTGTCCACAGCGTGGTACTTTCACTATAGATTTATTTTATTTTTATTAAATTTTACTAACTATAATAAAAACTAATATTTAATTGAGTTTATTTAAAACTACATATACACCTTTTTTTTTTTTTTTTTTTTTTTGGTGGACTATGGATTAGTCTCGCCCCGCCAAATCGGTCCGGGGTGACGGAAAAGGCGGCGCGTGACCCCATAGACCCACCGTAAAAACTCCTCTCTCTTCGCCGTGCGAGCGGGTCACCGGGACCCGATTTTTAACTTCGGTGGCCCGCCCGGCGGTTCACCCTCGCGGGTTCTTCTCGTCGACGCCCCGACAGATTTCGCCGTCGGGGCGTCGCCCTCACGTGGTGGCCTCACGTCGGGTGACCGGACAATTCCCCGGTCCGATCACCCGAAGCCTCGGTTAGGGCGGCATCAGGCGCAGGTATTCGCGCCTGCGCCTCCCCGGCCGCTGGCGGCGGCCCGGGGCGCGGGAATCCTCCCTTGCCCGTTCCGCCGCTTCCTTCTGCGAGATGACAGCCTCGCAGAAGGCGGCGACCGCGTCCCAGTTCCTGATGCTGTCGACCATCGCCCTCGCGACGGCTGGCAGCGTCAGGTCGGCACCGATGACAGCGACGAGGTCACGGCGCTGCCGCTCCCATCCCGGACACACCTCCAGCGTGTGTTGCGCCGTGTCCTTATCACTCCTGCAGTGGTGGCAGGCCGGAGTCCACTCCCTATACACGACCCTGTGCAGGTACAACCCGAAACACCCGTGCCCCGTCAATACCTGCACCAGCCGAAAGGTGAGGACTCCGTGTCGCCGCTCCATCCACTCTATCAATACGGGCCGGAGGGCCTCAACGGTCTCCACACCGTGCCTAGGCCTCTCCAGCCGCGTAGCCCAACGGGCGATGACGTCTCGTAAAAAAAAACTACATATACACCTCGCAATAATTTGATATTGCTACTTTTAAAAATACAAAGTTTTGAATAAATGCATGGTTGTTACCAATTACGCCTAAACGGTTAAACTATTCTAGATAAATGTTGCCACAAAAATATATTGTAGACTGTCTTCCAGTCATCAGAAATATTATAAACTGAATACAGTTTATAATAAATTTTAAAAGGTCATATAAATTGCCCATGAATCCTGACTTTTATTATCAACTTACATTATTGAAATAATTGTTTCTCAAATATTCTAGTTGGACAATTGTATTGAACAACGCTCATAGCTTTCCAAGTCTATATACTATACTATATACGAGTACATTAATCACATCATTAACTTATAAATATTATCGAGAAAATGAGAAAGTATTTTCAATAGTATTTTAAATAAAGTTATTACATTACTTACAATTGTTATTATTTCATTATACATTCGTCAACCTTATCGTCATCGTTTAGTTTTTCATCATCCACTTATGGAGTTATTCTCTTTTTTGAGAAGCTCACGGGCTTCTCTCACAATTATTTCACACCAATAATTCTTTAATCCCAACACATGTGATGGGATTAAAGAATTGATTCTACAGATGGCGTAGTGGTTAAAACTTTGCCACCGAAGACAAACATCGGGTACCGGTGGCCCGCTCGCACGGCGAAGAGAGGGGAGTTGCATAGTGGGTCTATGGGGTCACGCGCCGCCTCTTCCGTCACCCCGGACCGATTTGGCGGGGCGAGACCACGTCCATAGTCCTCTCCAACAAAAAAAAAGTGGATAAAACTTTTCATGCCAGTGCCATAGGTTCGATTTCTACCAACTGTTCGATCCAGAAACTGTTGTTCTGAGTTTGGGTGTAATTTGTCTGCCTTAATTATGTTTGTAAAGTCATCCGCAATACAAGGGCTGTTTCTTTAGTGCAGGTTTATGTCTAAAAAAATATATTGGCAGCAAAATATTTTACGAGAGAGCTGTAATCTACTATTTTAATAAACCCTAAGCAGATTTTTTATGACTACTACGAGTAAACAAAGTGAGGGGTCAATTGTATTCTTATTCCAACAAGGGAACGTTAACCATTAGTTGTAGTACTAAATCCAGAATTGTCATGATTGCACGTCAGCCAGCAGTAAGACTACAATAATATAATACAATAAGTTATTATAGCATATTATTTATAAGTTTTTTTTTTTTTGTGGGGCGGGCTACGGTCGTCGCCCTTCTCGCACCACTCTGTCCGGGGCGACAGAGGGGCGTAAACACACACACCCATAACCCACCCGTGAACCTCACCTTCGTCGTTGGACCGGCCACCGGAGCAGCGTGAACTTGTCGTCAGTGGCCGGCCCGACGGAATACCCACAGAGGGGTACCCTATTCTTGAGCGACATCCCCTCCCTCGGCTAGGGCGGCATAAGGCGCAGATAATCGGGCCTACGCCGCCCCAGTCGCCGACGACGGCTCGCGTCGTCGAGAAGACGCTCCTCGCGTACGCGCTCCGCCACCTCCTTCTGCGAGACTACTGCCTCGCAGGAGGCTTCGACCGCGTCCCAGTTTGTGACGCTGTCGAGCATCGCCCTGGCGATGGTCGGCAGCGTCAGGTCAGCACCGATGATTGCGACGAGTTCACGGTGCTGCTCTGCCCAAGCGGCACAAGCCTCGAGCGTATGCTGCGCCGTATCCTTTCGCAGTCGCAGTGGTGGCATGACGGTGTACTCTCCCTCCTAACGACCGTGTGCAGGTATTTGGTGAAGCATCCGTGCCCTGTCAAAACCTGCACCAGTCGGAAGGAGAGCACCCCGTGCCGCCGTTCCAACCACCGCATCAGCACCGGCCGGAAGGCCTCCATGGTCCGCACACCGAACCGAGGCCTCTCCAGCCGGACTGCCCAACGGGCAATCACGTCTCGGCGGGCGTCGACGCGCCAGGCGGTGAGCTCTCTCAATGAGATCACACCGCCCTCCGCTCGCACGCCGACACCCGCCGATATAAATCGGCGAGCATTTCCGGCTCCAGGTCCCACGGGGAAGTCCCGGCCAACAGGCAAGCTGCCTCGGTCACCACCGTGCGGTACCCGCGTATGGCCCTGACCGCCATGGCCCTCTGTGGTCGCCACAGAAGAGCGCTGAGTCAGACGGTCAGGGACCCCGCCCACACCGGTGTGCCGTACAGGGCCATCGACCGGACGACCTCCGCGTACAGCTGTCGGCACGTAGCGCTCGGTCCGCCCACATTCGGCATAAGCCACGAAAGGGCGGACGCCGCGCTGACGAGCCGTGGAGCGAGCCTGCGGAAATGCTCCCGAAACCACCAACGCCCGTATTATTTATAAGTATAAGAAAAAAAAAACAACTGATTTGAATTATCCACACCTTTTCCTAGTAAATATCAATCTCTAGACAGCGTAGAGTGGTAAGCTAATATAATAAACCCTTAGCAAAATACAATATATATATATATATACATATATATATGCCAAAAAATAAAACGATTATCACCTCCTTAATCTCCATTTCAGAATATTATAAAAAATATAAAGACTTTATTGTATATCTTAGAACTTGACATATGAAAAAAAATAATACTAGTCATCTGCGGGCTATCACAACCGGCCCCTTGTTAAAGAAATAAGAAAAACATTTCTAAATCAAAACAAATTAGGGTAAAAACCATAAAAATTACCAACGTGTCACGCGATGCGGTCACGTGGGTTCTCAATGGGCCCAATTAGACCGGCTGTATGAAAGGCCAGGCCCAGGCCTATTTGTTCCGTTCCGGTGAGCAATTAACGAGCCACGTGGCGATACATTATGCACTGAGAAAGATGGCATCCGACGCTTTGAACAACACTGAATTTGGGTCAACCACGAAGTCGGCAGAAATAGAACCTTTGAAATGTTTACGTTGTGGGACGGGTAATTTTCATGTTGGTTTTTCAATAGAAAAAATATACGGGTCATGTTTACTGTAAATAAATAAGTAGATATTATATGTTGGCTGCTAAAGATATAGAATGTGTTTTAAGTTTGTATTTCATCTCTCTAGTATTTTCTGTACATACAATTATATACATTTGTTTGGAATAAAACGTTTCTTATATTATTTTAAGTAAATCTTTATAATATTTCAAGTAAATTAGTTTAATTTTTGGGCAAAAGATTATTAATTTTGGACTCATTATCATCATCTTAGCCTATATAGGGTGATGACCTACTGATGGATTTCATTTGAGACTCCTCCACAGTAGTAGAGAAATCAGCAGACCACGCAGTGAAACGGATTGGTATAAGGTTTATCAAGTTTTCCTTCTCTTATTTAAATTTGGACAATTTTTTTTTATAATTACATACTAGTTATGCCCACGGCACCATTCGCATTGATGTTGATTGTTGTTATTTCTCAATCAAATATTTTTTTTTTCATAATAAAAAGTAGCCTTTGTGCAATAACACGTAAGCAACTATTGTTTGCTGATTGTGTTACTTATATATATATATATATATATATATATATATATATATATATATATATATATATATATATATATATATATATATATATATATATATATATATATATATATTTATATATATATATATACATACATATATATATATATATATATATATATATTTATATATATATATATATACATACATACATATATATACATACATATACAGGGCGGGGCAAAAATAGAAACCCCTGATTATCTCGGAGGGGGATGGTTGATACGTCAAACGAAATTTTTAATAACGCATGTCATGATAAACTTGGATTTGACCTTAAACTTCGTTTTCAAGGTTATTTTTAGGTCATCTTTGTTTTTTAAATCGGAACCCCTATTTCTGATATCGGAAATGGAAAGAACGAAAAAAATTACGTACAAATATGTATCAAGGTGACCTCTGAAAGTCAAATAGAGGTCAAAATAAGTAAGGTCAATCTTATCCAGAGGAATAGCAATGAAAATGAATAAGAGAAGAACCATTGTTGTTATCTCGAAAGATTAAGTGCAGATTTTTTAAGTGCAGATTAACATGTTTCATTTTTCATTGTCATTTTCTTCTCGTATTTATTTTCATTGCTATTCCTCTAGATCATATTGACCTTACTTATTTCGACCTCTATTTGACTTTCAGGGGTTACCTTGATACATATTTGTACGTATTTTTTTTCGCTCTTTCCATTTATGATAACAAAAATAGGGGTTCCAATTTAAAAAAACAAAGTTGACCTTAAAATAACCTTGAAAACTAAATTTAAGGTCAAATCCAAGGTTATCATGATATGCGTTATTGAAAATTTCGTTTGACGTGTTTTTTTATATTTCGATCAAACCACCCCCCCTGAGATAATCAGGGATTTCCATACTTTTGCCCCGCCAGCTATATATAATAAGCAAGCATATAGATTTGGTTACAGACAGATAGTCACATAGTTAGGTAAAACTAATTAAAACCTTCTAAAACACTAAATATTTATTAATACTATAGCTATTAAATTAAGTAAATAAGTTCATTGTTTTCATTTTATTACACGACTTTAGTTTCCATTTTAAATTTCAATATGCATTTATTTTTACATTTGCATTTAAGTGATCGTAGTTTATACTAATAATAATTAATTAGTAAAGTACTACCAATATAATAAATTAACTCAGCTGGTATTTAGGTATAGCTGGATAAGACCCCAGATTAAATAGGCAATAGATAGATAGATATATATATATATATATACATATATATATATATATATATATATATATATATATATATATATATATATATATATATATATATATATATATATATATATATATATATATATATATATATATATATATATATATATATATATATACATATATATATATATATATATATATATATATATATATATATATATACATATATACATATATATATATATATATATATATATATGTACCTTATTGTGCTCTTTACTTCCACCACCGCAGCACTTTTTTTATTACCAATCGCTTATAAAGAAGGCAATTGAGTAAAGGAGCGGCTAACTTACTTCAATGTATACATACGAAAAGAAAGTTATTAAGAATGCACCCCAGACACCACTACGCTGTGATGGAATTAGGGAAGATTTGTAAGGTAAATGCGCTCCTGAATTTTACAAAAGATAGTGCAATCAGTGAAGTGCATTAGTGGCTCCATCTAAAACTTCTGAACTTTACTCAGACCGTATTTTAAATTGGAGTTTTCAAGTAATATTTTGATTCTAATTGATATTTAAATGATATATTATTGAGATATATTTAAGAGTGGTAGGATCACGCTGTGGACATTTTTTTTATCTACAGCCGCGGGCCGGTCCGTCCGGGGTAGTACCACACTCTCGCAGCAGATCAATGTCTGAGTAATAGCAATGTGCTATTGCACTTCGTTTGGTGAGCGAGAGAGCCGGAAGTCCAACTGAGGTGGGTTTGGGGTTTGTATTAGTAGGCAGCGGCCTAGCTATACCCTTAGTATTGCAAAGTTCCATAGGCGGCAATGACATTTACCATCAGGTGTGATGTCTGTTCGTTTGCCACCATAAGCAATAAAAAAAGTTTTGTTTTTTACTTAACTGACTTAAAACTAACAACATTTTTTTTTATCCTGCTAATGTCATAAGACGTAATGTATCTATTGCAAAATTTAAAAAAGAAATTGCTGCGTGATCTAATCTATAGCCCATGAATAGAGAAGGGAATCAATGTGTACTTTTGTAAAATAAAATATGTAACAAATTTTAATACAAAATATATAAGACCATTTTATATTTTACTCAGCCATTGTGGAAACAATTAAATTTATCAAAATTTCTAGTTCATATTATATTATAAAATATTAAAGTATTATCTAATTATAGAATGGTAAATAGTCTTTAAATTTGAAAAAATATTTACAGCAAATCATTCACTGAGTGAATTCAGTCTTATTTTCAGTGTTGATACATGCTTTAGGACTTTTTTTTGTACTGGCTGAATTTGTTTATTTTATACAATTCCTTCCAGTATTTTATATATAGAATTGATGATTTAGCATACTCTCTGTATAAATATTCCCATTACCCATAACTCAACAAAGGCTGCCTGAATGAAAATCGATACAATAGTTTTTATTGTATTTAGTTTTAATTCTTCAATAACAGAAAATGAAAATTAATAAAAAAAGATTAGTGAGTATTAAGATAAATAAAATAGTTAAAAAATAAAATAGTAAATAAAATTAGAAAAAAAAGTATAATGCCAATTGGGTGGGTTTGTGGTTTCTATTGGAAGGCAGCGGCCTAGCTATACCCTTGTTATCGCAAAGGTCCGTGGTTGGCAGTGACAATTAACATCAGGTGTGTTGCTGGCTCGTTGGCCACCATAAGCAATAAAATAAAGTGTTAACAAAAGTTAAAATCAATAAAATAATTAATCACAAAAAACGTGATTTTATTCAACACCTTTTTATAACTTCAAGTAGAAATATAATAACATTTTATGATAATTCCAAGGTATCCGATATCACTGTCGGGGCTCAATGGACGAATAAAATTAAAGACGCGTCAATTTTTACTGGTTTCGCATCCATTTTTTATTCGACCTAAAAATTGTAATGAAGAGGTGGTGAGATCCATTTTAAAAGATCAAAGATTCTTTGTCCGTAATTAATAATTGAATTTTTAGGTTGAGTTTAAAATAAATTACAAGGTTTCGTTGGCTTTTTACTCTGTTATTTATGAAGTGAATGTAACTGTTGAAGAGGAAAACCTTGTAGGATATTTGAAGACTAAGTAATTTAAAAAGTGTATTATTCAGTAAAGTATAGACATATTACTTTTTTGAGCCGCTTATGGCTTATTCACTTTTAGGCCAGAGATTAATACGCCACTCCCAAGCGGACGGGACGGCAGTAGTCAACCCACCATGATTCCTTTCTACGCATACTGTGCCAGTCACTAATACAGCCACTTTGCATTGGTTAACCATGGGTTGATATACAGAAGTGGAACACTGACGATAAACATCCACAATTTAGAATAATGATGAGACAAAAAGAAAAATCAAATACAGCATGAAAAGGTTTAATTGACACATACTTTTCTACACGAAGTAAGTTTATAAGTTAGATACGTAACACAATGCGTACTGTAAATCTCAGAACTTGACTGATTAAATCAAGGCAGTAACTCATCTAGCGGGTGACAACTTTCTTGATATTCTTAATACTCAGGGTTGTCACTTAAGTGTCTATATAATAAATATATAGCTAAAAAAATTAAAATATGTTCATATTAATTAACGCGGACTCCCTCATTGGTCATACAAATAAGCAATTATAATTGAATTTATGATACCGAAATCTACATTATTTATCATTAGTTTTTTTTTTTATTGCATGACATATTTTGTGGTATTGAATACCGGATAACCTATTACCAACCATCTATATATATATATATACCAAAATATCGCTATTGTATATTGCCAATCGTAAAAAAGAATCTTATTAATTTTTGTGCAAACTGCAATAACATAATAAGACGAAATCCAGGTAATTTTTAATAGCTCATATTTTCTTTACATACTTGGTCAGTGGTAGAAGCTGTTATTTTCTGAATACTTACCATTTTAGTAATTAAAGCACAAGATTAAAAAAGAAGTTTCAGTTATTATCACCATTGTGATCATTACCATCATCTTTTTCATTTGTCTACTGCTGATCTTGATTCTCCTCTACAAGTATTCCCACTTATTTTAGATTGCCTACGCTGGTTAGATGGGATAGTATGGGGAATTGTTCGAGATTTCCTTCTATTTCATAAATATTGTCTGTATATCATAAACGTTACTCGTCTTTTATGGCACCCAGTGGCAAGAGAGAGCGTGGAGAAGTGCATTTTTACTCGGCTATCATATGAAAAAGTAAGTAGTAAAATTCCGAGACTGATGGTAGCCCTATCCTTAACAAATAATTACATTTGCCTACGTATTTAAGCACGCTTCACGAAAACGTGCAAACGTCTCTTCTAATTTCAACCCACTCCTAAGGGAGGGCTATTTAAATAACCTAAAATTGGATGCCGAATCAACTGGGAATCTCTGAATAAATTTATTGGTTGAATATTAATTTGTTGATTTTTGTATCGTAACGTCATTTATTAATTTCAGAATTAGAATATCGAAGAAGAGGAAAATGCATTCTTAAGATATTTTATTCAACCACCGAAGACAAAGATCGTGTTCTGATGGCTCACTCGCACGGCGAAGAGAGGCGCAATGCACGTTGGCTCTATAGTGTCGCGCGCCGTCTCTTCCGTCGTCCCGGATCGATTTGGCGGGGCGTGACCACACTATAGCCACACGTAAAAAAATAAAAGACATTTTATTCCAATGTATACGGCTCCATACGATTTTGAATATTAGATATTTCATTGATATAAATTTATTAAAAATAAAACGTGAGAAGTGAAAACTATATCATGAAGGCGGTACACGTCGTTTAAAATAGAATCTTAAGAATATAATTCAAATGACAATCAGCTAGAAAATTACCCGAGTAATTTATAGACGACGATAGCCGACTTTATCCGAACTAACGTTACGCAGTCCCACTTAATTCCCACAAATAAAAGTGCACAGTGCACCTAATCAATTTTTCACTTCAAAAATAAGAGATAGTCTAAATCACATTATCTCAAGAATGCAAATTTTATTCCATAATTCTAATAGAAAATAAATATTGTAACAGCAATATAAATTTTTGATATAACTGACCATAATTGTTTGGCAAACAAAGTAAGGGGTTTTTAGAATTTCCAACATTTTTATTTAGCTCCCGGGGTCTAAAAGCGTGGGTACAATGATAAATCGAACCTTTTTATATACGGACACGCCCTGGCAGTTTCAAAATAAAACTTCATTCTACAAAAAATATAATAAAAATAGGTTCATTACTTAAAAAAGGTAACATTTTTTAAATTTAAAAAATTCAGCTTTATTGTATGGGTTGTGTTAATGTTAATCTATAAACGACTGATAAGAGCTGACTCCTTGTGGTAGGTATACAAATGTTGAGATAAACATTTGTTGAGACCAAAACAAATAAAATTAAAAATGAGCGTGTTAGAAAAAGTAAGATTTTTAATAAAGACAGAAAACTTAAAATAATAGAGAAACGTCATGATATGGACTTACAAAGTAGTGAGAAAACTGTAATGTTTTTAAGAAAATCTTAATTCTAGCTTCAGGGTAAGAAAAATCAAAGAAAAGATGGACGAATCGGATGGATCAAAGAAAAGATGGATGATGGATTTAAGAGTGGTAGGACCACTTTATGTCTAGCTGCGAGCCGTTCCGTCCGAGATAGTACATCATACTCGCAGAAAATTGGACACCTTAGCAGTGACAATCTGCTGCAGTGCTTTGTTCGGTGAGGGAGAGATCCGGCAAACCAACTTACTGGATGAGTTTGATTTTCAAAAGTAGGCAGCGGCGTTGTTGTACCTCTGGTATTGCAAAGGGCTATGGATGGCAGTAATAATTGCCATCAGATGTGTTGTTTGATCATTTGCCTCCAAGAGTAACAAAAAAAAATGGAAGTATAAACGAGTGCACATAGAACTAACGTCTAATACAAGTGTGTAGAACATTTATTAAATGAACTATAAATTGTTGAGAGTAAAAGAATGATAATAATAATGTTCACTTTTGATTCTTTAATTAAATATTAGTCACAAATATATTTCACAATAAATTCTATGCAATATAAAAAGAAAACCGGCACATAGTTTTACTATGATTAAAACATTAGGAGGCTAAAATCATTTCACTTGTAAACTAATTAATCTACTAACTATTTTATAGTTATAATAATTTTTCTTCTCTTCTTATCTGTAAATTAATTAATATGCTAATTATTTTATAGTTGTATGTTGCTAAATATTTTTCTTCTTTGTAAACTAATTAATATACTAATTATTTTATAGTTATAATAATTTCTTAATTTTAATAAAGTTAATTTAGGGCGGCATTTTGTAAAATTGAAATACTACATTTTAGAAAATTAAATTTGTTTTTTCGTCTTTACGTACCTTAAATAAGACGCTATTCAGCAGAAACCTACGTCATAAAGAAAATAAGCTATCATATCATACTGGTCCTATTGGTTAACATTTTTTTAATAACCATATTTATTTTGTGGTAAAAGAGAGAGCAACCCGTGAACCAGCCTCTAAGTATGAAATATTGTGCATATGCTCAGCGATATTGCTTTGTCTGTACGTATCATTGGTGGAATACTAGGCGGTAACTTTTGTTGTGAAGAAATAAGGCCAGTCGATTCTAAAAACTAAAATATTTTTTTGCGTTCTATATAAAATATATAGTGGTAGAATCACGCTGTTAACAATTCTCTGTCTACAGCCGCGAGCCGGTCCGTCCGGGGTAGTACCACACTCTCGCAGAAGGTCAACGTCTGAGTAATGGCAATAGGCTATTGCGCTTTGTTCGGTGAGCGAGAGCCGGAAGCCCAACTAAGTGGGTTTGGGGTTTGTATTGGTAGACAGCAGCCTAACTATACCCTTGGTATTGCAAAGATCCATAGTCGGCAGTAAACACTTACCATCAGTTGTGCTGCTTGTTCATTTACCACTATAAGCAATAAAAAAAATCTTAAAGCAGTGATTTTCAAACTGGATTGGACCCCGACTAGTTTTATTTAAATATTCACGTAAACATCAGAAATTTTACCTTTTTTTTACAGATTATGGTGGTCTGAACTAAATCTATCTAGGAAGAGCAGCGTGCGGTCCCACAACATACCATATTTCCTACTTATCGTCTTTGAGCTAACCATATGTACCAATTTCTTGATCTCGAACTTTCTTTAAACTTGACAACAAACAACAACACAAAAATGTTGTCAAGGCATTGCCCTCAAGTGGTCGACATAAATCTTAGCCTACAAGAAATACAATGGTAGGAATAACAGAGTGTGTAGACTCATTAACAAAAGGAGTATAGCCTCTCATGCCCGTCTTCCTCCCAAAATTTTAAGTAACACTTAAGCCAATATAAATATCATCATCACGGCATCATATATGTGCCACTGTTAGGCTCGGGCCTCCTCCGTAATGGGAGAGAAATTAACCTACTATACCACGCTGGTCAGACGTGTTGGTATAGGGTTTTGTTTCGAGTTTTCCTTCTCTTGCATAGATGTTATATGCGTTTTATATCCCTTAGTCATCCACGGGTAAGATAGGGGGTGGTAATTTGTATTCTTACTCCGTCACCACACTAATAGAACGGATAGTTTCCTTTATTTCGCCTTTGGTGTTCTTTTTTATATGTTATTTAAAATTTCATTGTCAACCAAAAAATATAATAGTCAATGTTATGTGTCATTTGAATGGCCTCAATTGTTATATAGAATTTAAAAGTCATTGCTGAAAATGAGCATACATATGAGTTTTTCGTCACACAAATAAAATTGTATTTATAATATCGATCAAGTAATTTAATAATTTATGTAACCAATATCGGATCATGTCAGCCATCAGCGATCTTGTAAGCTCGTTACTTGTAAATTGAATCTATATCCCCTCGTGTAACACAAATCAATTTATTTCATAACATGAAACGTTATACCTATATTCAATATTATATAATCAAAACATTAATAGAACCAATAACGTTACGTCGTTTTCGTAGACACGCATCACGAAGCACCAAAATGAGCTAAGAATAGGCTACTACGTTAAGATCTTCGATTCAAGCCCTAGATGTGAATAAATTTAAAAATAAATTAAAATATTTTATGCTCTTTTTTTATTACTTGTGGTAGCAAACAGCACACCTGATGGTGTCACTTCGCAATACTAAGGGTATAGCTAGGCCGCTGCCTACCAATATAAACCCCAAACCCACCCTTTTGGGCTTCCGGCTTTCTCGCCCACCAAACGAAGCGCAATAGCACATTGTCATTACTCAGACGTCAATCTTCTGAGAGAGTGTGATACTACCCCGTACGAAACGGCCCGCGGCTGTAAACAGAGACTGTCAACATCGTGGTCCTACCACAAATACTCATCAAAAACGGGAAGAATATTTCAAAATTGATACCAGTGCTTTTGGAAAACACTCAAGTGACCACACTGATACTGTTAGCGGTTACAACAACTAACAACCCTTAATTTGTCATAAAAAATAACAAAAAACTTTATATATAGACCTAAACCAATTTCACTTGATGTTGTTTTAGTCAACGATTACATTCCTAAGGAGGGTTGACGTTAAGCAGGCGGCCGGTCATAAAACAATTGCCAATAACTTTTACAGTATGTACGAGAACATATTGCGTCGACTCTACGTAATTTGAATAAGAGCTAGAGAATGATGACATCACGCGGGTCAGCAGGCATAAGGTCAGGCTATTAGATAATAAAAATAATTCAAATTTATATTATTATTATCTCAGCCCACATACGCCCCATTGTTGGGCTCGGGCCTCCTTCGCAATGGGAGAGAAATTGACCTACTATACCACTTTGGTCAGACGTGTTGGTTAGGTTAGGGTTTTATTTCGAGTTTTTCTTCTCTTACACAGATGCCAAATGCATATTATATCCCTTAATCGTCTTTTACGATACCCACGGGTAAGATAGGGGGTGGTGAATTGTATTCTTACTCACCACACGGAAATTAAATAACATTAAATAGAAAATATAATGATAAGAGGAAGTACTTCAAATAGATCCCATTCCAACACAACTGGTCAGTATGGTATGAGAGCTTCTATAACCAATGGTGGTACAGCATTTTTTTATAACGAAAAAAATATATTTTAGTTTAGAAACTCCTAGTGTAACTAAATGTAGCTACCAAATTTATAAATATTATACGCCGGCGTGATTCCTTAGGGAAATCATGTGTCCTAGGCTGTTATGAATACAGAATAGGTTTTAATGATACTAAAACTTGAGCAAAACTGTTTTAGACACCCAATTGTCTACTACTTGCGTAATATCTTACATATTAGATAAAGTACATAAGACTTAGAATATAAAAATGTTCTTACTACGCAATAATAGAATGTTAGGGCAATTTTTGATTATAGAAAATTAAGTAATTATTTTTTGATAAATAAATTAATGATGATTATTTTGATTAATATAAATCGCTTAATTATAAACATTAAATTACATCATAATATAATGTACAAAAAGTCGATTGGGGATATTTAAATAAAGACGATTTTATCGTATCATTTCTGTTTTGCGGCAAAACTGTTCACAATTTTCAAATTAACCTTTTTATAAAATATATCTTTTTCGCATTAACCTTTAGTTCAATATATTTTTAACATAATTTATTTTAATTCAACTCTAATATCATCATCTCATTTCATCATCTCAGCTCATATATGTCCCACTGTTGGGCTCGAGCCTCCTCCATAATGGGAGGGTAATTGCCCTACTATACCACGCTGGTCAGACGTGTTGGTATAGGGTTTTGTTTCGAGATTTCCTTCTCTGTATAATGTAACTCTAATATAATGATGTATAATAATAACTTAATTATATCGTGATAATATGAATAGACGTTGAAGCGTATGCGTGTACATACAATTCTTTAAACTTATATGAAAGTGTGTATATATTTTTAATAATTGTAATTATCACATACCGTTAAATAAAATTATATATATATATATATATATATTATCGTTTTCTAATGTTTACGCAAATATTCATATTGAATAATTTCAGCTTCGACTGTTTTCTCGTAACCATTAACGTTGGAAAGTGTTCGAAACTTCAAGACAATATAAATCGAATACAAACCGAATAGAATCCGTAAAAATAGTGTTATATCTGTAATGTTTATATCTGTAATGTGTCTTTATTGTTATTATTTGCAGAGTATTATTGATAATACGAGATAGAATTCTGTAAATAAATATATTACAAAGATACATTGCAAATATTGTCAGAAATAAATAAATTCCATTACGTTTTTAGCTACTGAACAATCAAATCAGAGATAAAGCCAAAAGATGGGAAAGTATTTAATAAATGGTCAAACATTGAACCCTTGGGAGTGTCTTCACGTATTTAAAAGATATCTCAAGCAAATATTGAAGGGCCGAGCACAAATATTGTCCCCAAACGAAGCGTTTTAATGAACAAATGTTTTACTCAACAATCAAAGTTGTAGTAAAGGGACGCGGGTCATTTTTCATCATAAAAATCACTGGAACGAACCTCTAAAAGGTACTTTTTATTGTATACCACAGAAGGGACGAGAGACAAAGTTTGGTCCCCTACAGTTGGTCCTTTGAGCTCTTTGTAGTACCGCAGAAAAGAAAATATTCCATTCTGTTCTCGTATTTTATTTGTGTGAACTTTTATGAAGCTTCGTTTGTATGAGAATTTTCTTGTAACTTGTAACTAATTTGCTTTCCTTTTTCTATTTTTAAAATTTGCGTTAGATAAAACATTCTCCATTGTGAGACTACGTGAGATCTCAACTAGTACATAATAAATTAAAACTAATTACAACCAAGACCAACTTAAAAAACGAGGCTCGCGTGGTTGGACCCGGGATCACTTCGCGATTTACATAAAAGCTGACCGCAAGAGGGCAACGTCTTGATCTTTGTCGCCGGGATGCCGACGAGGTCAGGTACCCAAAAGAGTAATCGCTGGAGGGGAAATAAGATCAAAGAATCGGTTCCAGTGGCCCACTTAATTAGCTCTGAGGGGTAAAACGACAAAACATAACATTACTTTCTGTGTTGAACTTAAGAAAGGTTTTTCTTCTCAGTCAAAGATCAAGGCATTATTAGGTAAGGTATAAGACTCTTCTACAGGGAGAGAATAAACTTACTATAATACATCGGCCAGACGGCTTGGCATATATTTTTATTTTAATTTTAGCATTTTACACAATGTGATAATTTTCTTAGGTCGTTTTATTATCGTAGATGTACACATAAGGAAAAAGTAAGTTTAGTCAGCTTAGAATATTATGTTATACTCCGTTGCCATACGAATAAATTAGTGAATAAAAATGATTAGAATTAATTTTTGTTCATATTATATTTTAATCTCCATATAATTACGTATGTATTCTCTAATTTTTTTTAAAGTCAAAATATTCTGCACCAACATAATAGTCCTTTTATTGATGAGGACTTTACAAACATAGAATTGATAGATACCAATTATTATACATTCAAACTTAGAACAACAATTGGTGGATTTCCAGATAATGGAACGTAATTTTATAGAGAAGTTCCATGTCTAACAGAAGACGGCGATAGAGTGACTAATGAAATAGGTAAACCTTATTTCTAAAAATACGGAAAAAAAACTAAAAGTAACTAATTCATTTTTTTTTGTGTGGCTTAGTTGCCTCAGATAGCTATGACAACGAGGGCTCTCAACCCGAAACTAACTCATCATCATCGTCCTGCTTTTATCCCAAATACGCATCTCGTAATTATGGTCGTTGCGCTTTGTATTAGTTTTAAACTAGATTTAGGCTTGACTGCTTGACGTTAACCCTCTTTGGGAGAGTAATTATTAACCTGTGCGGTTACATCAAAAAGAATTGGTTCAAATCTTTGAGGTTTTAAATATAATGGACTTTTTATTTGTTCTTTACGTGTGGTGACGGAGTAAGTATACATTTCACCGCCCTATTTCTTGCCTGTGGGCGTTTTAAAAGATAACTAAAGGATATAATATACAAATAATATATATGCAGAAGATGGAAAACTTGAAATAAAACCCTATACCAAACTTGTCTAATCAGCCCAATATAGGTGACCGATTTCCCTCATATTGTTGGCGAAGGCTTGAGCCTAACAATGGGATAAGCTGAGATTACAACTTATTTGTGAAGGTTTTTAATCTAGGAGGTTATAAATAAAACACACTTTTGAGTTCTCAGATGTCAGTAGGAATGATATCATAAACTCTTTTAAAAATCTTAATGTTAAGAAGACAGCTGATTTATGGGGCTTTTCTGTAAAGACAGTAAATTCTATAATTGATATTATTGCCCCCCATCTGGCATCTGTGTTTAATGGTTGTGTTGCTCGTGGTGTATTTCCTGATCTCATGAAAATTAGTAGAGTGATTCCCTTGTTCAAAGCGGGTAGTATGTCTGATCTTAATAATTTTCGACCAATTTCCATACTACCCACACTTAGTAAAGTTTTTGAAAGGCTTATGCTGAGTCAAATGTTACATCATTTTAAGAGACATGATATATTTCACAAACAGCAATTTGGCTTCACTAAAAATTGCTCTACTACTGATGCGGGTGTAGAATTATTAAAAAATATCTGTACAGCCTGGGAGAAATCGCATGATGCTTTAGGTATATTTTGCGATTTATCCAAGGCGTTTGATTGTGTACACCATGAAATTCTCGTCAAGAAATTATACCACTATGGGATCAGGAATAAGGCTCTCGAACTTTTAACATCATATTTGTACAACAGAATTCAGAGGGTCGATGTTAATGGTGTACGATCATCTGGTTCTGTTATAAAAATGGGCGTTCCACAAGGATCCATTCTGGCGCCATTTCTGTTCCTTGTATATATTAATGACTTACCTTATTATGTAGGGGATAACCAAAACATAGTGTTGTTCGCAGATGATACCTCCTTATTGTTTAAAATTAAAAGACAAATGATTAATTATGACGATGTGAACAACGCTCTGTCAAATGTTGTTCATTGGTTCAGTACAAACAACTTGGTTCTTAATGAAAAGAAAACCAAATGTATCAAATTCACCACACCTAATGTGAGACTAGTGGAAACCAATGTTCAATTGAATGGTGTGGCCCTAGAGCTTGTGGAGTCTACGGCGTTTTTGGGTATTACCATCGATACTAAACTCCAGTGGGGTCCTCAGATTGAAAAATTATCAAGTAGGCTAAGCTCAGCGGCTTATGCGGTAAAAAAAATTCGAATGTTAACCGATATTGAAACGGCTAGAATTGTTTATTTCGCCTACTTCCATAGTCTTATGTCTTATGGCATTCTGCTTTGGGGTTGCTCTGCAGATTTGAAAAACATCTTTGTTCTTCAAAAGCGGGCTGTCTGCGCGATTTATAATCTAGGACCAAGAGCTTCACTGAAAGAAAAATTTAGGGAAATAGACATTCTAACCGTTGTATCACAATTCATATTCGAAAACATACTATATGTAAAAAAAAATATTAATGAATTTGATAAATATAGTGATATACACCGTGTGAACACTAGAAATAAGGATAATCTAGTTATCTATCATACTCGCCTACAAAAAATTAGTAGGTCTTTCATGGGGCAATGTATACGCTTTTACAATAAACTGCCTAAAGATATCCGAGATATGCCAATGAATAAGTTCAAAAAGGCTATCAAAAACAGACTGTGCAGAAAAGGATATTACAGCATTTCGGATTATCTAAATGATAATACGGAATGGTTATGAGCAGCTCCTCTCTCAGCAATTGCCCTTTTAATGTTTATCACTTACTCTTGTATTATTTGTATTATCTTAATTGTACAGTGTAGCGTGTTTTGCCTAACGAGTTATGTATTTAATTATCCAAGCTATCTGTTTCAAATTTATAGATTATGGTGTGGTCATGCTCACTGAAAAGGTCTCTGCTTGCAGTAGCTACGTGGAGCGGGTCTCTCCCTTCCCTCCAATGTGGTTGAGGGGCGTGATGGCTGCTCTAATAGTTAACTCGTGATCGGGTGCCGCTTGTGGGATCTGGTCCAGCCATTTTTCTTTCTTTTTTGTTTTATAAATATTCTTAGTTTAATTTTGTATTATATACAAAATTTTAAAAATGAATCTTTACTCGAAGGGCATATCACTGGAGCTAACATAAATTAAACATGTAACCAAACTCTTTTGTGAAAAAATATAATAAAAAAAAATGACGAGCCCACTGAGTTTCTTGCCGGATCTTCTCAGTATGTGGCTGCTTGCCGATCCGGTGGTAGATTAATTAAATTTAATTATAAAAAAACAATGTAAAATTGACAATATGTAAGTGCCCCTATGGGGCTTATGCAAAATAAATGATTTGATTTGATTTGATTATACTTTCAATATAATGTTTATTATCGATGTACCCACTTGAAAGCTAGACGCACGTCTTTACTAGCACAAGCTCAGAGCTCGAATAAAGGTGACCGAAATTTGTACTAACGAAGTAGACTTTTACAAACGTCATAACGAACCAAATTCAAATATTAGTCAAATACAGCACTATTAATTTTTGTACAATAATACATTAATTATATAAATTCAACATTTACAAGGTTTGTTGACTTTAGTATCATACTTTCTTGGTAATATAAGACATATAAAGTTCAAACAATTTTATGCGACAATATCAGAATAAAAGCGAGGCATTAATTATGAGGATTAGACAGTTGCTAAACTCTTTGTTAATAGTACATCCCCTTATAAATATATTGCAGAAAATAATTTACCACGTAATAAAACTCGAACACTTTGAAAATTATGTTTAAATTTGAAATTCATTATTTTAAATAAAACTATTTTTATGGATTCTATCGCGTTTGTATTTGATTTTTAATTTTCTCTTGTCCGTAAAAATAGTTTAATTTCAAATTGTTTAATACACACACAGAAATCTTTACATTCATCAGTTTAGCATTAGCCATTAAATTCAATATACAAATTGGAATGTGTTGTTGTAAAATGTTTTTAATGTTTGTATTTAGTAGGTATATATAATTATTTTGTATCTATGTGATTGACCTCCTCTTAAACAACTGGATCGATTTTAATGAAATATTTGTATCTGAATATACATTATAATTGTTTAGAAAAACAATTTAACCCAATAGATGTTGCCGTGATCGATTTCAAGTACTATTTTATTTTTTTAGATTTGTTAACAATCTCTAATGAGTCAACTAATTTTAATAAAATATTAAATAAACTATAAAACTCTTATTAACGAATTAAATCGCTTTTCGAAGGATCAAACGAGATATAGTACAGTAGTAGTAGTCTACGTTAGATTTATTTTATTAAAAATCTCTAACCTGATGGTTGTTATTTAAATAGGCTGATACCTTCTCAAAACTATGTAAATAAGCTCAATTATTTTTTTTAGTTTTAAATTTGAGTAACCATAACCACTTTTTGCAAGACTATTATCGTTATTCAATCAGTATTCCTGAGTTCGTACTTATTGTACTTGCCTTCAAAAGATAATAATATTTTATACTTAATACAGATTTAAAGACATCGAAAAAAGTCTTCATAGTTTTAATTTTTACTGCTTTAAAAACAGTTCCAAAAGATGCTTATACGGGAGTAGTTTTAGGAAAACTCTAAACCTTCTGAAACTGAGTAAAATCCAGTACAGAATAGATTAGATATGGAATAGTAGGCCAATAATACTTCCATTAATCAGTAAGTCATAAGTAAGACGTGTATGGACTTACCAGAAGAAGATAAATATGAACCTCATTTTCCACAATTTCGACCTATATTAAATATATAATCGCTAACACACATATTTTATTCAATAAAGTTCAAATCTTATTGACCAAAGTTAGTTTCTACAAGTCATAACCGATTTCTCAGTAAGTTGCTCCAGAAATAACTTTTAACTTACTTTAAGTAAAATTTACTAAAACTTGAGTTTGTAAACTTTTCAGGTGCACCAGAATATGCAAAATTTACAGATCTAGGTAAAGTTTTTGAACACACCAAAAGTTGTTGCGCAAGTTTTCGACATTCTCGTGTTAAAGTTGATATTCTCCTATAATATAAACATTTATACCAAAATATATGAGCAAGATAAAAGTATAATATTAAAATATCTACATATATGTAAAATAAACAAGGTTTAAGATTTTACATAAGTGTAGAAATAAAACCTTTTTTTTTAATAAAAATCTAATGTCTTTTGTCTGAAAATAAATACATAATCTATAGTTCATCTAATCTAAAAAGTGCATTTTGACGTTTTGCATCTTTTAATAGACAATAGCCTTGGTCAAACGTATACACATGATTGCAAACACTAAATCTGAAATTTTAAAAAAACTATTAAGTTATTTACATAATTAACGTTGCGGATGACTTTCTTGTACAATAATCTAATGTTGAACTCATAAAACTAATTTAAAATTAAAATAACATGGTAAATAGTAATTGTTATTGATGATCTAACAATGTCACGTCACCACGTTCTATACAGTAGTGCTTGACAACTTCCAATTCACGAATATCCAAATAATCGGTAAAAATATTAGAATAATATAATTAATCGAATAGAGATTTTGACAGATATGTACATTTCGACAATTTTATTGATAAGAAAATCATTTTGAATGTTCGCGACGATGATAATTCAAGTAATAGTAGTGATTCTGAAAAAATAGCTATTTTCTAATCCAGTTTTTGTTTTTACTTAACCTAATCCTACTAAATGTGATGAATAGATTTTATGCTGAAATAATTAAATTTGTTTAGTATTAATTTAGCACTTATTTTATTCATCTCCCTTTGGAAAAATAAAAAAATAAACCGATTATTAATTAAAAAGCATCAATATCGATTTCTTATTAAAATCGGATATTTTCGGTAGCGATTATTTGGTTCACATACCTAGACAACTTACTTCGACAGCTGTCAAAGTGCACTTCTTAGATTAGATAGACTATAGTAGGACTTTTGACGGGAATCTGAAAACGTCATGTGGTGCTCTTGTATTATATTCGATATCTTAGTGTTTTAACGTGTTATATTAGATAATGGCATCAGTATGGATGAAGTTGAATGGGCGATAAGAAGTTTGAAAAATGGTAAGGCAGCGGGCATTGATATGGTGTCTGCCGAGATGATCAAGCTTGGTGGCTCTTGTGTCTGGGAGGCGTTCCTGTTGCTCCTCAATCTATGTTGGAGCTCGGGAATGGTTCCCAGGGACTGGAATAGCGCAGTCATCGTGCCTTTGTTTAAAAACAAGGGTTCACGTTATGACTGCGCAAATTACAGAGCCATAAGCTTAACCAGTTTGGCAGCAAAAGTGTATGGAAAAATTATTGAAAGGAGAATGAGGATGGTGTCCGATGGTTTACTGTGTGAGACACAAGGAGGTTTCAGGAGTGGAAGGGGATGCATGGATCAAGTGTTCTCTCTGCGCAACATTGTGGAGAAGCATCTGGCTCTAGTTCAGAGGGTTTTCTGCAGTTTTGTGGATCTGGAGAGAGCTTTTGACACGGTTGTACGAAAGGAACTTTGGGACAATTAACCGGAGTATGGTATTAGCGGTAAACTGCTACAGGCTGTGCAGTCCAGTTATATGGGCTGTAGAGCCTGTGTGCTGCTGGATGATGGAATGTCGCCTTGGTTTGACGTCAATATCGGCGTTAAGCAGGGGTGCGTTCTATCAGCCAGGCTGTTTATCATATATCTGGATAAATGTCTCCAAAGGATTAACGATATGAATGTGGGAGTCCAGATGGGCGACTCAGTGATCACTGCTCTGCTTTATGCAGATGATGCAGTCCTGCTGGCACAGTCAGCGACTGACCTGCAGACCCTAGTCGACACAATGACAGAAGATTGTAAGAAAAGGGGTCTACGCGTGAATGTGAGCAAAACCAAAATAATGGTCTTTGAAAGAGATAAAACCAGAACAGATGTAAGAGTAATAATAGGTAATGATGTAATAGAGCAAGTGGATGAATTTGTATATCTTGGATGTGGATTTAGCCGAGATGGAAGGTACACCACTGATATAGAACGAAGAGTGAATGCGGGAAATAGAGTGAACGGAGCGTTGGGGCAATTTCTCGGCAGCCACCACCTCAGCCAGAAGGCACGTGTAGCAATACATAAGGCAGTGCTTGGCCCAACATTACTGTATGGAAGCGAGAGTTGGGTATGCAGAAAAGAGTATGATAGTAAAATTAATGCGGTCGAAATGCGATCTCTGCGGAAAATCTGTGGAGTTAGGCTGACCGACCGCATTCGTAACGACGACGTAAGAGAGCGAGTAGGTATGAAAGAGAGTATTGGTGTAAAGATGCGAAAGGGAATGCTCCGATGGTTCGGACATGTGGAAAGAATGCCGAACGAACGCCTGGTTAAGAAGATATACAATGCGAAAGTGGAAGGATGTAGGTACCGAGGGAGACCGAGACTAACCTACCTAGACCAGATCGGTCATGTACTGAAGGAAGGTGGAGTCAAGAGTCTCCGAAACCGGCGAGCGTGTATGAAGAGAATTATGAATGTTGAGGAAGCGAGTGAAGTATGCAGAGATAGAGTTCTCTGGCACTCTGTTCTCTCTGCCTACCCTGCAAGGGATATGGCGTGATGATATGTATGTATGTATGAGTATTAGATAATTTTGATGGCATTTTATGTAATGTGATGTAACAGAAGTACTGGGATGTACTGAATATCATATAAAAGTGCTTTACAACGTTTTCGTTTTCCATCAAAATTCCCACAAGATACAATTAACAGTGTTGCCATAGCACTGTTGAAGGTGACGATTTGACTTAGACAATGACTAACTTGAAAAGACTATAAACATAATAATTATTATAACTTGACACTGGCACCAATAGCTCGTACAAGTAGCTGATTGCCAATACACAAAGAGAAGAAAAAGAAGACTATAGTAAAAAATGTAGATAGTTTACTGCGTTAAATTTAATTGACTAGTACGTTCTCCTTGAATTTTGAGCTGTGTATTTTAAGCTGTGTGGTAGCGGCTACGAATACTAACAACTCTTACTTTGCTCGTGGATGTCGTAAAAGGCGACTAAGAGCCTTATAATAACCAGGGCCATCTCCATCTGATGCCGCTTAGTCAATAATTACATTCCCAAGGAGGGTTGACGTCTGGCAGGCGGCCGGTCATGCGGTCGCCGCCTTCTGCGAGGCTGTCATCTCGCAGAAGGAGGCGGCGGAACGGGCTCGGGAGGATTCCCGTGACCCGGGCCGCCGCCCGCGGCCAGGGCGGCGCAGGCGCGAGTACCTGCGCCTGATGCCGCCCTAACCGAGGCTTCGGGTGATCGGACCGGGGAATTGTCCGGTTACCCGACGTGAGGCCACCGCGTGAGGACGACGCCTCGACGGCGAAAGCTGTCGGGGCGTCGACAGGAGAGGAGCCCAAGAGGGCATACCGCCGAGCGGGCCACCGAAGACAAAGCTCGGGTACCGGTGGCCCGCTCGTACGGCGAAGAAGAGGTGCTTGCAGGGTGGGTCAATGGGGTTGCGCGCCGCCTCTTCCGTCACCCCGGACCAATTTGGCGGGGTGCGACGTCCATAGCCCACCGCAAAAAAAAAAAAAAAAAAAAAAAAAAGGCGTCCGGTCATAAAATGATTGCCAATAACTTTTACAATATATACTATGAAAGAAGAGAACATATTGTATCGACCCCAAGTGATTGGGATAAGAGTAGGAGAATGATAATGATGATGATGATGTTCTCCTTTAATTTTGAGCATCATCTTCATCTAATATGACTTGTAATCCTGTTTTATTTTCTGATTTTGATTTTGAAAACTATTTTGTCCCTAATAAATAAATAAACAAAACCGATGGACAACACATTAAAGCTTGACAAGCAAGATGCATATTGAACGCATTAAATAAAAACTGAAAACCAATCTCGGAAATCATAGTTTGTGAGCACAAATACTGTAGAAGTAATGTTCTTATTCCGTCACCACACAAAAAGCTTCGGAAAATTGGGGAAATGTAATAACACAAATTTATATAATCAGTCATCCGCCTTCCAAGATTGACTATTAGGGCTATTATAATATTATGATATTATTCTTCCTTGGGGGTGATCTATAAACTAACGGTGAACATCGATAAATTGATGGACGGATAGATTTATAGAATTTCCATTATTTTTTTAAATGTGTTATTTTCTAGAGATGGTAAGGCAAAATCTTCTATATAACTCTATTCAAATAGATTAGTATAGAATGTTAATTATTGTTTTTCTTCTGTTATAGTGATTTTATTTGCTGAAATTTCTTAGACGCCTTTTAAAATACGCACAATAAAGTAATAAGTGGTCAATTGTATTTTAATTCCGTTAACAAATGTGTAGTTTATCTTAAATATAATATAGTGTCTATGTGGTGACGGAGTAAGAATACAATTCACCACCTCCTATCTCACCCGTGGGTGATCGTATGAGACGACTAAGGGATATAAAACGCATATAACATCTATGCGAGAGAAGGAAAACTCGAAACAAAACCTTATACCAATACATCTAACCAGCGTGGTATAGTGGGTCAATTGCCCTCCTATTATGGAGGAGGCTTAAGCCCAACAATGGGACGTGTATGAGCTGAGATGATGATGATAATATACGAAACTGTATCACTAAGCTTATCCAAAACCTATATCTAAATCTTATTTTTTTACTGATACAAATACTACATAGATAAAGGTTAAACAAAGATTTTTTTTTTATATTAGAATTGAAAGAGTTATTGTGTAAATTAATGTCAGTTACCAATTCTCGGGTCACTACAGGCGTACCCTCATCTTTCGTAGAAGCCATTTAATATAAAGAAGCGAGCAAAGTTCGGGAGCAAGCGCGGCCGCGCGTAAACATTTACTTGAAAGGTTTATTGATGTTAGTGACCGTAGTTTGGTTTTACAACCAAACAAAAAACATCCGTTTGTTGTAAATTATTTGTGCATTTTCGTTAAAATCTATTTGCTTCTACCATTGAGTTGCACTGATACAAAATCTTATATCATAAATACGACAGTATAAAAGTTTGTATAGATTTTTGTTCCATTATCACAAGAAAATTTATAAAAGATTTTTGAAGGAACTACAATAATCTTTTTTTTTTCTGTGTGTTTAGCTGTTAGCCGCAGAAGGCTTTGTCAGCTTTACACGGACTATAGGTGAGCGCTGAGGGTTTTCAACCCGATTAAAGTAAGCTAAGCGACATCGCCCGAGGGCTCCTTCTATGGCGAACGAATGTCGGCTTGGGGCATTGCTAGTGGCAAAATGAGCATGCCTACGTTTGGATACTATAGTAATCATCCCCCTTTCTTCATGGGTATCACAAAACACAAATAAGGGATTGTATATCATGGGATATACAATCCCTTATTACACACACTTAACTTTGCATGGGAAAGGAAGAAAACTCAACATAGAATCGTATACCTACCCGTCTAACCAATATCGTATATGAAGTCAATTTTCCTCCCATTACAGTTCGATAGCCAAAACGTTTGTAATATGTACTTTACATAATGCGTCGATCTCAATATTGTGATAAGAGCTAGATAATTTGTATGATCCACAAAGTATTATTCTGAGTCTGGGTGTAATTTGTCTGCGTTAATTGCAATTTTATAAAAGTCCTCCGCAATACAAGGATTAATTCCTTAATACAGGATAGTGTTTAAAAAAAAGTAAAAATAAAAAATATTATATTTCCTATGAGTTTTAGTACCATATTAGTGAACTATGATAGCGTAGCAATGTTTATTAAAAAAATAAACGCAAATCTGTCACAGCATAGCATTTTGTCTTTATTTTCAATCATACAGAATGTAACCTACTTACTTCCTAATGTAACAAATTCGTTTAGTATAAGGGAACACTTGGCTCTTAAATTTATCAACGATATTCAATTCTATCAGGTAAATAAAATTACATTTTATTTTTTCAACTTAGAGTATTTCCTATGAGATAGAACAACATTTACTTTTATTGAACACCGTTAGTATGGTTCCCAAGTGGCACTCAATTTATATGCAAACCTAATACAGTATGAGAGTACGAACATAAGTTATTCCTTAATTAATTATTCCATCAAAATAAACACAATTCTTTTATATATTTTAACAAGTAAAATTCACAAAATAGAAATTCAAAAGCTTTTGAAACCATACCCATCGTAATTGAATTATACGAATTGAATTTTAGTTTCAATATTTTCAAAGGATTTCTCAAAAGAAGGGATTTAAATTTCGTTATACATAAAATGATTTTAGTTTCGTCACGTTTTTGTTAATAATTCATTGACCTAACTTAAAAATGAGTCTAAATATAAAAACAAATAAAAAACATTCGAATAATAAATTGATAAAGCCAGTGGGGTCAGCTAAAGCAAAAAAATAAAGGAAAAACCATTTACAGCCTCAAATTTTTACGACACGTGAATTTTGTTGAGGGAGAAACATACGGCCCTAATTTTGTACGGTAGAGCAGGCTTCATTTAGGAGGCATTGTGTTCCCCGGATTATATCCCTCGTTCACAATAGTCGATCCCTCTTAGTAATGAGTGGAATTATGACTTTTTTGTGTTCGAATCATTCCTGAGCCGTGTTTAAGGGGATTTTTTGAGCCGTAGAAGGATGTTGATTGTGGGATTACAAGACCGTAAGTTTTGAAGCAAATAGTGCGTAAAAATTACGGATGCCGGATATTATGATGAAATTGGAGGGCTAATGTCCAAATAAAATGATAGCGCTGCAGTCGACCGTTATAAAAGTTATAAAAATACACAACGTATATTTTAACGCCTCTTTGCTTCAATAGTGTGATATATTGAAAATGAAATTTTACAGGAGTATTGTTTAAATTTAAAAAAATAATTGCTACGCAACAAATATTTTTTTATTATAAATCTGATTTAAATCATAAATGATTTAATTATAGAATAATGACATAATTAAAATCTTAGATTTATATATCAATTATATTTTTAAACTTAAAAAACACTCTTCAAAAATTTCATTTTTAAAGATATCACATTATTGAAGCAAAGAGGCAATATGTATACATTGGCTGAAACCACTACTAATATTTTTTAGTTTACTAAATTTTTATTTCAATAAGTATTTGATCATTTAATATGAAATTATGATGATGGACTAAGAATACGGTTACTGCCTTTCTTCTTTGTATATATAGTAAAGGACATCTAAGGGATTGCAACATGCAGATAATATCTATGTGGGAGAAGGAAAACTTAAAATAAAACCATATCAACACATCTAACGTAGATCAATTTCCCTCCCATTGTAGAGAATGCTTGAGTCCCGCAGTGGAAGATATAAGAACTGACATGATGATATGAAATTGAATAGATATTATATAGATAGATATACTATGCTTATAGTGACAGATTATGTATACAATGCGGCATCAGCTTTTAATGTCGTCCTTAATACTTACTAAGATAAGAAGAAGGGCCAACATCATTCTCATGGAAAAAATTTACCACCTACTGGGATCTTAAAGCCAACTGCCAAATATGGCTATTTTAGTACTATTACTCTCTTAGGGAAGCCTATGACTAATAGCGGACTTCTATATACTGAGGGTTGAATAAATAGATGAACAAAATATCTTGGGTAAATTACTGATCTTGATCAGCAAGCGATATTAGTGGATATTATATTCACGACGATATAACGAGCAATATTTTACCAGTAAACTAATACCCAACCGCATCGGGTATGAATGTATTGAACTTAGAGATTTATACAACTAGCATATGTGCTATACACCATCTTCATGTCAGCTCATATGTGTCTCACTGTTAAGCTCGAGCCTTCTCCACAACAAAAGAAAAATTGACGTACTATTATAACACGCTAGTCAGATAACTTTTTTTTTTTCACGCTGTGAAAAATGTATTTATGCATTCCCCCTGCATGTTATAGCAAGAGGGGTATGTAGGGCTCGCCAACGCAAGATGGCATCGGAATACCCACTAAACACCAACAGCGCCCCACTACCTCGTCTATTTTGGGGTGCCAAAGGGTCGCCTTTTGGGCATGCGACTTTGACGTCGCTAGTCAGATAGCTTGGAATAAAGTGATATTTCGAGTTTTACTTCTCTTACATAGATGGTATATGTATATAATATCCCTTAATTGTCTATTACATCACTCACGGGAAAAGTAGGGGTGGTTATTTGTATTTTTACTCCATCACCACACGGAGTGTCTTGTCTCCTTTACTCTTACAACACTAGGGAGAGGACAAACATACAAATAACATAAACAATTTGGTTATGATTATTAGACAGAATAGATTACCTGTTTACCGTTCAAGATTTTTTCTTTCAGTGCACGTCTGTGTAATAGCAATGTGCTATTATGCTTCGTACGATGAGCGAGAGCGCTGGGAGCCCAAAGGTGGGTTTGGGGTTTGTATTGGTAGGTATTCAGCAGCCTAGCTATACCCTTCGTATTGCAAAGGTCCATGGGCGGTAGTAACTCTTACCATCAAGTGTGCTGCTCGCACGTTTGGATGCAATAAAAAAAAAAACAAAATTATCTAACTTGTGAGAACTCACGTATATGTATGTATGATTAGATTCAATGTCAAACGAGTACCTAGATTATGACGTCATTCATGTCAGTTTCATACTTACAATTCGAAAATTACCCGAAAAAAACCCAAAATAATAATTTTACATGACCCAGAAATTTAACACAATAGCTCATAATCGTAATAGTATATCATCATTCTCCTACTCTTATCCCAAATAATTGGGGTCGATACAATATGTACTACTTCTTTCATAGAACAAATTGTAAAAGTTACTGGCAATAGTTTTATGACCGACCGCCTGCCAGACGTCAACCCTCCTTGGGAATGTAATTGTTGACCAAACGGCATCAGATGGAGTTGGTCTAGGTCGTTATAAGGTTCGCTTAGTCGTCTTTTACGACATCCACGAGCAAAGTAAGGGTTAGTAGTATTCGTAGCCGCTACCACACAGCGTAATAGTATATCTATGCCACTAAATCAACAATCAATGTTGTACCAACAATTAAATATATATGAATCAAAAATAATATGTTTATATTTGCTGCTAGTAATAAATGACGTATATATTTCGTTAAAAGCTTTAACAAAACAGAAATAAAGTGCAAATGGCCCGCACAAAAATAAACCTATTAAAACGGAATAAAAACTCATCAAAGAATCCCTCATTTTTAGAGTAACAGAGAGATTGAAAGATGTCCACCGACTTGGTGGAACTTTGTCATTTCTTTCATGCAAAATTACATTTGGGAAGCCCTCTTACGAATAGGAAATTTTAGGGCGAGATCACATTGAGCGTTGAGAATATTAAAAAAGTTTTGGTCGTCAAACTTGGATTGTCTTTTTTCAAAGGCTGTTTGCTCCTTGAGTTGAGGCTTTATTTACTTAGTTTTGTTCTGGATGAGTTTGGTTTTGGCTTAGTTTTTTGGTCTTATTGTATTTAAGTTAACGGTGGCTTATTCCGCTTTGGGAGGAAGCACAACTTTAAGTACGTATTCAAGTTAGTCGCCGGTTACTATCAAGGGACATAGGACCTCCTGAACAATTTTATTGTATTTACTCACCTAAAGGAAAACGTAGTAGATTAACTCTAGTACATGTATTGAGCGCTAACTTACATTATCTTGTTAAATTACGTTATTGTAACTTTGAATGACTTAGTTTAATAAAACAAAACTACAATTTGTAAAGGTCAATAATTTAGATAGAGATTTTGCCTCTTCACAAACTTCAACAAAGGAGGAAATTAATTCGTAAGAATATATCCCATGGTAGTTGTAACAATAGGGTAATTGAGCACCAGGAGAGTGGACAGCAATGCTTTATAGGAAACCCATAACACCAACTGCAATCAGCACTTCACCCACTTAATGGGCGTGATGATTATGATATTATCTCCCCTCTTGGGACCTACGTCCAATAATTGACGTTGAATAAATAAATGACTAAACTTAGTCTACTGACCGTGACAATTTTAAATACAATAATATTTTATTTTAGATTCGAGATATTTTTATGAAATATTTTTTTTTAGATCCAAGTTATTTTTATGAAATAATTACGCTTACCTCGACCCGAAAATCGAACTAATGATTACACAGTCAACTATTTAAAGAGATTAATATCGTTAGTAAAGCCTAAAGCAACAATACGAAATATTACAATAGTTGCCTTCTTTTTTTTTTTGGGTAGGCTATGGTCCGCACACATGCCGCCCGTTCCGTCCGGGGCCATTACCCACCGTATTCCCTCCCCACCGCCTTAAGGCCGGCCACTGGTACCGCTTCCTTGCCATCCGTAGCCAGCCCGGCAACCTGCCCTTACAGCCTAGCTAGTGTTGATTATTCTTTAGATATCTATTATTATAAATTTGAGTTAATTCTCTTGTTTATGTACTAAATTATTTTGTCTTCAATATTAAGATAATATCCCCACAGAATACTTCAGTAAGAATTTAAGACGATTTTTTTTTTAAATTCAATAGTTATTATGACAACGGCCACTGTTTTAATAAAGGGTTGACAATATATTGTAGTTATATATATATATATATATATATTACTAATACTTCTCTTCTAAGTATAATATTATTTTTTATCCAAATGACTGAAATTTAACATAGAATTATTTAAATTATTATTATTATTAATTTTAATCCGTTTCAATCGTGCTGCCACTTACACTAACGAGAACTATTGTAGGATTATATTATATTGAGTTCTCGCATCGTAGTATATTTTTGTCTTTAAGTAAACGTCTGCCATCTACCCGATATTGTTTAGACATTGTACAGACTTAATACTCTAACTTTGCAGTTAGAATTGTATTAAACGATGACACGAGTCTGTTATTCAAATTATTGAAATTTAGCATTTGATATGCTTGATTATGTATAAAAACTTGATTACGAGCGAAAAATGATTGTCACACATGGGACTCGAACCCACACCTATTAGAAATCCGTTCCAATCGTGCTGCCACTTACACCACCGTAAACAATTGTAGGACATTCAATTCTCAATTAGAACGGATTTCCAATAGGCGTGGATTCGAATCCCATGTGTGACAATCATTTTTCGCTCGTAATTAAGTTTTATTTTTATCCAATTTATTTATTAAAGTCGTGTAGTATTTGATAGCATATAAAGAAGGATTAACCCATACAAACAAACTCTCCAGCTTTAAATAATAATTTAGATTAAACATTGTAGGCAAATAAATAATACAAAATTCAAGTAAATATTTTCATTTCCAATAAATGGAATAAGTCATGGACTTACTTGATTTTACTTTAAAATTTAACTCAGAAACTTAAAGTTTCTGAAAAGCGCTCAAGTACTTACAGTTTCGTAATTTATTAATTAAGTTATTACATTTTACTCACTCATTTTAGAAATGTTTGAAAATGTTTTACAGAGTTTTCTTACGATATATATGGCGTACGTTTACTGTAATCCATGCAATGACATTTTAAAAAACATTATGTTGCGGTCCCTTACTTGCCCGTAGGAGTCCTAAAACTCTCTGAAAAAGACGGGCAATAGTATTCTCTTAGGGTAATTCTAACACACGTGAGGAACCAGCGAGAGTAAACCGCCCGCCGGGCGGGCCACCGAAGACAATGATCGGGTACCGGTGGCCCGCTCGCACAGCCAAGAGAGGTGTGTGCAGGGTGGGTCTATAGTGTTGCGCGCCGCCTTTTCCGTCGCTCCGGACCAAATAAGAGATATTTTATTCAAAACGCGGGGCGCGATCACCTCCATAGTCCACCGCAAAAAAAAGGTAATTCTGACACGACTGTTATTGAATAAAATATCTTTAAAATCGTGGCAATAATGGCATTATACTTTTTTTAACTCAGCAGATACATAACTCACTGCTCGGCTCGAATTTCCTCCAGAATAGGAGGATATTAATCTGCTACCTTGATCAGACTCATTGGTATATGATTCTATTTCGAGGCTACCTTTTCTTGCCATGGTGTTATCTGCTTATCACCTCCTTTAGCCGTCATTTAGGACACCCATGACCAAACGGGAGTGATGAATAATCTTGATCCATCACCAAAGTGTAAAATACTAAAAATACTATGTTATAATTACTTAGAGAAGTTTATCTCTGGAAATCTTTGGTTTATGTAAGTGACCATTTCTATTCTGATGATATCTATAGCATTTAATTATTATTAATGTCCAAAAACTTATACCTATATAAATAACTGGAATTGTATATTTCTAAAATTTTTTAGGGTTCCGTACCTCAAAAGGAAAAAACGGAATCCTTATAGGATCACTTTGTTGTCCGTCCGTCCGTCTGTCTGTCTGTCAAGACCCTTTTTCTCAGGAACGCGTGGAGGTATCAAGCTAAAATTTATAAAAAATACTCAAGTCTACGGTCCCTTAAGGCTGTAAAAAAATTAAACTTCTAAGCAAACGCAATCAAAAGATACAGGCGTTTATGCCGCAAATTTTCGACACACAAAGGAGTCAAAACTTACAGGGTACTTCCCGTGAACTTAGAATCTTGAAATTTGGTACAAATCAACGTCTTATAGCACAGATAAAGGAAAAATTGCGAAAACAGTAAATTTTCAATTACATCACATAATAAAAATATTTTTAATAATTTTAAACTTACCACTGGTTATTTTTTTCACATTAAAGGGTATGAGAACTTACGGTTTTGCTTAGAACATCAACCAAATTAATATCAAAAATCAAGTTTTCAATTATCATGTCCCCTTTTATAATATGAAGTCATAATAACGCCGAATATAATATGCTAAAGAATTAAAAATATGTTTTACGTTTGCGCCATTTTTTAATGCAGGTATGTATTTTTTTTTTTTTTTAATTTATTAACGGCTATGGATACAAGTCCTTTAAGCCTATCTTATTTACATTTTACTTTACAGAATTATATTTCACCTATTGTATTATTTATAAAATTAAATAAAGTTTTGAAAAATAATGGTTCCCTTAATATCTCTTGCACATTCGTAGGCATACCCTTATTTTCACTATCACATATTTGGTTAAGTTCGGACACTAACAGCAAACGCTCTATTTTAAATTTCTGACACCTCATAACGACATGTTCGATATCGTTACTCTGATTTATGCAACGGTTACATTTTGCTTCGGAGTTGGTGATTATTTTCAATTTAGCTAAATGGGCTGGTATTTTACTGTGACCAAATCTTAATCGATTTATTGTGGTTATGAAATTTCTATGACCTGCATTTTTATATGAATTGTACCAAGGTGAAGGCGGCGGGGATTCTTGGATTTTAGTATACCAACTTCCTTTACTACTACTTATAATTTGCCAGTAATTGTGCCATAAAATATTCAAGTCTTTCTTCAATTTCTCTTCATAGTCAGTGAATGGAATTTTTAGCAAAGTGCTGTGATCTTCATCGTAAGTGTCTCTAGTTGACAGGTATGTATTGTTCTGCATAGTTGCCAGCATTTTAAAACTGTATTAATCGATTTTACGATTTTGGTTGGTTTTACGTTTTTATTTATTGCTACAAATCTATTTTCCTAACCTTAGAATAATGACATACAGTTATCATATATAGCGTCTTAATAAAATAGATTATCGCATATTTAGTCATAAACATATTTTTTACACATGAAGTTTTTTGCCAAGCAATATTTTTGGATGCAAGATATATTACTATTGGAGATACCATTCTATGGCTACAAGATTTTTAAATGATACTGAACAACCAAATAAAAAAAAAACGATCAAGTTGGAAAACTGTAAATAATAAGCTAATTCCCCTTAGATTATGGTTATAGGTATTCGCCCATTGCACTATGGAGTACAGTTTCGCGTTGTACATTAATCAAAGGTACCTTGTTTTGCTGAACTTCAAATGTATATTCTATTACAATAAAAAATATAGCCCTACATCGCCGGGCTGCTGCACAAAAGGCCTATAAAGCTCATTAAATTAGGTTATTTTTTCACATTAAATTAGGTTATTATTTGGACTTTTGACGGGAAATTGAAAACGTCATGTGGTGCTCTTGTATTATATTCGATATCTTAGTGTTTTAACGTGTTATATTAGATAATTTTGATGGCATTTTATGTAATGTGATGTGCGGAAATACTGGGATGTAGTGAATATCATATAAAAGTGCTTTACAACATTTTCGTTTTCCATCAAAATTCCCACAAGATACCATTAACAGTGTGGCCATTGCACTGTTAATGGTGACAATTTGACTTAGACAACGACTGACTTGAAAGACTAAAAACGTGAAAATATAACTTGACACTGGCACCAATAGCTCGTATATGTAGCTGATTGCCAATAGATAAGAAGAAGAAGAAGAAGAAGGTTATTATTTACAGTTCGCCGACTTGGACGTTTTTATTTTGGTTGATCAGTATCATCTAAAAATCTTGTAGCCACATAATGGTATCTCCAATAGCAATATATCTGGCATCCAAAAATATTGCTTGGCAAAAAAACTTAATGTTTAAAAAAAAGTGTGTGTGTCAGCTCCAACGCACGACTGGAGTTTACTCCTTAAGTACGATTATCAAGACAGGCGCAATAAAGCTCATTTGACTAAAAATAATATATATATATATATATATTTACATTTATTAAAACTATTTATAAATACCCGATACGAAACGAAAAATGATGTCACAAGCGGGGATCATTTTTCGTTTCGTATCGGGTATTTATAAATAATTAAGCATATTAAATGCTAAAAATTTCAGTAATTTTTATTAAAACTGTTCAGTGAAGTATTATCTCACGTCAGAAAGTGAAAGGTGCGCAGAATAGGTTGCGCGCCAAAAACGTAACGAGGTCATTCGATCACTAGATTTTACTCCTCAAATTTTTCTCATACCAGGCGCCTTATATGAAAATCGATTCTTAAGGAGTAAACTCCAAAAACATGTATATGACTAATATACTTTAATCTAGTTTATTTAGAACGTATATATGGTAACTGTATGTCATTATTCTAGATTAGGAAAATAGATTTGAAGCAATACAGCCCTAAAATCGATTAATACAGTTTTAAAATACTGGCAACTATTCAGAACAATACATTAAAAAATGGCGGGGATATGATAATTGAAAACTTGATTTTTGATAATAATTTGGTTGATGTGCTAAACGAAACCATAAATGGCCATACCCCTTTGATCGTAGTATTTGGTGTAAAAAACCGATAGATGACCTAAAAGCGGATTTTACAACATTAGACAAACGAAACGTCAAATGTTGTCACTACCGTTAATGTATAATTTTCTGTTTTATTTTAATTAAATGTTTAACCAATGTCTCCGCATACTGCATATATATATATATATATATATATATATATATATATATATATATATATATATATATATATATATATATATATATATATATATATATATAATAAATATATATATATATATATATATATATATATATATTATATCTCTCATATCTATCTATCTCCACAAGATTCTTGAAATAAACAGTGGCTGCATTAATTATTTGATTCGTGTGTGTCTGTATAAAGGTATGTATATTTCAGTGTATACTCTCTATCCATTATCTTATAGAGCCTTCGCAATAATATAAATCCGCCGGACTAACGACTTTTCTGCAGAGTTACTGCCATCTGATCTCGAATAATCCTGAGTTGTATTGACAGAAAAATTCACAACACTATAATTTCTTATAGTGCAGACAATCATACTGTACGTTATTAATGTTCATGGCAGGCATTAACCTCTTGCTGAAGAACGGGGTTCAAATATAATTACATTCTTTCTTTTCAATTCTTATAGTACTACTGTTGATTAAAGACTTTTTTAATGAAGGGAATTAGTCTAATCCACTTCGCGGGCGAAACTGATTGGTATAGCGTAATACAAGATCTCTCTTGCTTAGGTTTTCTACATATGTACATTGTATGTTTTCTACATATGTATGTAAGCAAATATGCTTACATCCTTTTTACTTAATTGCTTTATATAAACCTATGGTAATAACATGTACCTAATATTGTCCTAAAATAGTTCTGCTGTATAATTGGTTACTTAACATGCTTCTTTGCCTGTCTAATATACAATGAATAGTAGTGAATATTTACTAATAGATACAAATATGATTTCAGCTGTGATTGCGTACTGTTGGCTTATCATTAGATTTAAAACTTTGCCTTCTATTGAAAAGGCTTCAGGCACCACTGTTATTGCTATAGCATGCTCATGCCTGCCTCAATATTTAATCATGAATCACTAAAGCTACTATGAAATTTAAAACATCGCCAGTTTGGTTAGAAATATGCAGTGGTCCATTATTCTGTCATAAAGAAAACAAATACACAGATGGATACAATATGGTAAGAATTGAATGAATTTTATATTTAATACTTTTGGTTGATAATGTTAATTAATATATGATTGTGTTATATTAGTAACTTAAATTTTTAATTTTAAATTAAAATACCATTGTAATAAAATCTTTAGTTTATTTTAATTTGTGGGCCCATATATAATCTTTGTAAAGTTATTTTATATGTTTATCATGTTTCAGGAAAGGCATAATTTTCTACCCATTGAATACTCTTTGGAATATCATTTTACGATGGATATGTGATTTAAATATTATAAATTTATTTACAATAACTTGCATGTGTGGGATATTTTGAAGAGCTTGATATAATTGGCTGTAAATATTTCACCAAAATTGCTGTTAAAATATTGAATATTAGTAAATAACTATATAACAAGAAAGCAATACAGCATGACTGCAACTTTCAAGTTTATTGTTGAGTATTCATATCATTATTTTATACAAATATCAGTAGTGTTAAGATATTATAATATCCCTATACAACAATAAAATATAGAGGCAACATCAACGGCAACATTAAAAATATACAATATACATATATTACAGTTGTTAACATTTCTTACATACATACATACATATCATCACGCCATATCCCTTGCAGGGTAGGCAGAGAAAACAGAGTGCCAGAGAACTCTATCTTTGCATACTTCACTCGCTTCCTCAATATTCATAATTCTCTTCATACACGCTCGCCAGTTTCGGAGACTCTTGACTACACCTTTCTTCAGTACATGACCGATCTGGTCTAGGTAGGTTATTCTCAGTCTCCCCCGGTACCTACATCCTTCCACTTTCACATTGTATATCTTCTTAACCAGACGTTCGTTCGGTATTCTTTCCACATGTCCGAACCATCGGAGCATTCCCTTTCGCATCTTTACACCAATACTCTCTTTCATACCTACTCGCTCTCTTACGTCGTCGTTACGAATGCGGTCGGTCAGCCTAACTCCACAGATTTTCCGCAGAGATCGCATTTCGACTGCATTAATTTTACTTTCATACTCTTTTCTGCATACCCAACTCTCGCTTCCATACAGTAATGTTCGGACAAGCACTGCGTTATGTATTGCCTATATGCTACACGTGCCTTCTGGCTGAGGTGGTGGCTGCCGAGAAGTTGCCCCAACGCTCCGTTCACTCTATTGCCCGCATTCACTCTTCGCTCTATATCAGTGGTGTGCCTTCCATCTCTGCTAAATTCACATCCAAGATATACAAATTCATCCACTTGCTTAACATTTCTTACTTTGTGGTAATGTACATATATATCTGTTCAACCTATAACTTGCAAACAAGTATTATATTTTTGCAATATGGGACTTTCCTCTGAATGGTCTTGCCATTGCATCCAGACTTGGAGCAACGATTTATGGTTTGTACAAATATTTTCCTGCATAGGAAACCAGCACAAAATAATTGCACTACTACACTAGCTTAGGTCTTCTGTGTGGTCATATAAATAAAAACAAAGTTATATTAATAAAAATTTTATCAAGCATAATCAGTGTTATTTCATATATATTTACAGTAGTTTTTAAAATTTTATTACTTAGCCAATATTTTATTACTTAACTATATTCATTCGAGGCATATCATGTTAATGATAAGAAGACAAACACTAATAAGTTACAAAGAAAATAAGAGTGCATCTACCACGTCTAGTTTGTGTTATTGTAGATTCTGTAATTAATAGACTCAAGCAGAGATGCGTGAAAGATTAAGGAGCAGATATATTAGTGTTATAATGGTCTTTGAAAGAGATGAAGCCAGAACAGATGTAAGAGTAACAATAGGTAATGATGTACTAGAGCAAGTGGATGAATTTATATATCTTGGATGTGGATTTAGGCGAGATGGAAGGTACACCATAAATAGAGTGAACGGAGCGTTGGGGCTAATTCTCGGTAACATTTATGCGAGCGAAGGAAAACTCGAAACAAACCCCTATACCAACACGTCTAACCAGCGCATTGTAGTAGGTTAATTTCCCTCCCATTACGGAGGAGGCCCGAGCCCAACAGTGGGACATTTATGGACTTTGATGATGATGATGATGAATTATAATTGCATAAGTTGATAAAAAATACTATGCAATAGCTTTTTTTTTAGTTTTACGGAACCCTTCGTGCGCGAGTACAACCCGCACTTGGCCGATTTTTTACTTTTCATGCTTTACGTTAAAAAGTTATATTTTTTCAAATTTATTCGCACGTTATATTTAGTGAGTTTTTTTAGAAATACACTTGAAAATGTATTATTTTCAAGTGTATATATCAATAATATGTAATTTCCTTTAATGATTTCTGATATTTATGTATTACTAATTTGAAATAAAACTATTTTAACGCATATAGTTCATGATCGTGTGAGGACAGTTCTCCCGTAACTATGAACAATGAAAAGTATTCGAAATATGGAGAATTTTACTATCAAATATAAATGCGATTATATCAATAAAAATAATTTTATTTTAAATGTGTAATAGTCGCGTAAACATGAGAAATTATTACTTAAATTATTTTTATTTTAGACTCTTAAAAACACATCCTACAAAGGACCTACTTTTTATTTATTTTTTAAGACACCCGGCATTTAGGTAATAATCCTTGTATTGCGGAGGACTTTACAAACATTTAATTTAACGAATACAATTTACACTCCGACTTAGAACAGCGATTTTTGGATGCACAAAGTATTGTCCTACATAGTAATGGAACCTAGCTATGTGGTAGCGGCTACGAATACTACCAACCCTTACTTTGCGCGTGAGTGTCGTAGAAGACGACTAAGAGCCTTATAACGACCTGGGTCAACTCCATCTGACGCCGTTTGGTCAACAATTCATTCCCAAGGAGTCTTTTTTTTGACGTCTGGCAGGTGGCCGGTCATAAAACTATTGCCAATAACTTTTACAATATGTAAGTACTATGAAAGAAGAGTATATATTGTATCGACCCCGAGTAACTGGGATAAGAGTAGGAGAATAATGATGAGTAATAGAACCTAAGCCACTGAAACGTTAGGTCGGTATTTTAACCACTATATACTTATTAAATTTAAACCAAACTATCTCAGAACAAAAGCAACCACTACACAATAAATTTAACTAAAACTACCTTATTCTCTTAAAACAAGCAACCAGCTCTTAAAATCTCATCGCATTCAGCTAGCTATATACATTCCATTTAACTGAATGAACTTTAATGTACATTCAATGGCTAATGATGGCCCTATTTAAAATCAGAGTTGCTTGTCCCAAAAACCACTGGAAGCATTGGCAACATTGAAAATGTTTGCTACATTTAGTTTTTTTGTGGTTCCGTAGGGATTAAATGTAATTATGTTAGCTTTTATGTTAATTCTGCTACAAACATTTATTTTGTGGTTTTGTGTTAGGCTGAAAGTTGTTTAGAATTTGTATTTAGTTTTCGAATTGTTGTTTCCGCGAGTTGAACATGCGCCATGTCATTTTATTTATTGAATAGTAATTTTAATGTCACACATGTTATATCTTTTAAATTATTAAACCATCCATCGGAGAGAACTTCCATGTCAAAATGATAGAAACGTCTGAATATTCCTACGGTTTTAACCCAACTGGTTGGCTTCGGAGCTTGTAATAGAAGGCAGCGGCCTAGTTAAACCCTTGGTATACCAAGGGCCATGCTATAGCAAGGGTCCATAAGCGGCAGTGACACTTGCCATCAGGTGTGCTGCTTGATCGTTTGCCACCATAAGCAATAAAAAAAAAATGCAAAGGAACTGCTGGAGTGTAATGAATATAATGTAGAAGTGTTTTACAGATGTTATCGTTTTGCACCATAATTCCAAGAAAATACCATTAACAGTGTGGCTATGGCACTATTGAAGTAGACTATATGACTCAACGACGAACAATGACTAATATAAAGAGACTAAAGACGTGAAGAAACTGATAATTTACGAAGAAAATTATAACTTGATTCTAGCCATTGTTGGCTCGTATAAGTATCTGTCAATACGCACTATAGTGCGTATACCCACTCTCAATTTCTATTTCTTTATTTCATACATATCATCACGCCATATCCCTTGCAGGGTAGACATTTCTTTATTATTAACTACATATAACATTCACATTTTTCTTTTTAACCGACTTCAAAAAGGAGGAGGTTCTATGTTTCATTGTATGTATTTTTTTTTTATGCATGTTCAGCGATATTTTTGTCAATTGTGGGCCGATTTTCAAAATTCTTTTTTCTTTCTAAAGGGTGTACTTCAGAAGTGGTCCCATTGTCACCAAGTCATGATCTGATGATGGCAAGTCATGGAAATCGAGGGCAACCCTTAAATTTTATAGGCACATATTACGTGTCTCATATATTTTCAAAAGCTCTTCAAATATCTGCATCTGGCAGTGATAAACTCATTTAGGTGAGCTGATGATAGAAGGTATATCTCATTAACGGTTAGGAGTTGGAGGATAATTCTTTCAATATCATACGCACTTTTAGCTGTATTATTTCAAGTTAACTTCTAAGGTGGTCCCATTGTCATCAAATCATGATGATGTGATGATGGGAATTCTTGGAAATCGAGGGCAACCCTTAAATTTTATAGGCACATATTACGTGTCTCATGTATTTTTCAAAGCTATTCAAATATTTG
The DNA here is from genome assembly GCA_905163515.2 of Lymantria monacha. Classification (NCBI taxonomy): domain Eukaryota; kingdom Metazoa; phylum Arthropoda; class Insecta; order Lepidoptera; family Erebidae; genus Lymantria; species Lymantria monacha. The sequence continues at coordinate 27,926,399 of LR991090.1, read as the reverse complement.
CATCTGGCGATGATAATCTCATTTAGATGAGCTGGTGATGGAAGGTACATCTCTTTAGCGCTTAGGAGTTGGAGGAAAATTCTTTCAATATCATAGGCACGCATAGACCTTTAGTTATATTCTTTCAAGTTAATCATGTAAGCTGATAATGTAAGCTACTACTCCATAACGATTAGGAGTTAGGATTAGGATTCTTTATGTTGGTGATATAGTAATCTTTGTTACGTAGGTAGAAAATAACATACTAAGCTGGAAGGATGGACCTCTTTCAATTCACCTTTCAAAAAAAATGTAAACCGACTTCAAAATAAGATCAGCCAAAAACCATACTTACTTAAAACACTAAAAACCGAAAAATAAGATGAATTATTTAATTCTTGTCTAATTCTAATTATGTATTAATTTTTATAAAATATAATTACAATGTATGCTAGAAATCCACTAACACGATTTGAAGTCGGTGCCAAGCTTAAATTAACAAAAAAACAATAAGTTTAATGATATACACACAGGGTGAAAAATTAATAAAATGAAAATATTAAAGAAAATAAGAATTTAAAAATGTATTCAGAACACTATAACACCACAAATTTAATACCATTTGATACAATCGTGAACGACGTCTGCCCGTATGGATTAAATCGCTTGACCGCTTGCGCGTTCAAATCATTTCAGTCACAAGCACGGCGTGGTTTGAATGTGATATAGTATACCTATTTGGCTTGGCGCCGACTTCAAATCGTGTTAGTAGATTTCTAGCATACATTGTAATTATATTTTATAAAAATTAATACATAATTAGAATTAGACAAGAAATAAATAGTTCATCTTAATTTTCGGTTTTTAGTGTTTTAAGTAAGTATGGTTTTTGGCTGATCTTATTTTGAAGTCGGTTTACATTTTTTTTTTAAAGTTTAATTTCTTTTTATTCACTTTTCTTCAGTGTACTATTGACTTTATCCTTTCTAAATATAAATTTATTAACCCTGTCTCGTATGATACAGGCTTGACCTAGTTTACGAGACTACGTTATAATAGTGCTACACATACTGTAAATATTTTATGTAAATTATTGTAAAATGTTTTGACTAAATAAATTATTATTATTTATTATTATTAATACAACAAAAGGAGAAGAAATGAATTGGATAATATTTAAATTATATGCCATTTAAAAAAAATGTGTTGAATACACATGCGTTTGAATGTTCAGTGAAATATACGCAGTGTTAATTAATCTGGAACGTTGAAAGAGGAGAGTCGAAATCCACTCCACGCAATTTGAATTGAAATTGGCAAACGCCATGGTAAAGTACGAATACCACATTTTTGATATAACAGTACTGGATGTGTCATGACTCATCAATAACTTAAATTGCCTCTTAAGCCCGAGGGCTTAAGAGGCAACTTCTCGGTAGCCACCACCTCAGCCAGAAGGCACGTGTAGCAATACATAACGCAGTGCTTGTCCCAACATTACTGTATGGAAGCGAGAGTTGGGTATGCAGAAAAGAGTATGAAAGTAAAATTAATGGGGTCGAAATGCGATCTCTACGGAAAATCTGTGGAGTTAGGCTGATTGATCGCATTCGTAACGACGACGTAAGAGAGCGAGTAGGTATGAAAGAGTGAGTAGAGTATGGTATAGAGGAGAGTATTGGTGTAAAGATGCGAAAGGGAATGCTGCGATGGTTCGGACATGTGGAAAGAATGCCGAACGAACGTCTGATTAAGAAGATATACAATGCGAAAGTGGGAGGATGTAGGTACCGGGGGAGACCGAGACTAACCTATCTAGACCAGATCGGTCATGTACTGAAGGAAGGTGGAGTCAAGAATCTCCGAAACCGGCGAGCGTGTATGAAGAGAATTATGAATGTTGAGGAAGTGAGTGAAGTATGCAAGGATAGAGTTCTCTGGCCCTCTGTTCTCTCTGCCTACCCTACAAAGGACATGGCGTGATGATATGTATGTATGTATTGTATAGAAAATATTTTATTTTCTTATTAAGTAAATTATTTATAGATCAATATTTGCCCTTGCCCTTTTTATTTTAGAATATCCAATTGTCCTCATTAAGAGCCAGTATGCAGCAAAATTGTTCCAAATATTGCATATAAAAGTTTACAAAGATAAATTTTAGTAAATTTTATTTTGCATCATTCATATTCCTATCATCTTCTTCAATAGTGGTAGGCCGCACTATTGACAGTTTTCGGTCTACAGCCGCGGGCCGCTCCATCCGGGATAGTACCACACTCTCGCAGAAAATTGAGGTCTCAGCAATGGTAATGTGCTATATTGCGCTTCGTTCGATTAGCGAGCGAGCCAGCAGCCCAACTCTCGATAGCTTTGGGTTGTCATTGGTAGGCAGTGGCCTAGCGTACCATCAAGTGGGCTGCTTTCTCGTTTGCTACAAGCAACAAAAATATATCTAAAAAAAAAATGTGTGTGTCAGCTCCAACGCACGACTGGAGTTTACTCCTTAAGTACGATTATCAAAACAGGCGCAAAAAAAGCTCATTTGACTAAAAATAATATATATATATTTTTATTTACATTTATTAAAACTGTTCAATGAAGTATTATCTCACATCAGAAAGTGCGCAGAATAGGATGCGCACCAAAAACGTAACGAGGTCATTCGATCACTTGATTTTACTCCTCAAATTCTTCTCATACCGGGCGCCTTATATGAAAATCGATTCTTAAGAAGTAAACTCCAAAAATATATGTTATGTTATATGTTTTTAAATATCGAAAAGCATTACAAAAATAACGAAGTTATCTTATTAGTAAAACATTAGGAAGAAGAACATTAGCAGTATTTAAAGAAGGAACAGAGAATATGAAATATTGATAGCACTGCCATTTTTTACATGTCTGTGTAGACCCCAATGTGATCGATGTCCGCAAATTAGCCACGACACTCGGCCGCGCTGAGACCGCCGATTTTTCACGCTCAACTTTTAAAAGGTTCTGCCTTGCTAAACATTTATCATCGTGTTATGTGTTTCTGTCTAAATGATGTATTAAAGTTGTGTTCAGGTCAAAAAGTTGGTATCAAAGGCAATTTATTTCTATTTTGAATTTGCTTCAGAAAAATGATAGAAACGTCTGAATATTCCCACGGTTTTAATATTAAATAATAAAGAATATAAAACTTGAATATTAATTTATCCGTTTTGTATTTTTTCACAGCTATGTTATTAAATATGGAAAGGTCGTTTTATTAATTTTTATACAGTTGTTCGCTCTTAAAATATAACCACATTCATATTTTGTACACACACATTTTTATTTTTAAAGATACAAATAATCAATCCCAAGCAATTGATCATAATAAACAGAACCCTCCACTAATAAATAAAGTTCCTGTATCATGAGAGATTTTACAAAGAAAAATAACTCACACAAATTACACCCAGACTTAAGACAAACGTATGTGGATCGCATGAAAAATTGACCTACGTGAAAATTGTATGCATTCCATCCCATTGGTATCCAAACCACTACGTTATCTCTGCAGTTATATTATTATTAACCGGTTACAAATTCAAACTAAATTTTTAATTAGTTAAGAGATAACTGCAGGAATAACCAATATATTTTTAAATAGCGACGACTGACGATAGTTTTTTTTATCTACAGCCGCGAGCCGGTCTGTCCGAGGTAATTCCTACTCATGCATGCTCTCGCAGAAAATCGACGTTTGAGCAATGGCAATATGCTGTTGCGCTACCTTTAATGAGCAAGAGATCCAATAGCCAGATTTCTGGGTGGCTATGTGACTTTCATCGGTATGTAGTGGCCTAGCTGTACCCCTGGTATTGCAAAATTCCATGGAGGACAGTAACGCTTACCATCAAGTTTGTTGCTTGATCGTTTGTTTCCATAAGCATTAAAAAATCCTAATTTAGGAGTCGATTACATGACCTTATATTTGATATATTACTATATATTATTCGCACAATAAAGTAGTGTTTTACACAATTTTATCATTTCTCGTGCAGTATTAACATAGGTACATAATAACAATATTTATTAATCATTTTAACAGCTCCTATGGTTAGGACATATTAAAAGAATGCCGAACGAACGTCTGGTTAAGAAGATATAAAATGCGAAAGTGGAAGGATGTAGGTACCGGGGGAGATTGAGACTAATCTACTAAGACCAGATTGGTCACGTACTGAAGGAAGGTGGAGTCAAGAGTCTCCGAAACCAGCGAGCGTGTATGAAGAGAATTATGAATGTGGAGGAAGCGAGTGAAGTATACAAGGATAGAGTTCTCTGGCACTCTGTTCTCTCTGCCTACCTTGCAAGGGATATGGCATGATGATCTGTATGTGTGTGTATGTACATATAGAGCTACATAATTTCACGCGTAAAGCTGACCATGTATTTTAAGAAATATACTGCAATTAATATTCCAACATCTTCGTATCTTCATCAAATTTCTTTGTAAGAATAAGATATGTGTGAATATGTTTTATTTATTAATCTTTTTTCTGACACCACCATGCACTAAGGAAATAATCCTTGTATTGTGGGAACTTTAACAAACATATAATTAACGCAGACAAATTACTCCCAGACTCAAAACAATAGTTCGTGGATCGCACAAAGTATTGTTCTGCACAGGAGTCAAACCCACGGCACTGGCACGGAAGGTCGATATCATAACCATTACGCCATCTATGCAGTTAAATAATCATTACCATTATCTTAGCTCATTTTTATCCCACAGTTGACTTCAAGCCCCACATTTAAAACGGAAAGAAATCGATCTACTATACCACATTGGTTAGACGGTATAGGTATTTTTTTCGAGTTTTCCGTCTCTTGCATAAATGTTATTTGCATTTGCTGATGTATGCATGAAGGACGATGGGTTTGCGCCTGATGCCGCCCTAACTGAGGCTTCAGGTGATCGGACCGGGGAATTGTCCGGTCACCCGACGTGAGGCCACCGCGTGAGGGCGACGTCTCGGCGGCGAAAGCTGTCGGGGATTCGACAAGAGAGGAACCCGCAAGGGTATACCGCCGGGCGGGCCACCGAAGTCAAAGATCGGGTACCGGTGGCCCGCTCGCACGGCGAAGAGAGGTGTTTGCAGGGTGGGTCCATGGGGTTGCGTGCCGCCTCTTCTGTCGCCCCGGACGATTTGTCGGGGCGCGACCACATCCATGGTCCACCTTGCGGAAAAAAAAACAAAAAAAAAATGAAGGACGATGGGTGCTAAGAGTTGGATACTCAAACTGTCAAATATCTTTATATTTATTAAAGTTAAACATCTAAATTTGGTTATATATAATGACCTAAATAAAATGTACAGCAAAATGCTATTTCAGTCAAATTACTAACATTAGTATTTGACGGAAACTACACGTACATAGTTAGCGACATGTTCGTCCAAAACCGGTGGATGGACTGCTTCTATTTCTTGTCAGCCAATTGTTGGTATAGAATATAAGAGTAAAGCGAATTAATAATAGAATAAATTTAAAACTTATGAGCGCCAGGATTTTTCAACTTTTGAGTGCATTATTATTTACACATACATTCTTTATTTGAAACCATTAGGTAATCAAAGCGTATTTATTATGGTTAGCAAATGCTATTGGACGTAACAAAAGTGAGAAAAAAGTAATTTATGTTATTTTAATTATCTTATTTAAAATATTTATAAATATATATATCACCTTGTGCTGATGTGTTAAGACGGGAATTAAGGAAAACATAAAAACCAGCTCAGAGACTCAACTATAATATTAATAGTGAAATAAACTCAACAATAGGATTTACATGTTTTAATAAAAAGAACAAAAAAGTAATATTGACATGCTGATTGCGTCGATGAAGGTTAGATAAAAATAACTCTTGGTAAGGCGCCGTGGTGCGTCTGTACGATGTCCGACATCCTATATTATACTGACATTTTTCTATGTTGTTGGGGCACTTGAGGCTTGGGCTGCGAGACCTAACCTGTTAGAACATTCTATCGTGCATTTGATGACATGGGTTTAATAACTTTTAGATAATATTTATTGAGCACTTTTTACATTGTTACTATCTTTAATAGCTTAGTGGTGTTGACTATTGTTTGGTATGTTCTGAGCTTATGCATCGCTCAAACAGAAAACAACATCTGAATAGTAGCGAATTTGCTACTGCACTTCGTTCACTATGTGAATGAGGCTGAGACACAATTTCTACCTTACTATAGATACGTGTGCTGGTACTATTGCAGACGTCTATAAGCAGCAGCTATTACATACATCATCAGCTACTTTTTCTCATCTGCCTACAATGATAATAAGAATGAATAGAATTTTGTTGTTTTATAAATCGCTTAAGTTCATTGCTTGTGACAATAGCATCCCCACAAGGCAAGGATGTGAAACGACGGGCCACGGAAATTGGTCGACTGGGCGAATTAAACCAATATACGACGACAAAGGTATTTTACAAATTCCTTACCTTTTGTACTATAGGAAACTGGTTATTTTGTGACTTATAAGCATGCTTTTTCTTTCGCGTCTTAATAAACTATGAAGTATGAAGATGTTTCTTCGTGTTGTGATGGTTGATAAGTGATATATATAAAAAAAACATTTTTAAATAACATACATAATGCTATGTAAGCTTTAATTTAAATGCGTTAAAGGCTAAATCTCTGTAATCTGGATAATTGTGTCGTGTCATAGTTACATATACATTTAAACTGAAAAGTTAGAGTAAAATTCGGAACAATGTAGTACAATTGTTCTCCGATAGATGGCGTGTGAATGATCACCCTAAAGACGAAAAATATAATTGTTATACGTGGAACCACGATCGTCTGAGTTGGTAAGATGAATAAGTTTCCACTATATGTGGGTTCAAATGTAGCAATAATTTCGTACATATATAGCTAACATTTTTTGATATTAAAATAAGTTTTTTACATTGTTTTTTTAATTGCTTCTGGTGGCAAACGAGCAAACAGCACACCTGATGGTAACTGTCACTGCCACCCATGGCCCTTTGCGATACTAAAGGTACAGCTAGGCCGCTGCCTACCAATACAAACCCCAAACCCAACCCAGTTGGGCTTCCGGCTCTCTCGCTCACCGAACGAAGCGCAATAGCACATTGCTATTACTCATACGTCGATCTTCTGCGAGAGTGTGGTACTACCCCGGACGGACCGGCCCGCGGCCGCAGACAGAGAACTGTCAACAGCGTGGTCCTACCACTATTAAATATATAACCTAGCATGTTAAATGCCAAATCTCAGTCATTTAGAATGTGTCATCAGTCATCGTCTTTATTTTTCAAAGGAACTCGGGACTTTTGACGGGAATTTGAAAACGTCATGTGGTGCTCTTGTATTATATTCGATATCTTAGTGATTTAACGTGTTATATTAGATAATTTTGATGGCATTTTATGTAATGTGATGTGCGGAAATACTGGGCTGTAGTGAATATCATATAAAAGTGCTTTACAACGTTTTCGTTTTCCTTCAAAATTCCCACAAGATACCATTAACAGTGTGGCCATTGCACTGTTAATGGTGACAATTTGACTTAGACAATGACTGACTTGAAAAACTAAAAACGTGAAAATATTTATAACTTGACACTGGTACCAATAGCTCGTATATGTAGCTGATTGCCAATACATAAGAAGTAGAAGAAGAAGAAGAACAAAGGAACTCGTAAAAATTGGCAAGGAAAATATGCTAGTTATCATCATACCACGCTCACCAATAATGGCATGATATTTTTTTTATACACCACCCTGCACTAAGGCAATAATTATTGTATTGCTGGACTTTACAAACATGCAATTAACGCAGACAAATTACACTCAAACTCAGAACAAAGTAAAAGTATTGTCCTGCGTAGGAATCGTACCCACGGCACTGGCACGGAAGGTATCCGGTAAGGTAGGTATCGGGTAAGGTATACGGTATCTTAACCACTACGCCATTTATACAGTTAAAGTTGAAATATAACCACCTACGGTTATACCAAATACGGTTATATTTCAAATCGCTAGTTTTTTTACAGTAATTATAAGTTTATATTCATTTAATCGGTTTTCAACATCTTTTGGTGATGTTTTTGGAGGAGGTTCACTAGATGGGACGATGAGATTAAAAAGATAGCTGGTCCACAATGGCAACAGATAGCCCAAGACCGGGAGAAATGGAAAGCTTTGAAGGCCTTTACCTGAGGGGGGTTACAGTAGAACAATATGTAATTACCTACCTATTATATATATATATATATATATGTGTGTGTGTGCGTGTGTGTATATGTGTAGATATGTGTGTGGGTATGTAGTAATAATACTTTCTTATGTTAATTTTTCAATACTGGAAATAAAAGGCTTTTTTATTTATTTTATTATTTATTCATTTAATCGATTCCTGTGATACCCATCGGAAATGAAGATATGACGACCATTATACTCTTACCCCTTATCACTACGAAACCCGGGTTAAAATAGGGTTTGCTATCGATTTGTCCTTCACATGTAATTTTATTTGGTTACCTCCCTTAATCATCTCAATATCCAATTATCCACTATCTATATTATCCATTATCCATTTTTATTTATATATTTATAAAATTTTCCGTATGGTGACGTAGTAAGAATACTATTCACCACCCTATATCTTACTAAGGGATATAAATGCATATAACATCTATGCGAGAGAAGGAAAACTCGAAACAAAACCCCATACCAACACGTTTTACCAGCGCGTCATAGTAGGTTAATTTCCCTCCCATTACGGAGGAGGTCCGAGCCCAACAGTGGGACATTTATGAGCTGAGATGATGATTCATAAAAGAATAGTAACAGTAACCGGACTACCACTCTAAAACATTTAAATTCTTATTCAAATTAAAGACTTTTACAATAATTCTAAAGTATGTGAAAAAAAAATATTCCGTGTGATGACTGAGTAAGAATGCAATTTACCAGCCTTCTCTCGTAACCGTGGGTGATAAAAATTAAATAATTAAGGTACGTATCATATTGTACGTAGATAACAAGGATATAAGAGAAGAAAAGATTGATAAAAAACCGTATATCAACATGTCTGACCACTGTGGTTTACTAAACCAATAAGGGATATAATACGCATATAACATCTATGCGAGAGAAGGAAAACTTGAAACAAAACCCTATACTAACACGTCTGACCAGCGTGGTATAGTAGGTCAATTTCCCTTCCATTATGGAGGAGGCTCGAGCCCAACAGTGGGACATATTTAAGCTCAGATGATGATGATGATATGGTACGTAGATAACAACGATGTAAGAGAAGAAAAAATCGATATAAAACCGTATACCAACATGTTTGACCACTGTGGTATAGTATTCTGCCACCGTGAACGAATTCGAAGCGTATATAATCATCATCATCATCTCAGTTCATATATCATCATCATCTCAGTTCATATATCATCATCATCTCAGTTCATATATGCTCGACTCAGGACTCCTCCAAAATAAAAGGATAATTAACCTACTATACCACGTTAGTTAGAAAGTTTCATACAAGGGTTCTTATTCTTCTTATTTTTATATATTAGCAATCAGCTACTTAAATGAGCCATTGTTGCCAGTGTCGAGTTATAATTATCTTCAAGTTTTTAGTGTCTTCAGATTAGTCATTGTCCGTCAGTAAGTCAAATTGTCGCCATCAACAGTGCTATGGCCACATTGTTAATGGTATCTTGTGAGAATTTTGATGAAAAACGAAAACGTTGTAAAGCACTTTTATATGATATTCACTACATCTCAGCAGTTCCGTCACATCACATTACATAAAATGGCATCAAAATTATCTAATATAACACGTTAAAACACTGAGATAACGAATATAATACAAGAGCACCACATGACGTTTTAGATTCCCGCCAAAAACCTCCATACAAGGGTTTTATTTTCAATCTTTTTATAGTGTTGTATAGTTAGTTATATTGTATTTTAGTCGATTTTTACGACGACTGTGGATAAAAAGAGAATAGTGAATTGTATTCTTCTCCATCACCACATATAATTTAATATACATTAATAAGTAATCTTATTTATATATTTCTTTTACTTTATTCAAAAACTGTAATCTAAGCCTCTGAATATCACAAAAAGCAATACCAATTGTCTACATTTACATATTGATTTCTTATTCGCAAACTGCTTCAGTATAATGAATTTTTAAATTGCCATTTTCAGGTACATGCAAAAATGTAAAGCCATTTGGATTGCAATTGATAAGAAATTTCAAAGGGTGTTTTTTTGTGTGTTAATATTTAGAATGTATACGAGAGACTTGCCGTATGGTGACGAAGCAAGAATAAAATCTTAATCATACTTGTGGGTGATCGGAAGGATAGACTAATATAAAACGAATATAAAATCTATGCAAGAGAAGAAAAACTCGATTCACAACTATATACCGACTAGGGATTACAATCCGGAAAAGTGGATACGGCGTCATTAAACGTTCGCCAGATCCGGTACTAGTATGCCGGCACCGACAACCGGATCCGGTCTTAGCAGTTTTTTGCAAAATAATATAGATATTGCATGGGTAGGTACTTCAAACGCTTTGCGCATGGTGTTCATGCGTGCGAGGCGTTCGAAGTCGAGTCGCCCTAGCCCACTACGTTGCGTCACGTCGTGCCACTCCCCCGCATCCCGCATTCGTATATACCCGTATAATCCACATATTTATAAAGTTACTTACTAAAATAATTGATGTACTTATGAAAGTTAAATCTAGGAAGACTGAGCTACTCGTTACATAGTTAAAATTTTACTAGTTACCTACACTACTAAATTTTATTTATTTTCACGTTGTCTATTCTTAACATTGGATTGGATTTATCTTCTATAAACTACATATATTAACTACAATGCTACTTGATTAACTTACTACTTGATCAATCCGGTCGGATCCGGCCGGATTGATGGGAAGCCGGTCGGATCTGAAATTGACGCCGGATTTCAATCCTTAATACCAATACGTTTGTTCAACGGGGTATGGTAGGTTAATTTCCCTCACATTATTGAGGACACTCGAACTCAACAGTGGAACGTATATGAGTTGAAATTATGGTGATGATGAGATAATATACGAGAAAATCCTCGTTAGAACTTATACCTAGTAAATTATACCCCAAGAAATTGGGATAAATGCGGAATAATGAAATGATAATAATCAAGCAAAAAATACTGACAGTTAAAATTTTCATTACTATATACAATTTAAAATCTATTAAATTTTAGGTTAACATATTTTTATGTTCGCGTGGTGTTAGATTAAGAATACAAAATGTCACCACCCCTTCCATCGTGTTTTGTGTATTCTGTTGTTTTATCCCCTAATAATCTATATATGCTTACTTCCTCTGCAATTTAGAGTAAATTGTTTTTTTTTTTTTTTCGGTATTAGATAGGAATATAACGCTAGGTATAAATTAGATTTAAGTTAGTTAGTTTTTTTTTTTATTAGTTCACTACTCTGTCGCATTGTTGGCTGTAATGATAGATGTAAGTTTTTATAGTAAAAAAATAAATAATAATAAATAAATATCATAGAAAAATAATATTATTGCAAACCAAAACATACTAAAAACCAAATTCTTCTAACAACCCGTCTAGTACGATATAGTGGACAAATTTTCTTTCTTCTAGTCTTAAAAAACCGGGTTTAAACATAAAGGCTTATAAATAACATATTATTATATAATTATTTGAGTTCAACTGAATATTTACTCTTACATATTGCAAAAGTTATTGGTAATATAAAAATGGTAAGAGCATAATACTAACTATTGACTTTTAAAAGGCGGCTTAGGGGCCGTTCATAAATTACGTAAGGGGTTTTGAAGAATGATTTGGCCCCCTCCCCTCTGCCGTAAGACATTATAAGATTGCAACTACTTCTCCTTGCCCCTTAATATGAATTTTTGTAAGAAAAGAACCTATTGATCAAATATAATTCCGTTTATTCTGAAAATATATTTTATTATCAACCAATCTTCATACTACAAATATCATTAATTTACTGCAATAGCATTAACCATTAATCCATCACAGTTTTGATCAAAATTAGTAATCTTTAATTTAATAACTTACGTAATGTCAGGTTCAGTACCCAAAAGTCTATAGTAAGAAGCTATAATATTCAGGAAAAACGTAAACGTCTAAAGGCAACAAGCCTAATGCAACAGAGTAGTGAACTAATAAAAAAAACTAACTAACTTAAATCTATATTATACCTAGCGTTATGTTCCTACTATCTAAAAACGAAAAAAAAAAAACGAAAGAAAAAAATAAACAAAACAACTTACTCTATTAGGGGATAAAGCAACAAAATACACACACAACACGATGGAAGTGAAATTATGTAAGCATAATTTATGAATGGTCCCTTACTTGTTCCTATCAAAATAAAATAAAATTATATTTAATTATTACTGTGGGTCAAATCTTTGGTTAAGGATAAAGATGTATATCTTTATCCTGTCAGCACGCGGATTTCCAACAACATACAATATTCTTTTATAGCAATAAGTACCTGTTGAAAAGAAACAAATCATAGAAGGCTTACGCATGACGATACTGACAACGCCAATAATGCTCGATTGTAAATCGATCTCGTCACTCGATTCGATTTGCGTCAAGAGTAGCAATCAAAGTCGTAATATGACCGAGTGTGGAATCGAATCAAACTCACAATCGAATCGACCGACAAGAATATAGTACCGACTTTGGAATTGAATTTAGAAATTGTACCGTTTTAGTAAATTGTACATAAAATCGTATATATTTTTAGTTGTAAGTGAGTAATAAATGCTCATAGAAATTATTATTACCTAAATATTATCTGTGTAGTGATGGAGTATGAATACAATTCACCACCCCCTATCTTACTCCTGGGTGATCGTAAGAGACGACTAAGGGATATAAAACGCATATAACGTCTACGTCTATGCGAGAGAAGTAAAAGTCGAAACAAAACCCTAGATCAACACGTCTGACCAGCGTGGTATAGTAGATCATTACGGAGGAGGCTCGAGCCCAACAGTGGGATATATATATGACCTGAGATGATGATGATGATGGAGTAAGAATAAGTTCGCCGCCCTCTATCTTATCCGTGGTTATCGTAAAAGATGACTTAGACATATAATATTTAACATATGTATATACCAAGTTTTTAACTAAACTTCTCTTGCAACGATGTTATTTGCTTGTGTCCTTTAGTCGGCTTTTACAAGCACCTACGGGTAAGAAATGGGGGTGTTAAATTATATTCTTACTACCTCACCAAACGGGATATTTAAAAACTAAAATATCTGTTTACATCTTTCATCTTGAACATCTTTATTCTATACCAACACGTCTTTTTTTAAATTTTTGTTTTCTTCGCAAGGTGGACCATGGATGTGGTCGCGCCCCGACAAACCCACCCTGCAAACACTTCTCTTCGCCGTGCGAGCGGGCCAACGGTACCCGATCTTTGTCTTCGGTGGCCATACCAACACGTTTCTTTTTTTTTTTTTGTGTCTTAGTTGTTAGCCTCAGATGGCTATGACAACTTTACCCGGACTGTGGGTGAGCGCTGAGGGCTCTCAACCCGTAAAAATGCTACCAATTCGTGGTTACACAAATTGGACACTATACCAACACGTCTGACCAGCGTGGTATATATAGTAGGTTAATTTCCCTCTCATTATTGTGGAGGCTCGAGCCCAACAGTAAGACATATATGAACTGAGATGATGAGGATGATCTTTAATATTATAAGATTCATTTTCTTAAGGAAAGCATGTATTTCTGCAAGCTATTTTCTTTATTTTTTATAAAAGCGAGTGTTAAAAATATCACAAGAAAGAAAAAGTAAATCAGTGCCCATTCAGCAATAATCCTATAGTACAGCTTATGCTTTAATGAACTGACTGACTGCTGACTTTTAATAGACAAATGAACAAAATGCCTAAGCGACGAGACAGCAGTTACATAAATAATAAGAATGTAATGTATCAACTAGTATTTGCCAATAGTGTTTACTATAGCTGAAGATTATTCATATAGCTGACAATATATTAAAAATTTACTACAAACTGTATGATAGAGGCTACGAATACTACCAACCCTTACTTTGCTCGTGGATGTCGTAAAAAGCGACTAACGCCATTTACACATTATGCCGCTGCGGCAACGTTTTGCGTCGCCAAGGTACATAAACTTGCCACCGCCGCCTCGGAGTCGTATGTAAGGCTCCATACAAATCCAAGGCGGACTAGCGCTGCAGCGCCGCGGCGGCGGCGGCGGTGCTATAAGAGCCTTATAACCAACTCCGTCATTACATTCCCAAGGAGGGTTGACGTCTGGTAGGCGGCCGGTCATAAACTATTGCCAATAACTTTTACAATATGTACCATGAAAGAAGAATACGTATAGTATCGACCTCAAGTAATTGGGATAAGAATAGGAGAATGATGATGTCAAACATTTACTGCATTACTGTGTTTTAAATATGATATTTAAAAAAAGCTAAACGAAATATGGCTGTATTATAATACAGCATTTAAAAAATCATCATAACTATCATCTCAGGTTATATACGTGCAATGGGGAACCACTGCCTTCTCTAAAATGGGAAGGCAGTTAACTTATTATACCACGCTGTTTAAACGGGTTGGAATAGAATATTGTTTCAAGCTCTCGTCATATCCTTTAGTTGTCTTTTACATCTATATATGTATATATGGGCATATATCTATATATATATATATATGGACCATTTATTTTGAAAGTAGTGTAAGTCCAATTTCTTTTGTTTCGAGAAAATTAAAGGTTACTTATATTTGTTGATTTAAAAATACAGGCAAATCATATGAGGTCTGGCATTGTTTCTATTGTTTTATCAACATTTAATTTGTTTATATAAATTTGTTTTTGGCTAATTAGACTAAGATAACACATATTTATGTGCTGTAAATGGACTTATACCACTTTCAAAATTAGACAATTGTAAAAATCGTTTAATTTCAATTTTGAAAAATCAAATATCGCTTAAAATATACTTCATTTTAATATAATTTTGTTTACAAATACGCATAACAACACATAAAATTTTATTTTAGACGGCAATTACATTGTCATTACAAGATACTGATTACAAGAATTTACTTCTTCTCTGCATGTGGTAGTGTTTCATAATATGCATGATGCACCGGAGGTATATATGGTAGTAGCTGCTTCATGTCTTTATATTTTTCGTACGTAATAGGTCTGGCATTTTGGTACCAAGGCTCCAGGGCGATTTTTTCAAATTTTAATGGTCTTCCAGGACGTAGAGGTAATAAATTGATAATTTTAAATTCTGCGTCCGTCATCGTTGTTTTATAAAAAATGGTATATGGTGCAATTTTGAGGAACCTCAACCAACATATTTGCAACCAATTGACCTGTTCCCCATTAGTATTTTTTTTATCTGTTTTTTAATTGCATTTTAGAGATTTTTTGTTGAAATGAAATTCTTCCGTTTCATTTCATATAAAATGAATTTATCCTGTTTTCTACATTGCGCTATTACATTATAGTAATCTTGTGGTGTGTACACAAAATTCATTTTTCTCAATGCCATTTCTATGATGCCAAAATCTGCATCGTTCGGAAGTTATGAATGCCCCGAGAGTAAAAATTTGTGGTCAATTATCTCAATGCTGTTTTCCGACTGGACAACCTTCAACCACATCAATGCCATTTGTAAATTTCGAAACACGAAGGGGAAACAATGCAAATCGTCCGCGTGTGAAACCGCGGGACACAGCTAGTAGTATAAATGAAAAATAATAAAACACTGATCGGCATCCATCTGCTATGCCACCTACCTCTGTCAATTGGACTTACACCACTTTCATAATCGATGATTATGCAATTTCATTTACCGACCGATTTTAAGTTGTACAAAACATGGGATTTTTTTGGGAAATTAAACACGGGACTAGTTATATAAAAAAATTACATTAAATTAAGCATGAATTACGTGATAGATCATTTTTCTCAAAAATGAACTTACACCAATTTCAAAATAAACGGTCCATATATATATATATATATATATACAATATACAAAAAATATATAGGTATTTGAAAAATATTATATATTGCAAAAAAAAATCATGTCTAACCAACATAAATAAAAAATAAATTTTAAAAAGAGTTATAAATGTAATCAGACACGAGTTTATAAAGAAAATAAAGATGTCCTAAATGACTCTATTCAGCGACATTGTAGCGTGCAGACCAGACACCTGTAATATTGTCAAAAAGGAGTACAAAAGTGACATAAGCATTGTGTATGGCGCAGTGCCAGTAGTTAACTTTGATATACTGCAGTGCCGCTAACATGAACTATATGTTGTGTTAATGTATAATATCTTGACTGACTTTACAAAATATAAACGTATTTTGTGTTTCATATTTGAAACTTATATGTATAATACAATATAAACAAAACATGTGTATTTTAGACTTCGAAACGTTTCAAAAAGAAAATCATAATTGATCCTAAGGAAATTCGTGAATATTTATATATATATATATATATATATATATATATATATATATATATATATATGTATATACAGGGTGAACTTTATGTATGGGAACACCTGAAAATCTCGAGAACTATTGGATATATCGGGAAATGACCCGGACAAAAGCTTCATGAGAAGGAACGGGGAACTCGAATCAAAACTCAAATTTGACCTTGGGCATGACCTTCAGCCAAATTCGAAGGTCAACTTTGGTTTTTTAAATGGGAACCCCTATTTATGACCTCGGATTCGGAAAGAACGGGCAATTTTACGTTCAAAACCATATTCATACTTCATTTTTGAAGGTGTCGTTGGAAACGAAATTATAAAAAAGGACCTCATATCAACTGATTTTCACACTGGAACACCAGGATATCTCGGTAAATACCGATTTTTCAAAAAAATGTTTGAGGCAAAAGTTTCATGGGAAGGAACAGGGAACTCCGATTCCAAATTCCTAACACATTTTTTCAAAAAATCGCTATTTACCGAAATATTCAGGTGTTCCAGTGTGAAAATCAGTTGATGTGAGATCTTTTTGTAAGCGACCTTCCTACGACCTTAAAATAAAAGTATGAATATGGTTTTGAACGTAGAATTGCCCGCTCTTTCCGAATCCGAGGTCAAAAATAGGGGTTCCCATTAAAAAAAACAAAGTTGACCTTCGAATTTGGGTGAAGGTCATGCCCAAGGTCAAATTTGATCTTTGATTCGAGTTCCCCGTTCTTTCTCATGAAACTTTTGTCCGGGTCATTTCCCGATATATACAATAGTTCTCGAGATTTTCAGGTGTTCCCATACATAAAGTTCACGTGGTATATATAAGAGATTTCCACCTATGTATTGACTCATCACGATATCTCGGGAACCATAAGGCCTAGAGACTTTAAATTTGGTGGGAATATTCCTTTTGCCGAGTAAAGGTCAGCTAAGAACGGATTTTACGAAATTCCACCCGCAAGAGGGGGTTGTTGAAACGCGTTTACGCGCTAAGACCCGCTGGTGTCAAGACGGGAGGGAGTGTGGGACTCGCCGGTTGGCTGTTCCACCGGAATACCCACTAAAACCACAGCGGCCCCCTTCCGCGGTTTTACGGGACGCCGGAGAGATCATCTACTGACATTCGATCCCCGACGCCCCAACGCTTGGCCTTTTGGCCACGTTCAGTCGGTCCTCAAGGCGGTGGGAGGAGGTGCGCATAACGGCGTCTTCTCCTCCCCGGTCGCCGGCGGCGGAGCGAGTACCTCGCTTTCCCGCTCCGCAGCCTCCTTTCCCTTCATAATGGCCTCACAAAAGGAGGCCATCGACGTCGAGCACCTATCGCTGTCAAGCATCCTGGAGATGATGGTCGACAGCAACAGGTCTCCTCCAACAACCTCCGACAGGACGTGGCGCTGGAGCCCCCAGGCGGGGCATACCTCCAGAGTGTGACGCGCATCGTCTACTGGCGCGCCACACTCGTGACATCCTGGGGACCCTTCCCTTCCAATTCTATGCAAGTACTTACCGAAGACCCCGTGTCCGGTAAGCACCTGCGCCATCCTAAAGGTTAGGCTGCCGTGCCTCCTACTGATCCAGCGGTGGAAATGTGGTGCGACCGCCTCCACAGTCCCCCGCCCTGCTATGGGGGACTCCAGATCCTCTCTCCACCGCCGGATGACTCCCCTTCGGGCCATTTCAGGATCTCTGCCTAGGCTCCCTGCGGAGACTTGTCCCTCGCCGGCCAGCGCCGCAACGCGCAGCAGATAGGTCTCTGCGAAAGCCTTAACCCCGAGCGGCCAAGGCGGGTCGCCCGCCAGCAGTGTCGCTGCGGTCCAAGACACTGTACGGTAGCCCCTAATGACCCTCACCGCCATGGCCCTCTGCGGATGTCGCAGGAGGGCCCTATTGCGTGTCGTGAGGGACTCCGACCAGATAGGGCCACCATACAGTGCCATGGACCGCACGACTATGGCGTACAACCGCCGGCAGGACGACCCTGGACCGCCAGTATTTGGCAGAGGCCTACCCAAGGCCGCGGCCATCTTCACAAGCCGCGGGACGAGCTGGGCAAAGTGTGGCCCGAAATTCCATTTAGGATCTAGGTGCAGACCCAGATATTTCATCCGGGCCCGTACCGGCACGGCAATCCCTGACACACTGATTTGTGCTCCTCGGGGGGACCTCGACGTGGGCCACGAAATAGAAGGGCCTCGGTTTTCTCCATCGAGACCCTCAGGCCCAACATGCCGATCCGGTCCACGACGAGCGCGACTCCTTCCTGTGCCAATCGGGCAGCCCCGCGGAAGTCGGGCCTTCTCATCGTGATGAGGGTATCATCCGCATAGCAGATGACCCCCATCCCGGAGAGAAGCCGACCCCGTAGGAGCCAGTCGAATCCGACATTCCACAAGGCCGGAACGAGGACCGATCCCTGTGGAACGCCGCACTCCACCCGATGGCGATGTATGCGCCCATCGCCTCCCTCCCAGAGCACGTACCTTCCCTCGAGGTACGCCTCCAACAGCCTCCGGAGATACGGAGGCACTTCATGAAAGCGAAGCGCCTCCTTCAACGTCTCGTGCGGGAGACTGTTGAAGGCGTTCTTGATGTCAAGCGAGACCGCCAGAAGTACTTCCTTATGGGCCACCGCTGCGGTGGCCAGGGACTTCAAGGCGGCCAGTGCGTCAATTGTTGGCCGGCCACCCCCGAACCCGTATTGACTTTCTGACAGTCCCGGCCCGATCTCCTCGAGGTGCTGGACGAGACGGTCCGTGAGCACTTTCTCGAAAAGCTTGGCCGTCTCGTCCAGCAGCACCAGTGGTCTGTACGCGGAAGGGGAATCGACTGGGCGACCCTCCTTCTGCAGCAGGCATAATTTGCCCCATCCCCAATGCTCCGGGAACTGCCCGGACCTCAAACATGTGTTGAGCTGTTCCCGGAGTTCACCCCCGAGGTATTCAGCGGTGACACAGAGTACGAGTCTCGGGACGCCGTCCAAACCAGGCGTCTTCCTTTTTCCGCGAATTCGGGAGAGGGCCACTTCCATCTCTCGGTCGGTGATGAGTGGGACCGACGTCTCCACCTCCACCACCGACCGAAAAGCAATGCGGGGGGTAGTGTGTCCCACGGAACGCGGGAACAGCTCCCCCATAAGCCTCGACAGGAAATCCGGTTCCATCGATACGATGATGGGGGCGCCACAGGCGCGGAGTTTATTCCGCGCTCGTTGATATGGGCGCCCCCATGGATCCCCTTCGAGGCATGCGAGCAATTCCTCTCGGGCCCTCTCCTTCGCCTGGCTGATGGCCAGCTGCAGGGTCTTCTTCTTTGTTTTATATTCATCCCGCAGCTGGCCCTCAAGGATGTCGTCCCGGTCGACTCTTTGGCGGCATCGCATGTAAACATGCCGCGCCCGGATGGAGGCCACCCGAAGATTTGCAATTTTGGACGACCACCAGTACACCTGACGACGCAGCGACCTTCGCCGAGCCCTCGGCATCGCCGCATCACATACTACATCGAGGGCACTTCTCATTTGGCCTGCGAGCCCCTCCACATCTGTAGCCCGCTGTCCTGTCCTACCCCAGCGCTGTACCATGGCGGACTCCCGGACCATTTCCATGTCGAGTTGCCCGATGGCCCATTTATGGAGTCCACCTCTCCTTCCGCGCCGGGGCTCTCGTAGTCCCCGAGGGGAGATCTCAAAGCGCACATAGCGGTGATCTGAGAGAGACTCCACCCCTTCTTCTACTCCAGTTTCTCATCTCGCGGGCGACAGCGGGGCTGGCGAACGAAATGTCCACCACGGACCCGCCCCGATGCCGCACGCAAGTGTGGACCGTCCCTCTATTAAGAAAGGACAGACCGGAGAGCAAGGACCACTGTTCGACGGCCGTACCCTTAGCGTTCGTGGCAGGGTTCCCCCACGTGCAAGACTTCGCGTTGAAATCGCCGAGAACAATGATACGTCTCGGCGACTGGCGACGGACCACGGCGCCGACAGAGTCCAAGAAGAGCTCAAACTCCGCCAGCCCGCGGTCGGGGGAGAAATAAACGCCAATGATAGCGAAGTCTCGCCACCCCACCACGACATAACCATTTCCCTTCTCGAGAGTAGAGGGGGGAGGGCCGGCATATCCTCTGGACAGGACAGCTACGTCTTCTCTAAGATCCCCTACCCAATTAGGTGAGTGAGGGACAAAATAGGGCTCGCAGGCCACTGCCAGATCTATCTGCCACTCCGCCATGTACTGCAGTAGCACGTCCTGAGCCCCGGCGCAGTAGTTCAGATTCGCCTGAAGGAAGCCTACTTTGTCTCCCATTAGGTCGACATTTCAGCTTCCTCTTGGCCTTTGCGGCTATTTAGCGATGTAGTGGCTTGAGGCCCGGGGGCCACCTTACCTTTCTTTGAGGGGGTTTCGCAGAGTCACCTCCCCATTGTGTACTCCACTGATCGCCCAGCGGCAGCATACCGCACAACGTGGTGTGGCCACACATGCAGCCGATTTATGTCCATCACCACCGCATCTGAAACAAAGTTCAGAGTGGTCAATGGTTGACGGGCACAGCGCGGCCGTATGCCTCAGCTCCAAGTACCGGAAGCACCTCAGTGGGAGGTTCTCCAGCACCCGGACACCAGCCGAGCTCCAACCGACCAGAAGCCTGCCTGCGTCGGCAAGCATTTTTGCGGCGGCGACGGGGCAACGAACTTTTACCATCCCCATGCTGCGGGGTCCACGTTGAATCCGTCCAACCTGAACCTCCGCGGCATCACAGCTGCATGTGCGGACAATTGTAGCACACACTTTTTCCTCCGTGGCGGAGTCGTCCATTCCAGTCACTCGAATATCAGCTCGTTTGACTGGGTGGACGATATCCGCCATTCTTGCAAGCACAGTGCGCAAACTTACCGCCAGCTGGTCGGCAACTTCTGTTGACTGGGACTTGGGCAGCTCTAGGACCCTAGCTCCAGTCACTGAGCGCCTCACTTTGAGACCCTCTTTGATATCCATCTCCTGGAGATTCACCCCCTGCTTGGCACTAAGCATTGCGTCAGCATACGTCACACCCCGTTTTTTGGCCTCCAGCTGCAGTTTCAAAACTACAGCCGCAGAGCGCGGAGCAGCGAGCGCCGACATTAGCCTCTTCTGCGCCGAGGATGCCGGAGCAAGGACTACGGGGGGCACATCAACTACGGCAGGCACTGCAGGAGGATAAGTTTTCTTCCTCTTCCCCTTTTTTACCACTGTGGCCCAGCTGTTCGCATCAGTGGGCTGAGCCCGTGAATCCGCCTGCGAGGAGCCGGGGATAGGTTCTGAAAGCGGTGACGGTGCGGTGGTATGGATGGTAGCGGGCTTTGCGACAGCCACGCTCTTCTTCCTATCTGCCGCCAGAGAAGGACAGACATTCTTTGCAACGGTCCTCAATCCCAGCAAAACGGGCCATCATCACCTCCCCAAGAGACTTGGTTAGGGAGTACTTTAATTCCTCCATTACATCCACCTCCAGAGCAGAGGCGGCTGCCACTGGCCTGGAGGCCCTCATCTCATCGAACTGGCGTCGATGCGCCTTAATCTCGAGCTTGAGGGACTCATTCTCCTTCCGCAATCTGGCCACATTCTTTTGAAGAGAGCGTAGACTCTCTGTTTCGACCTTCTCTGTGAGAGTGTTTACACAGGCCATTAGGGTCTCCACGCTCTCACAGAAAGTCTTCTGATGAGTCCCCTTGAGACGGCCAGAGGCTCGTACCGCCCGCGTAATCTCAGCCAACTTACTGAGTCCGAAGCCCTTAATGGCCTCCAGGTCAAGCATGGCCAGCTCCTCCTCATTGAAGTTGCCACCAGCCGATGAGCCAATTGAGAAGGCGTCCTCTACTTCACAGAGACTATCCCCAGACTCATCCCCGTCTTCAGCCCTTTGGTCTTTACGGGCCAGTTTCTTCCTCGCTCGAGTGAGACCAGTGGCGTGGCCTTTGGCTTTCGCTTTACTTCTCTGAGCCGTGCTAATTTTAGGCCAAGGCTCCGACTCAATTTCATAATCTGACTTGAAAAATTGGAGCTTCAAGTCCCCTCCAGCTCGTTTACCACCACTAAGGGTGCTGTCACGAACCTCTGCTGATGTTGATGCAGGCGGAGGCATTTCTCCAGCAGTCTCCACACAGCTCTCCTTCCCATTAATTTTTGCGCTACGCGCCTCCGACTTATCGTCGTTTTTAGTTTTTAATTTATTAATTGAATCCATAACGGATCCAGCGAGCAGGGTAAATAACACTCAACCTGAGCAGGGACCCCGATGCCCAGGCAACCCGATTTAATACTCACGGAGGTCAGGAGGTATCCGTTGTTAACCTCTAGCGAGTTGATGCTCTCCACCAACCACCCAAAAAAGGGTGCCCCTAGGTGGAACGGTTGACACCTAGAGACTGAGGATTTTTTATTGTAGTTTACTCCACGCGGATCGGCCAATTAAGGCAAGCCCCTCGCCTTCCGACGAGTTTCCCGACGGTGGCCGAAGCCTGTACGCCTGGCAGTGTCTCCACAATCACTTATACCCGTCGCCTGAACTTGATCGCCACTACTCAGAATATGTCTGAGATGCCTACCAAGCCCTTTAGCCTATTTTTGGCTGCACATCCAGGCCAGCTCTCTTATCCTCGTGCAAAGAAAAGAAAGCCTTCCCTACCATGTCAGTTATCTGCCACCAGCGAACGCTCCCGAAACAATTGGTCCAGGGGCGATCGCTGGGCCTAGGGTGCACCACGGGGAGGTTACTGACGTCGCACCCCACCATTAGGTGTGCTGCTTGCTCGTTTGCCACCAAAAGCAATAAAAAAAAACATTGCAATAGTTTTATGACGAGCCACCAGCCTAACGTCAACTCTTATGAAAATGTAATTGTTAACCAGATATCATCAAATGGAACGGACCCAGGTTTATATAAGGTTCTTAGTCATCATTTACTAACAAATATATTCCTTGGCTTGTAAAGAATTAATTGACGTCATCAAAAGTGTTGTATGGTGGTTACGAGTACTACTAATCCTTACATTGCTCATGGATATCGTAAAAGAGGATTAAGAGCTTTATATCCAATTGGGCTAACTGCTTATGGCATTTAATTATTAATTACATTCCCCAAGGAGATTTGAATGCAGACACGCGGGTGATCATAAAACTATTGCCAAAAATTTTGCAATGTGTTCGATTGAAGAAGAGTACACATTGCGTCGACCTCAATAAGCTAAGATAAAAAAGAAAATAGTCAGTCTAGTAGTCCAAAGCAGAATAGGCAATCCTTTACGATATACACTAAAAAGGAAAGGTTTATAACCTTTCATTTTGTATATTACTAGCAAACCCAGCCCGTTGGTTTGTTTGTAGAAATTGATATATCGCAGCACCGCCTGGTGGCGAGTTGCTTTAATGGGAATAGCATATGAACCTTCTCTGTGAAAAAATACATATACATACCAATTTTCATATTGATCCGTCGAAAAGTTTCTGAGTTTAGCGATGTCATACAAGTATATACAAAAATCTCCTTTTATATACATAGATATTTTTAGTTGGTTATATTAAAAAATGTGAAAATGTAATCAATAATCTTATACAATTGCACAGATAGAGTAGTGGTTAGCATTACGACCTACCATAATTGCCGCAGATTCGATTCCCATGATGATTGCCTTTGGACGTAATATGTTTGCGATAAATTTATGTATAAAGATTAATTACTTAGAACCATTAAAAAAATTCATTAGGACTGCCAACAGAAGTGAAAACTTAAACCTATGGAAAAAGAAATCAATAAAAAAGAAGTAAATGATATAATGAATATTAGAAATTAGAATGAGGATGGTGTCCGATGGTTTACTGTGTGAGACACAAGGAGGTTTCAGGAGTGGAAGGGGATGCATGGATCAAGTGTTCTCTCAGCGCAACATTGTGGAGAAGCATCTGGCCCTAGATCAGAGGGTTTTCTGCAGTTTTGTGGATCTGGAGAGAGCATTTGACACGGTTGTACGAAAGGAACTTTGGGACATTTTACCGGAGTATGGTATTAACGGTAAACTGCTGCAGGCTGTGCAATCCAGTTACATGGGCTGTAGAGCCTGTGTGCGGCTAGATGATGGAATGTCGCCTTGGTTTGACGTCAATATCGGCGTTAAGCAGGGCTGCGTTCTATCAGCCAGGCTATTTATCATATATCTGGATAAATGTCTCCAAAGGTTGAACGATATGAATGTGGGAGTCCAGATGGGTGACTCAGTGGTCTCTGCTCTGCTTTATGCAGATGACGCAGTCCTGCTGGCACAGTCAGCGACTGACCTGCAGACCCTAGTCGACACAATGACAGAAGATTGTAAGAAAAGGAGTCTACGCGTGAATGTGAGCAAAAACAAAATAATGGTCTTTGAAAGAGATGAAGCCAGAACAGATGTAAGAGTAACAATAGGTAATGATGTACTAGAGCAAGTGGATGAATTTGTATATCTTGGATGTGGATTTAGCCGAGATGGACGGTACACCACTGATATAGAGCGAAGAGTGAATGCGGGAAATAGAGTGAACGGAGCGTTGGGGCAACTTCTCGGCAGCCACCACCTCAGCCAGAAGGCACGTGTAGCAATACATAACGCAGTGCTTGTCCCAATATTACTGTATGGAAGCGAGAGTTGGGTATGCAGAAAAGAGTATGAAAGTAAAATTAATGCGGTCGAAATGCGATTTCTTCGGAAAATCTGTGGAGTTAGGCTGACCGACCGCATTCGTAACGACGACGTAAGAGAGCGAGTAGGTATGAAAGAGAGTATTGGTGTAAAGATGCGAAAGGGAATGCTCCGATGGTTCGGACATGTGGAAAGAATGCCGAACGAACGTCTGGTTAAGAAGATATACAATGCGAAAGTGGAAGGATGTAGGTACCGAGGGAGACCGAGACTAACCTACCTAGACCAGATCGGTCATGTACTGAAGGAAGGTGGAGTCAAGAGTCTCCGAAACCGGCGAGCGTGTATGAAGAGAATTATGAATGTTGAGGAAGCGAGTGAAGTATGCAGAGATAGAGTTCTCTGGCACTCTGTTCTCTCTGCCTACCCTGCAAGGGATATGGCGTGATGATATGTATGTATGTATAAATTAAAATAGAATAACAAATACGTATTTTAGCTAAATTCACGATGCTCAAACGCTATGCAACATACTTCGCTGCATAGCAAGAATACCACGCACATGTGCTTGGGAGTGCCACGCATTCACTCTCTCTCTCTCTCTCTCTCTTAGCGTTAAACGTTTAACGCAACCATGCTGGAAGTGGCATTAGTAGTTTCACTCGAAAAATACAAAAGGACCATCTCGAAATGAACCCTTATATCAGCAATTATGTATGACTTTGATTACCAAACAACATTCTTTCACAAGATACATTCATATTCGGATAACCATACATAAACACACATACATATAGATTCATGGAAGAAAGACGTATTAGCCACTGTATTCTTATTCCGTCGTCACGCGGACTTCCTTTAACTTTTTTCTTCTTTTTTAACTTCTAATATTTAGTAGTGGCAGTGTTCACACTCTTGACAGTTTTCTGTTTACAGCGCGCGCACTAATCCGTCCATGGTATTAGCGCACTCTTTCAGAAAATCGACGTTTGGGAAGTAGCAATGTGCTAGTGCGTTTTATTAGGCGAGCAAGAAGGCTGACAGCCCAAATTTCTGGGTGGCTTTTGGTGTGTAGGAAGCCACTTTTCTGTCTAGCTTTGCAAATTTCTATGAATGGCAGTAACCTTCGATCAAGTGTGCTGCTTGGTTATTTGCCACCATAAGCAATAAAAAAAATAACACTCAGAGTAGAATACATAGCCTATCGTTAAGAAAATTCCTCGCTACATTAGCAACACTATCACGGATCACTTCACAAGGCCGTTGTCCTGAATCTTGTTACCAGTCAATATTTTACGTGTGGGTGCAATGGACCGGACAAGTTTGTTCCGCTATGAGCTTATGATTAGAACTACGTTACGATATATTAAAACTATTCTTTAATGCTATTCAATTAATAGATTTTTTTGACTTTTCTTCTTGGTTTTTATAAGTCTTTTTATGAGGCTGACATTTAAAGACCACGTTTCAGTGCCGTAAATCATTGCTGGCAACATATACTGGGTTCAAGGATTTGTATTCAGATAATGCGGCAAATTGGACGACGAAAATCGTCCTAAGTTTTCCGAACGCTGCTCAGCCGAGTTGGGTTCGTCGGTTAACACTTTCTTGAAATTGGATCTACCTAATTAGTCTGTAAGTCTTAGGTAAATATAATTATCGAAAACTTCGAGAATCGCATTCCCAACCAGAACCGGTACAGAAATAACACGGGCATTAGACATGACTTTCATCATCTCCATGCTTTTTACTTTTATTTTATGTAATATTATATTATATTATATAAATTAAAATTCACACAACATATCAATAACAAAATTAGGACAGCATTCTTTAAACTAAAAACTATCTACAAAATACAACCATATATATAGAATATATATATAGAACTAGTGATTCCGTTAACAAGAGACGCAATTCTTTGCTTAATTGCGTCTCTTGTTAACGGAATCACTGGTTCTCTCTCACTTCAACTATTGCAGCGCCATTTATGGTCCTAGAATCAACCAACGGACAGAAAATGCAATCTAGAGAGTACAAAATGCTTGCATAAGATTTTCTCTAATCATACCTAAAAAGAAACATATTACACCATTTTTGAACAAAAGTGGCATATTGAACATGAAAGCTAGAAGAGATCTTCAACTTGCATGCACTTTTAAAAAAATAATTTACAATAAAAAACTGGAATACTTATTTGAGAAAATAATTTGGATTAAAAATCTCTTTGCAAGAAGTAATCGATCTACAACAGAAAATCTTCTCAAAATACCATCATTTAAATCTACGCGTTACCAAGGTGGTTTCAGATTTTTAGCGGCAAAAATATGGAATGACACACACACACACGCGCGCGCACACACACACACACGCACACACGCGCACGCACACACACACACGCACACACGCGCACGCACACACACACACACACACACACACACACACTACACACACACACACACACTACACACACACACACACACTACACACACACACACACACACATGTATTTTAAGAGTTTCTGGCAATAATTATGACCACCCGCCTGCCTGGCGTCAACCCTTCTTGGTAATGTAATTGTTGATCAAAGAGCATCAGGTGGAATTGAAGCAGGTCGATATAAAGCTCTTAATCGTCTTTTATGACGTCCACGAGCAAAGTATCAGTTGGTAGTATTCGTAGCTGCTACCACTCAGCACCATTTTATACCCGTCAACCATGTGGAGAATACCACAGTGTTACTTATAGACAGTATAAAAAATATTTTTATTTTACGAAATATATTCAAATCAGGTGCAAAGTGGAACGTACTACTCCAAGCAAGAATAAATAGTCTCGAGAATCCTCATATTACTTTGTTTCGAAGCTATGAAGTGAGATAAAATCGAACACCTACGCACACATGAAAATACATGAATCAGTTAGAAATTGGATAGAAATGACAATGGATTTATTTTAAGGTTTTGTACATTTACTAATGAAGTTAGCGGGTAATATTTTATTGAAAGAGAATTTAAATTTAGAATTATTTAGCTCAAGATTAAAATAATTCGATTGTAATCTTAATATGTATCAATAATAAGGTTTAATTTACTGTGTGATAGCGGCTACGAATACTACCAACCCTTACTTTGCTCGTGGATGTCGTAAAAGACAACTAACAGCCTTATAATGACCTGGGCGAACTCTATCTGATGCCGTTTGGTCAACAATTACATTCCCAAAGAGGGTTGACGTCAGGCAGGCGGCCGGTCATAAAACTATTGCCACTTTTACAACATGTACTATGAAAGAAGAATACATACTGTATTGAACCCAAGTAATTGGGATAAGAGTAGGAGAATGATGATGATGAATAAGGTTTAATTTCCGTGTAAATAGTGAAATAAGAATATTCACCATCCCCTATCTTACGCACCGTAGGTGATCGTAAGAGACGACTAAGGGATACAAAATGTATATAGCATCTATGCAAGAGAAGGTAAACTCGAAACAAAACCCTATCTGGGTTTTATTTCGAGTTTTCTTTCTGATCCACCACGTAGGTCAGCTAATCAGGTAATCAGCGTGGTATAATAGGTAAATTTCCCTTCCATTATGGAGGAGGCTCGACTCCAACAGAAGAACATGTATTGATGATGATAATGATGAATAAGGTTAACTTTAATAATGTGGCCAATATTTTTTTACTAAAGAAATGAACCTTGTAGTACTTAACGTATATAGGTATATATATATATATATATATATATATATATATATATATATATATATATTTAGCCGAGATGGAAGGTACACGACTGATATAGAGCGAAGAGTGAATGCGGGAAATAGAGTGAACGGAGCGTTGGGGCAACTTCTCGGCAGCCACCACCTCAGCCAGAGGGCACGTGTAGCAATACATAATGCAGTGCTTGTCCCAACATTACTGTATGGAAGCGAGAGTTGGGTATGCAGAAAAGAGTATGAAAGTAAAATTAATGCGGTCGAAATGCGAACTCTGCGGAAAATCTGTGGAGTTACGAGTACGAATGCGTAACGACGACGTTAGACAGCGAGTAGGTATGAAAGAGAGTATTGGTGTAAAGATGCGAAAGGGAATGCTCCGATGGTTCGGACATGTGGAAAGAATGCCGAACGAACGTCTGGTTAAGACGATATACAATGCGAAAGTGGAAGGATGTAGGTACCGAGGGAGACCGAGACTAACCTACCTAGACCAGATCAGTCATGTACTGAAGGAAGGCGGAGTCAATAGTCTCCGAAACCGGCGAGTGTGTATGAGAGAATTATGAATGTTGAGGAAGCGAGTGAAGTATGCAGAGATAGAGTTCTCTGGCACTCTGTTCTCTCTGCCTACCCTGCAAGGGATGTGGCGTGATGATGTGTATGTATGTATGTGTATATATATATATATATATGTTTTTTATGGTGGTAAACGAGCAGACAGCACACCTGATGGTAAGTGTCACTACCACCTATGGACCTTTGCAATACCAAGCATCGCATACCACGCAGTGTGGTACAGCCGTGCATGCGGCTTACTTATGTCCCCGGCCACTGCAACGGAAACAAAGTTCCGAGCGATCAACCGGGGATGGGCACAGCACTGGGGGTGTGCTCCAAATCTAGGTATCAGAAGCACCTCAAAGGGAGGGCTTCCAGTACCTCTACACCAGCCGAGCTCCAGACAACTAATAGCCTTCCGGCATCGGCGAGCGTCTTGGTGGCGGAGACAGGGCACCGCACCTTTGCCATAACTATTCCATGGGGGACATGCTGAACTGCGCCAACCTGGACCACCGCTGCACTACAACCGCAAACAGGGACCACTGCCTGCTGTACCTTTTCCGCCGTGACGCAGTCGTCTAGTCCAGATATGCGCACATCAGCGCGCTTCACGGGGCGGATGACGTGTGCAACTCCCTCCAGCGCAACGCGCAGGGAGACTGCAAGGTTCTCAGCCACTTCAGGTGTCTGGGTCTTAGGCAGCTCGAGCACCCTTGAACCAGTTGCCGCCCGTCGCATTTTTAAACCCTCCGTGATGCTCAGATTGGAGAGATTGACATCTTGCTCAGCTTTGATAAGTGCATCGGCGTAGGTCAGTCCTCTAGACTGAGCTTCAGGCAGTAATTTCAAAATTACCGCCTGAGTACGAGGAGCCACGAGTGCTGGCCTTTTCTTGCATTGCGCCAGTGAGGCAGTAGTCACAGGCGCAGTGGCACTGGGAGCAGTGGCACTGGCCCCAGCCATGGATGCAACCACTGGCGGATTGACGTCACGAGGGGAAGACTTCCTCCTGCTCTTCTTCGGTACAGTCGCCCAGCTCTCTTAAGGTGCAGGCTCCGTAGACGTAGCCGTATCAACCGTCGGAGGGTTGATTGCCGAAACGGGTGCTGTCACAGCACTTACCACGTTAGCTCTTCTATCTGCCGCCAATGGTGGCCTATCTGTCCTCACAGGAAGAAATCAATCCTCAAGAGCCGCAAACAGGGCTGTGATCATCTCTCCCAGAGATCTGACTTCAGACCCTCAAGGTTCATTCCCACTGATGTGGGTACCACTGCTGCTGCTGTCGCAACTTCCTGGGATGCCATCCTGGCTTGCTCCAATTGTTCTCTGAGAGAAGCAACCCCCATCTCATACGTCTTTCGAAGTTCTTCAGTCTTAGGACAATTAGCCTTCACACGTGGAGACAGATGATCCCCGGCCTCTGCCTCAAGAATCTGTTTCTCCATCCGCAGCTGCCTGAGTTCTTCCGTTCGATGGCGGCTTTGAAACTTCTTCCTCAAGGCGTCGTGGAGCTTGAGCATAAGCTCCACTGAGTCCTTGATTCACGTGTGTCCCTTAATATTCTTCGACTCACGAAGAGCTTTCAATATTTTCGCGTGGCTGTCGTACATGAAGAGTTTGATGTCATTTTCCGACAGCCAGCGTATATTAATGCCGCGTCCTGACGTACTGATTTTGGGCGGAGCATGTGCATCCAGGTCATCTGCCGAGTCGAATTCGGTATCCAAGTCTATCCACTGAGAAACAGCATGTTTCCCACAATTCGACTTGTCAGATTTGGATTGACCGGCCGCCTGCCTGACATCAACCCTCCTTGGGAATGCAATTGCTAACCAAATGGCATCAGGTAATGTTGGCCTAGGTCGATATAAGAGTCTTAATCGTCTTTTACGACATCCACGAGCAAAGTAAGGGTTGGTAGTATTCGTAGCGGCTACTACAGAGCGCTCAAAGTTGCACTATTATACCGAGATAAAAGTATACTATATGTTAATCCAGGCATCGGTCTATCTATGTGACAATTTTCATCAAAATCTGTATAATGATTTACGTATGATCGAGGAACAAACATCCAAACATTTTTTTAAATTTTGTTTTATTGCCGGTAGTGGCAAACGAGCAAGTAGCTCACCTGATGGTAAGTGATACTGCTACACATGGACATTAGCAACACCAGGGGCACAGCTAGACCGTTGCCTACCGTGACAAAAGTACCCTCCTTAAGCCTCGTTTGAAGAAGGACATGTCATAGCGCTTGGTAAACACAGCAGCCGGTAGTTCATTCCAAATCTTGCATCTACGTGGGAGAAATGATCGCTGAAAACGTACAAT
The DNA here is from genome assembly GCA_905163515.2 of Lymantria monacha. Taxonomy (NCBI): domain Eukaryota; kingdom Metazoa; phylum Arthropoda; class Insecta; order Lepidoptera; family Erebidae; genus Lymantria; species Lymantria monacha. Next base: position 27,894,505 of record LR991090.1, on the reverse strand, counting down.
CGAGGACTGTATCGTTTCCAGGTAAAATGGATGAACCCTGCTGCGGTGTCTAGTGGTACGATGGTAAAACGGTGATGGTGGTACCAAGTCAAACAGTTCCTCAGAGCACTCCCCGTGAAAGAGCCGATAGAGTACACAGAGTGATCCAAAGTCTCTCCGCTGCTCCAAGGACTCCAATCTGTCCGCGAGATTAGGATTATCGATGATTCGAACAGCACGCCTTTGCAGGGAGTCAAGTGGGTCTAGCTGATACTTAGGCGCGCCTGCCTAGAGATGAGAGCAGTACTCCACGTGAGGACGAACTTGTGCCTTGTATAGCACAAGACGCTATCTCAGCGTGAAGTACCGCCTAGCTCTACTCAACACGCCTAACTTTTTGCTTGCTAATCTCATCTTCACAAAGTTTCACATTTATAATATTAGTAGGATTAGAATATTCACTTAAAATATAACTATTTTATAAATTGCATAGTCATTTCAATGGAATATAATAACATTATTATAATCTTTTATTATATCTAATAATAAATTATTCTTACCTGGGTTTAATAGCATTATAACTCTGTACGGGAATAAGAATAACAAATGTGAGTCAAAAATATCTCGACCGAATTAAACATTGAAAAGCTTTAGAGGCAAACGCATTAAAAGATAAACGCTTTAAACTTTCAATCTGTATACTTCAGAAATACTTGAGAACGATAGATATGTGTAAATTCACGAACACGAATTACCTTGAGATAATAACAATGAAAACGTAAAGTTAGTAAGTCGCATTGTGACTTAAGATTATTATTGTGGATAAACTTGTGTTAATAATAGCATTTAATGTTTCATTATTATTCATTCATTATTATTCATATTGTTCATCAAGTATTCTTTTAAATTTCTCATATAAAGTAATTTAAAAGTATATTGCCACAAACTTATCTCACCCGGTGATAGCGTCGCTGTTATCGCATTTAGTGTTGCCAGTAGATTCTATTTGCAATAATATCGGTAAGTATTTCCCCATGTGGTAACGGGTTTAGAAAACAATATTCAACACTCCTTTACAGAATTTACTCTGGAAGTCATCAAAAATGGAATTATAACATTTTCTCCCATGGGCTCACTGATGGGAACTATATAAATGTGATACACGCATCAATGCTTATGAACACATTATATTATGCTTACTAGAGAAAAAAAATGTAGTTTTTATAAATAGTTATATTTTAACACAATAATTATGATCCACAAGTATAGGGTATTTTTTTTTGTAATGGACATACTCCAGGTATGCCCAAGTCATTAGAATCGTCAGTCACTTCATCATATGAATCATTACTTTGAGTCTCACTGTCACTGTCTTAAGTCATAATGAAAGGCTCATGTAAATATGTATCCCTTTATCTGTATTCGTTTTCAATTTTTTTAAGTAATTTCGGTGATTTTCCATTCGTTTTTAGTTATTTTATTAATAGCCTCTGCAATTAATTTAGGCGCAGTAGAATTAGAGTTTTTAATATTCTGCTCTGCTATGTTTCGATTCATTGAGCTCCAAATCATTTCAATTGGATTTAATCGCAATGGTATGGTGGTCTTAACACGCTACACTCATTGTTTTTAAGAATTTCATCAATTTCATAACTTCGCTTAGGTTTGTATCTTAATTATTTCATAAAGCTGCGACTTTGTAAGCCGTTCATTCCCTTTAAACTATCTCCTTTTGAAGTACAATCATTGACTTTGGTATTGTGAGAATTTCTTTTCGCACACTGTGAAATTGATGTATTTTTCGCTTATTGACACCGAGATCAAAATCATCGACTTCAATTTTCCTTGAAGTTGTCAACCTTTCATCCTCTTCCGTCTTTTTCCTGGTGTAGAAATTTTTACTCCACTCTCATCGGCCTGCCCTTTTTTACAAGTTTTCTTATCAATCGTTCTCCAACCCTTAAAAATATATTTTTTACATTAAATATACATTTATTTTCTGATCATAAACAGATATATATGCACAGAGATACATATGTATATATACTAACTATGTACTAACAAGAAAATTATGTTGCAGTTAATAACAATCAAGTACATTTATTACAATTAAATTTACGTAAATAGAATACTATTATATTATTTGTAAAAATATATAATAATTATATTCAAAATAATTATATTTAGACTCTAAAAACAAATTAATTCACTAAATTTAACACTTAACAAACTATATTTAATGTTTATTAATAGTGTTCTTTTTCTTTCAAAAACTAACAACACTAACATGTAGCTGTTCATACAATTTTTCAGAAGGTATTAATGATGCCTGAAGATGTTTTTCTTCCTTCATATAACTTAAAACTTGTAATATTATATTTACTGCATCGCATTTCGCATTTTAAAACCCCAAAAAATAAATAAACACGAAGTAAACAACTAACAACTGAAATATCAGCATATAGGGAGGACAGTTGACGTTTGATGACATTCCAAAATGGCGTCATTAGTTCATCAATTTACCACCGGGTCAGATAAGTTTGTCGCACTATAATAGATTTAGAAGTATAAAGTAATTTAAAATTAATTCCTTTTTGCCCATTTTCTAATAAAAATTTAATAACATCATAAATATAATATTACTAAATTAATTTATTTTTTTACGTTCACTCAGAAGCTAAGTTATTAGTTTTCATATTTTTTTTAAAACACCTTTAACTAAGAACAGAAGATTATTTTACAAAAAAATAAATTATTAACATATAATTAACAAATAACGTTTGAGCTCTGTTGCAAAAGACACACCCAGAACAACAATTCGTGAACCGTACAAGGAATTATTCTATGTGGAAATCGAATTACGAAGCGACGTATTTTTATTTTTGTTCTTGCATTATGGAGGAGCCTCGAGCCCAACAGAAGAACATCTATTAGATGATAATAATGATGAATAAGGTTGACTTTAATATTGTGGCCAATATTTTTTTTACTAAAGAAATAATTTTTGTATTGTGGAGGACTTTACAAACATATAATTAACAGACACAAATTACACCCAGATTCGGATAATTAATATTGTGGCTTCAATTTTTTTACTAAAGAAATAAACTTTGTAGTGCGGAGGACTTTACAAAACATATAATTAACAAGTACAAATAACACCCAGACTCATATAAGTATTTACAAATCACAAAATGTATTATCCTGCTTGGAAATCAAAACCAACATCTGGCTGATATGTTATCTTAACTGCTGATCTACATATATCTCACTATTATGCACGAGTTGCCTCCACAATGAAAGGGAAATTTAACATTCTCGACAGAGACGTCAGCAATCTGCTCTTATCTCAATTAATTGGAATCGACGCAATATGAGCTCCACTTCCATTGAACAAATAGTTATTGGCAATAGTTTTATGACCAGCCGCATGCCAGATATAAACGCTACTTAAGACTTCTATTGTTGACCTGATAAGATCAGATGGAGTTGGCCTAGGGTGATGTTAAGCTCTTTTTCATTTTTTATGATATCTACGAGTAATGTAAGAGTGAGTAGTATTCGTAGCAGCCAACACGCAGAATTTCTGTCAGGATAGATAAAATTAATTTAAATTTTTTCCTTCTCTTGCATATTTGTGTGGGACTCGCTGGCCATTGAGGACCGGAATACCCACTAAAACCACAATGCCCCCTTCCGTTTTTTTACTGGGTGCTGGAAAGAGCGACTGATGACATCCAATCTCCGACATCACAACGCATGGTCGTTTTACCACGTCCTGTCGTCATTGAGGACGGTGGGAGGAGAAATGCATAGCGGCGCCTCCTCCTTCCTGTTACAAATCATCAAAGAAAATGAAGGTATTATTTTTCTGCCAAGTAATATGGCGTAAGCACGATATCACAACTTACTGCCCATAGTAACATTCCTCATGCTTGTTAATACTTGTTCATATTATTGAGAATGCTTTAAAAGAACCTGAAAAGAAATCTTATTTTTTTTCTCACATTTGGGATTAAAAATCATAACGACGCATGACGTGTGTAGTACACATTTATATATTTATTTCATCATCATTCCACTGTTGAACGTGGAATACCTCAAGAACACGCTCATTAATTTAAGACGAAAGTACCGTAATAGCCACGCTTAGCAAGAGGATTAGCCATCGCATTGGATGTTACACGTTTCCTAAGAGAACTACTGACCACTCCCCTCATTTCCATCCCATTGAAGTTGAGGCTATTACCCAATAGTGGGATGTGTTTTTTTTTTTTAATGAAGCCACCTTACTCTAAGTAAATAATCCTTGTATTGCAGGGAACTTTATAAACATATAATTAATGTGGACAAATCACACCCAGACTCAGAACCATAATTTGTTATTAGCACAAAGTATTGTCCTGCGTCGGAATTGAAGCCACGGCACTGGCACGGAAGGTCGGTATATAAATAATGGATAAGAGCCTGAAGTTGTTCAGGCAAATAAAAATGCGCGCGAAGGATACTTCACTAATTGTATATATTTATTGAACAACTTCTTACAATAGCTATTTGTAATTATGTAAATTATTATTTTATGGCTAGGATACGCTTTACAATTAATTTTAAATCAGTTACACACTAATAAATACAAGAGCAACTAGAAAAATCAAGCGAGAAGCTGTGAGCAAAAATCGAAAATTGTACTGACAAGGTGAGTAAAATCGTTGACTTAAAAATCAATTTTTATGCCGATCATCTGTTCACGAATTGTCTCGAAAACTACCGGGAAGAGCCGAGGTTGCGATCCGTTCCTTGTGATCTACATGTTCGATTTTTGCTTAACATTTTATCTTGCACTTTGTTGAAATTACAATTTTTGTATATATATAAAACTATGTATGTAGTAAATAAACAATAACTTTAAAACATTGTCTAATTTATTTTGTTGGAAATAAATAACTATAATATTCAGTACTCGTCTGTGGTCAGCGTTTTGTCTGTGGTGTAGCGTCATAGCGTTGGTTATAATGTCAACAAGTATAATGGTGGCTATTATTGTTGTGTTTCGTTTAATTTCGCTATCAGGAAAGTGTGAACTACTTTACATGGATATTGTGCTTAATTAATCTAAGTACCCGCTACAAGCCTAAATGTCAATGGCTGAAGAAGAAAAAATATGCTGTCAACGTATTTAAAAATATATAATAATTATTTCAATAATAAAATGTATATATAACGCTAAAATATAATATCTGATTGTGTTTACCTCTCCAATAAAACCCAGCTGAATTCCACTTGGCTTCGAGTTCACAACCTCTTAAATTACGTTGAGGGCCAACAATATTGATTGTCCTGCCGTTACAGTCGGTGTTAATATCTCGACCTTGTCCGTCCTTTCTTTACAATATCTTTTTTTTTTGTTTTCACCAGTTTATAAGTTTTCCAGTTATCTTAACTTTGCAAATTATACGAGGAAAATATTTTGTGCTGAATTTTTATAAGTCTTGATAACAATAAAAGGTGAAATATGATTAAAAGTAGTTCAAATACTCTACAAATATATAAAGACTGGACAGATAGCGTTGACTAAGAAGCGATTTTCTATGTCAATTATCGTTATTTTTTTTACTGCTAATGGTGGCAAACGAGTAAGCAAACCTGATGTTAATTATTACTGCTGCCCATGGACCCTTGCAATACCAAGGGCTACGCCGTAGCCTACCAATACTAACCCCAAACCCACCTAGTTGAGCTTCCAGCTCTCTCGCTAACCGAACAAAGCACAATAGCATATAGCCATTACTCAGACGTCGATCTTCTGTGAGAGTGTGGTACTACCCCGGACGGAACGGCCCGTGGCTGTAGATAGAGAACTGTTAACAGCGTGGTCCTAACACTAACTAATCTTGGTTCCATCAACGTTCCAACACAGTATTTTCTTGCTGTCCATTAATTGTATGTTTGTAAAGAGTAATGATGATCTTCGATTACGGTTTTAGTCGTCTATACATAGGATGATGATGATGATGATGATGATGATGATGATACATATATTAGGGTAAGCTTGAAAGTAGCATCAGTAATAGAGAAGATTAGGAACGCGAGATTGTCTTGGTATGGACATGTTATGAGGAGGAATGAAATGCTGACAAGGAAGGTTATAAATATGCTAGTGGATGGGCGTAAGAATCGTGGGAGACCCAAAAAGAGATGGATGGATTGTATAAACGAGGATATGTGTATGAAAGTTGTGAATGCAGATATGACTTCTGATAGAAGTTTGTAGAAGGCAAGAATGTGCTATGCCAACCTCACTTGACCGCGTAGGATGAGTACAGGCAAATAATGATTATGATACGTAGAAAAAGTTTAAATATATCGTTTTACACTGCTTAAGTGTATTTTAATTAGTTTTCTACCTAAACCTCTTTCCTTATTATTAAAAAACTTTAAAATCCTTAGATGAAAAATACATTTTGATTTCTGAGTTTACACGAGTGTTACTATTTTTAAAACTATTATTACAGATTTATTTTATTATTAACTATGTTCACGCTTTTGTATTAATTTTAACAGAGGCTTTATCGTTATTACAGAGAAGTTTCACATGAGGCACTTTAGTCCTCCCCCGACCATAAACGCTGTAACTTTAAAATAATAATATATAAATGACAAAATCTGTGTACATAGTTTAATTTTAAAAACCATTGCTTATTTTGAATAGATCATTGTCTCAACTGATATACGTCCCATTGCTGGACTCTATAATGGAAGAAAAATAGATTCACTGCACCGCTCTGGTTGGACAGGTTGGTATAGCGTTTTATTTTGAGCTTTCCTTCTCTTGCAGAGATGTCATAGGCATATAATATACTTTTTATTTTGGTGGCGGGTTACGGTGCTGTCACAGGCATATAATATACCTTAGTCCTCTTTTATGACATCCATGGGCAAGATAGGAGTGGTGAATTGAATTCTTATTCCATCACCACATAGATAATTCTTAAAAAATATTGGTCCGTATTTATTCAGTAGATAAATTGTTATATATTTACTTGCGTAAGTTGTAAGTTGTTTATAGCTGATTCTGCTGGTGATAATTTTTTTTAGATTTATAATTTTATAATTAAAATTATATGTTACTCCAGAGAATGAACTATTATTATTTAAAAACTATTATTTAAATAAAAAACTAAGAAAGATGTACGAATAGATTAACAAATAGACAGAAAAAAATACCAAAATTATAGGAATATCTTCTGTAAGTGATTCTATTAAATATTTTTTGCTCTTAACTACATTTTATTTTTCTTAACATATAGATTTTATTTCTGCTATTTTATTATAAATACCTTAGTTACTTACCTATATAAGTAATTCATATATTTCCTATGTCTATTTCGACAGTAAAGTTAAGTTTAATTCAATTAAATAAAATTAAATGATGTTAAAGTTGTTTTCTCGAAACAGTACCGAAGTACTTGCTCATCAAAAGCGTACGCTAACTGAATTATTGAACTTTTGGCAACAAATTAATATTTACAACATTGACATTAAAATCGAGCGTAGTAAAGTACATTCGTCAGTATGAGCGCGAATCTCTGATTTCACAATTTGTGTTATATATTACGTAGGTATTTTTGTTCAAGTTATTTTCAACGTTTCACGATTCTTGTTTATCTTTGATAATTTTATTTTAAAATAATATATTTCGTTTGGAAAGAGTTATCGCTTTTAAACAGATCGATTATTTTTGAAATGAAATCTTCTTTAACGGCTTTATGCACTTTTTTGGGATGGGTAAAAAATGTCAAACTCGCGTCAGGACACGTAACCTGATCGAAATTTCGTAAGACGGAGGGAGAGTAGACCGTAGGAGAGGAAGTAATAATATAGTATATGTATAATATAATATATTTAATATGTGTATTTATTGTATGGTCACACCCATACATACTCCCTGGAGCACGCTTTTTATTTTTAATATTGGTTTTTTTTTATAGTTTTAAGTTTTCACTCCTGTCGCCAGACCTAGTGACTACTTTGTGTTTTTTTTTTCATTGAAATCATCTTCAGATAATGAGCGCTCCAAACAGAATTAATAACCATTCTTAACCTCATAAAAGTATTACGCGGACATTTGATTCTAGAATTAAGCAAAGGGTATATTCATATTTATCTATAGTCTATAAAATATAGCTTGATCTCTGTGACAGTTCTCACTAGTGCCGCACGCTTACGATGCAGTCCGTATTTTTGTCGATATAATTCTTAATTTTTTAAAGTTATTTGCTACTGCAATTGAAAAACAATGTAAGAAAATCTTATTGAATTTTAATCAAATGGATGGGTGAATTGATTATAAATTTAAAATAATCCATAAAATTTTTTATGAATTTAAATTAATGGATTTTATTTAATTTAAACTAAAGCTGTTAATTAATTCTTTTTATTATTCGAAAGGAATACATCCAAGTTCATCGTCACTATTATCATCATCGCTGGAGCATTCCTGTAGGTTGATTATGAGTTCTTGGTCACAGATTATTTCATGAATAATCATGTTTATTTTATAAAAGAAATTATCTTTTTAATATAAAAGAAATGGTGTTATTAATATTGTAACTGATGTCTGAATGCTAAATAAACACAATTTACTTATTTTATAGCGTAATCATGTGGTTTATATAAGTAATATATTGGTTTTACATGTTTTATAAATAATTAATAAGAATGTTATCGATTTACGTTTATCGATTGCCCCATCTCTATCTTATTCTCAGTCCAGTATGACTTTATACTTGCGTAAGCATCATACTTTTAAAAATGGTTAATAAGTATTTTAAAACATATGAGGTACAAGTTTTGGTGTAAATATTTATATTTTATATTCATAATTCAGTTGAGATATAAGTGGCATGTAAATAATGAAAATATAGGCGATACAAAATAAAATTGTAAACATGACGCGTATTCAAAATTACTTCATCGGTTTTGTAGCTAACTGTCACAGAGATCAAGCTATATTTTAAGGACTATAAAATACCGAAGCCAGTAAGATAATATTTAGTTTCGGTAAAAAGGCAAGCCAATGAGTACAAATGATTAAGCAAAGTTTTGACATTATACAATGATCTTCTCAAACAATATTTTTAAAAGTCCGAAAACGACATAAATACTGAACCTGTAGATACAAACTTTTTTGCAACGTTCAAAATGAATATCGTTGAGGTAGTAAGTAAGCTTCTCTATTATTTTGTTCACAGATCGGATGATTCAGAATAATGTGGTTATCTACTGACTGATGAACTAACAAAGTTGCAAATAAAATTGGTTCTACGAGGTCATATCGAGCTATAAAGATTCAATGCGCAACGGGTGAATATAAGGAAAATGTACAAGATACCAAAGTATGAACAAAACAACTGAGGTATCAACAACATGATTCAGATAGAAAATAGGCCCGGGAGGCTAACAGTCAATTCGATGTCAGATTATAGACGATGCGGATGTGTGACGTCACAAACATATCACTCTCTAGATACACCATTAGGGGAACGTGAATCATGCAATGAAATTGTTACGTACAAACGTAAACCTTGGTATGTAAACTTTAATATGTCATTGGTTGGTATTGTTATTTAATTTTATGGAAACGTCAATGGGTTGCTTGGATTGGAAATCGCTAAATAGTAATACGAAAATCTTATTCCATATTTTTGGAGTTTACTCCTTAAGAATCGATTTTCATATAAGGTATGAGAAAATTTGAGGAGTAAAATCTAGTGATCGAATGACCTCATTACGTTTTTGGTGCGCAACCTACTCCGCGCACCTTTCACTTTCTAACGTGAGATAATACTTCACTGAACAGTTTTAATAAATGTAAATAAAAATATATATGTATTATTTTTAGTCAAATGAGCTTTTTTTGTGTTTCGTGTTTTGATAATCGTACTTAAGGAATAAACTCCAGTCGTGCGTCGGAGCTGACACACACACTTTTTTTTATTAAATTTTCTCGTTTTATTCGTAATTTTCTACTAAATGGTTCTTTAATCTGCTTCTATTAGATTAAAATTATTATTGACATTTCATACATCGATTCTTTTTCACTATCCATTTTACTTATTTGCCACTGCTACTTTGTACTTGCCTTTTGCTTAAAAGTCATTAGAGCCTATGGTTTTATTTATCTAATATCTTCTCCCTTTTCTTTTTTTTTATTGCGTATAGTGGCAAAAGAGCAAGCAGCACACCTTATAGTAGTGTCACTGGTGCCCATGGATCTTTGCAATACCAAGGGTATAGCTAGGCCGCTGCCTGCCTGCCGGGGATCGAATGTCAGTAGACGATCTCTCCGGCTCCCCGTAAAAGCTCGGAAGGGGCCGCTGTGGTTTTAGTGGGTATTCCGGTCGGGTTCCAGCTGGCCGGTGAGTCCCACACTCCCCCTCGTCTGTCACCGGCGGGGGATAGCGCGCAAATGCGTTTCCACAGCGATAAAATAAAAAAAAATAAAAAATGGCCGCTGCCTGCCAATACAAACCCCAAACCCACACATTTGGGCTTCCGGCTTTCTCGTTTATCCTAAATTTTAAGTATATATCTAAAAATTATTAATTATTTTTAAGGTTATAGGTATAAACTCTCATATCTACGTCTCATAAAACCGCTAATAGATGGCAGTGTGATAGCGTGATTATGTTTATAAGTTAGATCACGCAAGCATTGTTTGTTATTAAAAGTTGTGGAATGCCAACTATATAGTAATAGTGCTTATATTTTCACACTAATATATTTATACGGGGTTTTCTAAATTTAAAATTGTTGTTAAGAACATATAAGAGGAAGTTTGAAAGTTGCGCCAGTGACGGGAAAATTAAGGAGTGAAAGATTGACATGGTATGGATATGTGATGAGACGGGATGAAAGTAATGTTGTGAGGAAAACTTTAAGTATGAATGTTGAAGGCTTAAGGGGTAAAGGAAGACCGAAAAAAAGATGGATGAACTGCGTGAAACATGACATGGATAGACAAGGAGTGACCACAGAGATGACGTCTGATAGAGTTGTATGGAAGAAGAAGACATATTGCGTCGACCCCAAATAAATTGGGATAAGAGCAGGTTGATGATGATGATGATGTTAACAAGTCCTTTGTTATAGAAAATCTAAGACTATTCTTTAATATGAATGTCATAAACTTAAATAGTCATCATTCTCTTACTCTTATCCCAATTACTTGGGGTTGATACAATATATACTCTTCCTTCATAGTACATATTGTAAAAGTTTTTGTCAGTAGTTTTATGACCGGCCGCCTGCCAGACGTCAACCCTCCTTGCGAACGTAATTGTTATCCAAATGACATCAGATGGAGTTGGCCGAGGTCGTTATAAGGCTCTTAGTCGTCTTTTACGACATCCACGAGCAAAGTATAAGTTAGTAGTATTCGTAGCCACTACTACACAGCAAATTAAATAGTAAACATTTGAATTAAAATTATTTTTACAGATTCTATCTCCTTTGATTTGATTTGATTTGTACTTGATTTGTTTTTTATTCCACTTTTACTAGCTTGACACTAGTAAGTAATTTTTTTTTGTTCCGCGTGACACTTTCTAAACAATCTTCATTAAAGCTATCAGGAATACAGAAAGGACTATAGGATACCATATATCATAGTAATATAATTTATTTTCCGTGTGATGACGGAGTAAGAATACAATTCACCACCTCTTATCTTACCCGAAATGCGTACCGCAATGCGGGTTAGGGCGTCCCCCGGAGGCGACGCGTACCGACCCGCCCCCGTCGGTACGAACATCGGCAGTTGCGGCGATGGGGGCCGCCACCCATCACGCCTTGCCCAGTTAGGCGAGTCGAGGAGAACGGAGTGCCGGGTGGGCACGTGGAATGTAAGAGGTTGTGTGGAAGGTAAGTTGCACGAGCTGATATCCGTCATGGCGGACAAACAGCTAGACGTGCTCTGTGTAACAGAGACCAAGCGAAGGGGCAGCGACGCCTGCGATCTTCCTGGTGGCGGGATGGCTCTGTGGTCTGGTGTACCACAGAGCGATCGAGCCAGCATGGGGGTAGGAGTGCTGTTGTCCTCTCGCTTGGCCTCAGGTGTGAAGGATTACGGAATGTATGATCCCAGACTTCTCTGGGTCCGTATAAAACTAGGTGTCACCAAGGTATTCATGGTTGTAGCATATGCTCCCGTAGGATCCTCGGTGGCATCAGACCTAGAGAAGTTTTGGGACAATGTTAGGGAAGTTCTGGATATGGCAGAAACCAGTGAACGCGTGATTGTATGCGGAGATTTGAACGGATGGGTGGGGACCAAGCGTCCCGACTATGAGGACGTACTTGGTCCATTTGGTGATAAGAGAGTGAACGACGCAGGTAGGCTCATAGCGGATGTATGCATGGAGAGAAACCTTATTGTGTCAAACACATTTTTCCAACATAAGGACATCCATATGTATACATGGAGAAGGAATGAACAGAAAAGCATAATAGATTTAATTTTGGTAGACAGTCGCCTCCGAAGCAAAATATTGGACGCAAGAGCCTACAGGGGCCCCACAGTCGACACGGACCACTATCTCGTTATTGCGAGATTTAGTGGTCTGTTCAGAAAGTGGAGGCACTGGCGAGAGCGTGTCCACTTCGGAGGGCTTGAAAGAATAAAGGTTGAAAGGTTGCAAGAAGAGTGTGTAAGAGAAAAGTATGCAGAGGGTGTCCGAGAACGGCTGACGATGGCAAGCCAGCCGCAATCGGACATTGAAGAATGCTGGAGAGTATTGAAAGAGAGTATGGTAGATACAGCGAAAGAAGTATGTGGAAGTTCAAAGAAGCATAGAAAAACAAATGGTGATGCATGGTGGGATGCGGAAGTGGCAGCTTCCGTAGAGCAAAAGAAGAAAGCGTGGCTGGACTACGTCTCTTCTTTGAATCTGAATGACAGTATGACTGAACAGAAGAAAGAAATATATCGGCAATGTAAGAATGACACCAAGGCCTTAGTGAAAGAGAAACGTGATAGAGCAAGTATGAGTGCAGAAGATAGGCTGACTAAAAACTTCGAGGGTAACACCAAACTCTTTTGGAGGGAGGTGAAGAAGTCTCGGGGTGGTTGGTCAGCCTTCAGAATGAATAAAATAAGGTCTAAAGGTGGAGACATTCTTACACAAACACAAGACGTGTTAAGCCGATGGAGTGAATATTTTGGCGATATGTATGCGGATGCTACGGTTGGCGCCGGTGTTGGATGTGGTTTAGTAGATCAACATTCGACAACGGCGTCCTCCGATGGCATCAGTATGGATGAAGTTGAATGGGCGATAAGAAGTTTGAAAAATGGTAAGGCAGCGGGCATTGATATGGTGTCTGCCGAGATGATCAAGCTTGGTGGCTCTTGTGTCTGGGAGGCGTTCCTGTTGCTCCTCAATTTATGTTGGAGCTCGGGAATGGTTCCCAGGGACTGGAATAGCGCAGTCATCGTGCCTTTGTTTAAAAACAAGGGTTCACGTTATGACTGCGCAAATTACAGAGCCATAAGCTTGACCAGTTTGGCAGCAAAAGTGTATGGAAAAATTATTGAAAGGAGAATGAGGATGGTGTCCGATGGTTTACTGTGTGAGACACAAGGAGGTTTCAGGAGTGGAAGGGGATGTATGGATCAAGTGTTCTCTCTGCGCAACATTGTGGAGAAGCATCTGGCTCTAGGTCAGAGGGTTTTCTGCAGTTTTGTGGATCTGGAGAGAGCATTTGACACGGTTGTACGAAAGGAACTTTGGGACATTTTACCGGAGTATGGTATTAACGGTAAACTGCTACAGGCTGTGCAGTCCAGTTACATGGGCTGTAGAGCCTGTGTGCGGCTGGATGATGGAATGTCGCCTTGGTTTGACGTCAATATCGGCGTTAAGCAGGGGTGCGTTCTGTCAGCCAGGCTGTTTATCATATATCTGGATAAATGTCTCCAAAGGTTGAACGATATGAATGTGGGAGTCCAGATGGGCGACTCAGTGGTCACTGCTCTGCTTTATGCAGATGATGCAGTCCTGCTGGCACAGTCAGCGATTGACCTGCAGACCCTAGTCGACATAATGACAGAAGATTGTAAGAAAAGGGGTCTACGCGTGAATGTGAGCAAAACCAAAATAATGGTCTTTGAAAGAGATAAAACCAGAACAGATGTAAGAGTAACAATAGGTAATGATGTACTAGAGCAAGTGGATGAATTTGTATATCTTGGATGTGGATTTAGCCGAGATGGAAGGTACACCACTGATATAGAGCGAAGAGTGAATGCGGGAAATAGAGTGAACGGAGCGTTGGGGCAACTTCTCGGCAGCCACCACCTCAGCCAGAAGGCACGTGTAGCAATACATAACGCAGTGCTTGTCCCAACATTACTGTATGGAAGCGAGAGTTGGGTATGCAGAAAAGAGTATGATAGTAAAATTAATGCGGTCGAAATGCGATCTCTGCGGAAAATCTGTGGAGTTAGGCTGACCGACCGCATTCGTAACGACGACGTAAGAGAGCGAGTAGGTATGAAAGAGAGTATTGGTGTAAAGATGCGAAAGGGAATGCTCCGATGGTTCGGACATGTGGAAAGAATGCCGAACGAACGCCTGGTTAAGAAGATATACAATGCGAAAGTGGAAGGATGTAGGTACCGAGGGAGACCGAGACTAACCTACCTAGACCAGATCGGTCATGTACTGAAGGAAGGTGGAGTCAAGAGTCTCCGAAACCGGCGAGCGTGTATGAAGAGAATTATGAATGTTGAGGAAGCGAGTGAAGTATGCAGAGATAGAGTTCTCTGGCACTCTGTTCTCTCTGCCTACCCTGCAAGGGATATGGCGTGATGATATGTATGTATGTATGTGTTATCTTACCCATGAGTAATCGTACGAGACGACTAAGGGATATAAAACGCATATAACATCTATGCGAGAGAAGGAAACCTCGAAACAAAACCCTATACCAATACGTCTGACCAGCGTAGTATAGTAGGTCAATTACCCTCCCATTATGGAGGAGGCTCGAGCTCAACAGTGGGACATATATGAGCTGAGATGATGATGATGATGAGTAATATAAAATTTACATTACGAATGAAACCACTGCTATAGCAAGTTATTTATACGTTATAGCGAAAATGCGTAGAAAAAAATACTTAGAGGCATCCACACGTGGGTAATGATGCGAAATATCAGTAGTTCACGCACCAGCACCTAGGTATCGCCGTTGGATTTGATATAGATCCATTTATATAATGTATCGTTGTACCTATGTCTATATCATTAAGTTTCATGTATCACTGACGGCGTTTGATTTAATCTTAGCATTAATGTTGAAATTTAATTTGTTTTGATTCCATGAACAATTACTAAATATCTTTTTTGAATTTGATTGCCAGGTGCTATCGATTGCTGTTACATTACATACTAATGTAAATTGTATTTTTCAATTATTATATTATTTTATCGTTAAATAACGTCTTAGTTTAATCACGATTATAAAATTAATATATTTTTTAAAAAGGACATTATTTATATTATTTTTAGATGACGACTAAAATAGAAAATAGCTGCAAAGTAACGCCGCAATTCACAAAATATGTTTATAAAAAATATACATATATTTTAACAAATATATAATAATAAAATACCTTTTTTTTTTTTTTTTTTTTGGGGGGTGGGCTACGGTCGGCGCACTCCTCGCACCACTCCATCCGGGGTGACAGAGGGGCGTAAGCGCGCACACCCGTAACCCACCCGTGACGTCGCCTTCGTCGTTGGGCCGACCACCGGAGCAGAGTGACTTGACGTCAGTGGTCGGCCCGACGGAATACCCCTGAGGAGTACCCTCTCCTCGACCGACATCCCCCCCTCGGGTAGGATGTCGGTCTTTCCTCACGCGGTCGGCCTCTCGGCGGGTGACGGACTAATTCCCCGATCCAGTCACCCGCGGCCTCGGCTAGGGCGGCATCAGGCGCAGGTAATCGCGCCTGCGCCGCCCCAGTCGCCGGCGGCGGCTCGCGCCGTCGAGGAGACGCTCCGCGCGCAATAATAAAATACCTACAATATGATAAAACTACTATATCATCATTATTCTCCTACTCTTATCTCAATTACTTGAGGTCGATACAATATGTACTCTTCTTTCATAGTACATATTGTTATTGGCAATAGTTTTATGACCAGCCACCTGCCAGACGTCAATCCTCCTTGGCAATGTAATTGTTGTCCAAATGGCATCAGATTGAGTTCGCCCAGGTCGATATAAGGCGTCTTTTACGACATCCACGAGCAAAGTAAGGGTTGGTAGTATTCGTAGCCGCTACCACACAGCTCGCAGATAAAAATACTATATATGTTCTTAAAATACTTACTATAAATTATAGTTTTGTTTTTTAAAGATATGTAATCTTTAATCTAGATCTATAAAAGAGGATGTTTGTATATATTATATGAAGATTGCTAAATTCAGAAACTATTTGACCGATCATTATGAAAATTTATATGTGTATGTATTTTTTCACGGAGAAGATTTATATGCTATCCCAATCAATGTAACTCGCCACCAGTCAGCGCTTCGATATACCTATGTACTTTTACAAAAAAAAAAAAAACCAACAGGCTGGGTTTGATAGTATTTAGTAAATTCAAAAATTTTGAAAATATAAATTATGTTTAAAATACTATATATATTTTAAATGTTATTTCTCTCTATATGCACTGCATCTTCCCATACCATTTGCGAATTTACTGATTGATTTTAAATTAGGTTATGGCCTGGATTAAAATATATAATAGGTACTTCTGGCCTTTTCTTTTCGTTTCATCTCAACACATGTTTTCCCATTGCTGGGCTCACGAATAAAAGAGGGAAATTAACATATAAATTACTTTATGTTCATTAAGGGGATCAGTGTATAGGGTTTTATTTCTCTTTCATTTATTTTATCTGTATATTGTATTGCTTAGTCGTCTTATACGACACCCACGGGAAAGGTGGTGAATTATATACTTAGTCACCAAACTTAGTGGTAGGGCCATGCTGTTGACATTTTTCTGTCTACAGCTGCGGGCCGGTCCGACCGGGTTAGTACCACACTCTCGCAGAAAATCGACGTCTGAGTAATGGCGATTTGCTATTGCGCTTCGTTCGGTGAGCGAGAGAGCCGGAAGCCCAACAGGGTGGGTTCGGGGTTATTGGTAGGCAGCGTCTTAGGCCCTTTGGTATTGCAGAGGGCCATGGGCGACAGTAACACTTACCATCAGGTCTGCTGCATGCTCATATGTCACCATAAGCAATAAAAAAAAAGAAACGAAAAATTTTCATTCTTATTTACTATTCTTATAGTTTTCATTACTCTCGGACGCTAATTCAGACAAAATCTCTAGTAGATGCTAAATTTAGATAAGAAGATAACAGTTAGGTATCTTGTATTAAAATTTCTTCGCAGACGTTAAAAGGCTAGCGTCGGTGTAACGTTCAAGATTAACATTTTAATTATAAATTAAATTGTTAATCTTGGATAGGTACACAGTATTTTTCATTTACCAAAGAATGAGAAAATTTATAAAATGCAAACTGTCGACTATTTTGTGGAAAGGAAAAAATTACAAAAACTTATCAGCAATATTTTTATTTCTATCCTTCCTTTCCTACAGTAATGAAATTGATCTACTATATATACCACTCTACGTGGAAGAGTAGGCAAAGGATTTTATTGAAATTCTGTGATTTAGAAGTTATGTTTTTGACAATCTATGTACGAGTATGTATATGTGCATATTAATGTTCACCTGTTCCTTCATGTCTTCTAAACTACTTGTCATAATTTGAAAAATATTTTTGGTTATAACGTCTTATTTGTCAACTGGTGGGCTATCATCATCATCTTATCCCAATTTATTTGGGGTCGACGCAATATATCTTCTACTCTTCTCTTTCCATACAACTCTATCAGACGTCATCTCTGTGGTCACTTCTTGTCTATCCATGTCATGTTTCACGCAGTCCATTCATCTTTTCTTCGGTCTGCCCTTACCCCTTAAGCCTTCAACAGTCATACTTAAAACTTTCCTCACAACATTACTTTCATCCCGTCTCATCACATGCCCATGCCATGCCAATCTTTCACTCCTTAACTTTGCCGTCACTGGGGCAACTTTCGAACTGCCTCTTAAATGTTCATTTCTTATTTTATCCATTCTTGTCACACCACACATCCATCTCAACATTCACATCTCCGCTACATGCAGTCGTCTCTCATCCGTCGCTTTTGTCGCCCAATATGCTGATCCAGACAGTACAGCAGGTCTTATTAGAGTTTTATATATTTGGTCCGTTAATTTAAGGGGTACTTTGGGGTCGCGGTGATTACTTCCTTCTAAATACATCGATGAAGGTATCAAAAGAAAGGTTTTGTTATGCTGATTTCAAATGTACAACTTTAAACTCGGAAAAAATATATAAAAGCATTAAATTGAAATTTGAAGATATTATAATGTAGCTTTTATTAACTCAATGTGTCATTTAAACATAACACTATATTAAATAGAAAAAGGTTTTAGCTTTTTTGTTTTACCTTTATTAAAAAAAAAAAACTGATTTAAATAGTACGAAATAAGAGAGTGTTGTATGTAGCCAGTAAATCTAGAAAATAACTTAGGTACAAAAATAGTCAAGATAAAAGTCACATATCTATATGTACTAGGAACACCTACAAAATTACAAGGACTCTCACTCGTACTTTTCAATCATTTTTATTTTATTTAAATCACTGTTTTTCGTAGCCGGGTTTTAGTATTTTTTTTTATGTAGGTAAATGTGAAATCTCGTTATGAACATAGACGCTTTATCTTTAGCTGGGTGGTAGTGGCTGCGAATACTACCATTCCTTACTAGCTGTGTGGTAGTGGTTGCGAATACTACCAACCCTTACTTTGCTCGTGGATGTCGTAAAAGACGACTAAGAGCCTTATAATGACCTGAGCCAACTCCATCTGATGTCGTTTGCACAGCAATTACATTCCCAAGGATAGTTGACGTCTGGCAGACGACCGGTCATAAAACTATTGCCAATAACTTTTACAACAACTTTTTATGTACTATGAAAAAAGAGTACTTTTTATGTACTATGATAATCGGGATAAGAGTAGGCGAATGATGAGACGCTTTAACATATACAAAAACGCGACATACCTACCTAAGACAAATTTAAATATAAAAAACATTTGTAAAAATCACGTAAGTGTATAAGTTAATAGACGCAGAAATAACTAACTATTATTTCTAATATATTTTCCCTACCAACATGAAAGTATCACCAATAAATAAATTAAGTCATCTATTTACAAAGTGTACGTCGTAAAAGACAAAACGGAGAATTCTCCCAGTTTCAAAGTCGTCACCTCTAAAAGTTCTTCAGTAAATTTTATCTATTTACTCCAAGACTAACGAAACACGGATGCCCTTTATTGACATAGCTTTCCGATACTTTGTAATTTATATGTCCAATATACAGAACTTTCAAAATTTATTTGTTGGTGCGAATATTTTTAAAAGAATACACAAGATATTTTTTTTAATATAAAATAGAAAGGAAAATCTATTTTTTTTATTGCTTATAATGGCTAACTTACATCTGTTTCTGTTCTTACATCTGTTCAGATTCTGAACAGATGTAAGAGTAACAATAGGTAATGATGTACTAGAGCAAGTGGATGAATTTGTATATCTTGGATGTGGATTTAGCCGAGATGGAAGGTACACCACTGATATAGAGCGAAGAGTGAATGCGGGAAATAGAGTGAACGGAGCGTTGCGGCAACTTCTCGGCAGCCACCACCTCATCCAGAAGGCACGTGTAGCAATACATAACGCAGTGCTTGTCCCAACATTACTGTATGGAAGCGAGAGTTGGGTATGCAGAAAAGAGTATGATAGTAAAATTAATGCGGTCGAAATGCAATCTCTGCGGAAAATCTGTGGAGTTAGGCTGACCGACCGCATTCGTAACGACGACGTAAGAGAGCGAGTAGGTATGAAAGAGAGTATTGGTGTAAAGATGCGAAAGGGAATGCTCCGATGGTTCGGACATGTGGAAAGAATGCCGAACGAACGCCTGGTTAAGAAGATATACAATGCGAAAGTGGAAGGATGTAGGTACCGAGGGAGACCGAGACTAACCTACCTAGACCAGATCGGTCATGTACTGAAGGAAGGTGGAGTCAAGAATCTCCGAAACCGGCGAGCGTGTATGAAGAGAATTATGAATGTTGAGGAAGCGAGTGAAGTATGCAGAGATAGAGTTCTCTGGCACTCTGTTCTCTCTGCCTACCCTGCAAGGGATATGGCGTGATGATATGTATGTATGTATGTATAATGGCTAACGAGCAGGGAGCACACCTGACGGTTAGTGTCACTGCTGCCCATGGACCTTTGCAATACCAAAAGTGTAGCCAGGCCGCTGCCTACTAATACAAACCCTAAACCCACGCCAGTTGGGCTTCCGGCTGTCTCGCTTACCTAACGAAGGGCAATAGCATATTACCATTACACAGACGATGATCTTCTACGAGAGTGTGGTACTACCCCGGACGGACCGATCCGCGGCTGTAGATAGAACTGTCCACATCGTGATCCTACCACTATGACTTTCCCAAGACTTATTAATATAAGTTACAACTAGCAACAGAAGGGAATGGCAACTTATTTTTGTTTTTGATAACGCAGGGGCTAAAAATGCATTTTTCGCATGCCCGCCCAGGCGGGGTATGTGGGACTCACAGGCCCTGAAGGGGTCACTGAATACCCACTAAAAAACCAACTGCGAGCTGTTAGCCGTTGGGGCTTTTACAGCTGAACTGGACTATGGGCGAGCCTTATGGGCTCTCAACTCGAACAAGGTAAACTAAGTGACTTCGTCCGAGGGCTCCCCCGTAGGGGAACAGACCTCAGCTCGGGGCGTCGCTGGAGGCAAAGTGGACGTGTCCACGTTTGGGTTGGTAATTATTGCGCCGTGTTTTCGCACCTCGACGGCGAGGACGAAACCGCGGATGTTTGAATGAGATGGCCTCGCGGGCGGCGTAGGCTCTTGTTTGGGCGAGTGTTATTTGATCGTCATCGTCATTGAGGACGTGACGCGGACGTCGAATTTTAGATATACGCGGTAGGTTATAGGAAGCCGCTCCAACCACTAGTGGGTTGGGGTGTGTCGTGGCAGACTCAACATAGCTCTGGGAGCACCGCTTCATAAACTGCCCGATGGTCGGCAGTTCGAGGTCGATGTGAAGATCGGCGTTTCGAATGAACCACGGTGCTCCCGTAGCTCGGCGCATGAACCTATTCTGAAGGGTCTGTAACCTATGGATCCTGTGTGCCTTAGTGTGCGCGAACACTACACTCGTATAGGTCATGATCGGCCGTATGCAAGCGGTGTATAGTCGGAACTTAAGGCAACTTATTTATCAACCATCTCGATTATATTCCAAGCATTAAACTAGAATGACGTACGACTAGAGAGAGAAAGAGAGAGAGAGATAGTATATTGTGTTTACTTAAAGGCAATACCCGAACTAATCTATGTATTTTTACTGTACCTACTTTCAAATATTAAATTAACGGACATAAATTACATCCAGACATAGAACCACGGCGAGAAAGAGATGCTTGCAGGGTGGGTTAATGAGGT
Organism: Lymantria monacha; assembly: GCA_905163515.2. Classification (NCBI taxonomy): domain Eukaryota; kingdom Metazoa; phylum Arthropoda; class Insecta; order Lepidoptera; family Erebidae; genus Lymantria; species Lymantria monacha. Next base: position 27,872,814 of record LR991090.1, on the reverse strand, counting down.
TGCGCGCCGCCTCTTCCGTCACCCCGGACCGATTTGGCGGGGTGCGACGTCCATAGCCCACCGCAAAGAAAAAATAAAAAAAAGACAGAACCACAATTTATACGTTGAACACGCAACATTTGGCCCATAAAGAATATTAAAGTATTAAATTAGTATTTCATTTATGATGACGCATTAAAAGTACAATCTATTCAGTCAAATGGAACTGAAGAGCCAGCAAATTAACAACCGTAGCGAGACCCGAACACCAATATACTACCCTACCTGGCTTAATGTAAGAGTTTAATTTAAGCTTTACAAACCTTTATTTTGCAGTTATATTATCTAGTGATAGTATCGTTTTCATACGACGCCCGTGAGAGGAAGAATAGTATGACAAAATGTATTCTCACTTGGTCATTAGGTGAACGAAATAATGTCCTACACCAATTTTAAAATTATATGTTTAATTGTTTATATCATAATTCGTATATTCTTACCACGATATAGACAGGATCGAAGCACATCTTCTTATTCTAACATAAAAGAAAGATGACTGAATGGTCCTGCATATCAATTTGACTAAGTTTTATGACTGATCGATGATAACAATACTTGAAAATGTAATCTTTGAAAAACACTAGATGGAATTACCAGCCATTGATTTAAATCTTTTAATTGATTCTTACGATAGCCACGGTATAACCTATTTATAAATAAAATTAGCTCAGCACGTAACTCAGTCAACAGCAAATTGTGTATACAATTTATTATGGTTAAAAGAGTAACATATTCCCAGAGTATAAAATCATATAATTCAGACTAGCAGTTTGGATGATTCGCTAATAAATTAAGAGACAGACAGAAAATTATCGAAATTTATTCTGCCAATGATTCTAATACATATTCTACTTTCTTAAGAATATCATGAAAATACAGATTTAGTGTTATTTTAAGCATAGATAAAATACTGAAATAGATAAACAGTGCCTTTTTTTTTGTATTCTAACTTATCTATAACTTCTCTTTTACTAAATTATAGATGTTATTCCTTTATCAAACCCCTATAATTAGGTAGATCTTATATGTATGAATAAACCAGACCTTTTATTTAGACGAAGACAGTGAATTAATTTAGGTACCTGCCTGATGAAATTCGAATACTTCGGAATTAGATATTCAATTTTCCTTTAGGACTTATGTGTATGTATTGTTTACTTACAACCAAAACAGTAAAAAAAAAAATTAGCACCACTTACGACCGTAATCTTCGCTCCACCAAAAACCTTCTCCACTGTCCCTCTTACTCCTCTAATTTGGTACATTCTTTCTTCGATATACAGGCTGCTCTTCTCTGGAATTTTCTGCCTCTAGATAGCAAAATAATCGCTAATCGTAACATCTTCATAGCCAGGATTAAACGATTATATTTAGACTTTCTAGCAGAGTCAACTCATTTATGATTGTTCTCATCTATAGTTTATATAATTTATATGTATGTATGCATGAATTTATAATGTTATATATCTATCTATTCGTATATATGTATATGTATTGACATGAATATACGATATTATATTTATTAGGTATTTGATATAAGTACATATATTCAATAATATTTTTTTTTATAATAATAATCGTTTATTTCAGGTATACAATCCCATATACAATAGTCAATACAATATAATAATGATATAAAATACATCCTATAAAATTAATTAAATTACACTAAAAATACACTGTAAAAGGGTGTCAAAATATAAATATGTATATATAAATAACAATAATAAATAAAACTAGGGCACATATTATGCTGCGTCACTTTCTGTTCTGGTCCATGTGAACAGAAATCCATCGCTTAAACAATGGGCTTCCTATGTCGTCAAAGACGGCTACAAGTATCTTATTAGAAAAGCAGCATAGTCTATCCCAATAATAGACAACACGTGATCTAATTACAGCGAAGAAATCGGGGACCCCTGCATCAGCGAACATGCCCGTCGCACTGCAGTGCCTTGGTAGTTTCATTAAACCCTGAAATACATTATTGTATTGGACTCTTATTCTGCCCATTGCCTTCTGCGTAAACGTTGCCCACAATTGCCACGTATACATTCCTAAATAATATGCTTTAAACAATATGACCTTCACGTCTTCGCTGCATTTCTCAAATCGGCGAGCGAGCATGTTACCTCTGACAGCAAGGGCCCTACGCTCCCGCTCAATGTCCTTATCATCCTCCAGTCTTTCAGTCAGCAAATGTCCTAAACTGCTTAACAGTGTTAACCACTGTGCCGTTCAAATACACCTCAGGTATCCTGCCCGGACCCCGGCCCGCCGCGAAGACCATCATTTCGGTTTTGGCCACTTATATTTCAATCCATGAGCACCAGCATAATGCTCACAGACCGAAAGCAGCTTCCTCAGCCCTTTGACCGAGGGGCTGAGGAGCACCATATCGTCTGCATAGCTCAAGTTATTCACACAGACATTTCCCATAGAATTCCCATAGAATGAGACGTTCGAAAATTTTGCCTATAATTGTACCTAACGAAATCGGTCTATAGTTAGACGCAGAGCTAAGGTCACCTGTCTTATTTTTTATAACAGACATCACTATAGTATGCATCAGTGCTTCAGGTAAACACCCATATTTAATACACAGATTATAAAGATGACATAGGTGTGTATAAATTTCATCACTAGCATAGAGTATGTGCTCGACACTGCGCCCATCATGTCCCGGTGACTTACCACGTTTCATATTTAATATAACTTTTGAAATGTCCGTACGGGTAAATTATATGACGTCATTGTTGACTCAAAATTCTGTGTCGTGCACATACTCCTTGAGGGGTAGGGGTTCTACTTTAAATTTTTGTACGAATAACTTTGCGATCTTTGGCAGTTCCTGGCAGCCATCCACTGAAATAGGTAGACTTTGTTTATATTTTAATCTTTTTGTTGCATTCCAAAATTTTATAAAGTTTTTATTTTTTTTATGTGTAGCCAGAATATTCATTTTTATACTTTCTTCATTTCTCTGACACCATTTGAGTTTATTTTTAAATACTACGCGACTATTGCGCATATTTTCATATTCTAAGCCACTAGAAGGTCTACCAGAAACCGTCCAGCATTCAAAATAAAACCTAGCTTTTTTGTAACTATCAGCAACGTGATAGTTCCAACCTGGCACCCTATTATAACGTTTTATTTCACATGAACCAGAACTTACAATAGATGCACTCTGCAGTACATCTGTTATATGTGTATAATATCTATCTATTTAATCATAATAAATCTGTAAATGAGTACAATTTCAAATATTCTGATAGCTGCAGGTATTAGGCGGCGAAATTAAATTTAAATTATCATAACAAAATTCACTATACATATTAATCTGGCTAAGAGTTCTCTCACCCCATTTAATAAACCTTAATGAGTCAGGCTTACAAGAGTTGGGCGCACCCGATGCGATCACTGAAATATTACACTCAATACTCAGAGGGTAATGATCAGAACAACTTACGTCGCGAATGACGCGAGCGCCTACCACAGTGCTCCAAGCAGCTTTACTGGTGATACAATGATCCAACAACCTTCTACTACAACTCGCTACACATTGAAATGTATGTACCAGATTCACTACCAAATATATTACAGTCAGCCTACTCCCATAGCATCTCATCACAAAATTTAGCTAATTGATTGCCAAACCTCGCTCCTGGGTGCGCGTTCATATCTCCCATAATATAAGCCACTTGGACTTCGGACTCTTCAACAATCGCATTTATCTCAGCCAAGCACTACTTAAATTCCTCGACATTCTCACTTTTATCAACTGGCATGTTAACATTAATTAATACAAATGCACTTGCTTTTATACACACACGAATAGCTTGGATTCTTTTATTCAAACAAACTAATGGGACCACGTTGGAAAATATAGTCTTGTTCCACATGATGGCGAGTCCGCCGTTTATATCTCTCTTGCATTGCACATTACATCTCATTGCATTGCACTTACCTCGCATTATTTCTGCTCTACCCTAGGTCGACTGGTAGAGAATACCTACGGCATTGAGTCCACCTTGTACTATTTTTTGCGCGAAAGTCATAAATAAAATAAATAAACAGTAGTTAATATATGTAGAAGAAGGAATCAGACACGAGAAATATAAATGCGGATATAAAGTTGCAATTGACCATACTGCAAGTAATCACGATTACCTTCACACCTATACACCAATCACAACTCACACCTTAAGTGAACTTACAGGACAGACCCAGGCAATCGCCTTTGTACAAACAACTATATGGTATGGATGGATGACACAGGATAGTCTTGCCCGTGAGACCACGGGACAAGATCACAACCAGCGCCACCCATTTACCTGCTCGTGGATACCTCAGCCAAATCACCCAAGAGTTCATTAAGAGAACGAGCAACAGCTCTTCTCCGGAGAACGTACAGCATCTCCCACCACTACCGCCCGCCCACCTGCCAAGCGCAGCAACCATGACACTACTCTTTCACAAGTGACAACATGAGAGAGGCCTACAAAACTAACGTAAGTGAATACGATATGCGACCAGTGCACCGTGCCACTCGGACTCAAACTACCGAACGGACATCACTCGTTTAGTTTTATTCGTCTCTTAAACAAGTTTGTGCTAGGTGGCGCGATTAGTGAATACTTGGTTAACATGTTTCCGCTTAGCACGTATGATACCGGAAGTACCGTCATGTATAAAACGAGTTTGTTTTTATTGCTTATGGTGGCTAATGAACAAGTAGCACACCTGATGGTAAGTGTAACTGTCGCCCATGGACCTTTGCAATACCAAGGGTTATAGCTAGGCCGCTGCCTACCAATACATATCCCAAACCCACCCAGTTGGGCTTCCGGCTCTCTCACTCACCGAAAGAACCGCAATGGCACATTGCTATTACTCAGACGTCGATCTTCTGCGAGAGTGTGGTACTACCCCGTACGGACCGGCCCGTGGCTGTAGACAGAGAACTGTCAACAGCAGTGGTCCTACCGCTATTAGTCTGTCTCTCAATTTGGCTTTAATATTTACAAAGTAATATGCCATACTCAAATAGTTTCTAAATATCGAGGATTTTAGTTATATAATAACGTCTTTCAATATTCATGAAAGATTTAAAAAAAAATTGTAGAAAATTTTAGCAAACTTCTGCTTAAGATTTGTATTAGGATTAGAAATTTTAATAAGGTCAAAAATGTTAATAAGGAACTGCTAATAAGGTCGAGCCATCGAAGCGGTACCCATTCCTAGCGGGTAAATGGTACAGCGATGTTTAAATTTTACAGCTGTATTGTATATTATTTAAAAGTAAGAAAACGCAATATTAACAATAATTAAATAGTTATAATTGAAGGTCCTAGGCCTGAATATATGTTGGTTTTTTTATAAATACTTTTATACCCGCAAGGAGACGCCTAGGTGACACCTTACGACATATGATTTAAAAAAATATATAAAACTATTATTACCATTTATAAAGGCATATTTCAAGCACAATCTTGATTTTTTTTTATAAAAATTCGCAAAACACCTTACAATTTAAGTAATTTAATCCAGCATGTGTTAAGAATATCCTTTGTCACCTTACTATTCGGGCAAAAATAAAGTACAATTCTTGCTACCAAATGATGTACTACTTTTTATCATCGAACAAAATATGATGTCATCTACCTTTACTTACTATTCTACTTAAAAATGTGAAGGATTTGTTATAATTAATTAACAGTAAGTAAAAAAATACCATAAATAATTACTTCTAATACAAATTTTTACAGAGAAATTGAATTATTTGTTGCGCCAGAGACGGTAAAGTTAAACAGTGAACGCCTGATAAGACGGGGTGAAAGTAATATTGTGAGGCAAAATTTAAATATAAAGATAACAGCCTTTAGAGGTAAGGGCAGACTAAAGAAAAGTTAGATGGACTGTGTGAAGCATTCTGTAGAGAGACGGGGAGAAAACATAAAGATGACGTCTGGTTGGGTTGTGCGAAAAAAGAGGCAAGATTGCAGTCATCACAAACAATTAAGATAGTAGTATTATAATGACACATTTCCAAAGCATACCTATCTAGATATGTAGTGCCGATTTAGGTACAGAGTATCTAGATATATATATTATACAGCGTCGGCACGGCGTCCGCCCTATCATGGCTTATGCCGAATGTGGGCGGACCGAGCGCTACGTGCCGACAGCTGTACGCAGGGGTCATCCGGTCGATGGCCTTGTACGGCGCACCGGTGTGGGCGGGGTCCCTGACCGTCCGACTCAGGGCTCTTCTGTGGCGACCATAGAGGGCCAAGGCGATCAGGGCCATACGCGGGTACCGCACGGTGTCGACGGAGGCAGCGTGTCTGCTGGCCGGGACCCCCACGTGGGACCTGGAAGCGGAAATGCTTACCGGTTTGTATCGGTGGGTGTTGGGGGTGCAAGCGGAGGGCGGTGTGGTCTCGTTGAGGGAGCACACCGCCTGGCGCATCGATGCCCGCAGAGACGTTATTGCTCGTTGGGCAGTCCGGCTGGAGAGACCTCGGTTCGGTGTGCGGACCGTAGAGGCCTTCCGGCCGGTGCTGATGCAGTGACTAAAACGGCAGCACGGGGTGCTCTCCTTCCGACTGGTGCAGGTTTTGACGGGGCATAGATGCTCCGCCAAATATCTAAACACGGTTGTCAGGAGGGAGAGTACACCGTCCTACCACCACTGCGATTATGACGAGGACACGGCGCAGCATACGCTCGAGGTTTGTGCCGCTTGGGCAGAGCAGCGTCGTGAACTCGTCGCAATCATCAGTGCCGACCTGACGCTGTCGAGCATCGCAGCGTCAGGAACTGGGACGCGGTCGCAACCTTCTGCGAGGCAGTAGTCTCGCGGAAGTAGGCGGCGGAGCGCGTGCGCGAGAAGCGTCTCCTCGACGACGCGAGCCGCCGTCGGCGACTGTGGTAGCGCAGGCGCGATTACCTGCGCCTGATTCCGCCCTAGCCGCTGCCGCGGGTGACTGGATCGGGGAATTAGTCCGTCACCCGCCGAGAGGTCGAACGCGTGAGGAAAGACCGACATCCTACCCGATGGGGGGGACGGTCGAGGAGAGGGTACTCCTCAGGGGTATTCCGTCGGGCCGACCACTGACGTCAAGTCACTCTGCTGCGGTGGTCGGCTCAACGACGAAGGCGACGTCACGGATAGGTTACGGGTGTGCGTGCTTACGCCCCTCTGTCGCCCCGGACGGAGTGGTGCTATCTAGGTACTATCTAAGTACTATCTAAGTACTCTGTGGAAAATTAAATAAAACTGAAAGCCAGATACACATTTTTTTATTACTGATGTTGGCAATCAAGCAAGCAACACGCCTGATGATAAGTGCTACTGCCGCTTATGACTTTTGCAATACCAGAACTCTGTTAGGTCGCTGCTTAACTTGAAAAGTGTTTTCATTAAACCTCGTTTAAAAAAGAAGATCTAATTGAGCGGTATACACAGCAGCAGGTAATTCATTCTAAATGCTGAACGTACGTGAGAATTACTCTCATATCGTTCGAAATAGTTAAAAAAAAAAGTGTGTATGTCAGCTCCGACGCACGACTGGAGTTTACTCCTTAAGTACGATTATCAAAACAGGCGCAAAAAAAGCTCATTTGACTAAAAATAATATATATATATTTTTTTTTATTTACATTTATTAAAACTGTTCAGTGAAGTATTATCTCACGTCAAAAAGTGAAAGGTGCGCATAATAGGTTGCGCACCAAAAACGTAACGAGGTCATTCGATCACTAGATTTTACTCCTCAATTCTACCTTTCTTCACTCATTCTTGGACACGTGGAAAGAATGAGTGAAGAAAGGTTGACTAAACAAGTATACAAAGCGAGTGTGAGTGGGACGACTACAAGGGGAAGACCACGTCGTACTTTCCTGGATCAAATTGAAGATGTGTTAGTGAAAGGTCAAATTAAGAGTAAGCGTAATCGTAGAGCATGCATGAAGACTGTGATGAGCGTGAATGAAGCGATGGAGGTATGTCAGGACCGTGGTTTGTGGCAATCTGTAGTCTCTGCCTACCCCTCTGGGAAACAGGCGTGAGGCTATGTATGTATGTATGTAATTTTTTCTCATACCTGGCGCCTTATATGAAAATCGATTCTAAGGAGTAAACTCCAAAACAAAAACAAGTAAATAAAAATATATAATTTGATATTAATCATCATTCACCTACTCTTATCCCAACTAGTTTGGGTCGATACAATATGTACTCTTCTTTCATAGTACATATTGTAAAAGTTATTGGCAATAGTTTTATGACCCGCCGCATGCCAGACATCAGCCCTCCTTGGGAATGACATCTTTGTAACTGTGCCTTATGCATCTTGTAACTATGCCTTATAAATTGAACCAGCTACTGATGGCCCGCCCACATTACACACGTAAGTGCATGGCGGACTATGGTGTCATGCCTGAACGGATAGAGCAGCGTGAGCATCCAAAAGTGTTATATTAATTTGCGAGTGCAGTATCAACTCAGAATTTTCTATATATATTTATAACTTATATTGCTTTCTTCTTTAACTTACAATCCGCCATATAAAAATTTATAAGGATTCTTTGCTACTCTTTCTATAGTAAGCGAGTCTATATGAATTCTTTAGTTTAAATATTTTAGATATAATAGAATAAAACAGTCAGGTAAATAAAACCGTAACTTTTATTGAAAACAACTATACGACTATAAGTCGGTTTATAAGAAGTAATAAACGAGAAATTACTATTTTTCGAGAAAATATCAGGCATCATTGCCTTATCTCTTAATGTCATATAATCTACATTTATTTATTATTCTACTTCTCATAAAAGGTAAATATAACTTAAAAAATAATGAACGTTATGGGATTAAATGCGGTCAAAATTTCATTTCATAAATATTTCTACAGAGTGCATAGATATTAAATAAAATCTAAAGCAGGTTATAAAATTTATTTAAAACTAGCCGTACCTACTCACTTCGTATGGCATCGTATACTATGATGTTTGGTAGGAGAAAGATAAAAAATAAAACAAAAAGGAAATTCTATTGGACGTTACGAAATTTAACAGGATCACTCTCTAGGTTAATTTGACATGGTCTGAAAATCGCTTTATCGGTTTTGGAATACATAGGGCGGCACATACATAAACACATTGAATTTTATTTATATCAATTTCATATTAATTATGACATATTATAATTTATATTTATATGTATGTTGTAGTTCTAATCATCATAGCCGTCGTCACCATCACAGCATTTTGGTTTCTTTGTAGTTGTTTTACATGGAGCTTCAGTAGTCGTAGTTGTTTGGTATGGAGGCTGACTAGTCGTAGTCGTTGTGCACGGAGCCTCAGTAGTCGTAGTTGTTTGGTATGGAGGCTGAGTAGTCGTAGCCGTTTTGCACGGAGCCTCAGTAGTCGTAGTAGTAGTTGTAGTTAGTATTTTACATGGATTTAATCTTTTATCAGCTGCAATAATACTTTATTTATAAGATCTGTATTTAAATTCTTCAACGTCATTTCTATATACAGCCTTTCTTTTTCAATTGCTTATGTATACTTTAAGACGATACCTACTAGAAATAATGGGATAAGAAGTTCTACACTCATGTCATTGCCATATTTATATATAAATATACATGATTGTAGTGTATGCGTGTAATATTATAATTACACGCTTAACTTCTAGAATTATTACACGACTATTCACCACGACCCACAACGTACAAGTGTCCCGCGACACGTCTCTACCGGGCTCTTATACCCACATATTATTCGATCTACCCACATTTACAAATTATATTAAATATCGATACACTACAATGATGATGATTAAAAATAATACAAAGCAGCGACAGTATAGTAGAGAATTTGAATCTATAGTGAACATATAAATAACAACTGAATTATAATTTCTTTTTAATATTTGCTTCAACGACTAAAAAAAACCTTGAAGAAAGCAAATTATATTCTTAATTGGTCTCCGTTGAATAAAAAATGACATATTAGTTATAAAAAAAAAAGGATTTTTTATTGTAAAATAAACATATTACTGTAGCATATAGGAGTGGATCAATGACTATAAATAACAACAATTCAGCAAAATGAAAATAAAAGAAATGGAAAGAAATCAAAATGTTGATACTTACAAATACACGGGAATGCCTCGCTATTAGTTTGGGATAATATCTGAAACTGTAAAAAATAATTATATTAATATATTTTTTTATAGTCACGTCTTTATTTTCTAGAAGTTAAGCCAATATTGTAATCTTAGCCTGTAGATATTTATTTTAATAATATTAGATTTTCTCTATTCATCGCCTAATTCAATTCATTCATTCATTCATTCATCTCAGCCTATTTCCGTCCACTGCTGGACGTTGGCCTCTCTCATGTTACGCTACAGACTGCGGTTTTGTGCTGCCTGCATCTAACGACGCCCAGAAACCTTCACAAGGTCGTCTGTCCACTTAGTGGGGGGGCGTCCTACACTGCGTCGTCCGGTACATAATTCAATTAATTATTTCAAATCAGCATAAATATTTATATCTAAGAAAATCCTCGAAATTCCAATTTTTCCAGCCGAACCAGAATTCAAACTCAGGATTTCCTAATTGCAGCAGCATATATCTTATAATAATAAGGTAGTCTTCATAAATACAGTTTAAAAAATGTTGTTCCACATTTTTATCAGCTTTTAAAGGCAATTTGCCTGAAAAATCAGGCAAATGGCTGTACGTGTAGTAACAAAATAAAAATATAATTGATCACCTATCTATCTTACCTGTGGATATAGTTAAAAATGACTAAGGGTTATAAATGTATATAGCATATATGCAAGAGAAAGAAAAGTCAACATAAGCCCAATTGATAAATTTGATAAGCTCGATATAAAGCCCTAAATTTAAAGAGGAGGCTTTTAAAGAGAAGGCTTTAACCCCGCAGTGGAACCTATGATAGCTTTTGATAACAGACTTTTTAACCTTTTGATTTTTCGTAATAGCTTTTGAGTATGATACTTATTTCGTTAAAGAGAACTATATCCAAAAGAAGACGTGTAACGGATAACATTCTTTATTCATCATTATATCAACTAATATATGTCCCACTTCTGGGCTCCTACACAATGGAAGAGAAGCTGAAATGCTATATCACACTAGTCAGATGGGTTGGTATAGGATTTTATTACGAGTTTTCTCTCATTTTCGTATGAATAAGATGGGTAAGAAAGGGGCTCACAAAATATATTCTTACACAGTCCTTACACGAACAACACTCTCTATTACGTACGACTAAAATTACTTGGCATAGTGTGGATACATGACACTTCTGTACATATCATCGGCATTGAAATAAAATAAGTACATATAAAGAAAGATAGAGTATTATTCTTCTATTGTATGGGTCAACATGTTAGGCAATAAATAAAGCGATGGATGAGAGACGGCTGCATGTAGCAGAGATGCGAATGTTAAGACGGATGTGTGGCCTGACGAGAATGGATAAGATAAGAAACGAGTGTATAAGAGAAAGTTTGAAAATGGCGCCAGTGACGGCAAAGTTGAAAAGTGAACGCCTGAGTTGGTATGGTCATGTGACGAGATGAGACGAAAGTAATGTTGTGAGAAAAGTTTTAAGTATCAATGTTGAAGGTTTTAGGGGTAAGGGAAGACCGAAGAAAAGATGGATGGATTGCGTGAAGAATGATATGGATAGGAAGGGCGTGACCGCAGATATGACATCGAATAGGATTGTGTGGAAGAAAAGAACATATTGCGTCAACCCCAAGTAATTGGGATAAGAGCAGGGTAATGATGAAATTATGAGAGTATTATTCTTCTGAAAGAAAGCACTTACCATAATAAAGAAGAAAAATAATAATATAGTAATCTTCATATTGCTATCAATACACGATTTATATTAATGATAATTTGAATTTCAATGTCTTATATATACCTAATACATATGCAATAAGTACACGTTGAAGTAATTGTTCTTTAAAACATTATTTTAACAGGTGTTTTTTTATAAAATATATTACAATAATAAATTAAAATAAATATTTATATTTATTTAAGTATATCGCTACGTAATTATAAACTCTCAAAGTAAATATTTGCATTATCCAGTTGTACATCTAGATAAACTATGTAGTTGTTATTAGAAAGAAGAAATTTAAATAATTTCTGAAAAAAAATTAGCTATTCTTCGGCAAATCTACAGAAATTTTTTTTTTCGTTTATAAAACACCTATTACTTATAATATTATGTTTATAATGCTATGAAAGCATATATATACCAAACACAATATGCATTTACGTGATTAAAATATTAATATGTAATATATAGTAATATTTTAGTCACGATACATAGTATGTATATATATATATATATATATATATATATATATATATATAATGCCGTTTGGTCAGCAATTATATTCCCAAGAAGGGTTGACATCTGGCGGGCGGCCGGTCATAAAACTATTGCTAATAACTTTTGCAATATGTACTATGAAAGAAGAGTACATATTGTATCGACCCCAAGTAATTAGGATAAGAGTAGAGAAAGATGAAATATATATGTTTTTTTTTAAATAACAATATTACACTAAATAAACAATCTAGTATTTCAGATGAATTGAGAAATATATAATTACAACAACACGAACACAAAATACAACTTGGATTCAGAAAAACCATTTGAGAATCATATATAATATTGTACTGCTTGAGAATCGAACTCACGCCACTGGCACGGTATATCAGTATCTTTGCCACTACACCGTCTGTGCAGCCAAATATTTTTGATATATAGATATAAAAAGTTAAGAATACAATTTGTCACCATCGCCTCTTTTCCCACGGGAGACGTAAAATTCAGCTAAGGGATCACGAGCAGAAGAAAGCAGTACTCTTCTTTCCTTCTTTCTTTTCTAACACCAATTGCGATCACTAAGCCTGCTGTCAAGCATGATGATTATGGTATTATCCCCCCTTAAAGAACCGTGGATATGAATAAGCTGAAGGATGAATGGATGAACTCTATACATCCCTTTGATTGCATATTAAAATATTACTGTCTCCAAATATTCTTTATATTAATATTGTTTAAAATAGCAGACTTACTAAAAGGTATGGAAGGTGAATCATCTTTTTTACAGCAAGGATCAGGCGTAGGTGTAACAGGCGGTTTTGGTTCGCAGTCGGATGGTGATTTTCCCTCTGTAATAATAATAAGGGTGTAAGAGAGAATAGAGCAGCTGGTCAGATGGGTATTGGTAATGATGGTAGGAAACCATAACAAAAATTTTAAAATGTCGATTCGTTAATGAATTAGAAACTTTTAAAGTTTGCAATTTTGTCACTTTTACTGTGAATCTGAATGAAATGTACCAAGTAAATGATAAATAATCTGCTAGATACTCATAATTTCTTAAATATTCATTAGAACCTAAATAAATCAATGATTACATTTGCTACAGTATGACAAACGTCGCCTTTACAGACAGCTGATGCCTCAATGATCTCTTGACATTTTCCCTTTAAATTTTTGTTATAAGTCCCTACCATCATTACCTACCACCCTTCTGACCAGCTGCTCAATTATCTGTTACACCCGGTATAAAAAATCAATTCCTGAAAGAATTCTCAACTCTATATCAATTTATATTCATGAAAACTTATATTTACTAAATAATATATTTTTAATAAAAAAAAAGTACTTACTAAAAAATGGTGGCACGAAACCTGAAAGAAAATGCTAATTAATTGATTTTTTTGAGTTGTACATGTTACAATCTTAAGTCGAAATATTGGAATAAATTTGCCTCCTTTTTTTATCATAATCAACATCTCAGTTGTGGTTCCACTAGGTCCCACTACGGGATTTGGGCCTCTTTCATAATAGAAGAACTTGTTGATTCATTTAACTAGAGTGGCATAGTAGGTCAATTACTAAAATGTATGAGACCCCGAGCTCAGTAGTGGGACATATTTGTGTTGATAAAAAGAAAAATAATAGCTACCAACTACTAATAATAGCTTTATTAGTAGCTGGTACTTTAGTCCTTTTTAGTTTAGTCAAGAAAAAAAAAATGGTTCACGCACTTACCAAAGTTCGATGGGGCAGCATCAATTTCAATGTAATATGAAATCTGAAATAAAAATATAACTCCATCAAATTTTAAATTAAAAATAAGTTCAGAGTCTGGTGAATTACCTAGGAACTAAATTTATGTATTTTAATACTTGAAAAGATTATAATGGAATGATTTCTATGTAGAGATAGATAACGCCTGTTTTCATAACAAAACTTACACGTACCGTAGATATTATGAGTCGTTTATATTGTCTTAGGTAACCTACCATTACCGCAATTTAAAAAAATCTGATGGCAGAAGGCAAATCTATACATATGACACAGTAATCTGAATATCGATTTGCACTGCCAAGTATTGTGGATTCGATAATCACGCCAGACAATTCTTCGTCCGATCCTGGGCGAGCTTAGGTATTATTTCTATATTAACTGTATATTTCTAAAGTCCCCTACCATACAAGGATTTATTTTTAGCATAATTCTTAAAAAATAAAACTAATATAACATGACTTAATTCCTTTTCCCACTATACATCTTTTCCTAACTACTTATACGAAATCGCACAAAACAAAATCATACACAGTAAAATAAACGAGACACCCCTGTCCTACATTTCACTTGTCCGGAAGAATAGTGATACAACTCTAAAAATTACAATTTTCATTATATTTAAATTTTTGATGATGGAGGGGTGTTAATATTATAAGTTCTCCCTATCAATAGTTCGTCATCATTCTTAGGGAAATTATGCTATCATCACATCATCATCATCACAGCCCATAAATGTCCCACTGTTGAGCTCGGGCCTCCTCAGTAATGGGAGAGAAATTAACCTACTATACTGCGCTGGTCAGACGTATTGGTATAGGGTTTTGTTTCGAGTTTTCCTTCTCTTGCATAGATGTTATATGCATTTTGTATCCCTTAGTCGTCTCTTACTATCACCCACAGGAAAGACAGGGGGTGGTGAATTGTATTCTTACTCCGTCACCACACTGATAAAATTATGCTAACGTTCGTGCATTTGAAATCGCTGCTGAACCGAGCTGAAAAAAAGGAAATACTTATTTGACCCTCCTGAAAAATTTCACTTTATTTAATTATGGCACTATTCTTCCGGACAAACGATATAGGTATATTATCGCATTACAAATAATATGACAGGCTTTTTTTATTGTTTTAAAAGTGATTAACCACACTGTTGTCACTATTCGGTCTAAAGCCTCGGGCTGGTTAGCCTGGTATAGTACCACACTCTCGCAGAAAATCGACACCTGAGCAGTGACGAAATGTACTGCTGCGTTTCATTCGGTGAGCAAGAGAGCCGTGAGTCCAAATTTCTGGGTGGGTTTAGACTTTTCAGTGGTAAGCCACAGCTTAGTTGTCTCCCTAGTATAGCCAAGGTCCATGAGCGTCAGTCACACTTACCATCAGGTGTGCTGTTTACTCGTTTACTATCATAAGTAAAAAAAAAAACAAAGATTAGATATTATTAAGATAGAAATTTAATAGTAATTTTTTGACAAAATATACAACGACATATAAGAAATCCATAGACACAAATATGTACCAGTTAGATATTAATAAATATTTATGGCACTTACTAAGCATAGAAGAACAGCTAATAATATTCCAGCCCTCATTTTTCTTTCCTAGTTACAACTCGGGAGTCTAAAACTTAGATTAATAAAACAATAATAGTCTTCGACTTTTATACGTACTTCACACATCCATTTCTTTGTTTTTTCACACAATATTTTTACAGCTGCTTGCTATAAATACAGATATATATTCAAACACAAATGCAATTGTATTTAAATATGTTTCAATGCAATACAAGCTAAAGAATTGTATTGTTTTTCAAATTACTTTAAAATAAACTAATTGCTGACGCATTTTAACATATGTATCGTGTTTATTAGAATATATTTTATTATTTTATTCATTATAATATCATGCCTTTATTCTGCGGGCAGTATAGGGGTAAAAGGTTTATACCAATTATTGGTATTAACTTTTAGGCTCTCTCCCTGTCTAATATTGATCTAAACTAGATAGCGCTAATAACTATTTCACATAATATTGTGTTTTATATGGAACATAAAAACTTATTTAGTAGATCAAACTACGTTGTCATTTACTATTTTAAATCATCATCATTATCTTGCTCTTATCCTAATTACTTGAGGTCAACGCAATATGTCATCTTCCTCCATACAGTCCTATCAGACGTCATCTCTGCAGTCACTTCCTGTCTATCCACGTCATGCCTCACGCAGTCCATCCATATTTTCTTTGGTCTTCCTTTACCCCTAAAGCCTTCAACATTCATGCTTAAAACTTTACTCACAACATTACTTTCATCCCGTCTCATCACATATCCATACCATGTCAACCTTTCACTCCTTAACTTTTCCGTCACTGGCGCAACTTTCAAACTTCCTCTTATATGTTCATTTCCTATTTTATCCAATCTTAATTAATAGTAATTTGCTATCTTAAATATAAATTGAATAAATAACTAGGGAATATAAATGGAATTTAACATGAACTAACAATTCGCAGTATTATTTTAATGCTCTCATAAGAAATATCAACAGGAGTGAACTAAATCGTACACCCCCTCCGCGCAAGCCAAAAGGTAGGTTATGAATTTCTCTTGTTAATTTATTCTCTAATAACTATTTAAACTATTAATCATAATTTGACAAATGAGATGTCATTATAAGTGTTATAAGCCAATATGCATTTTAAGGCTATTTTACGTCATACTATATTCATTATGGAGTTGTCTAGACGCCATGAAGTTCGTTGGAAAAAAAATTAAACTATTGTTTACGTTGGGTAACAAATGGAAAGCCAATATTCACGTTGGGTAATAAATGAAAGGACTTAATTACCACATTTTAAATATTCATCTTTACTTTGCCTGCATTTGCTCGATGTGTGCGTATAAAACAAAGGATATGCCTTTGTTTGCTACACAAATAGTTGTTAAATTGTAAAAATACAGTTAATAATAACAAAAAAATTTAACAATAATATATACAAAGCATATAACATCTATGCAAGAGAAATCTCTAAATAAATTCCTATACCAATTCGTCTGACCAGCGTGACCGATTCGTCTGACCAGCGTAACGATAGGTCAATTTTATTCCCATTATTGAGGAGACTCGAGCTCAATAGTGGGATATATATGAGGTCAGATGAAGATGATGATAATATTTGAATATAGTGTGTAAACAAACTAATGAAATAACTGAAATATAGTATAAAGACTAAAATATACTAAACAAAATATAGTTAACATCATTTAAATTCAAAATATATTTGTTCTGCTTCAAAGAAAAAAGCACATGAAAATAAATTACATCAACATGAATATCCAACAAGTGTTAAATAAACAAATTCACGTATCGCCCCTCGGAAACCGTAAACGCTATGGCGTGCAATCTCAGTAAGTAATGGCACTTCCCCTTGCTAAGCAAGTAAAACGATACAAGAACGACTTAATAACTAGTTGCGGCTAAGAAACTGGATGCGCGAATTTGATACCGCTTTTTAACTGGGGGTGATTTTTTTTTTGTGATTTTTAAAGAGCAATTTTGATAAATTTTGTCGTATTATAATCTGTTATTTTATACTATACTTAGGAAAGATTTTTTTTTAACCGACTTCTTGTTTTGGAAATTTGAATATAAAATTTTTATACGCTTATATTAACGTTATTTAAGAAAAATATCTGGATGACCGATGAAGCTTTCGCTTGATATTTTCTTTTTAGTGTGTTTTGAAGATATATTTAAATATAATAAAAATAATTACTTAAATAATAATAAAAAAAAGTCAAAAGTAAGAAAAAAGAGAAACAGGATCCGACATTACCTGAAAATATTGACATAACAATATTTTCCACAAATGGAACTTAGCTACATCGATTACTCGCCCCCGGCATGCTAAATTTCAAGAAAATCGTTGGAGCCGTTTCTGAGATTCAGAAAATATATAGTATGTACAAGAGTTGCTCGTTTAAATATATTGGATTAGATATAGTTAAAATAAGATAAAGGTGAAGCACTTTTATCTTATATAGCTTTCTATATGCTTTGAGGAAAATTATACATATTCTGTATATTCATAATTCGCTTAATCGTGTTGTTACTTTTTTTTTAAATGGCGTTTAAAACATTTCGCCAATAACTAGTTATAAATATCTTCACGTTTTTAGTCTTTCAAGTTAGTCATTGTCTAAGTCAAATTGTCGCCATCAACAGTGCTATGGCCACACTGTTAATGGTATCTTGTTGGAATTTTGATGGAAAATGAAAACGTTGTATAACACTTTTACATGATATTCACGACATCCCATTAGTTCCGCGCATCACATTACATAAAATGCCATCAAAATTATCTAATATAACACGTTAAAACACTAATATATCAAATATAATACAAGAGCACCACATGACGTTTTCAAATTCCCGTCAAAAGTCGTGTGTTGTTACTTCCATGTCGCCAGTTAAATAGAAAAGTGACATTAGTCAAAAATACCAAATTTTACAGTACACGCATTTAAAGACTTTTTTTCAACGACCAAATGTGCGGCTTAACATAGAATAACACTTCTGACAGCACAGTTTTTGACATTTAATTTGATGATTTATATTTTTTTTATTAAAGTAGAAACTATAACAAAACGTTTAAAATAATAATACCAATTTTCAAGATATGTCAGTTTTTTATTTAAGCGACGATGTGGTGATTGAGTAACAAGTTACAACGAACTCTTTCCCATGAAGATTATTGCGCAAAAAAAGTCAATAGCTTTGATTACCGGGATATTAAATCGCGTTGTACTATCCAAGGAAGATATTAAAAGTTGCTATATCGTTTTAATCCTTACTTCCTTACTAATATTATAAATGCGAAAGTAACTCTGTCTGTCTGTATGTTGCTCTTTCATGCCAAAACTACTGAACCGATCTAAATGAAATGGTACACAGATAGTCTAGAGCCTGATAAAGGACATAGGCTACTTTTTAATACAAAAAAGGGTTGTAAAGGAGGATGAAAAGTTGTAAGGAAGTATCGTGATTTTTAAAGCTTGAAACTTATTTTTAGGCTAGTGATTAAATATAAATAAATAGTACATTAGCATTTTGTAAGGAAATTTCCATTAAGGGGTAAAATAAAAATAGGGAATGGAAAACTTTAAGAAAGTAACCTTTTACGCGAGCGAAGCCGCGGGCAGAAGCTAATTCAATATAAATTAATTAATTAAAAATATGTATACATTTTCCAATTAATACTATTTTTACAGATAGGTATTGCCCAATGATTTGAAGACTACAGCATTTATGGCCGCGAGAGAAATGAGGTTTTTTATTACTTATGGAGGAAAATAAGCAAGAAGCATACCTGATAATGAGTATTACTGCCGTTTATGAATCTTTGCGTTACCAGGACCAACTAGGCCTTGCCTAATCTACCTAAAGTATCTCACATCTAACAAGTAATCGTTATTACAGAGATTTATCAACTACCGTAGTAATTATTAAATGTTCACCAATGTTTTGATTTAATGCACATATAAAATGATTATATATAAAATACTACATTGTTCATGGTCAGTTATTATCAAATGTTATGTTTATGGTAATTATTATATTATGTTAATTTATTAATTTATATCTAAAAATCTAATAAGATATCACCAAACAGGATTGACCATACTTTTTTTTTTGTTTTGTTTTGGTGGACTATGGATGCGTCTCGCCCCGCCGAATCGGTCCGGGGTGACGGAAAGGCGGCGCGTGACCCCATAGACCCACCGTAAAACTCCTCTCTCTTCGCCGTGCGAGCGGACGACCGGTATTCGATTTTTGACTTCGTTGGCCCGCCCGGCTGGATTGACCATACTGAGAAAGATTGAGAAAGATCCGACAAGAAAACTGATACTAATAAATGACTTTGAAGAGCTGGCTTCCTTTTTACTCACTATAATTGAATAAAATAATCATTAAATATTATTGTGGGTCAAATTATACAATAATTGATTAGTGTCTTGCAATATTTTGGTGGTCTTCTTTGTTTTTTTTTTATTAGTTTAATAATAGGTTGTAGTGTTTGATACCCAGCCCACGACTCTATTGAAATGTTGATATTACTTAATTTCAATAACTTTGTGAATCTATATAGTCAGATATCGGTGTTTATTTGTGGTTTATCAGACGTACTGTAATGGCAGGCGTGGTCCTAACTATCTTACAAACTGCAAATGTAATGCGACGGGCGGCAGTACGTCGCATCACTTGTGTCTTCCTTGATCCTAGTTCTTATGCATCTCTTTGTTTGACCAATATACAAGATACTAGAGTCAGTTGTCAGGTGTATGAATTGTTTAATCTTCTTCAGTGGCTTAAAATATCTTTTCATGGAAGCACATTTCATTATATAATCGAGCTTGTCAGTGACTCTTTTAACATAAGTCAAGATTGCAGGGAGACGTTCGACTGTAAGTGATTTCACTTGGTCACCGTGATGCGGCCGAAATATTTGCAGTTTATGTGGACGTAGAACTGACTTGAAATGCAGGAGCTCCTCAGCTTTTCGTTGTTACAGATTCGTCGTTTTCTTTAAAAGATACAATAACTAACTGTGAATGGGGAAGGTAAGAATCTTCCTTCAAGTATTTATCTGTATGGGTTGCTTTACGATACACTGTGTGATTTAAGGTATTGTTAGGTTTCTAGTTAAGAAAATATCCAAGAAAACTAAAGAGTTATTTGATTCCAATTTCATAAAAAAAAAATATTTTGATTGATAGATTAATTAGTAAGATAATTTCGGAATATAGTTGCTTTGTTTTTTATGAAGAAAATATTCTGTACTTGGTTCTAACAGGTAAGGTTGTAAGAGTAGGGTCCTCGAAAGCCTCCATAAAGATATCAACGATAACGAGAGGCTGGTGAGACCTAAGCCACTCCCGCTACTTGCTTTTAAAATTGTTTAACAATTAATGTGGAATGATTCCACATTAATTGTTAAGCATTCCCGCCAATTATTATCGCTTATCCGTGTGGTGATGGAGTAAGAATACAATTCACCACCCCCTATCTTACGCGTGGGTGATCGTAAGAGATGACTAAGGGATATACAAGGCATATAACATCTATGCAAGAGAAGGAAAACTCGAAACATAATCCTATACCAACACGTCTGACCAGCGCGGTATAGTAGGTTAACTTTCATCCCATTACGGAGGAGGCCCGAGCCCAACAGTGGGACATATATGTGCTGTGATGATGATTCCCACCAAAACCAACACCTATGAAATTTTCGGCAACATGGTAGACTTACAAACTATTATAGTACTATATCTTATTCATAGGAAGGTCTATGTCTAACAAGTCTACATAGGCTGGATGAAATGTTAGATATGAAATTATATAATAAAAAAATATCTTCTTCAATCATTATACTCCTGCTCTTATCCCAATTACCTGAGTTCGACACAACATGTACTCCTCTTCTTATATATGGCAAAAGATATTGGCAATAGTTTTAAGACCGGCCGCCTGCCTGACGTCAATCCTCCTTAGGAATATAATTTTTAACCAGATGGCATCAAGTGGAGTTAGCTCAGGTCAATATAAAGCTCTAAGTTGTCTTTTATGACATCCACGAGCGAAGTAAGGGTTGGTAGTATACGTAGCCGCTACCGCTAATCTTGTTCGATCAATAAAACATAATTACAAATAACTAGATTGGTCGTTCAAAAGTAATCCATTCAACTTAATTGTTTTGCAAAAACAACCTCGGTTAACTAAAGTTGAAATAAATTCCCATTGTCAAAACAACTTAGCTTTTGTTATCTCAATTAAAACAGTCATGGTCGAATAACTGAAATGGACCTAAACAAATTTGTTACGTTTTGAGAAATTAATTCTTATCAACTTCTAAGTAATGCCTTTGGATTTTAATGAAACAAGAAATATACTGCACTATACTTTTATGAATGATTTTATGAACTACAGGAGAACAGTTCTCCCGTGATCACACTGTAAAGAGTTTGAAACGTCGGGAAATTAATAGTGGTCGGACCACGTTGTTAGCTGTGTGGTAGCGGCTACGAATACTACCAACCCTTACTTTGTTCGTGGATGTCGTAAAAGACGACTAAGAGCTCCATATTGACCTGGACCAACACCACCTGATGCCGTTTGGTCAACAATTACATTTCCAATGAGGGTTGACGTCAGGCAGGCGGCCGGTCATAAAACTATTGCCAATAACTTACAATATGTAGGCAGAATAATTGGGATAAGAGTAGGAGAATGATGATGGACCACGTTGTTGACAGTTTTCTGTCTACAGCCGCGGACCGGTCCATCCGTAGTAGTACCACACTCTTGCAGAAGATGTCTGAGTAATGGCAATGTGCTATTGCGCTTCGTTCGGTAAGCAAAAGAGCTGGAAGGCCAACTGGTTGTGTTTGGGGTTTGTATTGGTAGGTAGCGGCTGTAAAGGTTCATGGGCGGTAGTAACATTTACCATTAGGTGTACTGCTTACTCGTTTGCCACCAAAAGCAATAAAAAAAATTGAAAAGGTTTCATTTCAAATGTGTAATACTCGTGTAAACTTGAGAAATGATAACGTTTAATTAATTTATATTATGCTGTATGGTCGTAGCTATGAATATTACCAACTGTTACTTGTGGGTGACGTAAAGGACTTCTAATATCTTTATATCGATCTGGGATAAGTTCATCTGATGCTGTCTACTCAAATATTATACAAATTCCCAAGGAAGGCTGATGCAAGGCAGGCCGCTGGTTATAAAACTATTGCCAAAAGTTTTACAATATATACGGTGGAATATTTCCCTGATAAATTGCCGAGGGTGATGGAGTAAGAATACAGTGCACCACTTTCTTTCTTACAGTACGAGTTTCGTAATAGACGACTATTAGAAATAATATGCATATAACATCCATACAAGAGAAGGAAAACTCAAAATAAATTCTTAAATCAGCTCTTCTGACCAGCATGTTATAGTAAGTTTATTGCCCTCCTATTGTGGAGGAGGTACACGTCCAGTAGTGAGATATATATGAGCCCAGATGATAATGATATAACGATGAAAAAAGAGTACATAGGTCAACCCCAAGTAATTGGGATCAGTGCAGGACGATGGTGATGAAGGTTAATTTGTTAATGTGTGGTTACAGATTAAGGATACAATATGTCGCCAGATTAAAAATAGAATATGAAACCGTATTGAAACATTGTGAAACAGAAAGCTGCCCCTTTATCACCTAGAAAAATTTGAGCGAGGTGTGGTCAGGTCATTACCGTTCGAATAAAAAGTTACCTCTACATTTTTCGCTAACCAGTAGTCACGTCTTTTGTTTGACATTTTTATTTACTTAGCCGCAGTCAGAGCCTTTAAACATATTCTTGGTTTTACTAAGTTTAAACAGTATTTACTACTTACAATTAGTTAGATCTTCAAAAAAGCCATTCATCATCTCAGCTCAAATATGCTCACTGTTAGGCTCGAGCCTCCTCCATAATGGGAGGGAAATTGATCTACTACACCACGCTGGTCAGACGTGTTGGTATAGAGTTTTGTTTCGAGTTTTCCTTCTCTTGCATAGATGTTATATGCGTTTTATATCCCTTAGTCGTCTCTCACGATCACCCACGGGTAAGATATGGATGATGAATTGTATTCTTATTCCGTCACCACACGGATAAGCGATAATAATTGGCGGGAATGCTTAACAATTAATGTGGACTCATTCCACATTAATTGTTAAGCAATTCTACAAGCAAGTAGCGGGAGTGGTTTAGGTAAAAAAAACGTAATATATAATATATATATATATATATACATATTATATATGATATGCATATCATCATCATCATATAGGTAACTCATATGAGTTACCTCGCCAAGTACTGGTCACTACTGATACCCTCAGCCAGTTTTTATGATTCCCACAGTGAATTAGAAGACATATATACCTTTTATTGAGTAATTTTATTGAGTCTTAATCTATCACCTATCAGGAAGCCTACTACGTAATTTACAATATTACGACTAAAGAATATACCTGTAAGCGTTTAATATCGGGCGTGCTATGTCGATAACCACGTTAAATCGATAAGGCGTCGACCTTTTCAGATCGACCCCATATGGCTCCGTAATAATAACAAGATGCGGTAATAATATGTTAGTAACTCATAAATATTGGTACTACAATATTAATGAATTTCCTTTCTAGGTTAAAAATATGATCATCCATGAAATACATTTATTCTGCTCGAATTTGTGAAATGGTGACGTAAAGTTAGTTCTATACACTGTTATATAGTTGCTTATAACAAAAATATGACAAATGTTCGGTGTAAGGGTGCCGCGGTCACTCTCGGGCCAGGCAATGTGCTTTGATGATTGAAGTATGTCCGACAGATGCCGTAACGAACGATGAACTGTGTACGTATTGTGGAAATCATCGACATTTGTCGAGTGAATTAAATGACCTTATCATATTATAAAGGAATTTAAATATAAGGATGTATACACCAATATGTAATGGTGCATCTATCTTATTTCAATGCATTAAGAAATTAATGTATATTACATAAGTATCATGACGCCATATGTTTGATAATTTAAGGATACAAGTCAGTATCCCGTTTTAGACTGCTGTTTACGCATGACAAGCATTTTGTTAGAACAACAGATAAAATGTGATAACTTTCATGTGGTTATCAGTAAGAATACAATTTATCGTACCCTATCTTGCCCATGGTTGTCAAAATAAAACCCTATACCACCTAACGCGTCTGACCTGTGTAGTGGGTCAATTCTCCCATATCGTGGTCAAAAGCTCGTACCAAGGATTAGCACATATTTGAACCGAGATAACCGCACGACATCTAATTAAATGAAGCTGACAACACTAAAAGGAAATCTAGATATAAATGTAGCATGTCTTATTATCAGTACTACCAGTATTAGGATTTGGTTCTCAATGAGAACACTAACTTGCTGCTGAATTCGAATAGATACGGACTGCTATCTCGTCCAAATAAACCAGTTACCAATAAAACATCTGGTTGTGTTTCACTCTCTAATTGATGCCTTTTTTTTCCAAATGTAATTGCAGCTTAGGTATACTAATATTTCGGGTGATTGGACCGGGGATTAGTCCGGTCAACCGAAGTAAGGCCACCGCGTGAGGACGATGCCCTGACGGCTAAAGCTACCAGGGCATCGACTCGAGAGGAACCTGTGAGAGTAAACAGAAGAACAACGACCGAAGACAAGAATCAAGTTCCGGTGGCCCATTTGCTCGGCAACGAAAGGTGCATTACGGAGCGGGTCTATGAGGTCGCGCGCCGCCTCTTCTGTCACCCCGAGTCTGGCGGAACATGACCAGACCATAGTTCATCCCAAAAAAGGTGTACTAATAGTAAGGCTGCTCTTTAGGTAATAGTTTCTATTTATGTCCATATAACCAGCAACTCATTTCCCAGTGGTTGGAATAAAAATGCCAAATTAACATATTTCATATTTTTAATGATGGATAGATATATTTGTGCTTTCCTCTGTTTCAGTTTTTACTATAATTATACTAAATCGTGTGACCGTGGCTTATTTACTATTATCAGACAGCAAATTATTAAAAAAAAAGAAAAACAATAACGACTAAAAATATGCGATATATTTACGATCACTTCCAAAATAAATCCAAGCCAGATTATTCTGGAATGCTACGCTTACGTCGGCGTCATTTGAAATTACACCCGCGATTAACGCGGGGGGACACATAAGTTAACCGTGCGACTAACTAAATGGTCCATTGCGGCGATTAGATGAAAAATGCGTAGTGAATTATTGTCAGTTTTTGCCACTGGGACCAATCAGAGCATGTGACGAGATGAACTCGGTAATATTTTTTAATGTCTCATTCAAGATACAAACGTTTATAGATCGGCTATGTCAGTTTAAATTTTTGTTAGTTACTACAGTGTTCAACTCTTTATGTACTTTGAATATTCTGGGGTTATCAGTCTGTAGACTAACGAGCCCTTCCTCACTTACTACTTCATACATATCAAACAATAATTAAGATACCAAGCTTCCATGTCAGTGCAATGGGTTCGATTCCTACGTAAGACAATACTTTGTGCACTTCATTTTTTCAGTGTTTCAGTTGAACAGAATTGGATGAAAATTGGCACACAGATAGCTCATTACCTGAATTAATACACATAAAACTTTTTATCCCGATAATGTATTCTCTAGAGATAATTTAGTGATAAAATTTTAAATTGTAAAAATCCCTTTTTACGTGGGTGAAGCCGTGTGTTTATAACAAATAAAATTGATAACTTTTTACGATATTCTAGAATATTCGACACAAAACCACCGTTCAATTAAGTTACTATAAAACTATTTAATATTTCTCAAGTTCCACGACGTTGTTCTACGGCTTCGCAGGTTTCTGTTGACTAAACGAAATATAATCTTAGAAATGCGATATTTTAAGGGAAGTTTTTGCCTCTGGCGGTTGAGGGGTTGCTCTTTTTTGCGCTTTACTCCTTGTGTTAAGTAAGTTGATTTTAAATAAAAACGTTACTATCTAAAAATGTATCCGTCAAACATTTTAGTTAAATTATATTATGTAACAAGGTAACTGTAATAATTTCATTTAAACTTCACCTAGAAATTGTACGTGTGATTTAATCCCAAGTAGTCACTGTGTTAATGCAGTAAGATTAAAATGTCTGAATACTGATCCTTTACGAAATTTACACAGAAATTAAAAAGGAAAAGCCCAAAAATAACTGCAAATTGCAGTTAGTTATTAAGTAGTTATTTATCTATCCGTGTCGTGAAGGAATAAGAATGCAATTCACCACCCCATATCTTACCCGTGGGTGATCGTAGGAAACGACTAAGGAATATAAAATGCATATAACATCTATGCAAGAGAAGGAAAACTCGAAACAAAACCCTATACCAACACGTCTGACCAGCGTGGTGTAGTAGGTCAATTTCCCTCCCATTACGGAGGAGGCCCGAGCCCAACAGTGGGACATTTATGGGCTGTGATGATGAGGATGATGATTAAGTAGTTATTTATATTGACTTATATTTTGAAATAAAACAGTTTCTTATTTTAAAAAATTTGAACGTAGATTCTTGTTTAAAAATCAGTCAAAATAGCAGCCGTTTAAGTAGCCCCTTAACGTATTTCGTTACCATCAGCTGTATTCTAACAATAGGGTAGCAATATTAGCCGAGATTTCCTCACCAGTTTCATATATCAAAGAGTTGATTTAACTTGAAAGCAACTTGAAACACAAAAGGGTACTGTAATATTCTTTACTAAGTTAAGATTTTATAGAATCAAATTTTCTTTTAATACGTATCTTTTTTATTCAATCTAAAAAAGGAGGAGTTTCTCAAATTGAGTGGATATATTTTATTTTTTAAATGTTGGGATATAACTCCTAAGTTTATGATATAATTATAATAATTTCTTTTTTTAATGCAAGGGTAACATCAGCAATGGTCCAGCAGAGGTCGGTATCTTACATTGGGCGAGGTGGCGTCAAGCTTTACCTAGTTAAGAGTGCTCAGCGCTCATTATAGGTGAGCGCTGAGCTGTCCCGGCAAAGCTATTAAAGACAAGCTACGACTAACAACTCACAAAAAAAAAACAAAAACAGCAAGGATGAAACTTCAAGAGTGGTTCTGTTTTTATTGCCTTCAACTTCGAAGATATACTAAGCAAGATCTGAATATCAAATGGACGTATTTAAATAAGTTTACGTCTTTAACAAATATAAATATTTAAATCGTGTTACCTTTTATTAAAATTTCTTATTTGAAATACGTATCAAGATAGCTTCAATAATATTTAATTAAGTCCATTGAGTATTCCCTCGTGTTTGTCTCGTGTGGTTAATAATAAATTTAATTTCAAATCTATAAGCGCTAGGGGTTTTCAACTTTTGAGTGACGTTATCTGCATATATTATCTATTTGTCTTTTGCTACACACAGGTAATAAATAAATAAAAAATGAATAAAACGTATAAAAAATAGCGATAGAGAACAGCGGTAGAGAATTGTATTTCTATACCGTCACCATGATACACACATACATATATATCATCATGCCATATCCCTTTCAGGGTAGACAGAGATTTAGTGTAGTCATCATGATTAGCGGATTTTATCACAAAACTAAGGAAGAGTCAAATTTGTCCCCGTGTGCTGATGTGATAAGAATAGAAAATACCACCACCCTTTACTTTTCTGTAGTAAAAATACACTAAAGGAATTAGCAGCAATGCTTGCTTGGGAGACTGATAACATCAACTAACACCGCAAACCCTCCTTACTATCCTGCGTGGCGATTATGACCTAAAACCCATTTTGTGGGGAGACCTATGTAGAATATTGGACGTTGAAAGACGAAATAAATAAATATAATAGACTAACACTTCATAAGCCTTTTTCATGTATTTCAACTACAACTTAAATAAAAAATGTATATTATATATTTTCTCAAAAATCAATCTCAAATAAAACTATTCAAGTTAAGCAATACATTACGGTAAAAACGCTAATATACATATTTGTACACTACAGTATAAACCACGTAGATAACTGATTTTATTATTAAATGGAACTGACTGGTATTAAATTCGGATAGACTGATACTACGCCTTCCTGAGAAAAAGAGTCTTGACAGACAGATAGACGGACGAACAACAAAGTGATCTTATAAGGGTTCCCTTTTTTCCTTTCGAGATACGGAACCCTAAAAAGTATTCCCAAACAGCAATAGATTTAACTACTACCTAATACTGAAAATTACATGGCAAAATATAGATTACATTTTTGCTTACCCCTTCAGAGAAAGCGGCATGAAACTAGACTAACAAAACATAGTGGTACAATTCTTATTCTCCAGATCATATTCATTCCAATATTGGAAACGGTCCTCTTACATTTTTTATTACTTATTATTTTTATTATTATACTTACGAGCAAGCAGCATACCTGATGATAATAAGAGTATAGCTAGGCTGCCGTCTGCTAACAAAAACCCAACCAGAGAGTTGGAATTGCGGCCCTCTCGCTCACTGAACGACGCGCAACAGCGCATCGCCACTGTGTAGACCTCGATTTTCTGCAAGAGTGTGGTACTACCCCGGACGTACCGGCCCACGGCTGTAGACAGAAAACTGTCAATATATCTTTTAGTATGTGTTGCTATGTTATCTACGATAGTGTACAGGGTTTGAGATAGCTTTACAGATTTTGTATTGTTGATTTTGATTGGTAGACATCAGCGTAGCACTTATGATGGTAACATCGGGTGTGCTGTTTACTCGTTTACCACCATAAGAAATTAAAAAAAAATATATTGTAAAATAAATTCCCTAATATGCACTAAAAAAAACACGATTGTAAGCATGTATTCCTTCAAAATATACCACGCGGTATTAATGTATACTCTATGGTTATTCACAAAATTTCTTTAATAACATAAAGGAAAAAGACATGACACGATTCTTAATAATTAATGTGTGTGTTCGTGTTCAAAAAAAAAAAAACTAATTTGGGGTACTTAATTAAATATAATAAATGGCATACTAAAATATCGACTAAACCTATTAGTTTTTGTGGTCGAGATATTACGTAAGCCTGTTGATTTAGGTCTGATATTTACCTAAGTACGCGTCTATATTATGGCTACCACTTAAAATAACAAAATGGACTTGATAATATTTAAAACATAGTCATTTTATGAGTTATTATCTACGCTATATATATATATATATATATATATATATACTATATATATTACTATATATATATGTATATATATATATATATATATATATATATATATATACTAGCCTCTGCCCTCTACCGCTTACCGTTACCGTTACGCTACTGTTACTTTCCTAAAGATTTTTATCTCCTATTTTTATTTTACCCCTCAAGGGTAAATTTTTTTTAAAAATTTTAATGTCATATTTATTTATATCTAATCAATAGCCTAAATATAAGTTTCAAGCCTCTGGTTTTATAAATGACAATACTTCCTCACAACTTTTTATCCTCCTTTACCGCCCTTTTTTGCATTAAAAAATAACCTATGTCCTTTATCAAGCTTTATATTATCTGTATACCAAATTTCATTTAGATCGGTTCAGTAGTTTTTCCATGAAAGAGCGACAGACAGACAGAGTCACTTTCGCATTTATAATATTAGTAAGGAAGTAAGGATTTACTATGTCTAACATACGTTTTCTCTTTTGGTTATTAATCAACCTATATGTACCTATACACCAATAAAGATTCTTCTATGTAAGTACATTCAATGACTTGAAAGCTTACATGTAAAAAGTCGGAGAATATTACGCCTCAAAATATTTATCATTAAATAGAATCAGGTAGGTATTATTAATACATTCACATCCAGAACACTGTTTGCTTCTCACACAAAGGGAGGAAAATATTAATAAAACCTCTATATATCAAATAAACGGACAGACGGAGAAAGGGGAATCAACATTAAGTATAACAAACATCAAACAAAAATGTTTTCGTATTACGAGGTAATACGATGAACAGACGAATGGGGTACACCGAGAGCAACTAGGTACCAATTTACATAATTAAATTTAACTACGTATTTTAGAGATAAAAATATTTACCGTGTATCACTAAATATCCAATACTAGTTTTTTTTCTATAGTAGAAAGATAATGGCTTTTGTTTACTAAAATTAAAATTTCACTTAATTCCACAGGCTAAAGCCTTGCCTAGATTAAATATACGGTGACATTATATAAGTAATTTACCTTTTAATAATTTCTGAACCTTCCGTGCGGTGACGGCGTAAGAATACAATTCACCACTCCTTGTTTTACCCGTGGGTGATCGTAAGAGACGACTAAGGAAAAATAAAACGCTTGTAACATCTATGCGAGAGAAAGAAAACTCAAAAAATAACCCTATACCAACACGTCTGACCAGCGTGTCTAGTAGGTCAATTTCCCTTCCATCATGGAGGAGGCTCGAGCCCAACAGTGGGACATATATAAGCTGAGATGATGATGATGAATTTCTGTACATTTTTTATCCGATTATAACTTGAAGCACTTTTAAGAAATTGATATTAATATATAGGTTAAAAGCATTATGCTAACTGTATAAAAATTGTGCCTTAAAGAGCATACTAAACCGTCTATCTTGACTGATGTGAACATCTATAAAAGTTAATATGGACAGTCTATATTGAGCGCATTCAGTCTTAAATAGACTAGTTTTGAACATTTTATGGGTTGAAGAGGCTAGATAGTAGTCGTTCCGGAAAATATTTCATTCTGTTGACAGTGTTTTGTCTACAGCCGCGGACCGGTCCGTCCGGGGTAGTACCACACTCTCGCAGAAGATCGACGTCTGAGTAATGACAATATGCTATTGCGCTTCATTCAGTGAGCTAAAGAGCCCGTGTACATCAGAAGAATAATTATATAAGGGTCATTGGTTCACGGCATTAAGTGTGTCACAATCTTTATATGATACGAGCGCGTATCTTTTCTTTGATTTAATATAAGGAAGAGAAATTATAGATCTTCTACCGCATATTATCTCAGGTAGGTACGCATCCATAACCAAATAAAAACTTTAGCTTTATTATTTCGAAGAAAATTTCTTTGTTATAAAAGTATTTTCACAATTGGCATTGTGATTTCTAATATAAAGAGCGATCCGAGAGTTGTATATTAATTTCATATTTTTGTTATAGAAAAATATTTCTACACAATAAATCATAATTTTATTATAATAATTTTCGATATTTATTTAAGATACTTAATTTCGGGCACTAAAAACAAAGACCAGGTTCTAGTCGACCACTCGCACGGCAAAGAAAGGTACATGTAGGATAGGTCAATGGGGTCGTGCCCGTCTTTCTGTCGCCCTGGGCGGAGTTATCATGGCCTGACCTTATCAGAGCGCGCCGTCAAAAAACAAAAAGTAAAGGATGCTTAACTTCGCCGTGCTGGCGATGGGAAAAGAATACGGTGGGTTATAGGACCACACACCACCCTTCGTTCGCCCTGAACGGCATGGACGGCGTATGTCCACCATAGTCTGCTAAAGAAAAAAAGATGCTTAACTTTGTTATAAGACGCTAGCTTGACGAATGTACGTAGGCCTTTTCTGTTCTCTTCTCTCATCTTTTGCTTATATCCTTTAAATCGACTTTTACGATTACTTTTACAAAAATAAAAGGTTAAGACGGCATCAGGTGGAGTGAGCCCAGGTCGATATACGATACGGATGACGATGACGGTCGATATACGGACGGATAACGGATTTCCAATAGGTGGTGTGGGTTCAAGTTCCATGTGTGATATAAATTTTTCGCTCGTAAACAAGATTTTACAAATAATAAGTCATTTCAGCTCGTATGCGTTCCACTGTTAGGCTCGAGCCTCCTCTACAATAGAAGATAAAATATTCCGGAAGCTCGCTAATCAGACAGGTTGATATAGAATTATATGTTGATTTTCTCTTACCCTGCACAGAACATCTACCTTGCATATACAAAATACATCACGTTTTTTTGGCGACGGGCTATGGAGTGGTCAGCATCCCGGTAAATCTATCCGGGGCGTAAGAAGAAGCAGCGCACGATGGCCTGCCCGGCTACAAATTACATTATTATTATCCTTAGCCGTCTTTTACCATACTTGCCTGTGGCAAGCAAGATAGGGAGTGTTGAATTGTTATCTAACTCCTTAAAAAAAAGAATAATAGGTACATTAAATTCAGACAAATATATTCAGATCAGGGACACATTATTAACGATTTTTGTTTGGTGATGAATTAAGAATTTTCCCAATTCTCTGTAGGTATGCCTACACTGCAAAAGTATCAATACTACCAATATATAAATAAAATTTTAAACATGTTCATTATCTAGTAATTAATGAAAGGCTAAGTCGCAATTAAGGTACGCAAAAACCACAGAGCAAATACAAAGAAGAGATGGCCTAAGTTACTGTGCACTGTGATTCTCAAGTAGGCCTTGACGTCATCACGTTAACATCAATAGTAGGCGTGGCCTATTAGTCTGCTGTCGTTACTGCCGGTGTTCGTACGGTGTATACAATTATATTTCTGGTGTATTTTTATTTTATTACGAAGAAAACCATAAAGTGTTGTATTTATCATGCAAAAACTACTCCGATAAACGTTCAGATGCTATGGAAAGAATCACATTTCTTTTGTAAGTATATTTAATCATAATTTATCAAAATAATTTCTAGAAAAATCTTTTGACGGTATCATGTTCAAAAATAATTTTACTCAACGTTAGATGACACCACTTTGCGTAATAGGACCTAGAACTATAAAAGCACATAAAGTTCAAACTATTAAGATTATCGTAATAACTAATAACCATGAGTATTAAAATTTATACCCAAAGAATTTTACCTCGACAAAAATATGAGTTTTATATGTAGTTAATAATTATTTTGTAAGCAATACGCCAGCTGTCGTTAACTATGAAGAACCATAAAAGTGTCAAAATTCCAGGGTCGTAATTAGAATATAATTATAACATTCGGATTTTTCATCAAAGAAAAATATTTTTTACACTACTTTAAATGAACCTATTATAATTAAACTGTAAATTTTGTATGTTTTAGAATACCGTCTAATGATAATGTTAAGAAGCAATGGATTAGAGAGATTAGAGAGTACGGTTTGCACTAAATGCCATGATAGTTTGGAGTCCCTAAAACAATCCATACGATTGGCAGTGAAGAATTTTCCCATTGAAAGAGTGCGTGCTTCTATTGACAACTGGCCTATACGTTTAAGGACTGTATTGCAACCAATTTTTTTTTTTTTTTTTGGGGGGTGGGCTATGGTCGGCGCACTCCTCGCACCACTCCATCCGGGGTGACAGAGGGGCGTAAGCGCGCACACCCGTAACCCACCCGTGACATCGCCTTCGTCGTTGGGCCGACCACCGGAGCAGAGTGACTTGACGTCAGTGGTCGGCCCGACGGAATACCCCTGAGGAGTACCCTCTCCTCGACCGACATCCCCCCCTCGGGTAGGATGTCGGTCTTTCCTCACGCGGTCGGCCTCTCGGCGGGTGACGGACTAATTCCCCGATCCAGTCACCCGCGGCCTTGGCTAGGGCGGCATCAGGCGCAGGTAATCGCGCCTGCGCCGCCCCAGTCGCCGGCGGCGGCTCGCGCCGTCGAGGAGACGCTCCTCGCGCACGCGCTCCGCCGCCTCCTTCCGCGAGACTGCTGCCTCGCAGAAGGTTGCGACCGCGTCCAAGTTCCTGACGCTGTCGAGCATCGCCCTGGCGATGGTCGGCAGCGTCAGGTCGGCACCGATGATTGCGACGAGTTCACGACGCTGCTCTGCCCAAGCGGCACAAACCTCGAGCGTATGCTGCGCCGTGTCTTCGTCGCAATCGCAGTGGTGGCAGGACGGTGTACTCTCCCTCCTGACGACCTTGTGCAGGTATTTGGCGAAGCATCCATGCCCCGTCAAAACCTGCACCAGTCGGAAGGACAGCACCCCGTGCCGCCGTTCCAACCACTGCATCAGCACCGGCCGGAAGGCCTCTACGGTCCGCACACCGAACCGAGGCCTCTCCAGCCGGACTGCCCAACGGGCAATGACATCTAGGCGGGCGTCAACGCGCCAGGCGGTGAGTTCCCTCAAAGAGACCACACCGCCCTCCGCGCGCACCCCCGACACCCGCCGATACAAATCGGCGAGCATTTCCGCCTCCAGGTCCCACGGGGGACTCCCGGCCAACAGGCACGCTGCCTCCGTCGCCACCGTGCAGTACCCGCGTACAGCCCTGACCGCCATGGCCCTCTGTGGTCGCCACAGAAGAGCCCTGAGTCGGACGGTCAGGGATCCCGCCCACACCGGTGCGCCGTACAGGGCCATCGACCGGACGACCCCCGTGTACAGCTGTCGGCACGTAGCGCTCGGTCCGCCCACATTCGGCGTATTGCAACCAATGGAAACCACTTCGAACAAGCTTTTTATATTTTAAATTGTTTTATATTTATGTATTAAACTAACACTGTAAAAGTAATAAATATTTTTTGCAATAGAAAAAAGTTTTTCTTTGTTACAATATTTAGGGCAAGACTAGGTATAGCTCAAGAAATGTATCATGCAAAAGAGTACTTCATTTTTATTATTGGAACCAATGTCTCCCTTTCTCCTTTATTTATTAATAATGTAATTGCACTCGATGTAATTTCTTGACAAGATTAACGAGGTTGAGCACGTCACAAAAATATTCAAAATGGTGGTGGCGTCGAAGACCGGGTCTTCAAGTTACCTTTGGCATGGCTAAGTTTTAGATGGTCCGTGCGTCAATCATACGGTTACTACTACCAGGAGTCCAGGAGGGGCTGGTCTGCTCGCCTGAAATACTCTTTTACATGTCTTGGTCATTGACACTATTGTTGCATTATCGATTGTATAAAGCATTACTTTAATAGAGTGGTTTGATTCTTTTTTATATGGAAAAGACAAAAAGGAAGGAAATAATACTGTGTAACTAACATATTTACTAAAAGTCCAACTAGAGCTTACATTCGACAATTTGTTAGAAACCCAAACAAATAATTGTGTTATTTGGTCGTATGAAAAGGACACAAATATGAAGAAAAAATAAAGGTTTCTAAACTTCTGATTTTATCAGAATGACAGTAAAGAAAAGATGGATTTTTCATAATACATATATTAACATTATGAACAATGCTGACAAGCCTTATAAAGAAATCTGCGGTTAAAAACAGTAGTCATTCACCTATTCGCTATGCAGAATTATTTAATTATAAACATTTATATTTGAATAGAGCAAACAGCTAATAAGATTTGTTTGTATCTTTGAAATAAAAAAAATTAGCACTCCTTGATATAGGTAAATTCTGAGTACGTCCCTGTTACACCATACACTTACTGACATCTAATGCAATATCTTGCATAAAATATACGAAATTAGTAGTTGTGCTAATAGCCGGTAGATGGACATAAAGGAGGGAATGAGACAAGTACTATTATTTGTCTCACTCTCTCCATTAGCAGCGTTCCCCTCAACCCCTGTAAATGACACGCATTGTTTCATAGAAAATATTCATTACAACAGCTCCTCTTTGTATTTACTCTGTGGCAGAAACCTTACCGTTAAAGGACGGAAGTTCTGCCTCATCGTAATACTTAGTAAAAGTAAAAATACGATTGCCATAGTTAAGGCACATCCCAGCCAAACCCTTCGATGATGACTTATAGTTACATTATTACTTTTCTCCGCTAATTGAACGGGTCTCCGAAACCGATCCTTTGATTACGGTGATAACTGGAAAGTTATCAAGCACTATTTTTTAAATAAAAACGTTGATATTTTTTTCATATTCACATTAAAGATAAAATTATAGGGTAGTTTATTAGATTAAAATTAAAATGTTAATACTGACAATATGTAAGTGCCCTCACAGGGTTTATACATAATAAATGAATTTGAATTTGAATTAGATTAATAGCTGTGTGGTAGCGACTACGAATACTACCAACCCTTACTTTGCTCGTGGATGTCGTAATTTTTTTTTATGTGTCTTAGTTGTTAGCCTCAGATGGCTATGACAACTTTACCCAGACTGTGGGTGAGCGCTGAGGGCTCTCAACCCGTAGATGTCTTAAAAGACGACTAAGAGCCTTATTAAGACCTAGGTCAACTCCATCTGATACCGTTTGGTCAACAATTACACTCTCAAGGATGATTGACATGTGACAGGCGGCCGGTCATAAAACTATTGTCAATAACTTTTACAATATGTACTATGAAGGAAGAATACATATTGTATCGACCCCAAGTAATTAGGATAAGAGTAGGAGAATGATGGTCACAAGTGGGATACAAACCCACACCTATTGGAAATCTGTTCCAATCGTGCTATCACTTACACCACTGTGTACTATTGTAGGACATTCAATTCTCGCATCTTTTTATATTTTCGTCTTTTAAGGAGACGTGTGCCATCTACCTGACATTATTTACACATTGTACAGACCTAATACTGAAACTTTGCAGTTAGAATTGTATTAAAGGATGACACAACCGTGTTATTCAAATTACTGTTTAGCATTTAATATGCTTGATTATTTTTTTCCATTTAATATGCTTCATGGTTTTTATAAATAATCAAGCATATTAAATGCTAAATTTCAGTAATTTGAGGAGAATGATGCTTAAAGTGAAAAATTATGCTTATTCTGTGTGGTGACGAAGTAAGAATACTGTTCACCACCCCATATCGTCTATGCGAGAGAAGGAAAACTCGAAACAAGACCCTATACTAACACGTCTGACCAGCGCGGCATAGTAGGTTAATTTCCCTCCCATTACGGAGGAGGCCCGAGCCCAACAGTGGGACGTTTGTGGGCTGTGATGATGATGCTTAAAGATAAAATTACTACACCTACAGTTTCGAAATAAACAATATAGCATACGTTATATATTATCAAAAAAAAACTGTCACTACAGAGACTAAAGCAGATAAAGGATATAATTAAATATTTGTATTTCATACAAAATACAGCTATATCAACAAACGGCACCCCACAATAATTACAGACATATCAAAATTCATAGTCAATTAAAAAGCCTCGCTCATACAATGAGTATTTTGTTGTAGCAACACACCAAAACTGCTATAACATGAAACGAATGGGTCGTTTCGTGATATTAAAAATTCCATCATAGGGAACTGCCTGTAGCGTACTTTGAAGGTCACAAAAGGTCTCTTCAGCTATTCAGTAACTCGAAGTGGATGCATTATTATGAATGAAACTGCTCATGTAGTTGCATTCTTTTTAATCTGTAGTAAAATATTTAATCAAAAAATACATAGGACATAGTTTATTTAAATTTAACTCTAAAAAATCCTGACTACACAGATGACGTAGTGGGTTAGATTCCCATGAAGGGTAACATCGTGTGATCCACGAACTGCAGTTCTGAGTTGGGTGTAATTTGTTGATGTTGTGTGTTTTCAAAGTCACCAGCAATACAAAGATTATTTCCTTAGCGCAGTTAACCTTAAAAAAAACGTATATATAATTACATTGTATATTTACATATCTTTATTATTAGAAGTGGATTAGAAAAACATTATACTCTTATTCTACTAATAGGCAGATGAATTTTGTAACAAATGCATATCATTAAAAATTAGCCAGTATGACAAAAAGAGAACGGGTGTCAAGCAACTTATTAGTATAGTAGTAAATAATTTGCAGAATTAAATGTAACATCGTATGTAAGGTCGTACATCGTATATATATAACATCGTATATATATATATATATATATATATATATATATATATATATATATATATATTTAAACATATAGGCTCCTGAAGACTATTCCAAGTTGAATGGCAATATCATAATATTCCATAATGAATTTCAAGTTAACAAGATTCTCCAGTTAAAATTCTCCTAAGCTGTTGAAATAAATGACAATTAAAATATAAATAAATGTACAGCCCCTCCGTGACTATAAATGCTCGAAACATCGGCCAACTAAAAATCAAATACAGAGAGATATATATATATACATCCATATATATATACATACATATATATATATTAGGTGTACAACTTTGCTTCCGCCGTTTTGCAATAGATGGCTGTAGCGGTAATTGGTAGTCGAAATAAATAGATCTTAGATGTCATACAACAAGCTTAGGTATTTTTAAACATAACGCCATCGAAATATTAGTCCCTTTGTCTCGGCATCATAAAGTTATTCTCGATTAAACATGTCAGCTTACGAGCCAAATTTTCGTCATTTGCGGGAGGTTTTAATTTTCTGCTTTAATATGAAGAAATCTGTGGCTGAGGCTCATCGAATGCTCTTCAATACCTATGGTAAGGCCGCTATTAGTGAAAGAACGTGCAAAGAGTGATTTCAACGCTTCAAGAACGGAGATTTTGATGTCGAAGACCAGCATGGCGGTGGAAGAGAGAAGGTTTTTGAAGATGCAGAATTGGAGGCATTACTTGATCAAGGCTCGTATCAAACGCAACAAGAAATGGCAGGATCATTGAGAGTGACGCAATAAGCCATTTCAAAACGCCTTGAAAGTCATGGGAATGTTTCAGAAACAAGGAAATTGAGCGCTGTAGGAGTTGAAGTCGTGAGATGTTGAACGGCGTTTGTTTGCTTGTGAACAGGTGCTTGCAAGGCAAATACGGGAGGGATTAATGCATCGCATTGTGACTGGGGACGAAAAATGGGTTCATTACGATAATCCCAAGCGCAGAAAATCATGGGGATATCCGGGCCATGCTTCCTCGTCGACGGCCAAACCGGATACTCATGGGTCCAAGGGTATGCTCAGTATTTGGTGGAACTAGCTCGGCGTAGTGAAAATAGAAATTCACGATGAGCGACCTTTTAGTATTAATATTAAGAGCTACAGTTTTCACAGCTTTTTTTTACATGATTAGGAAGATATTTCACTGCGGGTTTTGAAAAAAAAATTGTCTATTTTTTTTTTGAACCGGTCTAATAAATATATATATATATATATATATATATATATATATATATATATATATATATATATATATATATAATATATATATATGTATATGTATGTATCTTGTCAAATATATTCATTGAATATCTCAAAAGCTGTTAGTAACTCAAAGTATACTCAAATAAATTAAACTAGGCGTAAACTTTTAAATAGAACATCACTCCAAATTATGTTACACTTTCTTACATTATAAAACTTTATAGACTAAGTTTACTTGAAAGACGTCTTTAATTAGGGTAATGCTTGACGAAATACTGTAACGGACATCTTTTATTTAAATAATTTTAGACTTAATTTGAAAGTTTAGAAAGCAAGTAATTTGATCTTAATTAGTTAGTAGAAAATATTTGAGAGTATAAAATTGAAGACTTCAAATAACTCTTCTTCTACAAAAGTCCATTAATTAAAAATATCATTGCCATTATTCAGACTTTCGTCTATCTATTATTCAATTTAGGCATCATGTACCGCTCATACCCAAGTGACTTCACCAAGTCATCGTTGGCAAGTTCATTTTAAATTGGCCATTATCGTTTGATTTAAAGGCGAAAGAGACTGAACCTTCATGTTTTTAAATATTATTTAGACATCTGTAATCCATAAAACTACTTAAGATCATTATAATCCTTTCTTCTTAGTAGTCTTTTTGGTACTTGCGAACAATTTAAGAGTTGGTACTATTCGTAAATTCATATCATAGTTTGAAATAACACTAGTTTTACGGATTCTATCGCGTTTGTATTTGACATTTAATTTCCCAAAGTTACGAACACTTTACACTGATCATGATCGTGGGAGGACTATGGTGTCTCACATTCAATAAGTCATCGTAATTACAGTAATAACGATGACTTATTGGATGTGAAGCCGTAAAAGTAGTTTTTTTTTTCAAATGTTGTAATACTCGCGGAAACATCAGAAATCATTATATATCATAGTTCCCTAAAATATTGCTACTTGCACATCTTTTCCCTCAATCTTTTTTTTTATAATATGTACTACAAAAAGTTTATCTATTTTAAACTTTTACAGTCTAAAAGGTATTGATATATTTATAGACACGGCCCGATTTTCACTATACAATCTAGTTCCTATAACATTTATTTACTAGCAGTTTATACATTGAACTACAAATTGGCTGGACACCTTTACACGAGTGCGGACATGCACCTTGCCGTATAGACATCAATTATAGAGTGTAAAATGAATAGAGGAGACAAAATAATACAAAAATAGAATTGTTTTTTTTAATCTTGATTTTTTTTTTCAGTTTTCACACATCCCATAGATAGGCACAGATCTCTAAATGGGGGAAATCAGGCTATTATATCATAATCAGATAAATTGGTATGGGGTTTAATTTTAAGTATTATTTTCGTGCAGTAATTTGAATCACTTAATCAACTCCTTCGACATATTAGGCTATAAAATTAGCCATTGTATTCACAATATGGGCATCACAAATGGCAATGCAAAATTAATAATAAATATTATTTTAAAAATAGTCAGACCATAGTCATTTTAGCTCTCGCCATCATTTATATTAGACTACAAGAACATTTGATTTTAGTGCTAACATTTTTTTTAACCCACTTGCATTACAATGACTGCTTCATTGCTACCCTGACATGCTGCTCCTAAAGCATATTAGTCGCCATTATAGGGTCATGAAGTCGATAAAATACGAGTATTAGGTTTTTTGTGAGCATCTTTGTTTATTAATCTGTGTAGTTAGGCTGACTGATTGCATTCGTAACGACGACGTAAGAGAGCGAGTAGGTATAAAAGAGAGTATTGGTGTAAAGATGCGAAAGGGCTCCGATGGTTTGGATATGTGGAAAGAATGCCGAACGAACGTTTGGTTAAGAAGATATACAATGCGAAAGTGGAAGGATGTAGGTACCGGGGGAGACCGAGACTAACTTACCTACATCAGATTGGTCACGTACTGAAGGAAGGTGGGGTCAAGAGTCTCCAAAACTGGCGAGCGTGTATGAAGAGAATTATGAATGTTGAGGAAGCGAGTGAAGTATGCAAGGATAGAGTTATCCTGCACTCTGTTCTCTCTGCCTACCCTGCAAGGAATATGGCGTGATAATATGTATGTATATCTATATCTTTGTTTATTCTTAATGATAAAACTAATGTATATAATATTAAATAACTAAAACAGTTATCAGACAAAGAGGGTAATATAAATATACAAATAACGAATATAAATTATGGCGATACTGGTTTCAGTCCTCGTACAATATTTTTTACGGGGGCTGAACCCAGTATCAGTAAAGATCGCCAATTAAACCTACAGCACTATCTACTCGTATGGAGTCATTGACCACGCTTCTTTGTTCTTGCATATGAAATTCTAAAACTAAAGCGATCCCTCTGTACCTCTTTAACTCTACATCGTTTCATGTTTGCAGGTGATATTTAAGTCAATTTATCGTAGTTGCAGCATAACGATACCGATAATCTAGTTCAAGCGAGATAAATAAATTTTGTATTAACCGGACTAAACAGATTCAACTGAACATTATGTTTTTAATTAAAAAGGCCTTAAACGGATAATTATACTACTTAGTGTCGATGCAATTTGTACTTCTTTTCCATCGTATATATTGCAAATGTTTTGGTAATAGTTTTACAATTAGCCATCTGCCTGACGTCAAGACTCCTTGGGAATGTAATTATTGGCCAAACAATATCAAATGTCACACATGGAATTCGAACCCACGCCTATTGAAAATCATCGAGCTACCTCTTACACTAGCGTGAGCTGTTGTATGACATTCAATTCTCGGTTCATATTATATTTTCGTATTTTAGAAGAGATGTATGGACCGATTTCCAATAGGTGTAGGTTCGAATTCTATGTGTTACAATCATTTTTCGATCGTAATCAAGTATTTATAAATAATCAAGCATGTTAAATGCTAAATTTCAGTAATTTTAACATCAGATGTTATTGACCCCTAGTTCCAATGTAAAGGTTACGAATACTACCAAACCTTACTTTGTTCATTGATATCGTAAAAGATGACAGATCTTTATATCGACCTGGGCCAAATCTACCTGATGCCGTATGGTCAACAATTACAAGGAGGGTTGATTTGAGGCAGGCGTTCGACCGTTAAACTATTGCCAATAACTTTTGCAATATCTGCGATGGAAGTGAAGTACATATTGCATCAACCCTAAATAATTGGGATAAGATCAGGAGAATGGTAATGATGATGAACAAAAGAAAGAAGATGAATATCCGAACGAAAATTAGTACGTTCATAGAGTATTTAATCGTAATATTTTTTTACATACATTTATAAAAGAAGAATCTAATATATTTTTGCCGGGTTGTTTACTAAAGTATGGCCGCAAGGATTTTAATTATTAAGAATTTCATTCATTTGTTATTAAAATGAGCGACTGTATATAAACTTATTGAAATGAAATACTGTAACTACATACAAATATAAGTAGAATATTTAATAAGAAATGGTTGCCGTGGCGTGCTTCGTTATAATATTTTATTACATCTAAATGTAGATGAACTACATTGATAACTTATGTATTTAATAAAACTATGCTTTTCTGCACAAAATAAATTGTTGCTAAATAATCCCCGTACATATTACTTCAACTTCATTCAAATTTCAAGTAAAGATAAAATAAATATGAATAAATAAATAATATTATTATATATATTATATATAAATAAATAATATTATTATTTATTTATAATAATTTACGCTAAATAAAACATAAATTAAAGTCAATAAGCTTAAGTTAATTCGGTAATTGTATGGATACATGCATATCTATACCAACAGTAATTTGGAAGAAAGGAAGACTATTTTATTAATGTAATGGTATACACTAAATGAAAAAAGTGCGGCAAAAACACGGCAAATGAATTTTCATATTTTTAAAAAATCATAAATTTCTTACCTATAATCTTGTTTCGTTTTATGTTGCGTACCAACTGAAAAAAAAATATATTTCATAAGCAAAAAAGTGCTATAAAAATTTGAACAAAATAAAAGTGCTTAAAGAAGGGCTGAAGTTGATCGATCACGAAACATCTCAACAAGTGATCAATAAAAAAATAATCTAGAGAAGTGTTTGTGCCATTTGCTACCCCTCGTCTGTTCGTGTACTGCGTTTCAAAAGAAAATTGGCAAGCTACATAGGAATATTTATTCGTCTTTCTGAATATTTACGTAATATTTCAAATTTAAATCTTATTTTATTATTTTTCAATATATTGAAGTCTTGAATGGTGATTCAAAAAAGGCGTGTTTTAGATCTCTACAGCGTAATATATATCCATATTATACATAAAATAAACCATTGTATAATTCAGAAACCATAAAAGAAAAACAGTTTCACAATTAATTTAATTATTTAAAAATTTAACTGTTGAC
The DNA here is from genome assembly GCA_905163515.2 of Lymantria monacha. Lineage (NCBI taxonomy): Eukaryota > Metazoa > Arthropoda > Insecta > Lepidoptera > Erebidae > Lymantria > Lymantria monacha. Next base: position 27,828,514 of record LR991090.1, on the reverse strand, counting down.
TCGCATGACTCACAGACCCTCACTGACTCACGAGAAAATATTAATAAATATAAAATATATTCTTCCATTCTTACAATTTATTTTTAATAGTCGTAGGACCACGTCGTTGAAAGTTCTCTGTCTACAGCCGGGTGTACCGGGTCGGTACGTTCGAGGTATTACCACACTCGCAGAAGTCGACGTTTGAGTAATGGTAATGTGCTATTGCACTTCGTTCGGTGAGCAAGAGAGCAAGCAGCCCGACTGGGGTAGGTCTTGGTGATTGTAATGGTAGGCAGCGGCCTAGCCCTATACCCTTAGTATAACAAAGGTCCATGAGCAGCAGTGACACTTACCATCAGGTGTGCTGCTTGCTCGTTTGCCGCCATAAGTAATAAAAAAAAAGCAATTCAATTATAGGTTTCAGATGGATACCTGAACATACTTCTTTTATATTTTTTTAAAAGAAAATTTGTCAGAACTTGCAAAAATACATGAAATAAATTAAAAATGAGAAAAATGACAATTAAAGTTACAGATTAAATACTACAGGCCTGAGTTTAAATAATATACTAAAATTTAAATCTAGAAAACAGTTTTGTTTTAAAGTTTTAAGTATGCATGAAGGCCTTAAAGGTAAGGGAGGAGGACCAAAGAAAAGATGGATGGATTGCGTGTAACATGATATGGATAGAAAGAGAGTGAACACAGAGATGACATCAGAGAAAATTGTGTAGATGAAAAGGATACATTGCGTCGACCCCAAGTAATTGGGATAAGAGCAGGACAGCAATGACATTGATGATGGTTTAATTTTAAATTGATTTATGAAAATTATCTTGGATGTGGATTTAGCTGAGATGGAAGGTACACCACTGATATAGAGCGAAGGGTGAATGCGGGAAATAGAGTGAACGGAGCGTTGGGGCAACTTCTCGGTAGCCACCACCTCAGCCAGAAGGCACGTATAAAGCAATACATAACGCAGTGCTTGTCCCAACACTACTGTATGGAAGCGAGAGTTGGGTATGCAGAAAAGAGTATGAAAGTAAAATTAATGCGGTCGAAATGCGATCTCTACGGAAAATCTGTGGAGTTAGGCTGACCGACCGCATTCGCAACGACGACGTAAGAGAGCGAGTAGGTATGAAAGAGAGTATTGGTGTAAAGATGCGAAAGGGAATGCTCCGATGGTTCGGACATGTGGAAAGAATGCCGAACGAACGTCTGGTTAAGAAGATATACAATGCGAAAGTGGAAGGATGTAGGTACAGGGGGAGACCGAGACTCACCTACCTAGACCAGATCGGTCATGTACTGAAGGAAGGTGGAGTCAAGAGTCTCCAAAACCGACGAGCGTGTATGAAGAGAATTTTAGCGCGTGTATGAAGAGAATTATAGAGTAGGGAGCGGGGGGCTTGTTGTAACAGGGGTAAGTAGAAACAGTCCTTTTTCAATAGGAATTTGAACGTTATTCACGATTTTTTTTTACCTAATCTTAAAATTATACCGCGCCACACCACTTTATCATAGCCAGTGTCCCGCCAGGCGGCGCAGTGAGTGGGTGTGTGCAGATGCTTCGTTGTTGACAGGTAACCTATAATTTTATTTTCGTAAATTTTGGTTAGCTGTACTATTTTCGACTAATTGGAGCTTTATGTATTTTATTTAATGCTAAAATATAATTATTTACGATGTTGTGTAACAGTTTTCGAGATTACTAAGTTGATTTAATAGTTATCGTCGTAAATATTAAGAACTATATCTAGGGGCTAGTTGTAACAAAACCTCGGGGTTTGTTGTAACATGTTACAACTTGCCCCTAGATTGCAGTAAGTTACTGTTATTATTTGTAATGTAATATACCTTATTTGTTTTCCTTTAGAATGAGAGAGTATAAGAGAAAGACAGAGCGGACAACACAAAGCCAGGAGGTATACGAGTTAGCGGCTGCTGAAGTCTTAGAAAGCAAATGTAGTATTCGGAAGGCGAGTGAGAATTTTGGTCTATGTCACGTATCTTTGCACAGATACATTAAGAAAAAGAAGAATAATGAAAGGCCAAAAGTAGGCTATGTTAAGCCTAGACAAGTATTCACAGAAGAAGAAGAATGTAAAATGTCTTCATATATACTCAAGTGCGCTGAAATATATTTTGGATAACTTCCTATCAAAATAAGGAAACTAGCTTACCCATGTGCTGTGCATCTTGGTGCTAAAAATATTCCCTCTTCTTGGCATCAAAATAATAGTGCTGGTCCGGACTGGTTCCAAAATTTTATGCGCTGAAATCCTCACCTGTCTTTAAGGACTACTGAAGCGACATCACTGAGTCGAGCAACATCATTTAATAGGACTAACGTTAATGCTTTCTTTGAAAAATATGAAGGCCTTCTCCAAAGACACGAATTTAGCGCTTCTCGAATTTGGAATATGGATGAAACTGGGGTCACGACCGTTCAAAAACCAAAAAAAATTGTAGTTGCACGTGGTCAGAAGCAAGTTGGCGCGATTACATCGGCCGAGAGGGGATCACTTGTGATACTTGCCTGTGCCGCTAACGCTGCAGGTAATTTTATTCCACCGATGTTCATTTTCCCCAGGCTTAAATACTCTGAAATGTTCATTCGTGGTGGACCTCCAGATTGCATTGGAGCTGGCAATTCTTCAGGGTGGATGACAGAAAATGAATCTTTGAAGATTGATTGAATCTTTCAAGATGGATGTTCACATCCAGAACTATTAGATTCTGCTCCTGAAGTGGATATCAGCACAACAGAAATTATACGCCACATCGAAACTGCGAACGAACCAACTCCAAGTTGCTCTGGTCAAAATCAGTTTTCCCCATCGAAGATTAGACCATTACCAAAGGCTAATAATTTAATAAAAAATACATATTATAGAAATACCTTGTGAGTTTTTGTTGTAAATAATGCAAATTGATCCAAGATGACTAAAATTTAAACGATTGAAGGTTTCATGTCATTTCATTTTTGTTTTTTATAGTTGTTACTACTTGCCCCAGTAGATGTTACAACTAGCCCCAACCACGGGGTAAGTTGTAACACTTCCCTTTTTTTTTCTTTTAAATAATTGTGAAAGAGCTACCTGTAGATTTGATATTTTTTCGATTTGAATTAACAGAAGAATAGTTAGAGTATCAATCAAAGTTTAGTTAGTGGTAATTTAGCCAATACACTTCAAGATATGTAATTATTTGTTAAAATTGTTACAACTAGCCCCTCGCTCCCTATAGAGTTTTCTGGTACTCTGTTCTCTCTGCCTACCCTGCAAGAGATATAACGTGATGATATGTATGTGTGTATGTATATTCTTTTTATTATTTTATAGTAGCTAACAATCTCTTTCTTTTTGTTTAACAAGAAAATGCAAAAAAATGTTCACACTACATATATACTGTGTTTACTTTGTACATATATACTACCTATATGGCATAAACAATGAGTATAATATGACTTATGCAACACTTCCCTATGGTTTTCCATGTATATATTGATTACTTTTATTAGGACCATGTATACGAGGGTTGTTATGGCATCAGAAGTGTTATGATAATATCAATGTCAGCCGTCCAATGGATATAAAAGTTATTGTAACCTCATAAAAGAAATTAATGTTGACAACATTATTTTCGCTTGTATTATTTCGAATAATGTTTTGTAGTTGCATGCAATTCTAATTGTTTAATTTTATTGACTTCAACTATACATGTGGCTCTCAATTTGAATGCATGTATATATGTACGCATGCATTTACATAAGCACGCATATGCAAAAGTGCACGTATTCATGCACGCATAACTGAAAATGTAATGCAACTGATATATAGAATTAAAACTTCCAAATTATGAAACATGCCAAGATTATTTTTTCTATTCTATTTTAAGCATTTTATATGGCGCCATAATGGATTAGATAAGACAAATATAAGTATGTTTCAATCACTTAACTTATATTACATTCATGGCAAAAAGATCGCTAAGACTAAATAACGTCTTTTTTTTATTGCTTATGGTGGCAAACGGGCTTGGCTCACCTGATGGTAATTGTTACTGCCACCCATGGACCTTTGCAATACCAAGGATATAGCTAGGCCGCTGCCTACCAATACAAATCGCAAACCCACCCAGTTGGACTTCCGGCTCTCTGGCTCACCGAACGAAGCGCAATAGCATATTGCTATTACTCAGACGTCGATCTTCTGCGAGAGTGTGGTTACTACCCCGGACGGACCGGCTCGCTACTGCAGACAGAGAACTGCCAACAGCCTGATTCTAGCATAAAATACTCATAAATAAATAGCCATAAAATGTCTGGAATTATAATAGTTTATGAACAAAAGTTATGCAATTCGAGAGCTATTTATTTAATAAAATACGCAAACTGAGCAAAGATCTTTTATTATAATGACAATTATATTAAAAGGGACAGATTAAAATTTATCTTCGATAATGACAAATGTGAATTGGTTTTAGTTCACATGATTTAAAACAGATGGCGTATTGCGTCTCCAGTGTTTAAAAAAAAATTATAACAAATTAAAACATTTTTTTAAATAAATATAATATTTAGGACCGTACTAGCAGTTGTCTTTGATATTTATGTGGGCATTAGTAACTGCTTCCGATCTTTTTCAAAGAGTTCAACAACCATTACATTCAACTGACGCAACGAATCCGATCGAGTTTGACTTATAAAGCAATTTGCCTGAGTTGCCCAAAGCCGATTACCGTCAAAAACTTTACTCGTTCTCATCGAGAATATTTTATATCAACAAATATATTATAAAGTTACTTTTCGAGAAAGAACATTCGTAAAACGATTATATAGTTAATGATGCTACTTCAGCCGTTCACTATTAATCTTATTAAGTGCTTTACAGTTTTATTTGGGAACTGCCCATTCACAGAAACATCTAAAACGAGAATATAATAGGCGAAACTTTAAGGGTGGAGCAATACTACCAGCGGCTTACAATTTCATAAAATATTATTTTCTAATATTATTTTTTAATTTTTATATTTAAGAGACAACATGTAGCTATTAAGAAAAAATGTTCTTATCATGAGCGAAGAAGAGATATTAAAATTTACAGATAAAGGTTACAGATAAACTTACACGAGTTACAAAAATTGTTGAATAGCCATCTGTAAGTGTTACAAGTAATTGCGTAGGAATTCGTCCTTACTTATTTTACATTCATTTTGATATTATATTTGTGTTGCAGAAAAGTGTTTACAGATAATTACTTACTAGATACTGATAGAATCAAAACATATATTAATATGTTTAGATTCAATCTTACATACAGATATATTGCTACCACTTACTTTCCTATAAGAGTCTAAAAACCGATTAAGAAACACTAGAAGCAGGAGCGTGCTTCTCTTCTCGGAAAGTCGTAATAATTACAGCTGTCATTAAATTACCCTTTTTTTTATGTATGGGTTATGGTCAGCGCACTTCTCGCACCACTCCGTCCGGGGCGACAGAGGGGCGTAAGCACGCACTCCCGTAACCCACCCGTGGCACGTCGCCTTCGTTGTTGGGTCGACCACCGGAGCAGAGTGACTTGACGTCAGTGGCTGGCCCGACGGAATACCCCCTGAGGAGTACTCTCTCCTCGACCGACGTCCTCCCTTCGTGGAGGACGTCGGTCTTTCCTCACGCGGTCGGCCTCTCGGCGGGTGACGGACTAATTCTCCGATCCAGTCACCAGTCGGCCTCGGCTAAGGCGGCATCAGACGCAATCATTAAATTACTCTATGGTTGCAGCGAGGACACGGCGCAGCATACGCTTGAGGTCTGCGTGACCTGCTCACAACAGCGGCGCAGGCGCGAGTATCTCCGCCTCTCTAGTTGAGGCAGCGGGTGACGAGACCGGGGATTAGTCTGGTCGCCCGGAGCGAGACCACACTGCGTGAGGACGATGCCCCGACGATGAATGCTAACGGGGCATAGATTTGAGAGGATACCGAAGACTAGGTTCCGATGGCCCGCTCGCTCGGCGACGGGAGGTACATCTAGAGCGGGTCTATGGGGTCACGCGTAGAGGGGTGTAACCACTATAGCCGCCGCCAAAAAAAAATCATTAAATTACCCATCAAGCGTAGCTATTATGGCATTATTTCTCTTTCGTAGGAAGAGGTATATCCAACGCGTATATTGATAGGCTAATTGATAATGATAAGTTTGAAAGCGGACTACAATAATGCCTACGAATTTATTAGCATTTAAAGAAAGCTGAAAATGAATGTTGTTTGAGTCGAAATTACTTAATGAATAGGTAGAATGAGAACCTCAAATCATATTATTTTATTTCATAGATTTACCTTTAACCCCAAATACACCTTTCTTGGCATAACTAATGTGACCAGATGTTTCGTTTTGAACGGTACTGTTCCTTTTTATAATAGCGCGTCCCGGTGTCCCCGAAATGTACTCTGGGATCCAAAATTGTCCCGTTTTCGGAAATCGCGCAAAATTTGATAATTCGAGGCTGCCTCTCATTTCTCGCTATTTGTTTTTTTAAGATTATTTTCTATGAGAAACAAATTGTGGACATACGAGAAAACCCAGTTACAAATTTCAGTTCTCAAAGCCATGTTGATAATTATGGTGAATATAAAAAATCGTGTCAAGACGTTGATTCTTACTTAAAATGTTCACTAGCTATTTTAAAACAAATTTGTACACAACTAAAATTTGCGGGTATATTTTTAAAATGTCCCGTTTTGAGTCAAATAATAAATGGTCACGTTAAGCATAACACACCTACACTTTACCACGTTGTTTTTAGTTCTAGTGAGTTTAAAATATTTTTTCGAGTATTGTGTCATTTTATTTTAGGCTTTCAAAATTGCAGTAAAGCCCAATTGCACTTTTTTCTGACATGGGTACCATGTCAAGATTAGCAAGCCTATTATACTACTGACACTGATCCACCCATCTCAGCTCATATATTTCCCACTACTGGGCTCAAACCTCCTCCATGATAGAAGGGAAATTGACCTACTATGACACGCTTGTCAGACGTGTTTATATAGGGTTTTGTTTCAATTCTTCCTTCTCTTGGATAGATGTTATATACATTTTACATCTTTTAATCTCCTCTTACGATCACCCACGGATAAGATAGGGGGGTGGTGAATTGTATTCTTAATTCGTCACCACACGGTATACTACTGATCCAATAGGCATTAATCTAACAGTAATTAACGATATTAATAATTCACAAACTCATTCTTTTATCACTTATGATGGTACAATTTATTGCAACTTACCAAGTTTAGTTTAGCAAAGTTTCGATGTTTTAATATTTTGAAGGCCGCTAACACCGAGACTCCACCTGAGGGACTGGATTACTATTCCGTAATAGGTTTTCTTTATTATTATCGTAAAATATTAGGTGAATTTTCGCGTGCGAACAATAATAGGTATGTTTTATAAGGAAGTAAACTCGCCGTTGATGTTTTATTCTATTCAATAATATCGTAGAATAATAGTGAGGTAAGCTGTGTGAGGAATAGAGGAAAGTAATAGTATTTGTGAAGATAATAACTATGTACAATTGTCGCGACCCGTGTAGGGTATTATTTTTGATACTGAGCAATTTTTATTGATTATTTTTTTTATATATTATCATATATATATCTGCATTAAATCTTTTTCTCACAAGGGGTTTTATGAACTAAGTAGATAAATTAAACCAACACTCAATACAACCATTTGTGTTTCACAAAAGAACATGTATTGCATGGATCGAACTTACAACAAATTCCATTAGGACCCATGAACATCAAATCAAACAATAAAAGCATATAAAAAATAGCAAATTTCAAGAAATAATCACTATAATAGAGTAGGTTAAACTTTCAATTATTTTTATAAATTGATGGAATTTAATTTACTTCAGTAAAATTAGTTTTTGAAGATCCACATATATTTTGAATATGCAAAAAAATTGATTTCAAATTAAAAACTAATAATAAAAAATTAAAACCCAATCTAAGCTTCACTTCATGGCTCTAAATTGTCAACCTATCTTTAATTATTAATCCATTCAAACACACCCAATTTTCCAACTCAATCCATAACGAACAATGAAATTTATGTTCTTCTATATTTGAATGAACTCATTCAAATATGGAAGAACATGAATTTAAAATTTGAAATCATGTTCATATTTCATTTTACAAAAGTATATCTACGCTACAAAATTGAGGACATTCATTTCCTAACGTACCTACTATTAATACTGCAATAATATCTACTTTCACCTATTTCACCATCGGAAACACTAAAAAATTCAGTGTAAAATATCAAACGGTATATCCTTAAAAATCTCTCTCCCGCCAGGGTTAAACTTAATTTGTGCCTCTGATCCAATTTCCGTCGGCAACGCTACCCCCTCCCATCTTTGATTATTGGAAAGATATACATCACCATCTTTCTTCGACTAGACATTTAGACGACGCTGTGAAAATGCCTTCTAAAATATTTTTCCCTTGGTCGTAAAATTCATAAAAATTAAACGGATTAAGGAAATGGAATGTATTGATTGGTTCCTTTGATGTTTTTTTTTCTATACTGAGATTTGTGATTCTTTGGCGTTTCGATATTTGGATTTAGGCTATTAAAATAACTGAAGACGGACGTAATTGGTAAAAAAATACTAGATTTTTACTTAACACAAAGATTAAATACAGCCATTCAACGGGGCAATGCTGCTATGTATTATGAACACAATGCCAACTGCCAATGGATTATTTCATTATACTTTTCGGTAAAACATATAACTGATTCAAAATTTTATATTTACAATATCTTATCATCTTCATCTCAGCACATATATGTCCTAATGCTAGCCACAAATCTTTTTCATAATAGTACGTAGGTCACTGGTCAGACGGGTTAGTCTAAGAATATATTTCGAGTTATCCTTGCCTTGCATAAATGTTACTTCCACAAGCAGGAAAAGAAAAAGTGATATACTATATTCTCATCCGTTACCACAAATAAAAAAACAAACATACATACATATCATCACGCCATATCCCTTGCAGGATAGGCAGAGAGAACAGAGTGCCAGAGAGCTCTATCCTTCTTTCAGCACGTGATCAATCTGGTCTAGGTAGGTGAGTCTCGGTCTCCCCGGTACCTACATCCTTCCACTTTCGGATTGTATATCTTCTTAACCAGACGTTCGTTCGGCATTCTTTCCACATGACTGAACCATTGGAGCATTCCCTTTCGCATCTTTACACTAATACTCTCTTTCATACCTACTCGCTCTCTTACGTCATCGTTGCGAATGCGGTCGGTCAGCCTAACTTCACAGATTTTCCGTAGAGATCGCATTTCGACCGCATTCATAATATAAAAAACACAATTACTTAAAATAAGTGACTGAATATAAATTACTTATTAAACAAAGAATCTTGTTTTTACTATGACAACATTACTGCTAAGGAAATTTTTATTACCAGTTGTAATATAATATATGTAATAATATATGCACTAAAAATTAAATCCTAGTGTCATTGGAGACTTTACAATCATAAAATTAACGAAGACAAATTACAAACAGACTCATAAAAGTTATTTGTGAATCTCACAAAGAATTATCCTGCATGGGATCAAAAATTAGCATGATACTTTGATACTTACACATCATCTGTGTTAATCGGGTTAAGAGCCCTCAACGCTCACTCATAGTCCGCGTAAAACTGTCAAAGCTATCTGAGGCTAATAGCTAAATACACACAAAAAAAAACACCATCTGTGCAGTCAAATTAAAATTACCATTTTTAAATGTCAGAATAAAGACATTTTTTAACTTCTCGGATTTTAATTCAATTCAATTTAAAAAAAAAAAGATGAGCCCTCTGAGTTTCTTGCCAGATCTTCTCAGTTTGGCGCCTGTCCGATCCGGTGGTAGATCTATTTAAAAAAATAAGTAAAATTGACCATATGTAGGTGCCCTCATAGGGCTGATGCATAATAAATGATTTGATTTGACTTAAGTCGAATTATTAGGCAAAGTCGTGACGTATGCACATATGTCATAATTCTGCCTAACAATTCGACTTAAAATCCTAAAATCCGTCATATGCTGCTTGTATTTATGTAATCCACTTGCATTCGTAGAAACCAGTTAATGGCAATATTAGTGATCATCACCCTTTTTAGTTGTTTAATTATGCAGCGTTAAAATTTAAACACAAAACATTTTCTTCTTCATAGGAATCGAATCCGGGCAACAGCAGTTATTCTCGCGCTGTTAGATTAAACAGTCAGTTAGAAAAAAAAACAATTTTAAAACTTTCTCTTGTATTCTTCGGCAAAAAAAATTAGGTAAAAGTATTTTGCTATACACCAGCAATTTTCGAAGGGGTGCCTGATCAATGATGCGTAAACATTCGTTTGAAAACTTCAGGAAACGTAATGTTTTTATATGAAAATTTATAGCCGGTAGTTCCCCTTTTCGTTTGAATTGTGTAAAAGTTTATGTAAACAACAATTTTCGTGTGTATTACGACGTCACCAATTTGTTTACATACAATTTGCTTGATAAGAACTTTTGCGTTTATACCGTGTAGGGGGGATATGTTCAATGTAGTGAGTTGATTTTTTGAGCTACAAAGCAAATGGCATTATTGTAAATTTTTATCGTTCTTATCTAAAAATTTAAATACTTCATCATCATCATCATTACAGGCCATAAATATCCCACTGTTGGGCTCGGGCCTCCTTCGTAACGGGAAGGAAATTAACCTACTAAACCGCGCTGGTCAAACGTTTTGGTATAGGGTTTTGTTTCGAGTTTACCTTGTATCGCATAGATGCTATATGCGTTTTATATCCCTTAGTCGTTTCGTACGATCACCCACGGGTAAGATATGGGATGGGGAATAGTATTCTTACTCTATCACCACACGGAAAATAAATAAAATTCTTGATATATTATAAATCACTTAAATACTAAACTAGTAACAAAAATTAAGGGATATAAAAAAAAATCTAAATTTTTGGGTAAAATTCAACGAGCTGTAACTCCGAGGAAAATGATCGTACAGCAAATAAAAAAAAAGAGAATTGTAGATCCAAGTATCTAATTTTTAGATATGACCATGAAATTTTTTTTTTCATATTTGAGTCTGGGGAAATATCAAGGAAACTACCAAAAAAAAATTTCTAATTATTTTCTCGTCTAAAAAATGGTCTACGGACTTCAAAAAAATTTTTTCCATAATTCCACTCAAAAGTAGTAGTAGTATTTTTTTATTTGCTGTAAAATCATTTTCCTCGGAGTTACAGCTCATTGAATTTTACCCAAAAGTTTAGATTTTTTTTATAACCTTTATTTTTTGTTACTATACTTTGGTTCTCAATAATTTAACACTTAACGGACGGGTCGAATCTTTATTAAATAATATACAATAATATTTTCTAAAACCAAAGGTGTACGCCGTAGAAATTATAGACAGATAGTACTATTAATAATATCATCAAAAAAAACATAAAAGAAGAAATGCAATATATTGAAAATGTATGCAAAACCTTAGATCCTAGGATGTCCGAATGGCAAAACATGGAAAACATGGATTCATCGTTTAAGTCTTAAGACTGTAGAATTTAGAAAGAAGAAAGAAAGAAAGAAAAACATTTATTTTGTTCTCGTTGAAAACTAATGAAAATAAACATAACTAAAGAAAACAACTTCTGGTATAAAATGACATTAACGAGAAACAAAAAAGGCTATTGGCTCAGCTTTGGCTATTTTATTTTATAAAATAGCGCTGATATTCTGCCAACACCTAGTACATTTAGCAATAGTTTCTGAAATTATAAGATATTTGAAATAAGTTTTTCTTAAAAGAGTTTTAACCGATTTACAAAAAAGGTCCATTTTTTTAGAAACTTCAGAGAATTTCTTAAAATTTACAAAATCTTTTATGTTACCATCATCAACATCTTCATCACAGCTATATGCTGTATGTCCCACTGTTGAGCTTGAGCTTTCTCCATAATGGGAGGGAAATTGACCTACTATACTACGCTGGTCAGACGTGTTGGTATAAGGTATTGTTCCGTGTTTGCCTTCTCTCGCATAGATGTTACATGCATTTTATTTCCGTTGTTCGTCTCTTACGATCACCTACAAGTAAGATAGGGGGTGGTGAATTGTATTCTTACTCCGTCACAACACTGATAAGTTACTGTAATAAGATAAAATTACAATAGTTACATAAATTTTTAAAATATATTTAATCACACATGCTTATGCGGATTGGCTATATTTTTGTTAGTCATTATTCTTAACTGACATAGACTTCAAAAATATAAAAATAATGTGTGTGTACTTTATGTACATGCGTTAGAAGTTATATTTCTTTGTCGTAACAAAATAAAAATCTTTTTAAAAATTTTATCTTTCGCCTTATTCTACGTTTGTAGAAAAAAAACGACACTAACAATAGAAAAAAAGGTATTTAATACATTGAAAGTTTTATTATAACACATTATCTAGTTAAATAAAGTTTATTTAAATATCACAAAAAAACTAAAATGTTGACTATAGCTAACTTTTTTTTTTTTTTTTTTTTTGGTGGACTATGGATTAGCCTCGCCCCGCCAAATCGGCCCGGGGTGACGGAGAAGGCGGCGCGTGACCCCATAGACCCACCGTAAAACTCCTCTCTCTTCGCCGTGCGAGCGGGTCACCGGGACCCGATTTTTAACTTCGGTGGCCCGCCCGGCGGTTCACCCTCGCGGGTTCCTCTCGTCGACGCCCCGACAGATTTCGCCGTCGGGGCGTCGCCCTCACGCGGTGGCCTCACGTCGGGTGACCGGACAATTCCCCGGTCCGATCACCCGAAGCCTCGGTTAGGGCGGCATCAGGCGCAGGTATTCGCGCCTGCGCCGCCCCGGCCGCTGGCGGCGGCCCGGGGCGCGGGAATCCTCCCTTGCCCGTTCCGCCGCTTCCTTCTGCGAGATGACAGCCTCGCAGAAGGCGGCGACCGCGTCCCAGTTCCTGATGCTGTCGACCATCGCCCTCGCGACGGCCGGCAGCGTCAGGTCGGCACCGATGACAGCGACGAGGTCACGGCGCTGCCGCTCCCATCCCGGACACACCTCCAGCGTGTGTTGCGCCGTGTCCTCGTCACTCCTGCAGTGGTGGCAGGCCGGAGTCCACTCCCTATACACGACCCTGTGCAGGTACAACCCGAAACACCCGTGCCCCGTCAATACCTGCACCAGCCGAAAGGTGAGGACTCCGTGCCGCCGCTCCATCCACTCTATCAATACGGGCCGGAGGGCCTCAACGGTCTCCACACCGTGCCTAGGCCTCTCCAGCCGCGTAGCCCAACGGGCGATGACGTCTCGGCGGGCATCCACGCGCCAGGTGGCTATCTCGCTCAACGATGGGGAGCCACCTTCCTCGCGCGCTGTGATAACCCGCCGGTAGAGGTCGGAGAGCATCTCCGCCTCTAGGTCCCACGGGGGTGTCCCGGCCAACAGGCACGCCGCCTCTGTCGACACCGTGCGGTACCCGCGAATGGCTCTGACCGCCATGGCTCTCTGTGGCCTCCACAGAACCGCCCTGAGCTGGGCGTTCAGAGCCCTCGCCCACACGGGTGCGCCGTACATGGCCATCGAGCGGATGACCCCCGCATACAGCCGTCGGCCCTCGAAACTGGGTCCGCCCACGTTCGGCATGAGTCGAGAAAGGGCGGACGCCGCGCCGACAAGCCGGGGAGCAATCTGTCGGAAATGCTCCCGGAACCACCATCGCCCGTCGAGCACCAGACCCAAGTACCTCATATGGGCCTGGATGCTGATGTGGATGGAGTTTACCACTATCGAGGCGCCGATGGGTAGCCTCACACGGGGCCCATGGAAAAGTAGGGCCTCCGTCTTGTTTAGGGCCACCCTGAGCCCCAGCGCCTCGATCCGCCTGACCATCTCCTCGGTGCCGAGAGTGGCCAGGCTCGCCGCCTCTTCGAGTGTCCTGCCCCGGGCTGTGACGAGCGTGTCGTCAGCGTAGCACACCAAGCTCAGCCCGGGGGGGAGACTCCCTCTCAACGCCCAGTCGTACCCGATGTCCCACAGGGTCGGCCCCAGAACCGACCCCTGTGGAACGCCGCACGACATGGGCGTCCGCACAATGTCCCCTGCGGGACCCGCGCAGAGGATACTGCGGCCCTCCAAATAGTCTGCCACCAGCCGCCTGAGGTACAGGGGCACTCCATGGAACCGGAGCGCCTCCCTGATGCAGCCGAATGGCAGACTATTGAATGCGTTGGCGATGTCCAACGACACCGCCAACAGCACTCCCTTCCCGGCGACGGCCTCCGCGGCCACCTGCCTCAGGCGTAATAGGGCCCCGATGGTCGAACGCCCCCTCCGAAACCCATACTGAGCGTCCGACAGATCGGGCCCCACCTCCTCCAGGTGTCGGACGATGCGGGCAGCGAGCACACGCTCCAGCAGCTTACCCACATCGTCGAGGAGCACGATGGGCCTGTAGGCCGACGGCAAATCCGGGGACCGTCCCGGCTTTGGCAGGAGAACCAACCTCCCTTCCTTCCAGCACTCAGGGAACCGTCCAGACGTCAGACAGGCGTTGAACAGCTGCCTGAGGCGAGGCTCGAAGTGCTCGAGGAGCGACGTCAGCACCCGGACTGGAATTCCGTCCGGGCCGGGGGCCGTGGTGGCGGAACGAATCTTCGCCACGGCCGCCCCCACTTCCGACTCCGTCACGGGCGGAACACTCTCGTCGTCGTCGGCCTCCCGGTCCTGATCTGGCGGAGCCATGACCGGGGGCGTGTGTTCCGACTGCCGTGGAAACAGCTCCTCGACCACCCTACGAAGGAAGTCGGGCTGGAGGGTCTCGGTGAGGGGGGGGGGGCCGCGCGCGAAGCTTGTTCAGCGCCGCGCGATATGGGCGACCCCAGGGGTCACGGTCGAGACCGTCCAGCATCTCCTGCCAACTCGCGCCCTTGGCGGCTCGGATGGCCAGCCGAAAGGCAGTCCGCGCACTGCGGTACGCCTCGTACAGCTGGCCCTCCCGCTCGACGTCGCGGTGACGCCGCCGGCTGCGGGTGTAGGACCTTCGGGCACTGATACACGCCGCACGAAGGTCCGCCAGTCTTGGGGACCACCAGTAGACCCCCTGCCTCGGAGGCGGACGCCGCCGCACTCTGGGCATGGCCGCATCGCAGATCTGCGTTAACGCACTGCGAATGCGGACAGCCTCAGCGTCCACTCCGTCTGCTGGGGGTGGTGAGGACAGCCACGTACTGACAATGGCCGCCTCCGCCAGTAGATCCCTGTCAAGACGACCCACAGCCCACCGCGGAAACGCGGGAGCTCCGTCCGCCCTGTGACCTCTACCGGGTTCCCGGGGGGAGACCTCCATCCGGATGTACCGGTGGTCCGACAGGGTCTCCGCCTCCTCCAGGACACTCCAGTTCCTCACCCGTGGCGCGACAGCGGGGCTAGCGAACGACAAGTCCACTATCGACCCGCCCTGCCGCCGCACACACGTGTTCACCGAGCCTCTGTTCAGAACACAGAGGCCCAGTGAAGCCGCCCACTCGTTGACCGCCCGCCCGCGGTCGTCCGTCGTAGGGGACCCCCACGCCGTGGATTTGGCGTTGAAGTCCCCCAGAACCAGGACGAGGCCCGGTGCCAGTCGCCGTATCGAGGCCTCCAAGGTGGTGAGTGAGGCCCCGAAATCGTCCATCCTCCTAGTGGGGGAGAGGTATACGCTGTAGAGCGTGACCCCTCCCCACTCCGCCGCGACAAATTCCTCGCCCCTATCCAAAAGGGACAAGGACGGGAAGTGCCGCTGCGTTGAGACGACGATTGCCGCAGTACCGTTTCGACTGACCACCCAATTGGGGCGATCAGGCATGGCGTACGGTTCCGCGACTACGGCTGCACCAATCGACCACTCCGCCATGGATTGCAGGAGGAGATCCTGCGCTCCGGCGGAGTGGTTGGTGTTGGCCTGCAGGAGGAGGTGCATGGCTGGTGTACCCATTATCGGGTTGTGTCCATGACCTCCTCGCCAGCGGGCGATCGGACCGCGCTAGGAGCGGGAGCGGCCGTGGTCGTAGGGCCGCCGCGCGCCTTTGGGGCCGAAGCTGGAGGTTTGCACGCCCCAGAGCCCATGCGGTGCTTGGCGGGCTTATTGCCCGCCGCACACGCGGGGCAGTGGGGCGGGGCGGCGCAAGATGCCGCCACGTGCCCGGTCTGACCGCAGCGGAAACACAATCCGCCGCAGTCGAAGCAATTAGTGCACGTCGGTCGAGTGTGTCCGACCGCCATGCACTTGTAGCACCTCGCGGGCCGGTGCTCAAGCACGGTTACCCGCGCCGAGCTCCAGCCCACGAGGAGCCTGCCTGAGCCGGCCAGTTGCCTGACCGACTCCACCGGGCACTGCGCCCAGGCAGCACCTACGCCACCCGGACCGGGACGAATGGCACCGACCCGGACGGTGTCTATGGGACACCCGGTTTTCGAGGCAATAGCCTCCCGGATGTCTTCCACCGTCACCGAATCGTCCAAACCCGAAATGCGCATTTCGGCGCACTTGACGGGCCTGGCGATCTTGATGCCACCCTCCACGGCGAATAAACCTCGCAGCTTCTCGGCCACGCTGTCGGCCGTCTTGGCGCCCTCGGCCCCTGGGAACTCGAGAATTCGAGCCCCCGTCCGGGCCTTGCGGGTCCTGGCTTCGACGCCTCCAATATCGGAGACGTCTAGCTCCCGCCGGGCCTTCCTCAAGACGGCCTCGTAGCTGAGGCCCTTCTCGGCCGCCTCGGGCAGCACAGTGATCACCACTGCGGCCGTCTTCGGCGACTTGAGCCCCTTGCGCGGTCTCTTCTTCCGTCCGGCTCCTGCCTGTGGAGCGGGGACCTCAGCGGCGCGCTTGGCCTCCACTCTCCTTCTTTGGCCGCGACTCCTTCCGTCGCGCTCGGCCACCTGCCAACCCTGTTCGGGTACGGCAGTCGTGCCAGACGCGGAAGGTCTCGTCGCAGCCTCGCTGGTCGTCGCCGGCGGTGTTATTGCGGGCGACTTCAGCGGTCCGGCAGGAGCCGGAGCCGTCTTCCTCCTCAGGGCGGGTCCCTTCGGAGCTGGGCCGGGGCCTTTGGGCTTAGGCCCGGCCGCGGCCGCGGCGTAGCTCCCCACGCGGCCACCCTGACAAGGCAGCGGGGCGGGGGCTGGTGCCACATGCGGCCGCTTGTCCGCGGCGAGAGGTGGTCGGACACGTGGTTCTGGAGGCAACCTCGCCTCCAGAACGGCGAAGCGCGCATCGACGAGCTTGCCCACTGCGCCGATGATTTTGGCGAGGGCCTCGTCCGATATGCCTCCCACCTCAAACGGGGTCGGCTGAGCCTCCTCAGGGGCCCGTTCTACGGCGCCTGGCGGCTTTGGCGCCGCAGGGGCGCTAGCCGGCGGCAAGCGGTCCGCGGGGAGAGGCGTCAACCTCACCACCGGGACAGGGAGTCTCGCCGCGGCGACTGCGCCAGCGTCAGCCGGCGGCGCGCGCTTCGCGGCGGCAGGCGTCTTCCTCGCCGCGGGGACGGGTGTGACGGTGACGCCATCACCCAACGTCGTCGGCGCCGCAGCGCGAGGCGGCTTTGGCGCCGCAGCGGCCGCTGAGTAGCCGGTCTTGGCTGGTGGCGCGGCTGGCGCAGGCGACACGAACAGCGCCACCTGCGCCTTGAGGTCGGCCACGTCGATCAGCAACTGGCGGTTTGCCCGTCGCATCTCCGCCAGCATGTCGCCCAGGTTCCTGTTTCGGGTCCGCAGGCCTGACATCTCGCCTCTAAGGCGGACATTTTCGGCCTGCAGATCCGTGGCGTCACCGGCGCGGACAGCGACCGCCGCCGCCCTTTCTACAGCCGAGGTCCCTCGCCCTCTTCGGGAGGCCATGATCTTAGGTGGAGGCATGTTGGCCGCGCTCCCCTCGGTTTCGGCGCTCGAGCTGCCTCCCTTACTCAGGGGGCGCTTTCGCACCTGCGAGGGGAGGGCCTCCTCCTTCTTAGTCGCCGTCGCCGGCGGCGTCTTTGCTGCTAGACGCGCCGACGACCTAGTGGGGCCTTCACCAGCCGACCCGCTTTCCTCTTTGGACGGCCCTGCGGGAATATAACCGCCCTCGTCCATTCTGACGGTAGATCCGCCGCCCTCGTCTTCGGACGGCTCTGCGACATCGCTGTCGCCCTCGTCCGTCGACGGCTCTGCTGCGAGTCTACCGTCCTTCTTCTCTTCAGCGGCGGCAGCCTCCCTGCGCGCCCGCCGCTCCTCCAGCCGACTTTTGTGGCTCAGGCCGTTGCCCCGAGACTTTCGAGGCGACCTCCTCTTCTTCTTCTGGGCCTCCACGGTTTGTGCCGGGCCCTCGGCAGACGCCTCAAGTCCTGAGGACGAGGCGTCGTCTTGGTCAGTTTTTGATCGGCTTGACCGGGCCTTGAGGTGAGGATCGCTACAATCCCCGTCGTTTTTTTTTAATTAATTTTTCAGCATCCATTATTGATCCCACGATTATGGGAGATACAATACGTCAACCCGGACAGAGATCCCTTTACCCGGGCAAGCCTACATTTACCAACCAGGGGGTCAGCCGGTACCCTGGCTGGAGCGTGCTAACGACAGAACAACCCATCTGCCATGCATCTTCTCGCCGCACGCCAGAACTTAAGATTCTGGGTGATTTCCGAGTCCGAATGTTACTTCGAACTCTTTATAGAGGTTGTCTTCCTCGCGGTCCGGGCGGTTAAGCCAAGACCCTCGCTCCTGAAACTGAGACAAGCAAAGAATCAGGTTTACGATGTGTGGGCGGTGGCATGTGCCTGCCCAACCCTCAAATGAATGAGTGACTGAGCCCGTCCCAATGTTTCGCGTCCTATACCCTCTACTACGACTGTAGTAGAGTAAGGAGCGAAATCGCGCAGATATTCGCTACGGACGACAGTACAACAGAAGAACTGGGGACCGCCGCCCGCATCCAGGGTACACCGCGTGGAGGTTTCTGGGATAGTACCCCTGACTATAGCTAACTTCAGGGTGTCGATTTTTCGTGTCGGTGTGCGCGCGCATTGTAAAAATTTACTCTCATAATTTTTCCCTAACGCGCCAAAAGAAGATAACTTCAAAAATTGGATATATTTATCCTAATAAAAATCTATTGAAATAAATAAATAACTTAATTATTTATTTAATTTTTAGTTATTTTATGGATTTTTTCATATATTTTGAGCGGTTTTTATTTTGTTTTTGTTAATTTTTAAATAACGCGATTTAACTATGCCATTAGACCAACCTATGAACCAAAAGTAATTTAACCCCTTTGTATGTGTGGTTGTTTCTGTAAACATCCTACAATGATGAACATCCTGCTCTTATCTTAATTACTTGGGATCGATACAATATGTACTTGATATCCACTGTACATAATTCAAAGTTATTGGTAATAGTTTTATGACCAGCCGCCTGTCTGGCATCAACCCTCCTTGAGAATACAATTCTTGACTAAGCATGAGATAAAGTTGGCCCAGCTCAATAAAAAGCTCTAAGTCGTCTTTTACGACATCCACGAAAAATAAGGTTTAATAGTATTTATAGCTGCTATCACACAGCTTATATATTGTATAATTAGGATAATTAATATATACATATAATTAACCCCCCTTGTGTCATTATCCGTGTGGTGATGGAGTAAGAATACAATTAACCACCCCCTATCTTACTTGTGGGTGATCGTAAGAGACGACTAAGGGATATAAAAACGCATATAACATCTATGCAAGAGAAGAAAAACTCGAAACAAAACCAGTAGGTTAATTTCCCTCCCATTACGGAGGAGGTCCGAGCCCAACAGTGGGACATGTATGGGCTGTGATGATGATGATGATGATGTGTCATAAAATCTTCCTAAATAGCTACGTAATTTTACTGAATTTTGTATATATTTGAGTTCAGTTTTACAATTAAATCGGGGTAAGTAGTATCGCGCTTAAGATCTAGTAACTTTTTTATTCGTTTACAAAACTATGTTATAGCTAGCAACACAATAAATTCTAAATTTTATTTAGTTCATAACTTTTAATCCATCCATCCATCCATCCATCAGCCTGTAAACGTCCACTTTTGGACATAGGCCTCTCCACGAGAATGCCATTCGCAACGGTCCTGTGCCACCTGCTTCCAACCGTTTTTTTTGCGATCTTCTAAGTTTTAATAGAATGGAGAAAATATGTTAATGTACCACACAAAACAATAATATTTACCTACATCTAGAATTACATACACATACATACATACATATCATCACGCCATATCCCTTGCAGGGTAGGCAGAGAGAACAGAGTGTCAGAGAACTCTATCCTTGTTAACTTCACTCGCTTCCTCAACATTCATAATTCTCTTCATACACGCTCGCCGGTTTCGGAGACTCTTGACTTCACCTTCCTTCAGTACGTGACCAATCTGGTCTAGGTAGGTGAGTCTCGGTCTTTCCCGGTATCTACATCTAGAATTAAGTCCTAAATCAATCTCTCTACACTGACTGCACACCTACCATCATATTCGCCATAATGACCTCAACATAACGTTCTTTGGTTTTAGGAAAATCTTTTTGCGAATAAATTTATTGATGACAAAAAAATTGTTAGCTATTTTTCTTTTCCATCATGTCTCACAAAAATAACAATATAAATATTTATAAATACCCGATTACGAAACGAAAAATTATGTCACAAGCGGGGTTTGAACCCGCACCTATTGGGAATCCGGCCCAATCGAGCTGCCACTTACACCATCGTGAACTATTTTAGGACATGCAAATTTCGCTTCATATTATATCTTACGTCTTCAAGGTGACGTATGCCATCTAGCGGACAATCTTTACATATTGTATAGGCTTAATACTTCAAACTTTACAGTTAGAATTGTATTAAACGATGACACAACCTTGTTATTCAAATTACTTAAATTTTTAGCATTTAATATGCTTAATTTTTTATTTTTACTCTAATTTGAATTTAAATTGCCTCTCATATCTTATTAATTATTATTATAAAATAAAAATGCTTTTTTTAATACATTTTCATACTTTGAACATTAAATTTTAAGCACTATCGAACTAAATTTGCATCCATTTCCATAAAATGCATAATATTCCTCGTTAGTTCTCTAACTTGCAAACAATCCCTTGGGTTCAAGCAGTATCCATAGCTACAAGTAGTACATACCATGACCCTATGCAACTACCGGTCTCAGGAGACATCGAAGCCATGCTTATCTGGCAATAAATTGTACTACGCAATTGACAGCGTTGGATTAACTAATGTCCTTCTAGTATCTAATTTATTGTTTTAGCTTCATTGGAACCGTAATAAAGTCTAGATACATGTGAAATAAATAATCTAGAATGATATCAGTAATATTTTGATATAATATTTGATTTGTTGCTGTATGGTAGCTGCTACGAATACTACCAAGCCTTACTTTGCTTGTGGATGTCGTAATAGACGACTAAGAGCCTTATAACGATCTGGGCCAACTCCATCTGATGCCGTTTGGTCAACAATTACATTCCCAAGGAAGATTGACGTCTGGCAGGTGGCCGGTTATAAAACTATTGCCAATAACTTTACATTATGTACTATGAAAGAAGAGTACATATTTTATCGACCCCTAATAATTGGAATAAGAGTAGGAGAATGATGATGATGATGATATCAATAATATTTTGATAGGAGTAATTTTATTTAAGGCGAGCGTGTAGTGATTTACAGTTTTTTTCCAAATAAATAAACCTCTTCTATGTTTTGCATGTGTATAATTAACGTGACGTAACGTCTTACGTCATTATAATGTTTTTAACGAATGTCTATATTTACGTCGTAGACAAAGTTTAATTAACTACATACATATCATCACGCCATATCCCTTGTAGGGTAGGCATAGGGAACAGAGTGCCAGAGAACTCTATCTTTGCATACTTCACTCGCTTCCTCAACATTCATAATTCTCTTCATACACGCTCGCCGGTTTCGGAGACTCTTGTTTAACTAAATAAATATATTAATAATAGTAACATCATTTTAATACCGATAGAGGGCCATACTTTTGACAGTTTTCATGGTGCCTGAAATCCACCAGTAAATAATAGGATACATAATATATATATATAAAAATAATCCCCATATCGAAAATCTATTACCGGCTCAAAAAAGGACAAACTTCATTAATATATACTTTCTTCATAGAGTTCATCTATATATATATATATATATATATATATATATATATATATATATATATATATATATATATATCTATATATATATATATCTATATATATATATATATATATATATATATATATATATATATATATATATATACATATATATATATATATATATATATATATATATATAAGCAAGCTCTAGGCAAGCTCTTTGCTTGCCCTGATTGACTGATTCATCATCGCACAGCCTAAACCGCTGGGGTTAATTACATGAAATTTTGACAGTTGCTACATTTTATATTGTAGGTGCTCACTAAGAAAGGAATTTTGGAAATTTCTCCTCTAAGGGTGGAAAAGTGGGGTTGCAAGTTTGTATCTAACTTCGTCAGTTTTGAAGATAGATTCGTGAAACTTTGTATTCGCCTACTTAATAATAAATAAATAAAAACGTAATTCAATATTTTCGGCAATTTTTCCCCAAAGGGTGAAAGTAAGGGGTTACAAGTTTGTATGAAACTTCGTCAGTTTTGAAGTTAGATACCTGAAAATTTGTAACGAGCTATATAATATTAAATAAAAATTTACCGGTTTCAGCATTTTTGGAAATTCTACCCTAAGGGCGTAGAATAGGGCTTGCAAGTTTATTTGTGAACCTTTGTCAGTATTTAAGTTAAAACCGTTAAAATTTGGATTTACTTATTTAATATTATATAAAGCTATTGCCAATAACTTTTGCAATATGTAGGAAGAGGATTACATATTGCGTCCACTTCGAATAAATGGTAAAATATAAAAAAATGAACTTTATATAAATCCATTTTAGTTAATAAAAAAAAATAAAAATAATCTATTATCAAAATAAAAGTGTTATATTATTTCTTTTTTACTTATTAGGTCTTTATTAATTTAAGATATTACATATCTTACTAATTAATTTTTGACCTTTCAAACAACTATACTAGCCATATTTAAATATATCCACACGGGCGAAGCCGTGGGAAACAGCTAGTTATATTATATATCTCTTCTATTATCACCATTACGTTGTTTTTAAAGATTTAATAATTATCACGTGATCCTAGATTATAGTTTTACTCCGTCACCACACAGAAAAAATGTCACTGATAACTTTGGACAATCTCTATCCAATATCACGGTGATATTAATGCCCAGAGGAAATTAAATATTCCATCCACATCTAGTTTAATTTCACAGAAGTAGTGAAATATAATACTGTAAATTGAAAGTACCTTACCTTATCTCAATAATAAGGCTTAATACTATTTAATTTACTGCAGTTTTGTGTACATAAAAAGGATGGAAAGCTGGAAACTAAATTAAAAGACCAGTTTTTAATTAGAATGAATTAATCAAGTATTTTACTCTTACATCGTCGTTTCGTTCGTCATCATCATCATCATTTGCACTGAGCATATACGTTCCATAGCTGGGCTCGACGCTCTTCGATAGGAAAAAAACTGGCATAGGGTTTCATTTGGAATTTCTTTTCTCTTGCCTAAATATTATTTGCGTATCATCATTCTCCTACTCATATCGCAATTCATAATCATCATCATCACAGCCCATAAATGTCCCACTGTTGGGCTCGGGCCTTCTCCGTAATGGGAGGGAAATTAAACTACTATACCACGCTGGTCAGACGTGTTCGTATAGGGTTTTGTTCCGAGTTTTCCCTTCTCTCGCATAGGTGTTATATATGCGTTTTATATCCCTTAGTCGTCTCGTACGTTCGTAGGAGAGACCCACGGGTAAGGTATAGGGTGGTGAATAGTATTCTTACTCCGTCTCCACACGGATATCCCAATTACTTGGGGTCGATACAATATGTACTCTTTTTTCATAGTATATATTGTAGAAGTTATTGGCAATAGTTTTATGACCGGCCATCTGCTAGACGTCAACTCTCCTTGGGAATGTAATTGTTGACCAAACGGCATGAGATGGAGTCGGCCCAGGTTGTTATAAGGCTCTTAGTCGTCTTTTACGACATGCACGAGCAAAATATGGATTGGTAGTATTCGTAGCTGCTACCACAGAGCTTATATATTATTTGCATATAATGTCCCTTTATCGTCTCTTGTTCTCATTCTCTCTTTCTCGCTCCTTTTCTTGCTCGTGGATGTCCCACAGACAAGAAAAGGAATGATGTATTGTATTCTTACTCTATAAGCACGTTCCTTTTATGTAGGAGGATTTAGCCTAATAAAGGGACGCATATATTCTGAGAAGATGAATGTGTAATTACTATACGAAGGATTCCGAATTCTTTGAGTTAAAATACTCATTATTCTCAGCAGCCTACATTGTGGTATTTTAGTGTCAAGCTTTACAATTATTTTGGGCAACAATATATAAATCAGTCCAAAGACACTGATTTATATCGTACATTTTAATAACTAAGCAAATAATTGGATTTAGAGGGCCTTTGAGGTCTGTCAAGCGGATTAATTTATTTTCAATGTTATAAATTGATTTAAATTCAAAGAACTGAATGTTTTCTTTGGTACGTATTCAGAATTGAAATAATTTTAGGATTATTGAAAATATAGTCGCTCTTTACTAGTAGGTATTGTACTAATACTTTGCTCTAAAAACATCAAAAACGGCAAATAATAATGATAAAAAATAACAAATAGCAATAAATTAACAACAAATATTTTCTTATAAAAAATAGTTAATATTTGTCTTTTTTTATAATTGACACATAATCCATTCTAGATTTAAACTCTACTATTTGAGCGACTATAAAGGCATAAAGCAATAAAACTTAGGCTTTTCCTGTTTTTTTTATTAACGGTGGCAAACGAACAAGCAGCACACCTGATGGTGAGTGTCATTGCCGCCCATGGAATTTTGAAATACCAAGGTTACAGCAATGCAAGCTATATACAAATAAAAAACCCAAACGCAACTAGAAAGATGGGCTGCCGGCTCTCTCACTCACCGAATGAATCGCAACAGCACATTGCCATTGCCCACACGTTGATTTTCTTCGAGAGAGTGGTACTACCCTAGACGGAGCGGTCCGCGGCTGTAGACAGAAAACTGTCAACAGTATGGTCCTCTATCACTATTAAAATTTTGTTAATATTATTAATATATTTATTTAGCTGTGTGGTAGCGGCTAAGAATACTACCAACTCTTACTTTGTTCGTGGATGTCGTAAAAGACGACTAAGAGCCTTATAACGACCTGAGCCAACTCCATCTGATGCCGTTTGGTCAACAATTACATGCCCAAGGAGGGTTGACATCTGGCAGGCTGCCGGTCATAAAACTATTGCCAATAACTTTTACAATATGTATTATGAAAGATGAGTACATATTGTGTCGACCCCAAGTAATTGGGATAAGAGTAGGAGAATGATGATTATTAATGTATTTATTTAATTAAATAAACTTCGTCTACGACATAAATACAGATATTCGTTAATAACATTATAATGACGTAAGACTACGTTTACCTACGTACTAGTTTACGTTAATTATACACATGCACAACTTTAAAGAGGTTTGTTTGTGTGGGAAAAGCTATAAATAAAATAATAATTAACTAAAACATACACCTAATTAGAAAATAAAGAATAAGTAAAGTTTTCAAAAAACTTGCTAAGTTCTATAATGGGTTGACGTCAATCTTGAAATAGAAGAGTGAATGTCTAAATTAGTTTTATATCTTGGAATATGAAAAAAAAAAAGGATATTCCTTTCGCTAGAATTAAGATTCGAAACATTTATTGCTATTTGCTTTAGAGCGTAATTGTATTTTAAAAAACATTAAATCTAACATGTGGCATCGTTGTTGCAAAATATACATTTCAAAGAAAGATAGCCTATCCTTATAAGAACATCTGGATCTAATACTAGTAGATTGAAATCACAGATGCACTGATCGACTGCACAGATGGCGTAGTGGTTAAGATACCGACCTTCCCTGCCAGTGCCGTGGGTTCGATTCCCACGCAGGACATTACTTTGTGTGATCCACAAAGTGTTGTTCTGAATCTGGGTGTAATTTTTCTGCGTTAATTGCATGTTGTAAAGTCCCCCGCAATACAAGGTTTATTTCCTTAGTGCAGGGTGGTGTGTAAAAAAAAAAAGAAAAAAAAAAAGCTAAGTGTCTTATAATAGGGCTTTTGTATAGATTCTAATCAGTCCAAGTGGACTACTATAGTGAGGGTTTCATATAACGCTACTGAATTCAGTTATACTTCTCACTAACGCATTAAGCACTGTGTTGTAAAAAACCAAAAAAAAAAAAAAAAAAACCTTCCCTGCAAGGGATATGGCGTGGTGGTATGTATGTACTATGCCACCAGTACAATAATTTATTTTTTATTTGAATCTCTAAAACCTTTCACAAACAGGAAAATAACTAAATTGCTTATCACAGTATTATCAAAGTTACGAATTAATTGCTTTTCTCAGTAAATATGTGATAAGAAAAAAGAAAATTACTTTTTTTTTTTGTATTCAGGCTATCTTTTTGCAACTAAATATACAGAAGACTACGCAGATTCGATATGGCTACTGAATAAGCGTCTTTGGTCAATGTTATAGTTTTAAATTTTACAAAGTGCAAATAATTGTGATTTGTGCTGGTCACCATTCATTGTACTGAATTTCTCTTTATACATTGTGTTATCTATACCTTTATATTTATAATTCTTCTATGCTTATATATCTGACTGATCTCCTCGTAAAAAGCTGGACCAATTATGATGAAATTTTTTTATGTTCAAATGGATTCATAAATTTTTTATGTGTTTAGTTAGATTAAAAATGTAGTCAATGATTGGATGGGGTAGGTAGCTAAATAGATATAAAGGATGCGGTACTATTTTATTTTTGTCCGTTTATTTTAGATTTGTACAATTGTACATATCACAATAGTATTTTTCATCATTTCAGCTGATACAAATCCCACTGCTGGGCTCGAGCCTCTCCCACAATAGGAGATCAAAACCAAGTCTATTGAGCCCAAGATTTATTTCGAGATTTCCTTCTTTTAAATTTAAACAGATGTTATATACATAATGTATTCTTTAGTCGTCTTTTACGACACATAGAGACAAAATAAGGAGTTACCGATTGTATTCAATGTGGATTTAAAAGTGGTTTAGTCAACAATTTGACTGTCTAGATGATGCTATCACTGAATACAATATCTATATATACAGGGTGTAAAGGGACCGCTTCCGAAAACAAAGACAGGTAAACCTACTAGTCCTACTTGTAATGATAGGCTAGAAAAAAAAACGATTCGGATGAAAAAAAAAATTTTTTCACCACGCGAGGTCGTTGAACTCTTGAACATAGATCGTGAGTTTTGAATAGATTGCGTCTTTTCTCATCTGAGTATTGTTACGTATTTTTTATCGAGTTATCGTTACATGGCACTGTCCTAATACGATGGAATGTGAAAAAAACTTAAAAATATTAGTGAAAAAAAATAATTTTTCGTCCTGATCGATTTTTTTTCTAGCCTATCATTACAAGTAGGACTAGTAGGGTCACCTGTCTTTATTTTCGGGAGCGGTCCCCTTCCATCCTGTATATATATCCAAATCGAAAAAAAGTAATAAAATATTACTTTCAATTTGTACAGAACAGCGGCTGTTGAGTTAGTATGCTACTACTATAAAGCTGAAAAGTTTGTTTGTTTCTTTGATATCAAAAAAATAAATAGAGTTTAAAAAAAATAATAAAATGTTATATTGAACACTATGAAGAATAGAAGCGAAATAGTCTCTATATGTGTTAACAAATCAGCCTTTGCTAATAATGGTCATAAAGTGTGTAAGTGGAACGCCGTGGCCAAAATCACCCACCAAATACAAACCTATTCCCTAATTAACTTGTACGACACCCGTGGAAATAGTTCTAAGGTTAAATCAAACTATAATTAATATTTATTATCTCAATCATAAAGTATTAATAATTATAGTACCCATGTCACTTCAAGAAGTAATAATCTTTTGATCTTCTTATCTACTATATCTGATGTCAGCAACGTCGTTAAAAGAAATTGAAACAAAATTTCACATAAGCTATAAATTATTATCTGCTTGTCGTACTATAAAATTACACACTTGTCCCCCAATAAGTGTGTTTGATTATACCTAACATTGCTGTACCCAAGAACTTGTAAGTTATATCACCCCTCTGTACGTTATCGCCTCCAGAAACTTTTGTTTTACGAACAATTAAGTGTAACGTTAACCGCCCCTAAAGTTGGTGTTTGGGGCATAAAGATAGGGATACACTGAGATACGTGTTTTTTTTATTACTACCAAAAAATTTTAATTTTTTTTTATATCTTTGAATAAAAGTTTTAAATAGAATTGGATATAAAACTCCACAAAAAGAAGAAATCAATAACAGCCACCACATCAAGATCAATCAACATATATGATCAAGTCAATATTTTAATTCATAAGATTAATAGCTGTTAGTTAACGCTAACTTATAGCATCGATTAATATAAATTATTACCTACCATCGCTGTCTTAAAATTCACCAAGGATTAATAAAGCCAATCTTATCATTGTGCACTCGTTTAAACCTTATTTCGATTCTATATTGTATAAGCAATTTATATTATTTACATCCCATTTGGAATAAGTATGAATAGTAACACTATTCCTAAGCGCTTTCTGTATCTGTGTCTACCATTGAAGGTGAAATAATCACAATTTTTCACCATCTGTCTAGCATCCAATCAATTGCCTTATAAACCTTACACTATTATATTTAACTACAACAAAAATCTGAAGAACACCGGATCGACACGCTGACAGTATGAAAAAACCGAGACGACAACCAAATTTTAATAATTAATAAACCTTTTTAATAACGATGACTTGTTGCACGTGAAGCACCTTAGTCTTGCCAGCAACAACAATATCAGGCAAGTGAAAATTAAATAAAAACGCTTTTAAATAATAACATTCGTGACACTATTATATCATACAATGCGCGTATGAAACATCATAAATGAATGGTTATAAATCTTAATATTGTCTCGTTGTGTCACTATCCTGACTGGCAGGACGAAAATGTAGGATGGCGCCCGTTACACGATACTTTGCATTGATAACATTGTTCACCACTCGGAGATTTTATGATCCCTTTATTATGTGGTGTAATGTTCCAAAATGTCTAACTATATACTAGTTATACCTACATATCTTTATATGCGTATATTATTGTTTTATATATGTGTATATGACCGAACTCCTAAACGGTTGGACTGATTTTGATGATCTTTTTTTTTGTGTTTAGGTAGTTTTAAAATGTTTTACATTAACAATAGAATCCTGTAGGTGGCACTCTAAATAAATCTTATGGAATTCTGTTTTTATATCTTTTAGATTTATATAGAACGCCATCTAAATAAATATCTGTTACGAAGTTAAATGTTAACCTTCGTGAGAAATAATGACCAATAGTTTTACTTATTTGTATATCTTGGATGTGGATTTAGCCGAGATGGAAGGTGGTGTACCTTCCATCGCTAGGCTGACCGACCGCATTCGTAACGACGACGTAAGAGAGCGAGTAGGTATGAAAGAGAGTATTGGTGTAAAGATGCGAAAGGGCATGCTCCGATGGTTCGGACATGTGGAAAGAATGCCGAACGAACGTCTGGTTAAGAAGATATACAATGCGAAAGTGGAAGGATGTAGGTACCGGGGGAGACCGAGACTAACCTACCTAGACCAGATCGGTCATGTACTGAAGGAAGGTGGAGTCAAGAGTCTCCGAAACCGACGATCGTGTATGAAGAGAATTATGAATGTTGAGGAAGCGAGTGAAGTATGCAAAGATAGAGTTCTCTGGCACTCTGTTCTCTCTGCCTACCCTGCAAGGGATATGGCGTGATGATATGTATGTAGTTTTACTTTCATAACAAATCATTCCAACAAGTTATGATATAACTATATAGTGCTTATATATTAAAATAACCTATAAACTATATTTTTGTATATATTTTGTAGAATGTCAAAAATATAAATAATGTTTGGTAAATACATAGATTTAAAAAAAATATATCCAGTTTACACTGATAATAATGACTTATTTCTTTATTCGCATTAGTCATACGTTGTCTTTAAGGTAACCTAAGCCTCCTATTGCCACTCATCATCATCATCATCATCATCACAGCCCACTGTTCCACTATTGGGCTCGGGCTTCCACCGAAATGGGAGGGAAATTAACCTACTATACCACGCTGGTCAGACGTATTGGTATAGGGTTTTGTTTCGAGTTTTCCTTCTCTTGCATAGATGCTACATGCATTTTATACCCCTTAGTCGTCTCTTACGATCACTCACGGGTAAGATAGAGGGTAGTGAATTGTATTCTTACGCCGTCACCATACAGATAAAGTTATTTAACATATATTTGTAAAGTCTCCAAAAACAGTTCGATATTTCCAGTACCTATAGTATAATTTGACCCGATATTGCCTTGAGGAAGCCTTTAATATTGAGCTGGGCCAATTGCACCTGATACCGTTTGGTCAATAAATACATTCATAATAACGTTTTTAATAAGTACGATGAGAAATATATAGTGCATCAAGCTCCGGCTGATATTGCGTCGATCCCAAGTAATTTGAATAAGAGCAGGAAAATGATGATTTCCTTCAAGAGGCCTAATATCAGCAATAGACGTTGATCGGCTGATATATACTTAGATGGAGCTGTATAATAGAGCAGTGTGAGCTACAATAGTTAATTTTATCCAAAAGTAATAATGCACAAACCAAGAGGCTTAATGGTGACATTTATGACGTGGTATATTCACGGAGATTGTTCTACCATCAAGTTATTGAAACGATTTAAGACGTAAGCGTAAGCGATAAAGAGATTTGGCTGAAACATATTAGTTTCATTCAAACAATTTTGTTTTTAACCTAAATTCGAACACGCAAAACTTTTATTCGACCTGTTAATAATACTGTACCGACTACTGCTGTTCCCTATTTTTAACTTTGTTGCTTATTTATTTTTGGTTTATGTGATGTGAATATGCCGTGATCCTATGGCGTTGATGTGTCCATGTGGTCAAAACTCCCATAAATTAATAAAGATTAAAAAATATTTAAAAATTATGGTTGGTCTTTTATCACGTATAAATCAATTTCTTGATTTACACAGGATTTTTATTTATTGCTTATGGTGACAAACGAGCAGACACCTGATGGTAAGTGTCACTGCCGCCTATAGACCTTTGTAATACAAGGATATAGCTAAGCCGCTGCCTACCAATACAAATCCCAAACCCAACCTAGTTGGGCTTCCAGCTTTCTCGCTCACCAATGGAAGCATAATAGCACATTGTTTTACTCAGACGTCGACCTTCTGCGAGAGTGTGGTACTACCCCGGACGGACCGGGCCGCGACTCTATACAGAGAACTGTTGACAGCGTGGTCCTACAACTATTAAAGGATTGATAGACTAGCTTGTTTTCTATTTGTATTTTACTATTAATTTGCGAATTATTATATTTTTTTGCAGACACTACTTTGTAATAAGGAAATAATCCTTGTATTGCGAGGGACTTCATAAACATAAAATTAACACAGACAAATTACACCCAGACTCAGGACAACACTTTATGGATCACTCAAAGTATTGTCCTTCTTTTTTGGAGGTGGGTTACGGTCGGCGCACTCCTCGCACCACTCCGTCCAGGGCGACAGAGAGGCATAAGCACGCACACTCGTAACCCACCCGTGAACCCCGCCTTCGTCGTTGGAAAAGTATTGTCCTGCATAGGAATCGAACACAGGTACGGTACGGTACGGCACTGGTACAGAAGGTTTGTATCTTAACTTAATAACAAGGTTTCCCTGCACTGATGGCATACTAACCAAGATACTTGAACACCTACCCTGACAGTTTCGTGGATTCAATTGCTGCGTAAGATGTAACATGCCATACTTTATGTGGTTTATAAAACCCCCCGCAATACAATAATTATTTCCTTATGCTCGGTGTAGACAAAATAAAAAAATATATATTTAAAACTTGATTAAACGCGTAATGAAATAAAAAAAATGATTTGCAAAAATATTAGCTTATGGATTTTCTCGCTTCGTCTTTTAATTTAAAACTGTAAATATATGTGGCAAACAATTTAATGGGTTCGACAACATTTCTCGGAGGCCATGATTTTTCTACACTGCCTGCATATCCATGTCATAATGTTATAAGAGACGATCTTCCCTCCAAATTTTATGTTTCCTTTTATGGTTTCAACCAAGATTTACTACTGTAATATTCTTTGGTTAATGTCTTTATCAATATTTTTCAATTAAGATCTCAGATGAAGTTTATTTTTATATTGTGCCGAATATATATTCAACATTTATCTGTTTCTTTGTAGCCCATATACCTTACAAATTATTGCAGTGAAAGTTCTCCACAGTGAAAGGGAAAACAATGATAAGTTTTTTATGAAATAAGACTTTTTAACGGCGGGCTAGGGACTGGTCACACCCCACTAAATCTGTCCGGGCGAAAGAATAAAGCGGCGCGCTACACTATAGACCCGCCTTGCAATGCACCTCTCGACGCCGTGCGAGTGGGCCACCGGAACCCAGTCTTTATCTTCAGTGCCTCGCCCGGTGGTCTACCCTCGCCGGTATCCTCTCGAGCTCATGCCCCGGCAGCTTTCGCCGTCGGGGCATCGTTCTCACGCAGTAATGAAAAAAAAAAGACTTGGAGGTATAAGCGTGTTATTATGTGTATGTACGTAAATTATGCAGAAATATAACTATAGCTGTTGTTATTATATATCTCTGGCATAGCGTGATGTAGTGCTGGTATCGAAGTCCATCCATATTTAAATCTCCACAAAGAGAAAAACCATGTTACTCTGTAGTCGATCAGGCAGCTAAGACAAACAAAAATGGACGTTTTATGAATGATGATTAAAAATTACGACTGTATTGCATTTTTCAATTCTTTCAAAGTCAAAAATAAAACTGTTTAACTTACCTCAAAGTTGGATTCGTCTGATGACACAAAGACAAATATTCGTTGAGGAAGCGTTGGTGTCGTAAAGCCCATACATATCGGGCCTTTTCATATCAGAGGGCAATGGCTTTTTCATGTTCCTTTTCTTGAATCTTTTAAGTCCAAGCTGGACTAACCTACCTGAAGTCTTCTTCGAGTTGTTATAGCAGGAATTTATATTTCTATCTACCACTGACAACTCAGCAGCGAGTTCCGATGACGTTACTTTCCTCTTTTTAGAGACTAACTCAAGTTTTCGATCATCGCGGTCGCTGGTAATTCGTTTACCGCCCCTTATCTGACCTATCGCTGGGAGAACCAGTAGTGGCGAATCACTGGATAGCAAGTTGAATCTAGATTAGCTCGAATATTTTACGGTTCTCGATATTTCAACTTGAGATTTCTCTTGTGCATGCAAAATTTGAATTTGAATTATTTTCCAGTTTTTTTTTATTACTTTTGGTGCCAAACTAGGAAGCAGCACACCTGATGGTAAGTGTCACTGTTGCCCATGGACCTTTGCAATACCAAGGGCATAGCTAGGCCGCTGCCTACCAATATAAACCCAAATCTACCCAGTTGGTCTTCCTGCTCTCTCACTGAACGAACGAAGTACAACAACACATTAGCATTGCTCAGACGTCGATCTTCTGCGAGAGTGTGGTACTACCTAGGACGGACTGGCCCGCGGCTGTAGGCAGAAAACTCAAAAGCGTGGTCCTACCACTACAAATAATTCTGATTTTTTAGGCATTATTAATTGAAAATAATACTATTTAAGAGGAAGAACTTGCAACAGATGTTTTACTTCTATCTATTAAGTACATTATTGTTTTAAAACCCTTTTGAAAAGCCATAGGGTAGGTAATGATACAATGAGTATTGGTTTCTACCGCAAATAACATGCGTGTGCAGTTTTTATAGGATCTTCCATACTTTAGATAAGATTATTTTTACTTTTTGTAGGTTGTGGCGTGGCATGACACCGTTTCATCTTTTCGCTTCGAACGGTTGGGATGGGTCCTGTCAAAATAAAAGAGGCCGACTTGAAATATCTAGTTTTAATGTCAAAACAAAAGTCTTAGGATAAGGCACACATAAGATTATTTCAGAAAATAAATAATTTAATGGAACATTCACTATTACTTGTTTGGGACAGTCAACACAAGTAGAACTCAAAAGTGTTTATAAAATCCAATTACGAAATGAAAAATGATGTCGCAAGCGGGATTCGAACCC
Organism: Lymantria monacha; assembly: GCA_905163515.2. Taxonomy (NCBI): domain Eukaryota; kingdom Metazoa; phylum Arthropoda; class Insecta; order Lepidoptera; family Erebidae; genus Lymantria; species Lymantria monacha. Next base: position 27,793,955 of record LR991090.1, on the reverse strand, counting down.
GCGCCTATTGGGATTCCAGCCCAATCGTGCTGCCACTACACCACCGCGACTAATTGTAGGACATGCAAATTTCATTTCGTATCGTATTTACGTCTTAAGGTGACGGTATGCTATCTACCCGACAATGTTTACACATTGTTATAGGCTTAATACTTCAAACTTTACAGTTAGAATTGTATTAAACGATGACACAACCTTGTTTTTTAAATTACTGAAATTTAGCATTTAATATGCTTAATTACGTAATTTTTTTCGTATTTCATTTCGTAATCGGATTTTATAAATAATTAAGCATATTAAATGCTAAATTTCAGAACTCAAAAGTGGTTTTTTTTATTGTTATGAAAATTATATCTCATTTCGAACATTATAAGTATTTTTCTTACTTTTATTCAGCTCAATATTGAGGAAAGATTGAAATTAATCTACCATATCACGGTGCATCGTCTGAGTTATATATACGCCGCCCGTTCCGCCCGAGGCGAAGGAATGACAGCCCGTGGCCAAATAATCCACTGTTTTCCCTCCCCATCGACTTTGTGCCGTCTACTGACACCGCTTCCTTGACATCCGTGGCCAGCCCGGCGGGTTACCTTTTTGGGTACCAAATCCTGTCGAAGCCCCAACTAACTGCCGGGGCATCGCCCTCACGCCATCAGCCTCTCTGCGGGTGACAGACTATTCAATGCTCTGTTACCATACGAAATATGCGTATAATAATATTAATTTTATTTTACACTCAGCTTCATAACAATTTATGAAAATATAGATGTGTATTTTTAGTTACACGAGAGGACACAGCAGAGCGTATACGGTGCGCATAAAATTTAACTCATTTCCCTCCATCAACTTCATTTATCTGCGATGAACGTGATAAATTTATGTTTTCATGGGGATGCCATAACGTCAAAATATTTTTTTCATCTTGTCATAATGTGAAAATATTTTAGCAAGCTATATTTTGTATTCTGATTTAAAATATTTTTCAGTATTTTGGAATACATTTAGGTAATGATTTCTGATGTTTACACAAGTATTACACATTTGAAATAAAACTATTTTTAGGGATTCTGTCGCGTTGGCCACCGAAGACAAAGATCGGGTACCGGTGGCCCGCTTGCATGGCGAAGAAGAGGTGCTTGCAGGGTGTGTCAATGGGGTTGCGCGCCGCCTCTTCCGTCACCCCGGACCGACTTGGCGAAGTGCGACGTCCATTGCCCACCGCAAAAAAAAGAAAAAAATAAAAAAGGGATTCTGTCGCGTTTGTATTTGATATTTATATCTAATCTGAGATTTATATATACTGATACTGTAGCGTGTTGATATATATAATAAATCTCTGTAATAACGATGACTTGTTGGACGTGAGACCTTTTTGTCTTCCCGTAACCATGAACGCTGTAAAGTATTCGAATCAAATACAAACGCGATTCAATCCGTAAAAATAGTTTTATTTCAAATATATTTAGGTAGAAATTTTAGTAGTGTTGTTTAAAAGCATACATATATATCATCACGCCATATCCTTTGCAGGGAAGCAGAGAGAACAGAGTGCCAGAGAACTCTATCCTTGCAAACTTCACTCGCTTCTTCAACATTCATAATTCTCTTCATACACGCTCGCCGGTTTCGGAGACTCTTGACTCCACCTTCCTTCAGTACGTGACCAATCTGGTTTAGGTAGATTAGTATCGGTCTCGGTTTAAAAGCACTGATGTGAAAAATATGTTGTCCTTTTCATGATGGAATGCACAGAAGTTTACTTCTTCGGATACTCTATATTTGTAGAGATCTATTCATAGGAATGCTCTGCGTTTTTATCTTTCATTAATTAATTTCAGCTCATACATGTCCCACTGTTGGGCTCGAACCTCCTCCATAATGAAAGGATAATTAACCTACTACACCACGCTACTCAGACGTGTTGGTATAGGGTTTTGTTTTGAGTTATCTTTCATTTGTATAGATATTATATGCGTTTTATATCTCTTAGTCGTCTCTTACGATCATCCACGGGTAAGATAGGGGGGGGGGGCGATGGCCCGGGGCGTCATCGGGGATGGTACTTGAAAGGCCCAATGGTGATAGGGAGGGAAAACGGTGGGTTATGGGGCCACGCGGACGGAATGCAAGGCGTGTGTCAAGACCATGGCCTGCCAAAATAATAAGTGCATGCTGCTTGCTCGTTTACCACCGTACACAATAAAACAAAAACATTTTGAATGTGTCGCAGTTTCGTGTTATTGAACATATCGGTGTTTCATTGCTTTATAAATCTATCGGGTTTATAAACAATGTGTATAAATCTATCGGGTTTATAAACAATGTGCATAAATCTATCGGGTTTTTAAACAAAACTCTTTTACCACCAAGAAGTAATGCAGCTGCAGTTTCAGACGTAGTTACTTCCAAAGTTATTTTACGCTGTCTCTTCATTTTGGTAAGATTGCTCTGCTCAGATAAGTCTTTCCAGAGCTACCTGGGGACATGGACATCTATCATCTCAGCTTATATACGTCCCACTATTAGGCTCAAGCTTCGTCCGTAATGGGAGGGAAATTGACCTACTATATCACGCTGGTCGATCAGACGTGTTGGTATAGGGTTTTGTTTCGAGTTATCCTTTTTTTACATAGATGTATGATATGTATGATGTCGACGCACGGGTAAGAAAGCGGTTGATGAATTATATTCTAACGGCGCAACCGCACGGATAAATATATAATAAATAGCTTTCATTACGAAGGAATTAATAAAAATGAATTTCTTGGTTCATGTCGCGTTTTAGTAGCGTATTCTAAGCTATCTTCATATGGATATCTTTTATATTTTGTAATAATGTCAAAGGATTTAAAAGACTGTAAAATAATAACATAATTAAAAGTAAAAGACTCAAACGAATGGGGCTAGACTGTTACAGGCCTACTCAAGGGTGTCATCTCAGCGCTGATCATCTTCAAGTGCTCTGCAAGCTGCTTGAAACGTACTTTATGCTATCAATAGTGTATAAAAATGTAAAAAAGTAGGCCCTCGCACAATATACAGCAACAGGCGGCAGTAACAGCACTATGACAGACAGCACAGTAAATATGATACGAAGCGAAATTTGCATGTCTTACAATAAGTCACGGTGGTGTAGTGGCAGCACGATTGGGCCGGAATACCAATAGGCGCGGGTTCGAACCCCGCTTGTGACATCATTTTTCGCTTCGTAATCGGGTTTTATAAATACAAATACTTTCCTTACACTATAGATAAATTAAATAATTATTTTGAATTGAACCTTCTAGTGACATAAAAGGCGACTGGTGATTTTAAAAACTTGAATGACAGAAACTTTTTTTACTGACATCAGATATGAAACAAAGACTAAATGTTGCTCTGAATTGGGCTTAATCTTTTTATCATAACTGCGAAACAATCTGTTCAGTAACTTCGGAGATTAGCGATTACAGACATACAGATACACAGACATACAGACATACAGACATACAGATACACAGATATACAGACACACAGACATACAGACATACAGTCATACAGACAGACAAGAAATTCCAAAATTTTTTTTTGTTTTCTGTTAGTGTTTTCTTACTGCCTAGATTCATTTTTTTTAATAAATTTATCAAATGTACAGACACGGGATTTCTACTGATTTATTATATGTATAGATATTAAATGCAAAATTTCAGTAATTTGAATAACAGGGTTATGTCACCGTTTAATACAATTCTAACTGCTAACTAACTAAGTTTGAGTATTAAGCCTGTACAGTATGTAAATAATGTCGGGTGGATGGCACACGTCTCCTTAAAGACGAAAATATAATATGGTGCGAGAATTGAATGTCCAACAGTAGTTCACGGTGCTGTGAGTGGCAGCATAATTGGAACGAATTTCCAATAGGGATAGGTTCGAATCCCACTTGTGACAATCATTTTTGCTCGTAATCGGGTTTTTAATAAAGGAGAAGACCTTTATAAATAATCAAGCATATTAAATGCTAAATTTCAGTAATTTAAATAAGAGGGTTGCGTAATCGTTTAATACAATTCTAACTGAAAAGTTTGAGTATTAAGCCTGTACAATGTGTAAACAATGTCGGGTAGATGGCACACGTCTCCTTAAAGACGAAAATATAATACGATGCGAGAATTAAATGTCCTACAGTAGTTCACGGTGGTGTGAGTGACAGCACGATGGAACGAATTGCCAATAGGTGTGGGTTCGATCCCACTTGTGACAATCATTTTTCGCTCGTAATCGGGTTTTTATAAATAATCAAGCATATTGAATGCTAATTTTCAGTAATTTGGTCTTCTTCTTCTCATTTCATTTTTAATAATATATTTTCGAAGCCTTTACATAGAATTCTACTTTTCTATTATTTAATTAATGTCGATTTTTTTTCGGTAATAGATTCAAAGAAATGTTACGCAGTGTTTTTTTTTTTATAACACACTTACACATCAGCTAATGAGTAATCTGAACCAGTAAAAATAATATCTATCCATTAAATAGTCGCACATAAAAGTTGCTAATTACCAAACTTTGAATTGCTGCGGAAATATTTTGCAAAACAATTTCTTTTCATAATATCTTTAGATGTTGGGCCAATATCCTTATGGGGACCAACGTTGGCCACGGTTATCCACAGTAAAATCAATGCTTAAGAACATATTATTCAATGATAAGTGGCAATTTAGTTATAAGTTGTATAAAAAAATAATCTTCATCATCATGATCACAGCCCATATATGTCCCACTGTTGGGCTCGGGCCTCCTCCTTAATGGGACGGTTAGACGTGTTGGTATAGGATTTAGTTTCGAGTTTTCCTTCTCTTGCATAGATGTTATATGCGTTTTATATCCCTTAGTCGTCTCTTTCGATCACCCACTGGCAATACCCACTGGTAAGAGGTGGGGGGTAGTGAATTTGATTCCTACTCCGTCACCACACGGATAAAAAAAAAATCATCTTGTCTTATCGTAAATATCTATATTGATATAATATATATTATGATGATCGTAAACATTACATATATATTATTGAATTATCTTTATCTTGCTCTTATCCCAATTACTTGGAGTTGACGCAATATGTACTCTTCTTTCATTGCATCGATTGCTAAGGTTATTGGCAGTAGTTGAATAATCGGCAGCCTGTTAGATATCAATCATCCTTGGGAATGTAATTGTTGACGAAACAGCATCAGGTGGATTTGACATAGGTCGATATGAAGCTTTTAGTCGTCTCTTACAATATCCAAAGTAATTATTATATAATATTCGTAACCACTACCACACATCAAACTACATGATGTGTATTATTACCACTTAATTATTACATTTTTTATAGGATAGAATTAAACTATTTCAAAGAACAATAACGGTAAGTAACGGAAACATAAACAACGATAAAGAAACGGTAAGAAATGTAATAAACTAGCTTCTGCCCGCGGCTTCGCAAGCGTGAAAGGTTACTTTCCTAAAGTTTTTCACCCCCTATTTTTATTTTACCCATTAAGGGTAATTTTTTTACAAAATTTTAATGTCATATTTATTTATAGTCATATTAATCAATAAGTCTAAAAATAAGTTTCAAGCTTCTGGCTTTAAAAATGACGACTCTTCCTTGCAACTTTTCATCCCCCTTTACAACCATTTTTTTTGCATTAAAAAGTAGCCTATGTCCTTTATCAGGCTCTAGACTATCTGTGTACTAAATTTTATTTAGATCGGTTCAGTAGTTTTGGCGTGAAAGAGCGACAGATAGAGAGACAGAGTTTCTTTCGCATTCATAATATTTGTAAGGATTCTCTGTTAACTCAAAAAAGATTTAATTTCTATCAACTACAATAAAACGTAGTCTTTAAATTCTTTTATCCGTACAATTAAAACTTTTATATCCTTTCATAGCTATTAAATTCGACAGTAAAAAATCGTGCTTTTTTTGTAAGTAAGTCGATTTTCTCTATTATTTTTGCTTATATTCACACTGACTGGTAGCATTGGCATATATTGGAATCTTTTATTACAAACATTTGAACCAATGTTCAACTCACGCTCATAATTAAGTTTGCGGTTATATTGTTTCTGTAATTAGTAGGTAAATGGGAAAACTTTACTATATAGATTAATATAAATCGCAAGAAGATTCATAATGTAGACAAATATAAATCTAATTTATGTGCATAATCTATATCTATACAAGAAGGTGTCTGTATATATGACATAGCTAAATTCAGAAACTATTTGACCGATCATTCTTTATGACTTTTTTTTATATAAAACACCACCCTGTAGTAAAGAAATAATCCTTGTATTGCGGAGGACTTTACAAACATGCAATTAACGTAGACAAATTACACCCAGAGTCGGAACAACACAAAGTAATGTCGCATAGTTTTTTTTATATAAAACACCACTCTGTAGTAAGGAAATAATCCTTGTATTGCGGGGGACTTTACAAACATGCAATTAACGCAGACAAATTACACCCAGAGTCGGAACAACACAAAGTAATGTCGCATAGTTTTTTTTTATACAAAACACCACTCTGTAGTAAGGAAATAATCCTTGTATTGCGGGGGACTTTACAAACATGCAATTAACGTAGACAAATTACACCCAGAGTCGGAACAACACAAAGTAATGTCGCATAGTTTTTTTTTATATAAAACACCACTTTGTAGTAAGGAAATAATCCTTGTATTGCAGGGGACTTTACAAACATGCAATTAACGTAGACAAATTACACCCAGAGTCGGAACAACACAAAGTAATGTCGCATAGTTTATTTCCTGAGTGCAAAAAGTTGTATTAAAAACAAAATGTAATTCCATCACTGCACAGGTGATGCATTGGTTAAGATAACGACTTTTCGTACCAGTCCAGTGCCGTGAGTTTGATTACTTCTCAAGACACTACTTTGTGCGATCCACAAAGTGTTTCTGCATCTGACTGTCATTTGTCTCATCGGACCGGGGAAAAGACCGGACACCCGAAGTGAGGCCACTGCGTGAGGACGACACCCCGACGGCGAAAGCTGTCGAGGCGTCGACTCGAGATGAATCCGGGTAAACCGCCGAGCGGGCCACCGAAAACAATGATCGGGTACCGGTGACCCGCTCGCACAGCGAAGAGAGGTGCTTTGTATGGTGGGTCTATGTGGTCGCGCGCCGCCTCTTCCGTCGCCCCGGACTAATATGGTGGAACGGGACCACAATATAGTCCACCTTAAAAAAAAGTGTCATTTGTCTGCGTTCATACAAGGATTATTTCCTTAGTGCAAGGTGTCTTTAAAAAAATTAAAAATCTAATCATTTCTTTTAACATTATTTTAACCAGCTGTATTATTATTAAACTATAATACATCAATCACCATTTTGGTTTTCTCAGCCATTGTTATGACAACAGCAACTAGGCATAACGCTTGAACGCCATTACCAAATTATATCCTATTTGCTAATATTTATAGAAACTGCTACTCTCATATTTGTCGCAGAATTAAATATCAAGCCATTTCACCACTTTTCTCAATAAACAGGATCTTCTAATATTTTTTTATCATCATCATTATCACAGCCCATATATGTCCCACTGTTGGACTCGGGCCTCCTCCGTAATGGGAGGGAAATTAACCTACTATACCGCGCTGGTCAAACATGTTGGTATAGGATTTTGTTTCGAGTTTTCCTTCTCTTGCATAGATGTTATATGCGCTTTATATCCCTTAGTCGTCTCGTACGATCACCCACGGGTAAGATATGGGGTGGTGAATTGTATTTTTACCCCGTCACCACACGGAAGCATTTAATATATTATTATTGTAATATTTTTTAGAATGCAAATATTTCTGAGATTATTGCCTTCAAACGAGCAAACAGCTTTATAATAGTAATACAGCCATTGTCCAATAATTTACCAATAATTTCAAATAAGCATGCTTTTACAATTCAATATCCTGAATTGCTCAGCATAATTCTATTTATAAATAAAATAAACTTTAATAATTATACGAAATTACCAAGCACGGCTTCAAAATACAAACCTTGACTGAATTACCGCCCATTGATTTCTGTTCAACATTTCACAATTTTGAAATTCAAATACGTCACACTGTGCGAGATTCAATAGGCATCTGAATGTCTGAGTGCCAAAATTATTTTCCATTTAATTACGATCTGTTTTCGTCAAATTAAATCCCAGTCTTTCAACTACGTCATTTGTAATTCAAAATGGGAATCGGGGATTCAAGAATTTTCTATTTGTTTAAAGAAAATATTTGTTTCCTGATCTTGCGTTTGAAGTGGAGTATTTTATCATTATGATTAACACAACTTACCGGTCACCAAATGGTAAGTAGTATTTAGTTTTGGATTACGTTTTAATTTTCTTGCCAACCTCTTGATATTAGCACACATTTTCAACACGTTCTGTTCAATGAGAAACACAATAAATACTGCGAAGTTCATAATCATCATCATCATCATCGAGCTCGATCGAGAGGCTCGAGCCTCCTCCATAATGGGAAGGAAATTGACCTACAATACCACGCTGGTCAGACATGTTGGTATAGGGATTTTTTTAGAGTTTTCCTTCTCTTGCATAGATGTTATATGCGTTTTATATATATATATTTTTTTTTTTATTATTATTATTTTTTTTTAATTTTTTTTTTTTAAACACCACCGTGCACTAAGGAAGTAAACCTTGTATTGCGGGGGACTTCACAAACATGCAATTAACGCAGACAAATTACACCCAGACTCAGTACAACACTTTGTGGATCACACAAAGTAATGTCCTGCGTGGGAATCGAACCCACGGCACTGGCACCGAATGTCGGTATGTTAACCACTACGCCATCTGTGCAGTCATCATCCCTTTGAGTACGTGAGTTGTGCCCCACAAAATCTCTCTAATTGTAAAAAGTGGACACTTCCGTTAGATAGAAACTAATTAGCGTAAGTTGGTGCTAATGAGAAATGATATTTTAGTTATACGTACTTTTCTTAAAAAGATGACACGGTTCTCTAAATAAATAATCTTTGTATTGCGGGGGACTTTGCAAACATATAATTAACGCAGAAAAATTACACCCACTCTCAGAACTAAATAGTTCGTAGATCGCACAAAATATTGTACTACGTAGAAATCGAACAAACATAGCACTAGTACGGAAGCTTGATATCTTAACTACTACGTTGTCTGTGCAGTCGTTACATACTATTATAATTATCTATCTAATATCTATAAAAAAGTAATTCTTGTAAATTTCTATATTTGTATATTTAAATAAATATAATAAATTACTGTATGGAAGCGAGAGTTGGGTATGCAGAAAATAGTATGAAAGTAAAATTAATGCGGTCGAAATGCGATCTCTGCGGAAAATCTGTGGAGTTAGGCTGACCGACCGCATTCGTAACGACGACGTAAGAGAGCGAGTAGGTATGAAAGAGAGTATTGGTGTAAAGATGCGAAAGGGCATGCTCCGATGGTTCGGACATGTGGAAAGAATGCCGAACGAACGTCTGGTTAAGAAGATATACAATGCGAAAGTGGAAGGATGTGGGTACAGAGGGAGACCGAGACTAACCTACCTAGACCAGATCGGTCATGTACTGAAGGAAGGTGGAGTCAAGAGTCTCCGAAACCGGCGAGCGTGTATGAAGAGAATTATGAATGTTGAGGAAGCGAGTGAAGTATGCAGAGATAGAGTTCTCTGGCACTCTGTTCTCTCTGCCTACCCTGCAAGGGATATGGCGTGATGATATATATGTATGTATGTATATTTAAAATCTCGAAAACAGTACCGGCGATTTTCTTGTAATTTGTGGTTTCAGGAACAATAAATCGATATAAGAAGGTTTTATTTATAAAAATATATCAGTGTTTTCAGCCAATGAAAAAATATAATTATAATATGAAAGTAAATTTGGCCGACCTGTCATCAAAAATATATATAGCTCAGTTGGGCAATTGATTAGTGTAATCTAAACAACCCCGGCGCTATCCTTGGTGTACCACTTACTATTATTTTCCGTTATTAATTTTTATTTATTTTCTTTTAATTATTTCATCAATTATTGTTTGATATCTAATTATATTATCCTAAAAGCACAATTTAATAAAAAACTATTGAACTAAGCTCGATCACACATATCATCATCATCATTCTGCTACTCTTATCCCAATTACTTGGGGTCGATACAATATATATATTTCTTTCATAGTACATATTGTAAAAGTTGTTGACAATAGTTTTATGACCAGCCGCCTCCGTCATCCCTCCTTGGGCATGTAATTGTTGACCAAACGGCATCAGATGGAGGCCCAGGTCGTTATAATTTTTAAATTACTAAACTCGGTCACACGTACCTATATAATTATTAATTGTGTCACCTAAAGGGCCATTACCACTCATAATATAATCATTGCCACTGTTTTAGTATCACTAAACTGAAGCAAACGTCCTCCTTTCTGATGAAAAAATCAATAAATTGACAATACTGGCGATTTAATTCTTAATTCCGAGTTATGCTGTAGGAGTCTTTAGAGGTGCGGACCTATATACGTACCATGTGTTTTCTTATTATTAAAATTGTATATATTATAATAAATTGAAAGGTAATTTAAAATTATTAAAATTACGCTACATCGTTTTATTGCTTAAGTAAAACAATCTTGTGATATTACATATTGCAATTAAGACGTTTACCCAAGGTATATAATAATTAGCTGCTGAAGACAAAGATCGGGTGCCGGTGGCCCGCTCGCACGGCGAAGAGAAGAGTCCTTGCAAGGTGGGTCTATGTTGCACGCCGCCTCTTCCGACTCCCCGGACCGATTTAGTGGAGCGCGACCACATCCATAGTCCACCGCAAGGAGAAAACAAAGGTATATAATAACTACATTATTATAGTTACTTTACGTATAGTATAGCCATTTAAAACAAAAGTTTACTTTGAACTATTTCAAATTGAGGTACATAATCAAGCTATCAAACTTTGTTATTCATTCTTTTGTGCAAATTTCTCAAGAATTATTTTCAACTAAGGAAAAATGTGAAGTAGTTAATCAGCGTGAACTTAAGGAGAACAAAAATACTTTCAGTGAATCTGGTGAATTATTTACATACAAAATATAAACATACCTCATTTTTGGGTTAAATTAAGAGAAAGTTGTAACTTTTAAAACTAAGTGTGACCATGATTTTTTATTATTTGGGATATTAAGGTCAACTCTTTTTACTTGCTATATAATAGGGGCTACAAATAATATCAACCCAATGTAATAGCTTGTGGATAACGAACCTATAATAGTGGTAGGACCACGCTGTGGACACTGTGGACTGTTTTCTCTGCCTACAGCCGCGGGCCGGTCCGTCCGGGATAGTACTACACTCTCGCAGAAGATCGACGTCTGAGTAATGGCAATGTGCTATTGCGCTTCGTTCAGTGAGCGAGAGAGCCGGAAGCCCAACTGGGTGGGTTTGGGGATTGTAATGGTAGGCAGTGACCTAGCTATAGCCTTGGTTATAACAAAAGTCCATGGGCGGCAGTGACACTTACCACCAGGTGTGCTGCTTGCTCGTTTGCCACCATAAGACATAAAAAAATGACGACCGAGAGTTCATTGAGGCTGGCGGAAAACACACCAGCCTCGGTGAAGTTCTCATCAACAGTTATCAGATCAGGTAGTTTACCAAATATATGATTTAATTTTAATAAATTATTGTTCATCGGTAACGCAGTAAGAATACAATTCATCACCCCCTATTTTCCCCATGGGTGATCGTAAGAGACGAATAAAAGATATAAAATGCATATAACATCTATGCAAGAGAAGGAAAGCTTTGAATAAAACCCTATACCAACACGTCTGACCAGCGTGGTATAATAGGACAGTTTACCTCTCATTATGGAGGAGGCTCGAACAGCGAGACATATATGAACTAGGATGATAAAATTATTGTTCACATAATTCCTTAATTCATCATCATCGTCACAGCCCATAAATGTCCCACTGTTGGGCTCGGGCCTCCTCCGTAATGGGAGGGAAATTAACCTACTACACCGCGCTGGTCAGACGTATTGGTATAGGGTTTTGTTTCGAGTTTTCCTTCCCTCGCATAGGTGTTATATGCGTTTTATATCCTTTAGTCGTCTCGTACGATCACTTACAGGTAAGATATGGGGTGATGAATTGTATTCTTACTCCGTCACCACACGGAAATCAAATTCCTTAATTACTTGTTCCATGGTTTCTTGTTTTGATTACATGAACAATTTTGATTTTATAATATCTAACTTTTGATCTCAACATTAATTGTTTATATCAAGTACACTAACAAAGGTTTGTATTATATTCACCGAAGCAGAATACAGTCTTCCTTTGTTGTAATATCTGGTAACCCTATTAACTGTGCACCTTGCGGGCCTGTTAAATTTTAATTAAGCATTTTTCGCGTTGATTAAACAGTGAATGCCTCTTAATAAACAAACAGCCGTATGATTGGCGTATTTTCCTTGTCGTAAGCAACGGTTTAATTGCCCTTGTTCACTCCGTGTATAATGAATCTGCAGTTTTTATACTATACAAAAAAATATTATATTCACTCATCATCATTCTCCTGCTCTTATTCCAATTGAACTCGATGTCGACGAAATATGTACTCCTCTGCTTACATATTGCAAAAGTTATAGTTTCATAACTGGCCGCCTGCCTTACCTCAACCCTCCTTGAGAATGTAATTGTTTATCAAACGGCATCAGGTAGTGTTGGCCCAGGTCAATATAAGGCTTTTTGTCGTCTTTTACGACATCCATGAACAAAGTAAGGGTTGGTAGTATTCGTAGCCACTACCACACAGCAACAAAGATTGTTATATTCACTGATTTTAACTATTAAAGGTACATTTTAACTATTAAAGGTACATTTTAACTATTAAAGAACTGACAAAATAATATTATTTATTTATTACGTTCAGCCACAGCAAAAGTATTATTGTATGTTAAGATATTACAATTTATGTGTAACTCAAACTTTCACCAAGGACATCAAGTATTCAGTACCAGTAGACGGCCCAATGGCGATGGGGAGGGAATAAGGTAGGTTATGGGGCCACACGCCGCCCTTTCATCGCCCCGGACGGGATGGACGAAATATGTCCAGACCATAGCCTGCCAAAAAAAAAGACTGATATTATGCATAGACCGAAATGCATAGAGTAAGAGTGAATATTTAAAAACTTGTCTTACATTGGAAGTTAGAACTACATCTCTTAGTCCACTTAATACATGAAATAAATTGGGCAGCCTATATTTATAATCTATTAACATAACGCAAACACATCGTTATTGACGATGACTTATTGGACAAGAGACACCATAATCTGATTTGATTTCTGTAAAGTGTTCGAAACTTCGGGAAATTTTTATTTAATTTTTATTTTGTTTAATGTTATAATTCCAAAGTGAAGACTCCGTATGTACGTGTGTGTTAATCTATAATTAATTGTTGTTTTTAATAATTATTGTCACATTTGTTTAATTTAATCTGATTTAATATAATTTAATTCATTTCACAGGACTTATTTTTTTTTTAATATCACTTTAATATTATATTTCCAGTGAAGCCTCCGCATGTACATGTGGTGTTAACCTATAATTAATTGTTATACTCGTTTTTGTTTTTTTTTATATTATTTCTGTTCTATTGTATAAGTATAAACAATTGTTGGTTAACCTAATAAATAAATAAATTAAAAATCAAATACAAATGCAATAGAATCCGTAAAAGTAGTTTTATTTCAAATGTAAACACAGTTTTATTGTATACATCAATGACAACCATATATTTTTCTAACATATTCACGAATTACAGTAGGTGTAGAATAAAGTGACTGATGATAACATTACAAAAGAAAGAAATAATACTCGAAGTGCAAGTGAAAGAGAAATCGAAACAAAACCTTATGCCAACCTGTCAGCTACAGACAGTCAATTTCGCTGCCCATCTCAGTATACGTTCTAATTCTGTATTTGAACCTGCTCCACAATAGGAAGGTAATTTACTAAATCACGATTGTCAGACAAGTTGGTATCAAATTTTAATTTATGCTTTTCTTCTCTTGCGTAGATGTTATACATACATACATACATATCATCACGCCATATCCCTTGCAGGGTAGGCATAGAGAACAGAGTGCCAGAGAACTCTATCATTGCATACTTCACTCGCTTCCTCAACATTCATAATTCTCTTCATACACGCTCGCCGGTTTCGGAGACTCTTGACTCCACCTTCCTTCAGTACCTGACCGATCTGGTCTAGGTAGGTTAGTCTCGGTCTCCCTCGGTACCTACATCCTTCCACTTTTGCATTGTATATCTTCTTAACCAGACGTTCGTTCGGCATTCTTTCCACATGTCCGTAGATGTTATATTTATTTATATTTTTTTTTTACTTTTTATTGTTTGTGATGGCAAACGAACCAGCAGCATACCTGATGGTAAATGGTACTGCCACTTATGGACCTTTGCAGCCCGAGTGATACCGTTAGGCCGCTACCAACCAACCAATACTGACTCAGAAAGTTGGGGTTCCGGCTCTCTGGCTCATTGTACGAACGCAACAGCAAATGTCAATGATCAGACGTTGATTTTCTACCGGCCCGTGGCTGGAGACAGAACTTCCAAAAGTATGGCCCTAAAACTAATGAATTGTACACATACTATATCCCTTAGATATTTTTTACGGGACCCACAATCAGGATAGCGAGTGGTGAAATACTTAGGCCGTCACGGAAAACTTCGCCTCTATGGTAAGGAATAAATCTAACGTATATTTATTAAAAAAAAAAAACAAAGCAAATTGTTATTTACCTGACTTTGTTTTAGTTTTCTTATATAATATTACTAGAAGTTTCGAAAATTGAATATTATAAGAATAAAAATCTTTCAATTTACATACAAATGTGTAAGTTAAACACATTGATGCTATTCAGAATGAGGGTTTTATTCTCAAAGTAATATTTTACTAGAATCGTAAAAGACATTTCACACAATTAAATGTGTTTCACCCGCTTTGATGCGTAAAATAAATCGTAACTGAACGGTATTTGGTGCTTAGATTAAAACCGTAAAATGTTGTAATTTGAACGTTTCGCTAACAATTTCTCATTATATAAGCTCATTTAATAGCTTGGCTGTGTGGTGGCGGCTAAGAATACCACCAACCCTTATAATGCTCGTGAAAATTAGCATTGATATTTTAACTATTTTTTGATACTATTACTTACGGTATTTATTAGAATTAGTTATTTTTATAATTGTTATTTAAGTAGTTATTTTTATAATTTTCCGTGTGGTGACGGAGTAGGAATACAATTCAACACCCCATGTCGTACCCATGGGTGATGAAAACTCGAAACAAACCCTTATACCAACACGTCTGACCAGCGCGATATAGTAGGTTAATTTCCCTCCCATTACGGAGGAGGCCCGAGCTCATAAGTGGGACATTTATGAGCTGTGATGATGATGATGATTTTTATAATACTCGGGTTTCTTACAGCATTAATTATCACGTTAATACTGTTTTTTTATATTACCTAATAGTGCTAAATGATTATCATAATCTGCCCTTTGACCTTGCCTAATGGTCTTTGAAAGAGATAAAACCAGAACAGATGTAAGAGTAACAATAGGTAATGATGTACTAGAGCAAGTGGATGAATTTGTATATCTTGGATGTGGATTTAGCCGAGATGGAAGGTACACCACTGATATAGAGCAAAGAGTGAATGCGGGAAATAGAGTGAACGGAGCGTTGGGGCAACTTTTCGGCAGCCACCACCTCAGCCAGAAGGCACGTGTAGCATTACATAACGCAGTGCTTGTCCCAACATTACTGTATGGAAGCGAGAGTTGGGTATGCAGAAAAGAGTATGATAGTAAAATTAATGCGGTCGAAATGCGATCTCTGCGGAAAATCTGTGGAGTTAGGCTGACCGACCGCATTCGTAACGACGACGTAAGAGAGCGAGTAGGTATGAAAGAGAGTATTGGTGTAAAGATGCGAAAGGGAATGCTCCGATGGTTCGGACATGTGGAAAGAATGCCGAACGAACGCCTGGTTAAGAAGATATACAATGCGAAAGTGGAAGGATGTAGGTATCGAGGGAGACCGAGACTAACCTACCTAGACCAGATCGGTCATGTACTGAAGGAAGGTGGAGTCAAGAGTCTCCGAAACCGGCGAGCGTGTATGAAGAGAATTTTGAATGTTGAGGAAGCGAGTGAAGTATGCAGAGATAGAGTTCTCTGGCACTCTGTTCTCTCTGCCTACCCTGCAAGGGATATGGCGTGATGATATGTATGTATGTATGTATAATCTGCCCTTATCATGTAAACAAATGGGCATTAGAGTTATCTCACTAATTACCTATGAAATAGCTTTAATCATTAAAATCTTATTATTAATGAATTAAATACATATTTTAATTGTTATTTTATTATAGTTGTATATCTATTTTGCCTATAAAACTATATGATTTGCCAGATTAAGGAAGATTTCATAGTTAGCTTGATATGTTACTCTGAAGTTCATTGCTTTTACAGTAAAGAAACTGAACGAATAGGCCCAATAAATGGGAAGTAATAAGTATAAAAGACCTCTCTCTGCCTACCCTGCAAGGGATATGGCGTGATGATACGTATGTATGTATGTATGTAATAAGTATACTTTATAATTCTATCGCAGCACATATTCAAAATCCACCAGCACTTCTATCAGTGGAGAACCGCGAATAATATCTCATCATCATCATCATCACAGCCCATAAATGTCCCACTGTTGGGCTCGGGTCTCCTCCGTAATGGGAGGAAAATTAATCTACTGTACCACGCTGGTCAGACGTGTTGGTATACGGTTTTTTTTTTCGAGTTTTCCTTCTCTCGCATAGATATTATATGCGTTTTATATCCCTTAGTCGTCTCGTACGATCACCCACGGTTAAGATAGGGGGTGATGAATAGTATTCTTACTCCGTCACCACACGGAAAATAATATCTACTTATTTAAAATTTACTGGCTAGAATAGCCAGCATCGATCAGAAGATGATATCAATCTGTAGTATATTGAAACAAAATGATAAACTTTAAAATATAAAGGTAGATTTTATTGAGATCTACTATATTTCAGAATATTTCACACATTCGAGAGTGTTCTGAACACAGAGCAAATTGTATTTGCTCTGTGGTTCTGAATTACTTCACAATAATTAATTCTAATAGTCTATCGGTGAATAATAGAAGTAAATAGCTAGCATTCGTATAAAATGGATCTCATTCGAATAAATGATTATTTGTGGCAAGAGGTTATATAAATCTTGATCGTCTTACCGCGTGATGGTGACTATGATTATTCTCTCTTGTCTATGGGACAGCAAGCTAGATTTAAAGTCCTATGCCAACTCGTGTGATCAGCGCGATATGTACACAGTAGAACGTGTATAGGCAGAGGACAAGAGTCAGAGCTTAATTTGATTGAATAAAGACCATCTTTTTGCTTCTTTTTTAATTGACATAAGCCTTCTATTAACCACGAGTCTTTGCTAAAGTACAAGAAAGTTCTCTCCTATTTTTTAATCTATTATTCCATGATGATCAGACGAGTTAATGTTTCGTTGTGTTTCGAGGTTGCCTTCAATACACACAATAATCTCTGCTTACAGTAATTCTTCTTATACTACACCTCCTCCTCCTCACCTCCTCTTCCGTGTGGTGACGGAGTAAGAATACTATTCACCACCCCATATCTTACCCGTGGGTGATCGTACAAGACGACTAAGGGATATAAAACGCATATAACATCTATGCGAGAGAAGGAAAACTCTTAACAAAACCTTATGTTTGTTAAGTTCCCTCCCATTACGGAGGAGGCCCGAGCCCAACAGTGGGTCATATATGGGCTATGATGATGATGATGATGACTACACCTCCGTGAAGTAAATAATATGATGACATATATTGTATTTTAGCTGACATCATTAAAACAAAAATATATATAAAATATCACTTTGCTTTTGTATCTGTAAAAAGAAATTTATGATATTAATATGTCTCTTTTTTACCTACAATAACGTTATCGTTTTTTATATTATCCAAATTATGATAAAAAAAAAAAAACAAGTCTACATTATGAAATAGAAATAATACCGCCTTAAATAACCAAGCCTTTACACGTGGAGGAAATAAATATGTACTGTTCTATTTCGCGGGGATTACTTTTTCAATTGGAATAAGCTGTTGGAGCGTTATGAGTCTATACGCACTAGCGACTTATCTTGAAAAAAAAACCAGCCAAATTCGAATTCAACTTATTTACGATAAGTTCCGTAATATGTAATAAGATTTAACACTATATACGTGTGAAAAGTCTAAGTACTTGGCACTACGTAGTACTACTGTGGAAACCTTTTTGAGAAATTTATTTTATTTTGAAACTTTCTTCATATAGCTATCATCATCACAGCCCATATATGTTCCACTGTTGGGCTCGGGCCTCCTCCGTAATGGGAGGGAAATTAACCTACTATACCACGCTGATCAGGCGTGTTGGTATAGAGTTTTGTTTCGAGTTTTCCTTCTCTTGCATAGATGTTATATGCGTTTTATATCCCTTAGTCGTCTCTTACGATCACCCACGGGTAAGATAGGAGGTGGTGAATTGTATTCTTACTCCGTCATCACACGGATAGCTGTAATCATCCGTGTGATAAAAGTATTATTTTTAGTGCAAGGATTCAATGAGAATCGAATATGCTTGGAACTTCGGTTGGCGTATAATAAAAATAATCTTAGCATGTGAGTTTATTGCCGTTAATATACCTATATATTTCTTACACTCTGTCTAATATTTTTTTTAATATGAATATTACCAAAACTACTAGCCACATCAGTTTACAATAACAACTCAAAGTCATCACTTCTAGAACAATATCATTGATTAATATTGCTTGCCACAACAGAGCTGCCATATCCAATGTATTACGTGACGTCACACGTACGTCACTCACATGTAATCATGTTATGTTTACATACGTATATGCATTGCATGTACAAAAACATAGGTTTATTTGCGGTATGGCAATAGTCAAAGATATTTAAATCACTGTATGTAGAGTACATCACTACGTTTTAGTCATAATTAAGACGTAGGTGTAAGATAATCTGAAAACGTCATGTGGTATTGTATTTTATGTGGCTCTTGTATTTTTTTTAAAGACTTCACCTTGCTGTAAGGAAATAGTCCTTGTATTGCGGGGGACTTTACAAACATGCAATTTAACGCAGACAAATTACACCCAGACTCAGAACAACACCTTGTGGATCGCACAAAGTATTGTCCTGCGTGGGAATCGAACCCACGCCACTGAAACAGAAGGTCAGTATCTTAACCACTACGCCATCTGTGCAGTCATTATATTTGATATCTTTTTTTTTATCGTGTTTTAACGTGTTATATTAAATAATTTTGATGGAATTTTATGTAATGTGATGCGGCAGAACTGCTGGGATGTAGTGAATATGATACAAAAGTGCTTTACAACGTTTTCGTTTTCCAATCAAAATTCCCAAAATGTACCATTAAATGCGTGGCCATAGCACTGTTGATGGTACCACCGGGTGGGTCACTAAAGACAAAGACCGTTGTTCTGGTGACCCACGCACGGCATCGAGAGGTACATTATTGGGCGGGTTAATGGGGTCATGCGCCGCTTCTTTTGTCGCCCTGGACGGATTAGTTGTGCGCAACAGCAACGTATCCCGCCGCCACAAAACAATAACTAGTTGATGATGACAAATTAACTTACTAACGGACAATGACTAACATGAAAGTATTAAATACTTGAACAAGGTTTTAACTCGACACTGGCAAAAATGGTTCTTCTTCTTCTTCTTCTTATGTATTAGCAATCAGCTACATATACGAGCTATTGGTGCCAGTGTCAAGTTATAAATATTTTCACGTTTTTAGTCTTTCAAGTCAGTCGTTGTCTAAGTCAAATTGTCACCATTAACAGTGCAATGGCCACACTGTTAATGGTATCTTGTGGGAATTTTGATGGAAAACGAAAACGTTGTAAAGCACTTTTATATGATATTCACTACATCCCAGTATTTCCGCACATCACATTACATAAAATGCCATCAAAATTATCTAATATAACACGTTAAAACACTAAGATATCGAATACAATACAAGAGCACCACATGACGTTTTCAAATTCCCGTCAAAATTCGGCAAAAATGGTTCGTAAAGCAGTTGTTTACCAATACGAAAAAAAGACGTAGTGATTTATTACTCTGTGGTCATAGTATCAGTTGTTCATATTGTAATGTTGGTAACTGTTAGTGTACTGATTTTTTTAAATGTTGTCCATGTGAAGTTTAAGAATTTTAAATTGCTCTACTACTACGCTGGTCAGACGTGTTGGTATAGCGTTTTGTTTAGAGTTTTCCATTACTAGTATAGATGTTATATGTGTTTTATATCGTTTAGTCGTCTCTTACGATCACCCACCGTTAGGATAGAGAGTAATAAATTGTGTTCTTACTCCATCACCATACTGATATAATTGCATATCATTACGACATAATTTAAATACCATAACCTTCATGTAGTCTATATATATTATTGGTTTAATACCTACGATATACGCCACAAATAATTTTCATGTAGATTACGCAATATGTTCTCGTTTGATCTCGAAATCGGAAGCGATCAATTCGAGTGTTTCCTATATTTATTTGATTGATCTTCGATTTTCATAAATGTGTTGTCTTTATTGCGTTTATTATATTTATACATCAATGTTTTTGAAGTTTTTTTTTATGGAGATGGATTTGTATATAAATAATTATGTCAAAGTATTAAATTTTCTTATATACGAGTAACTTTTTATGATTTCAAAATATCTAATTATGTCGAATATTTAATAGTGGTAGGACTATGCTGTTGGCAGTTTTCTGTCTATCTACTCCTACGAAACGCGGGCCGGCCCGTCCGGAGTGGTACCACACTTTTGCAGAAGATTGACAACTGAGCAACGGCAATGTGCTGTTGCGCTTCGTTCGGTGAGCGAGAGAGCCGGAAGCCCAACTGGGTGGGTTTGGGGTTTATATTGGTAAGCAGTGGCCTAGCTATACTCTTGGTATAGCAAAGGTCCATGGGCGGCAGTAACACTTACTATCAGGTGTTCTGCTTGCTCGTTTGCCACCAAAATATAAAAAAAAAACATTCAATATTCTTAATTATAATAAATATTTGCAAATGTGAACTTGGTGTGTGGTAGCGTCTAAAAATACCACCAACCCTTACTTCGGCGTCTGGCAGGCGGCTGGTCATAAAACTATTGGCAATACTTTTTACAATGTGTTTTTTTTTTTTTTTTTTTATTGTCTACGGTTACAAATGAGCAAACAGCACACCTGATGGTAAGTAATGCTGTTGCACATGGACCCAGTAACACCAGGGGTACAGCCAGGCCGCTGCCTACCGTGAAGGAAGAGCTCTTCTTAAACCTCGTTTGAAGAAGGACATGTCATAGCGCTCGGGAAACACAGCAGCAGGTAGTTCATTCCAGATCTTGCACGTACGTGGGAGAAATGATCGCTGAAAACGTAAGGTCGAGGACCATATCGTTTCCAGGTGAAATGAATGAAACCTGCTACGGTATCGAGTGGTACGGTGGTAAAATGGTGACGGTGATACCAAGTCAAACAGTTCCTCAGAGCACTCCCCGTGAAAGAGCCGGTAGAGTACACAGAGTGACCCAAAGTCTCTCCGCCGCTCCAGCGACTCTAGTCTATCCGTGAGATTGGGATCACCGACGATTCGAACTACCCGCCTTTGTAGGGAGTCAAGTGGGTCTAGCTGATATTTAGGCGCGCCTGCCCAGAGATGAGAGCAGTACTCCATGTGAGGACGAACTTGTGCTTTATATAGCACAAGACGTTGTCTCGGCGTGAAGTACCGCCTGGCCCTGCTCAGCACGCCCAACTTTGAAAGAAGAGTACATATTGTATCGACCCCAAGTAATTGGGATAAGAGTAAGAGAATGATAATGATTTATTCTGAACTACAAAAAAAAGTATTAAGAACTCGATTAAAAAAAAATGTATTGACTTTGCTAGTCATATGAGTCTTAATGACACAAATTCGGTGGGAATCTATGGCTATATATAAATGTCAATTTATTTACACTTACTTGTACCTTGTATCATTAAGCCTACTAGTGAGTATACTATTCATATGATATAAATATCTTTATTAACTATTTTAAACGACAATAAACATACCAATTTAGTTAATGAAACTAATTCAACTAAAACCGGCTATAAAATTCGGCAATTACTTTAGGCGGCCACGCTATGATTGTGCTTCATTATTTATTACCTTTCTTAACATTACTTTAATGACAAAAGGCAAACTCTATGCTGCTTTCATCTTGCCTACGCACGACTTAACTCCAAAGAAACTGGGTCCATTAAAATAGCCTTTAAAGGTTCCGCAAGAGGTACGCTCCGGTCGCTCCAGTGGCCCAAATCATGTGACACATGGTTAATTCTGTATATCTTTTTTTATATTTGGTGTAATTTAATAAAGACAAGCGGAAAATATAAGGCAATAAAAAGTAATATATATATATATATATATATATATACACATACATACATATCATCACGCCATATCCCTTGCAGGGTATGCAGACAGAACAGAGTGCCAGAGAACTCTATCCTTGCATACTTCATTCGCATCCTCAACATTCATAATTCTCTTCATACACGCTCGCCGGTTTCGGAGACTCTTGACTCCACCTTCCTTCAGTACGTAACCAATCTGGTCTAGATAGGTTAGTCTCGGTCTCCCCCGGTACCTACATCTTTCCACTTTCGCATTGTATATCTTCTTAACCAGATATCCGCACCATCGGAGCATTCTCTTTCGCATCTTTATATCAATACTTTCTTCTTCTTCTTCTTCTTTTTATGTATTGGCAATCAGCTACTTATACGAGCCATTTTTTCCAGTGTCGAGTTATAATTATCTTCACGTTCTTAATCTCTTCAGGTTAGTCATTGTCTGTCAGTCAGTCGAACTGTCGCCATCAACAGTGCTATGGTGACACTGTTAATGGTATGTTGTAGGAATTTTGATGGAAAACGAAAACGTTGTAAAGCACTTTTATATGATATTCACTACATCCCAGCTGTTCTGTCACATCATATTACATAAAATACCATAAAAATTATCTAATATAACACGTTAAAACACTAAGATATCGAATATAATACAAGAGCACCACATGACGTTTTAGATTCCCGCCAAAAGTCATACTTTCTTTCATACCTACTCGCTCTCTTACGTCGTCGTTATGAATTGTAACTCGCATCATCTTTATATCGAGCAAACACTGCCTTACGAAATTAGTTTAATTTACTGATAAACCTATTTCTCATGAATATTTATATATATGTATATATATATATGTATATATATATATATATATACATATATATATATATATATATGTATATATATATATACATATATATATATATATATATATATATATATATATATATATATATATATAATCAATAGAAGAAGAAGAATATAATCAATATATATATAATCAATAGAAGTGATGAAAGATGTGATTCATATTTTATTGAGATTTATCTCCTAACTGTGTTAAAAAGGGTTGGAAAGTTATTTAAGGGGTGATTTTTTTTAAAGTTGATAGCTGTTCGCGTCCCCTGCCAGTCTAGTTAGACTGCTAATCCGGCTCGAAAGCGTGCCCAGCCGGGTTAGGACGTCCCCCGGAGGCGACGCGTAGCGACCCGCCCCTGTCACCAACATCGGCAGATGCGGCGATGGGGGCCGCCACACATCACGCCTTGCCCAGTTAGGCGAGTCGAGGAGAGCAGAGTGCCGGGTGGGCACGTGGAATGTAAGAGGTTGTGCGGAAGGTAAGTTGCACGAGCTGATATCCGTCATGGCGGACAAACAGCTAGACGTGCTCTGTGTAACAGAGACCAAGCGAAGGGGCAGCGACGCCTGCGATCTTCCTGGTGGCGGGATGGCTCTGTGGTCTGGTGTACCACAGAGCGACCGAGCCAGCATGGGGGTAGGAGTGCTGTTGTCCTCTCGCTTGGCCTCAGGTGTGAAGGATTACGGAATGTATGATCCCAGACTTCTTTGGGTCCGTATACAACTAAGTGTCACCAAGGTATTCATGGTTATAGCATATGATCCCGTAGGATCCTCGGTGGCATCAGACCTAGAGAATTTTTGGGATAATGTTAGGGAAGTTCTGGATATGGCAGAAACCAGTGAACGCATGTTTGTATGCGGAGATTTGAACGGATGGGTGGGGATCAAGCTTCCCGACTATGAGGGCGTACTTGGTCCGTTTGGTGATAAGAGAATGAACGACGCAGGTAAGCTCGTAGCGGATGTAAGCATGGAGAGAAACCTTATTGTGTCAAACACATTTTTCCAGCATAAGGACATCCATATGTATACATGGAGAAGGAATGAACAGAAAACTATAATAGATTTAATTTTGGTAGACAGTCGCCTCCGAAGCAAAATATTGTACGCAAGAGCCTACAGAGGTTCCCACAGTCGATACGGACCACTATCTCGTTATTGCGAGATTTAGTGGTCTGTTCAGAAAGTGGAGGCACTGGCGAAAGCGTGTCCACTTGGGAGAGCTTGAAAGAATAAAGGTTGAAAGGTTGCAAGAAGAGTGTGTAAGAGAAGAGTATGTAAGAGAAAAGTATGCAGAGGGTGTCCGAGAACGGCTGACGATGGCAAGCCAGCCGCAATCGGACATTGAAGAATGCTGGAGAATATTGAAAGAGAGTATGGTAGATACAGCGAAAGAAGTATGTGGAAGTTCAAAGAAGCATAGAAAAACGAATGGTGATGCATGGTGGGATGCGGAAGTGGCAGCTTCCGTAGAGCAAAAGAAGAAAGCGTGGCTGGACTATGTCTTTTCTTTGAATCTGAATGACAGTATGACTGAGCAGAAGAAATAAATATATCGGCAATGTAAGAATGACACCAAGGCCTTAGTGAAAGAGAAACGTGATAGAGCAAATATGAGTGCAGAAGATAGGCTGACTAAAAACTTTGGAGGGAGGTGAAGAAGTCTCGGTGTAGTTAGTCAGCCTTAAGAATGAAAAAAGTAAGGTCTGAAGGTGGAGACATTCTTACACAAACACAAGACGTGTTAAGCCGATGGAGTGAATATTTTGGCGATATGTATGCGGATGCTACGGTTGACGCCGGTGTCGCATGTGGTTTAGTAGAACAACATTCGACAGCGGCGTCCTCCGATGGCATCAGTATAGATGAAGTTGAATGGGCGATAAGAAGTTTGAAAAATGGTAAGGCAGCGGGCATTGATATGGTGTCTGCCGAGATGATCAAGCTTGGTGGCTCCTGTGTCTGGGAGGCGTTCCTGTTTCTCCTCAATTTATGTTGGAGCTCGGGAATGGTTCCCAGGGACTGGAATAGCGCACTCATCGTGCTTTTGTTTAAAAACAAGGGTTCACGTTATGACTGCGCAAATTACAGAGCCATAAGCTTGACCAGTTTGGCAGCAAAAGTGTACGGTAAAATTATTGAAAGGAGAATGAGGATGGTGTCCGATGGTTTTCTGTGTGAGACACAAGGAGGTTTCAGGAGTGGAAGGGGATGCATGGATCAAGTGTTCTCTCTGCGCAACATTGTGGAGAAGCATCTGGCTCTAGGTCAGAGGGTTTTCTGCAGTTTTGTGGATCTGGAGAGAGCATTTGACACGGTTGTACGAAAGGAACTTTGGAACATTTTACCAAAGTATGGTATTAACGGTAAACTGCTACAGGCTGTGCAGTCGAGTTACATGGGCTGTAGAGCCTGTGTACGGCTGGATGATGGAATGTCGCCTTGGTTTGACGTCGTTTATCATACACATACATACATATCATCACGCCATGTCCCTTGCAGGGTAGGCAGAGAGAACAGAGTGCCAGAGAACTCTATCTCTCCATACTTCACTCGCTTCCTCAACATTCATAATTCTCTTCATACACGCTCGCCGGTTTCGGAGACTCTTGACTCCACCTTCCTTCAGTACCTGACCGATCTGGTCTAGGTAGGTTAGTATCATATATCTGGATAAATTTCTCCAAAGGTTGAACGATATGAATGTGGGAGTCCAGATGGGCGACTCAGTGATCACTGCTCTGCTCTATGTAGATGATGCAGTCCTGCTGGCACAGTCAGCGACTGACCTGCAGACCCTAGTCGACACAATGACAGAAGATTGTAAGAAAAGGGGTCTACGCGTGAATGTGAGCAAAACCAAAATAATGGTCTTTGAAAGAGATGAAGCCAGAACAGATGTAAGAGTAACAATAGGTAATGATGTACTAGAGCAAGTGGATGAATTTGTATATCTTGGATGTGGATTTAGCCGAGATGGAAAGTACACCACTGATATAGAGCGAAGAGTGAATGCGGCAAATAGAGTGAACGGAGCGTTGGGACAACTTCTCGTTAGCCATCACCTCAGCCAGAAGGCACGTGTAGCAATACATAACGCAATGCTTGTCCCAACATTACTGTATGGAAGCGAGAGTTGGGTATGCAGAAAAGAGTATGAAAGTAAAATTAATGCGGTCGAAATGCGATCTCTTCGGCAAATCTGTGGAGTTAGGCTGACCGACCGCATTCGTAACGACGACGTAAGAGAGCGAGTAGGTGTGAATGAGAGTATTGGTGTAAAGATGCGAAAGGGAATGCTCCGATAGTTCGGACATGTGGAAAGAACGCCGAACAAACGTCTGGTTAAGAAGATATACAATGCGAAAGTGGAAGGATGTAGGTGGGGGAGACCGAGACTCACCTACCTAGACCAGATCGGTCATGTACTGAAGGAAGGCGGAGTCAAGAGTCTCCGAAACCGGCGAGCGTGTATGAAGAGAATTATGAATGTTGAGGAAGCGAGTGAAGTATGCAAGGATAGAGTTCTCTGGCACTCTGTTCTCTCTACCTACCCTGCAGGGGATATGGCGTGATGATATGTATGTATGTGTATGTCTATATATATATTTATATTTCACCACATCTTGCCGGTTGGTATCTTAAAAAACGGCTAGAAAAGCAAGAGATGCGGTACCAGTTGCCGGCCTAATGACGATGGGGAGAGAATACGGTGGGTTATAAGGTGCCACCCTTCCGTCGCCCCATATAAATTGGACGTGTCCAAACCATAGCCTGCCAAAAAGAAACCCTATAGCAAAATGTTTAATCAATATAGTATTGTTGTTAAATTTCGCTCCTATTGTGGAGGAAACTCAAGCGCAGCAGAGGGACCTATATTGGCCCTTGGCTAATATATGTCCCACTACTGCTAGACCAAGCCTTCTCAACGGCATGATTTAGTAAATCAATATCTCTCCCATTGTAGGGCAGGGTCGAGCTGTATAGTGAAATTTATTTAAGTTATTATGAAATGAAAATTTAAAAAAATATATTTTAGCTAATTTAATAAAAGTTCCCATATTATTTCTTGAACCATACCACAAACCGGTACATAGGATTATTAAGGGGCGCTTAGAATCAGAAAATTAATTATGAGAAAAACGTCGACCAGATTATAAGGGTTTGCAGTATTTAGAGGCTTCCCCAGTAGATATCCGGTACGCACTGTTAATTGAAGATTACACTCAATTTATTGTTATTAGATGGCACTTTGCTTTAAATGCTCGCTGTTTGGATTTTTAGGCGCATTACAAATGATTTACATACATCATCATATATATTATCGGATTATTTAAATTTATATGACATTTATTTATTTTTTTGCTTATGGTGGCAAACGCGCAAGTAGTACATATGTGTAAATGTTACTAGCGTACATAGATCTGTGCATTACCATGGATACAGAAAGTTTAGCTGCTAGCTCTCTCGTTCACCGATCGAAATGCAACAACTCATTGCCACCGCTCTAGCATCGATTTTCTGGGAGAGTATGTTACTACTCTAGATAGATCGGCGCGCAGATGTAGACAGGGTTTTTTTTTTTTGTTTTTTTTTTGGCGGGAATCTAATACGTCATGTGGTGCTCTTGTATTATATTCGTTATCTTAGTGTTTTAACGTGTTATATTAGATAATTTTGATGGCATTTTATGTAATGTGATGTGACAGAACTGCTAAGATGTAGTGAATATCATATAAAAGTGCTTTACAACGTCTTCGTTTTTCATCAAAATTCTCACAAGATACCATTAACAGTGTGGCCATAGCACTGTTGATGGCGACATGGCTCATTTAAGTAGCTGATTGCCAATACATAAAAATAAGAAGAAGAAGATATAGACAGAAATCTGTCAACAGTGTAGTCCTACTATAAATTAGCGGCATTTTATTGACAGGTAAAAAATTGAAAAAAACTGGCTGAAGCTGCACCTTAAAGGTGCATATTCAAACGATTATGTTAATATACTTAATTTTTAGATAATCCATGTCCACTAGTGGACGTAAACACATTAATAGGATGCGAATAGAGCGTCTGATAAGATAAGAACATGAATTTTATGAATGTTGTCAAGGTATTTTTCTTCTCAATCCTTAGCATCATCATCTCAGCTCATATAAGTGCTATTGGTGCGCTCGAGTCTCCTTCATAATAACCGAAATTTACCACATATTGTTCAACGGATCTAAGGGATTTTAGTCTAGAGAAAGGCTCTTCATTCTCCTACTCTTATCCCAAATACTTAGGGTCGATACAATATGTACTCTTCTTTCATAGTACATATTGTAAAAGTTATTGGTAATAATTGTATGACCGGCCGCCTGCCAGACGTCAACCCTCCTTGGGATGTAATTGTTGACCAAACGGCATCAGACGGAGTTTGCCTAAGTCATTTATAAGGCTCTTAGTCGTCTTTTAGGACATCCACGAGCAAAGTAGCCGCTTCTACACAGCAATAGTGTAATAAAGTCTAGAGAAAGGCTGTTAGACATAATCATTTTCATCATAATAACTCATATACGTCCCACTGCTGGTCACGAACCTTCTCCATAATAGGAGAGGAATTGCCTTACTATATACCACCATAGACAGATGGGTTTTTATTTCGAATTTCCCTTCTCTTGCATAGATGTTATATGCATTATATATCCATTAGTACTTTACGACACCAACGGGCAAGAGATGGAAGAATTGTATTCTTACTTCATCACCACATGGCAAGATAAGGTAAGGTTATATAAATTAAAAAAAAAATCGTACATACTGTACAGAAAGACACCTTTTTTTTTTTTTTTTTTTTTTTGTTGGTGGGCTATGGGTGCGTCTCGCCCCGCCAAATCGGTCCGGGGTGACGGAGAAGGCGGCGCGTGACCCCATTGACCCACCGTAAAATCCTCTCTCTTCACCGTGCGAGCGGACCACCGGTACCCGATCTTTGTCTTCGGTGGTCCGCTCGGCGGTTTACCCTCGCGGGTTCCTCTCGTCGACGCCCCGACAGATTTCGCCATCGGGGCGTCGCCCTCACGCGGTGGCCTCGCGTCGGGTGACCGGACAATTCCCCGGTTCGATCACCCGAGGCCTGGGTTAGGGCGGCATCAGGCGCAGGTATTCGCGCCTGCGCCGCCCCGCCGCTGGCGGCGGCCCGGGTCGCGGGAGTCCTCCCTGACTCGTTCCGCCGCCTCCTTCCGCGAGATGACAGCCTCGCAGAAGGCGGCGACCGCGTCCCAATTCCTGACGCTGTCGACCATCGCCCTCGCGACAGCCGGCAGCGCCAGGTTGGCACCGATAATAGCGACAAGGTCGCGGCGCTGCCCGTCCCAGCCCGAGCATTCCTCGAGCGTATGTTGCGCCGTGTCCTCGTCACTGCTGCAATGATGGCAGCCCGGAGTCCACTCCCTGTACACGACCGTGAAGGTATTTCCCGAAGCACCCGTGCCCCGTCAACACCTGCACCAGTCGGAAGGTGAGGACCCCGTGCCGCCGCTCCATCCATTTCATCAATACGGGCCGGAAGGCCTCGACGGTCACGCTACCGTATCTAGGCCTCTCCAGCCGCGTAACCCAACGAGCGATGACGTCTCGGCGGGCGTCCTCGCGCCAGGTGGCTATCTCGCTCAACGATGGGGAGCCACCTTCCTCGCGCACTGAGGTAACCCGCCGGTAGAGGTCGGAAAGCATCTCCGCCTCTAGGTCCCACGGGGTTGTCCCGGCCAATAGGCACGCCGCCTCTGTCGACACCGTGCAGTACCCGCGAATGGCTCTGACCGCCATGGCTCTCTGTGGCCTCCACAGAACCGCCCTGAGCTGGGCGTTCAGAGCCCTCACCCACACGGGTGCGCCGTACATGGCCATCGAGCGGATGACCCCCGCATACAGCCGTCGGCCCTCGAAACTGGGTCCGCCCACATTCGGCATGAGCCGAGAGAGGGCAGACGCCGCGCCGACCAGCCGGGGAGAAATCTGTCGGAAATGCTCCCGGAACCACCATCGCCCGTCGAGCACGAGACCCAAGTACTTCATATGGGCCTGGATGTTGATCTGGATGGAGTTGACGACTAACGAGGCGCCAGTTGGCAGCCTTACGCGTGGCCCATGGAATAATAGGGCCTCCGTCTTATTTAAGGCCACCCTGAGCCCCAGCGCCTCGATTCGCCTGACCATCTCCTCGGTGCCGAGAGTGGCCAGGCTCATCGCCTCTTCGAGTGTCCTGCCCCGGGCTGTGACGAGCGTGTCGTCAGCATAGCACACCAAGCTCAGCCCGGGGGGGAGACTCCCTCTCAAAGCCCAGTCGTACCCGATGTCCCACAGAGTCGGCCCCAGAACCGACCCCTGTGGAACACCGCACGACATGGGCGTCCGCACAATGTCCCCTGCGGGTCCCTCGCAGAGGATACTGCGCCCTTCCAAATAGTCTGCCACCAGCCGCCTGAGGTACAGGGGCACTCCATGGAACCGGAGCGCCTCCCTGATGCAGCTGAATGGCAGACTATTGAATGCGTTGGCGATGTCCAGCGACACCGCCAACAGCACTCCCTTGCCGGCGACAGCCCTCGCGGCCGTCTGCCTCAGGCGTAGCAGGGCCCCGATGGTCGAACGCCCCCTCCTAAACCCATATTGAGCGTCCGACAGATCGGGCCCCACCTCCTCCAAGTGTCGGACGATGCGGGCAGCGAGGACACGCTCCAGCAGCTTACCACATCATCGAGAAGCACGATGGGCCTGTAGGCCGACAGCAAATCCGGGGGCCGTCCCAGCTTTGGCAGGAGAACCAACCTCCCCTCCTTCCAGCACTCAGGCAACCGTCCAGAGGTCAGACAGGCGTTGAACAGTTGCCTGAGGCGAGGCTCGAAGTGCTCGAGGAGCGACGTCAACACCCGGACTGGTATTCCGTCCGGGCCGGGGGCCGTGGTGGCGGAGCGAATCCGCGCCACTGCCGCCCCCACTTCCGACTCCGTCACGGGTGGAACACTCTCGTCGTCGGCCTCCCGGTCTTGATCTGGCGAAGCCATGACCGGGGGCGTGTGTCCCGACTGCCGTGGAAATAGCTCCTCAATCACCCTACAGAGGAAGTCGGGCTGGAGGGTCTCGGTGAGGGGGGGGCCCTGCGCGCGAAGCTTGTTCAGCGACGCGCGATACGGGCGACCCCAGGGGTCACGGTCGAGACCGTCCAACATCTCCTGCCAACTCGCATCCTTGGCGGCTCGGATGGCCAGCCGAAAGGCAGTCCGCGCACTGCGGTACGCCTCGTACAGCTGGACCTCCCGTTCAGCGTCGCGGTGACGCCGCCGGCTGCGGGTGTAGGACCTTCGGGCACTGATACACGCCGCGCGAAGGTCCGCCAGTCTTGGGGACCACCAGTAGACCCCCTGCCTCGGAGGTAGACGCCGCACCCTGGGCATGGCCGCATCGCAGATCTGTGTTAACGCACTGCGGATGCGGACAGCCTCAGCGTCCACTCCGTCCGCTGGGGGCGATGAGGACAGCCACGAGTGAACGATGGCCGCCTCCGCCAGTAGGTCCCTATCAAGACGACCCACAGCCCACCGTGGAAACGCGGGAGCTCCGTCCGCCCTGTGACCCCTACCGGGTTCCCGGGGGGAGACCTCCATCCGGATGTACCGGTGGTCTAACAGGGTCTCCGCCTCCTCCAGGACACTCCAGTTCCTCTCCCGTGGCGCGACAGCGGGGCTAGCGAACGACAAGTCCACTATCGACCCGCCCTGCTGCCGCACACACGTGTTCACTGAGCCCCTGTTAACAACACAGAGGTCCAGTGAAGCCGCCCACTCAACGACCGCCCGCCCGCGGTCGTCCGTCATAGGGGACCCCCACGCCGTGGATTTGGCGTTGAAGTCCCCCAGGACCAGGACGAGGCCCGGTGCCAGTCGCCGTATCGAAGCCTCCAAGGTGGTGAGGGAGGCCCTGAAATCGTCCATTCTCCTGTTAGGGGAGAGGTAAACGCTGTAGAGTGTGACCCCTCCCCATTCCGCAGCCACAAATTCTTCGCCCCTATCCAAAAGGGATAAGGACGGAAAGTGCCGCTGCGTTGAGACGACGATTGCCGCAGTTCCGTTTCGGCTGACCACCCAATTGGGGCGATCAGGCACGACGTACGGTTCCGCGACTACGGCTGCACCAATCGACCACTCCGCCATGGATTGCAGGAGGAGTTCCTACGCTCCGGCGGAGTGGTTGATGTTGGCCTGCAGGAGGTGAATGGATTCTACAGCCATTAGTGGGCCGTATCCATCACCTCCGCCTCGCCAGTGGGCGATCGGGCCGCGCTAGGAGCGGGATCGGCCGTGGTCGAAAGGCCACCCCGCCCCTTTGGGGCCGAAGAAGGAGGTCTGCACGCCCCAGATCCCATGCGGTGCTTGGCGGGCTTATTGCCCGCCGCACACGCGGGGCAGTGAGGCGGGGCGGCGCAAGATGCCGCCACGTGCCCGGTCTGACCGCAGCGGAAACACAATCCGCCGCAGTCGAAGCAATTGGTGCACGTCGGTCGAGTGTGTCCGACTGCCATGCACTTATAGCACCTCGCAGGCCGGTGCTCAAGCACGGTTACCCGCGCCGAGCTCCAGCCCACGAGTAGCCTGCCTGAGCCGGCCAGTTGCCTGACCGACTCCACCGGGTACTGCGCCCAGGCAGCACCTACGCCACCCGGACCGGGACGAATAGCACCGACCCGGACGGTGTCTATGTGACACTCGGTTTTCGAGGCAATAGCCTCCCGGATGTCTTCCACCGTCACGGAGTCGTCCAGACCCGAAATGCGCATTTCGGCGCACTTGACGGGCCTGGCGATTCTGATGCCACCCTCCTCGGCGAATACACCTCGGAGCTTCTCAGCCACGCTGTCAGCCGTCTGGGCGCCCTCGGCCCCTGGGAACTCGAGGATTCGAGCCCCCGTCCGGGCCTTGCGGGTCCTGGCTTCGACGCCTCCAATATCGGAGACGTCTAGCTCCCGCCGGGCCTTCCTCAAGACGGCCTCGTAGCTGAGGCCCTTCTCGGCCGCCTCAGGCAGCACAGTGATCACCACTGCGGCTGTCTTTGGCGGCTTGAGCCCCTTGCGCGACCTCTTCTTCTTGTCGCCAGCTCCTGCCTTGGGAGCGGAGACCTCAGCGGCGCGCTTGGCCTTCGCTCTCCTTCTTTGGCCGCGACTCCTTCTATCGCGCTCGGCCACCTGCCAACCCTCTTCGGGTACGGCAGTCGTGCCAGACGCGGAAGGCCTCGTCGCAGCCTCGCTGGTCGTGGCCGGCGGTTTTGTTGCGGGCGGCTTCAGCGGTCCGGCAGGAGCCGGCGCCGTCTTCCTCCTCAGGGCAGGTCCCTTCGGAGCGGGGCCGGGGCCTTTGGGCTTAGGCCCGGCCGCAGCCGCGGCGTAGCTCCCCACGCGGCCACCCTGACAAGGCAGCGGGGTGGGGGCTGGTGCCGTATGTGGCCGCTTATCTGCGGCAAGAGGCGGCCGGACACGTGGTTCTGGAGGCAGCCTTGCCTCCAGAACGGCGAAGCGCGCATCGACAATTTAACCCACTGCGTCGATTATCGCGCGCAGGGACTCATCCGGCAATCCCCCCACCGCAGGCAGCGGGGTTGGCATCGGGGTCGGCAGCGGGGTCGGCGCCTCCGGTTGAGCCTCCACCGGGGCCCGCTCCGAGACGCTTGGCGACTTCGTCGCCGTGGCGCGAGTCGTCCTCCTCGCTACCGCTACAGGTGTCGGCTCGGTGGCCGTGACGGCTTCAGCCGGCGACGTGCCCTCCGCAGCGGGGGGCGTCCTCCTCGCCGCAGGGACGGGTTTCACCGCGGCAGCTGTTTTGTGCGCCTTGTCCGACGGCTTTGGCGCAGGCGGTAGGAACTGCGCCATCTGGGCCCGCAGGTCGGCCATGTCTTTGGCCAAAATGCGGTTTAACTGACGCACCGACTCCAGCTCGGACCCCAACTGGCGGTTCAGGTCCCGCAGGCCTGAGACCTCGCCACTAAGGCGGGCATTTTCAGCCTGCAGGTCCAGGGGGCCGTCGCTCGCAGCAGGCGCCGCCTCACGCCGAGGGGTCGCCGACCTTCCTCCTGCTACTGCGGCCCCTCGCCCCCTGCGAGAAGCCGGCACCTTCGGTGGAGGCATGATGGTCCCGCTTCTCTCGGAGTCGGCGCCCGAGCTGCCTCCCTTGCTCAGGGGGCGCTTTCGCACCTGCGAGGGGAGGGCCTCCTCCCTGGTCTTCTCAGCCGTCGCCACAGGACGCGGCGACGACTTAGCGGGGGCTTTAGCGTCCGACCCGCTATCTCCTCTGGACGGCCCTGCGGTTACACCGCCCTCGTCCATCTTAGCGGCAGATCTGCTGCCCTCATCCACGGACGGCTCTGCGACGTCACTGTCGCCCTCGTCCGTAGACGGCTCTGCAGCATTTCTGCCACCGTCCTCCTTTTCAGCGGCGGCAGCCTCTCTCCGCGCACGCCGCTCCTCCATCCTCCTCTTGTAGCTGGAAGCCTGGCCCCGGCTCTTCCTGGGCGACTTCCGCTTCACTTTTTGGGCCTCCACGATTTGTGCCGGGCCCTCGGCGGACGCCTCAAGTCCTGAGGACGAGGCGCCGTTTAGGTCAGTTTTTGATCGGCTTAACCGGGCCTTGGGGTGAAGATCGCTACGATCCCCGTCGTTATTTATTTTTAATTTTTGCGTATCCTTTATTGATCCCACGATTATGGGAGATACAATACGTCGACCCGGGCAGAGATCCCTTTACCCGGGCAAGCCTACATTTACCAACCAGGGGGGCAGCCGGTACCCTGGCTGGAGCGTGCTAAGAACAGAACAACCCATCTGCCATGCATCTTCTCGCCGCACGCCAGAACTTAAGATTCTGGGTGATTTCCGAGTTCGAATGTTACTTCGAACTCTTTATAGAGGTTGTCTTCCTCGCGGTCCGGGCGGTTAAGCCAAGACCCTCGCTCCTGAAACTAAGACAAGCAAAGAATCAGGTTTACGATGTGTGGGCGGTGGCATATGCCTGCCCAGCCCTCAAATGAATGAGTGACTGAGCCCGTCCCAGTATTTCGCGTCCTATAACCTCTACTACAATTGTAGTAGAGTAAGGAGCGAAATCGCGCAGATATTCGCTACGGACGACAGTACAACAGAAGGATCTGGGGACCGCCGCCCGCACCCAGGGTACACCGCGTGGAGGTTTCTGGGATAGTACCCCGTACAGAAAGACACCAACATGCAAGAGATGGGAGAATTGTATTCTTACTTCATCACCACACGGCAAGGTTAGGTAAGGTTATATAAATTTTAAAAATAAAATAAACGTCATAATTTTATAGAACTTTTTTGTGTAGTACTAAGTCGCAAGATTGAAAGTAAAAAGTACGTTAGTGAAAACTTACAACACAAAGAGAAAGTAATAAAATTTTGAATAACGTCAAAATAAAGACCCAAATTATCTAAACTTGAATAGGGCATGATTGAATTCTTTTGTAATCTGTACTCCAAAGTAATTGACTTCACAAACCGAATTCCGAGGCTGGTTTTCTCGGAAAATTCGAATTTCGAACAGGTGAGCTCAGACAAGAGAGGACCTAATTTCACGATACCCCGAGGCCAATCTAGATTTCGATCAAAAAACAAATAGGGTTGCCAAATACGCGAAATTACTAAAAAAAGTTTTCGTAGTAGATAAAAAGAATGAAATAAGAATTTACATACTCAATAAAGATACTACCTTCTACAAATATATTTTATAACAAAACTCACTTAATAGTAAATATTTCCTTTGTATTCAAACAGTTGATGTATATTATAAACTAACATAAGCTTCATTTTTAATAGAATTTTGACAATTAAGATACACAAAACCGAATTAAGAATTCTGTATATTCAATGTATATAATATATTTATATTCTGTGTGTGTGTGTGTGTATGTGTGTATTATTCTTTTTTTTTTAATAGACACCACCCTGCAATAAATCCTTGTATTGCGGGGGACTTTATAAACATCCAATTAACGCAGACAAATTACACCTAGACTCAGAAACACTTTGTAGATCGCACAAAGTATTATTCTGCGTGGGAATCGAACCCACGACACTGGCACGGAAGGTCACTACGTCATCTGTGCAGTCAAACTTTAAACTTATTGTGCAAAAAATGTCATCAAATATATTCTAAGACAGCTTCATAAACATACCTAGTACATACTAGTTCGAATCCTTCATGAGATAAAAAAGTGTCATTATGATATTCTATGAATTTCCTTGAATTACGATGATTTTATAAGAATCTTATAGACAGTCAGTTCAAAGCTTGATAAACTATCATATTAATATTCTTCTTCTTCGGCCCATAATGTTCCATAAATGGCACGGGCATCTTGGACAATGAAAGGGAAATTAATCTACTATATATAGCGATATAGCTATATATTTTAATATTTCTTTAGCTTGAAATAATTTAATCTGCTTGATCATCTTTCACAATACCCGCAGAGTGACAAAAAGCTGGTGGATCATTTACCTATTCCCTCATCACGTGGAAGTTCAGTATTGTACCCGGGTAACATCATAAACCTCGTATCCTGTATATAAATAAAAATTATATGAAAAAAAATAGATGTATTTTTAAGACACCACTCTGCACTGAGCAAAAAATCCTTGTATTGCTGAGCAAAAAATCCTTGTATATGTTTGTAAAGTCCCCCGACTTTACAAACATATAATCAATGTCAAATCAGACAAATTGTAATTTGTGATTATATGTTTGTAAAGTCGGGGGACTTTACAAACATATACAAGGATTTTTTGCTCAGCAATACAAGGATTTTTTGCTCAGTGCAGAGTGGTGTCTTAAAAATACATCTATTTTTTTTCATATAATTTTTATTTATATACAGGATACGAGGTTTATGATGTTACCCGGGTACAATACTGAACTTCCACGTGATGAGGGAATAGGTAAATGATCCACCAGCTTTTTGTCACTCTGCGGGTATTGTGAAAGATGATCAAGCAGATTAAATTATTTCAAGCTAAAGAAATATTAAAATATATAGCTATATCGCTATATATAGTAGATTAATTTCCCTTTCATTGTCCAAGATGCCCGTGCCATTTATGGAACATTATGGGCCGAAGAAGAAGAATATTAATATGATAGTTTATCAAGCTTTGAACTGACTGTCTATAAGATTCTTATAAAATCATCGTAATTCAAGGAAATTCATAGAATATCATAATGACACTTTTTTATCTCATGAAGGATTCGAACTAGTATGTACTAGGTATGTTTATGAAGCTGTCTTAGAATATATTTGATGACATTTTTTGCACAATAAGTTTAAAGTTTGACTGCACAGATGACGTAGTGACCTTCCGTGCCAGTGTCGTGGGTTCGATTCCCACGCAGAATAATACTTTGTGCGATCTACAAAGTGTTTCTGAGTCTAGGTGTAATTTGTCTGCGTTAATTGGATGTTTATAAAGTCCCCCGCAATACAAGGATTTATTGCAGGGTGGTGTCTATTAAAAAAAAAAGAATAATACACACATACACACACACACACACAGAATATAAATATATTATATACATTGAATATACAGAATTCTTAATTCGGTTTTGTGTATCTTAATTGTCAAAATTCTATTAAAAATGAAGCTTATGTTAATTTATAATATACATCAACTGTTTGAATACAAAGGAAATATTTACTATTAAGTGAGTTTTGTTATAAAATATATTTGTAGAAGGTAGTATCTTTATTGAGTATGTAAATTCTTATTTCATTCTTTTTATCTACTACGAAAACTTTTTTTAGTAATTTCGCGTATTTGGCAACCCTATTTGTTTTTTGATCGAAATCTAGATTGGCCTCGGGGTATCGTGAA
Source organism: Lymantria monacha (assembly GCA_905163515.2). Taxonomy (NCBI): domain Eukaryota; kingdom Metazoa; phylum Arthropoda; class Insecta; order Lepidoptera; family Erebidae; genus Lymantria; species Lymantria monacha. The sequence continues at coordinate 27,755,472 of LR991090.1, read as the reverse complement.
ATTAGGTCCTCTCTTGTCTGAGCTCACCTGTTCGAAATTCGAATTTTCCGAGAAAACCAGCCTCGGAATTCGGTTTGTGAAGTCAATTACTTTGGAGTACAGATTACAAAAGAATTCAATCATGCCCTATTCAAGTTTAGATAATTTGGGTCTTTATTTTGACGTTATTCAAAATTTTATTACTTTCTCTTTGTGTTGTAAGTTTTCACTAACGTACTTTTTACTTTCAATCTTGCGACTTAGTACTACACAAAAAAGTTCTATAAAATTATGACGTTTATTTTATTTTTAAAATTTATATAACCTTACCTAACCTTGCCGTGTGGTGATGAAGTAAGAATACAATTCTCCCATCTCTTGCATGTTGGTGTCTTTCTGTACGGGGTACTATCCCAGAAACCTCCACGCGGTGTACCCTGGGTGCGGGCGGCGGTCCCCAGATCCTTCTGTTGTACTGTCGTCCGTAGCGAATATCTGCGCGATTTCGCTCCTTACTCTACTACAATTGTAGTAGAGGTTATAGGACGCGAAATACTGGGACGGGCTCAGTCACTCATTCATTTGAGGGCTGGGCAGGCATATGCCACCGCCCACACATCGTAAACCTGATTCTTTGCTTGTCTTAGTTTCAGGAGCGAGGGTCTTGGCTTAACCGCCCGGACCGCGAGGAAGACAACCTCTATAAAGAGTTCGAAGTAACATTCGAACTCGGAAATCACCCAGAATCTTAAGTTCTGGCGTGCGGCGAGAAGATGCATGGCAGATGGGTTGTTCTGTTCTTAGCACGCTCCAGCCAGGGTACCGGCTGCCCCCCTGGTTGGTAAATGTAGGCTTGCCCGGGTAAAGGGATCTCTGCCCGGGTCGACGTATTGTATCTCCCATAATCGTGGGATCAATAAAGGATACGCAAAAATTAAAAATAAATAACGACGGGGATCGTAGCGATCTTCACCCCAAGGCCCGGTTAAGCCGATCAAAAACTGACCTAAACGGCGCCTCGTCCTCAGGACTTGAGGCGTCCGCCGAGGGCCCGGCACAAATCGTGGAGGCCCAAAAAGTGAAGCGGAAGTCGCCCAGGAAGAGCCGGGGCCAGGCTTCCAGCTACAAGAGGAGGATGGAGGAGCGGCGTGCGCGGAGAGAGGCTGCCGCCGCTGAAAAGGAGGACGGTGGCAGAAATGCTGCAGAGCCGTCTACGGACGAGGGCGACAGTGACGTCGCAGAGCCGTCCGTGGATGAGGGCAGCAGATCTGCCGCTAAGATGGACGAGGGCGGTGTAACCGCAGGGCCGTCCAGAGGAGATAGCGGGTCGGACGCTAAAGCCCCCGCTAAGTCGTCGCCGCGTCCTGTGGCGACGGCTGAGAAGACCAGGGAGGAGGCCCTCCCCTCGCAGGTGCGAAAGCGCCCCCTGAGCAAGGGAGGCAGCTCGGGCGCCGACTCCGAGAGAAGCGGGACCATCATGCCTCCACCGAAGGTGCCGGCTTCTCGCAGGGGGCGAGGGGCCGCAGTAGCAGGAGGAAGGTCGGCGACCCCTCGGCGTGAGGCGGCGCCTGCTGCGAGCGACGGCCCCCTGGACCTGCAGGCTGAAAATGCCCGCCTTAGTGGCGAGGTCTCAGGCCTGCGGGACCTGAACCGCCAGTTGGGGTCCGAGCTGGAGTCGGTGCGTCAGTTAAACCGCATTTTGGCCAAAGACATGGCCGACCTGCGGGCCCAGATGGCGCAGTTCCTACCGCCTGCGCCAAAGCCGTCGGACAAGGCGCACAAAACAGCTGCCGCGGTGAAACCCGTCCCTGCGGCGAGGAGGACGCCCCCCGCTGCGGAGGGCACGTCGCCGGCTGAAGCCGTCACGGCCACCGAGCCGACACCTGTAGCGGTAGCGAGGAGGACGACTCGCGCCACGGCGACGAAGTCGCCAAGCGTCTCGGAGCGGGCCCCGGTGGAGGCTCAACCGGAGGCGCCGACCCCGCTGCCGACCCCGATGCCAACCCCGCTGCCTGCGGTGGGGGGATTGCCGGATGAGTCCCTGCGCGCGATAATCGACGCAGTGGGTTAAATTGTCGATGCGCGCTTCGCCGTTCTGGAGGCAAGGCTGCCTCCAGAACCACGTGTCCGGCCGCCTCTTGCCGCAGATAAGCGGCCACATACGGCACCAGCCCCCACCCCGCTGCCTTGTCAGGGTGGCCGCGTGGGGAGCTACGCCGCGGCTGCGGCCGGGCCTAAGCCCAAAGGCCCCGGCCCCGCTCCGAAGGGACCTGCCCTGAGGAGGAAGACGGCGCCGGCTCCTGCCGGACCGCTGAAGCCGCCCGCAACAAAACCGCCGGCCACGACCAGCGAGGCTGCGACGAGGCCTTCCGCGTCTGGCACGACTGCCGTACCCGAAGAGGGTTGGCAGGTGGCCGAGCGCGATAGAAGGAGTCGCGGCCAAAGAAGGAGAGCGAAGGCCAAGCGCGCCGCTGAGGTCTCCGCTCCCAAGGCAGGAGCTGGCGACAAGAAGAAGAGGTCGCGCAAGGGGCTCAAGCCGCCAAAGACAGCCGCAGTGGTGATCACTGTGCTGCCTGAGGCGGCCGAGAAGGGCCTCAGCTACGAGGCCGTCTTGAGGAAGGCCCGGCGGGAGCTAGACGTCTCCGATATTGGAGGCGTCGAAGCCAGGACCCGCAAGGCCCGGACGGGGGCTCGAATCCTCGAGTTCCCAGGGGCCGAGGGCGCCCAGACGGCTGACAGCGTGGCTGAGAAGCTCCGAGGTGTATTCGCCGAGGAGGGTGGCATCAGAATCGCCAGGCCCGTCAAGTGCGCCGAAATGCGCATTTCGGGTCTGGACGACTCCGTGACGGTGGAAGACATCCGGGAGGCTATTGCCTCGAAAACCGAGTGTCACATAGACACCGTCCGGGTCGGTGCTATTCGTCCCGGTCCGGGTGGCGTAGGTGCTGCCTGGGCGCAGTACCCGGTGGAGTCGGTCAGGCAACTGGCCGGCTCAGGCAGGCTACTCGTGGGCTGGAGCTCGGCGCGGGTAACCGTGCTTGAGCACCGGCCTGCGAGGTGCTATAAGTGCATGGCAGTCGGACACACTCGACCGACGTGCACCAATTGCTTCGACTGCGGCGGATTGTGTTTCCGCTGCGGTCAGACCGGGCACGTGGCGGCATCTTGCGCCGCCCCGCCTCACTGCCCCGCGTGTGCGGCGGGCAATAAGCCCGCCAAGCACCGCATGGGATCTGGGGCGTGCAGACCTCCTTCTTCGGCCCCAAAGGGGCGGGGTGGCCTTTCGACCACGGCCGATCCCGCTCCTAGCGCGGCCCGATCGCCCACTGGCGAGGCGGAGGTGATGGATACGGCCCACTAATGGCTGTAGAATCCATTCACCTCCTGCAGGCCAACATCAACCACTCCGCCGGAGCGTAGGAACTCCTCCTGCAATCCATGGCGGAGTGGTCGATTGGTGCAGCCGTAGTCGCGGAACCGTACGTCGTGCCTGATCGCCCCAATTGGGTGGTCAGCCGAAACGGAACTGCGGCAATCGTCGTCTCAACGCAGCGGCACTTTCCGTCCTTATCCCTTTTGGATAGGGGCGAAGAATTTGTGGCTGCGGAATGGGGAGGGGTCACACTCTACAGCGTTTACCTCTCCCCTAACAGGAGAATGGACGATTTCAGGGCCTCCCTCACCACCTTGGAGGCTTCGATACGGCGACTGGCACCGGGCCTCGTCCTGGTCCTGGGGGACTTCAACGCCAAATCCACGGCGTGGGGGTCCCCTATGACGGACGACCGCGGGCGGGCGGTCGTTGAGTGGGCGGCTTCACTGGACCTCTGTGTTGTTAACAGGGGCTCAGTGAACACGTGTGTGCGGCAGCAGGGCGGGTCGATAGTGGACTTGTCGTTCGCTAGCCCCGCTGTCGCGCCACGGGAGAGGAACTGGAGTGTCCTGGAGGAGGCGGAGACCCTGTTAGACCACCGGTACATCCGGATGGAGGTCTCCCCCCGGGAACCCGGTAGGGGTCACAGGGCGGACGGAGCTCCCGCGTTTCCACGGTGGGCTGTGGGTCGTCTTGATAGGGACCTACTGGCGGAGGCGGCCATCGTTCACTCGTGGCTGTCCTCATCGCCCCCAGCGGACGGAGTGGACGCTGAGGCTGTCCGCATCCGCAGTGCGTTAACACAGATCTGCGATGCGGCCATGCCCAGGGTGCGGCGTCTACCTCCGAGGCAGGGGGTCTACTGGTGGTCCCCAAGACTGGCGGACCTTCGCGCGGCGTGTATCAGTGCCCGAAGGTCCTACACCCGCAGCCGGCGGCGTCACCGCGACGCTGAACGGGAGGTCCAGCTGTACGAGGCGTACCGCAGTGCGCGGACTGCCTTTCGGCTGGCCATCCGAGCCGCCAAGGATGCGAGTTGGCAGGAGATGTTGGACGGTCTCGACCGTGACCCCTGGGGTCGCCCGTATCGCGCGTCGCTGAACAAGCTTCGCGCGCAGGGCCCCCCCCTCACCGAGACCCTCCAGCCCGACTTCCTCTGTAGGGTGATTGAGGAGCTATTTCCACGGCAGTCGGGACACACGCCCCCGGTCATGGCTTCGCCAGATCAAGACCGGGAGGCCGACGACGAGAGTGTTCCACCCGTGACGGAGTCGGAAGTGGGGGCGGCAGTGGCGCGGATTCGCTCCGCCACCACGGCCCCCGGCCCGGACGGAATACCAGTCCGGGTGTTGACGTCGCTCCTCGAGCACTTCGAGCCTCGCCTCAGGCAACTGTTCAACGCCTGTCTGACCTCTGGACGGTTGCCTGAGTGCTGGAAGGAGGGGAGGTTGGTTCTCCTGCCAAAGCTGGGACGGCCCCCGGATTTGCTGTCGGCCTACAGGCCCATCGTGCTTCTCGATGATGTGGTAAGCTGCTGGAGCGTGTCCTCGCTGCCCGCATCGTCCGACACTTGGAGGAGGTGGGGCCCGATCTGTCGGACGCTCAATATGGGTTTAGGAGGGGGCGTTCGACCATCGGGGCCCTGCTACGCCTGAGGCAGACGGCCGCGAGGGCTGTCGCCGGCAAGGGAGTGCTGTTGGCGGTGTCGCTGGACATCGCCAACGCATTCAATAGTCTGCCATTCAGCTGCATCAGGGAGGCGCTCCGGTTCCATGGAGTGCCCCTGTACCTCAGGCGGCTGGTGGCAGACTATTTGGAAGGGCGCAGTATCCTCTGCGAGGGACCCGCAGGGGACATTGTGCGGACGCCCATGTCGTGCGGTGTTCCACAGGGGTCGGTTCTGGGGCCGACTCTGTGGGACATCGGGTACGACTGGGCTTTGAGAGGGAGTCTCCCCCCCGGGCTGAGCTTGGTGTGCTATGCTGACGACACGCTCGTCACAGCCCGGGGCAGGACACTCGAAGAGGCGATGAGCCTGGCCACTCTCGGCACCGAGGAGATGGTCAGGCGAATCGAGGCGCTGGGGCTCAGGGTGGCCTTAAATAAGACGGAGGCCCTATTATTCCATGGGCCACGCGTAAGGCTGCCAACTGGCGCCTCGTTAGTCGTCAACTCCATCCAGATCAACATCCAGGCCCATATGAAGTACTTGGGTCTCGTGCTCGACGGGCGATGGTGGTTCCGGGAGCATTTCCGACAGATTTCTCCCCGGCTGGTCGGCGCGGCGTCTGCCCTCTCTCGGCTCATGCCGAATGTGGGCGGACCCAGTTTCGAGGGCCGACGGCTGTATGCGGGGGTCATCCGCTCGATGGCCATGTACGGCGCACCCGTGTGGGTGAGGGCTCTGAACGCCCAGCTCAGGGCGGTTCTGTGGAGGCCACAGAGAGCCATGGCGGTCAGAGCCATTCGCGGGTACTGCACGGTGTCGACAGAGGCGGCGTGCCTATTGGCCGGGACAACCCCGTGGGACCTAGAGGCGGAGATGCTTTCCGACCTCTACCGGCGGGTTACCTCAGTGCGCGAGGAAGGTGGCTCCCCATCGTTGAGCGAGATAGCCACCTGGCGCGAGGACGCCCGCCGAGACGTCATCGCTCGTTGGGTTACGCGGCTGGAGAGGCCTAGATACGGTAGCGTGACCGTCGAGGCCTTCCGGCCCGTATTGATGAAATGGATGGAGCGGCGGCACGGGGTCCTCACCTTCCGACTGGTGCAGGTGTTGACGGGGCACGGGTGCTTCGGGAAATACCTTCACGGTCGTGTACAGGGAGTGGACTCCGGGCTGCCATCATTGCAGCAGTGACGAGGACACGGCGCAACATACGCTCGAGGAATGCTCGGGCTGGGACGGGCAGCGCCGCGACCTTGTCGCTATTATCGGTGCCAACCTGGCGCTGCCGGCTGTCGCGAGGGCGATGGTCGACAGCGTCAGGAATTGGGACGCGGTCGCCGCCTTCTGCGAGGCTGTCATCTCGCGGAAGGAGGCGGCGGAACGAGTCAGGGAGGACTCCCGCGACCCGGGCCGCCGCCAGCGGCGGGGCGGCGCAGGCGCGAATACCTGCGCCTGATGCCGCCCTAACCCAGGCCTCGGGTGATCGAACCGGGGAATTGTCCGGTCACCCGACGCGAGGCCACCGCGTGAGGGCGACGCCCCGATGGCGAAATCTGTCGGGGCGTCGACGAGAGGAACCCGCGAGGGTAAACCGCCGAGCGGACCACCGAAGACAAAGATCGGGTACCGGTGGTCCGCTCGCACGGTGAAGAGAGAGGATTTTACGGTGGGTCTATGGGGTCACGCGCCGCCTTCTCCGTCACCCCGGACCGATTTGGCGGGGCGAGACGCACCCATAGCCCACCAACAAAAAAAAAAAAAAAAAAAAAAAGGTGTCTTTCTGTACAGTATGTACGATTTTTTTTTTAATTTATATAACCTTACCTTATCTTGCCATGTGGTGATGAAGTAAGAATACAATTCTTCCATCTCTTGCCCGTTGGTGTCGTAAAGTACTAATGGATATATAATGCATATAACATCTATGCAAGAGAAGGGAAATTCGAAATAAAAACCCATCTGTCTATGGTGGTATATAGTAAGGCAATTCCTCTCCTATTATGGAGAAGGTTCGTGACCAGCAGTGGGACGTATATGAGTTATTATGATGAAAATGATTATGTCTAACAGCCTTTCTCTAGACTTTATTACACTATTAGTCGTCTATTACGACATTTACGAGCAAAGTAAGGGTTGGTAGTATTAGTAGCCACCACTGTAGTACATAAAACCTCCCCTAATATGTAATATTATAATTAATACAATTAACAATCGGACTTACGACCACAACTGTTACAGCGTCGACTGGGGACGCCCCCAGTATATATATATATGATCTGAAACGATGATGATAATAATTAATAACCCTTTAGTGGTGGGCGCTTGAAACTTATCATCATTATCCTTCTCATATATATATTTTTTTTATTGCTTATTGTGGCAAACGAGCAGACAGCACACCTGATGGTAAATGTCACTGCCGCCCATGGACCTTAGCAATACCAAGGGTATAGCCAGGCCGTTGCCTACCAATATAAACCCCAAAACCACCCCAGTTGGGCTTCGGGCTCTCTCGCTCACTGAACGAAGCACAGCAGCATATTGCCACTGCTCAGGCGTCGATCTTCTGCGAGAGTGTGGTACTACCCCGGACGGACCGGCCCGCAGCTGTAAACAGAAAACTATCCACAGCGTGTTTTTTTTTAATTTTTTTTTTTGGTAACGCAGTGGCTTAAAATGAATTTTTCGCATACCCGCTCGTACGGTGTATGTGGAACTCGCAGGCCCTGAAGGGGACACTGAATACCCACTAAAAAACCAACTGCGAGCTGTTAGCCGTAGTGGCTTTTACAGCTGAACCAGACTGCGGGCGAGCCCGAAGGCTCTCAACCCGATAGACGTGTGTTAAGTGACATCGCCCGAGGGCTCCCCTGTGGGGAACGGACCTCGGCTCGGGGCGTCGCTGAAGGCAAGGTGGACGTGGACGTGCCCACCTTTGGATCGATGACTATTGTGCGCCGTGATTTCGCACCTCGACGGCGAGGACGAAACCGCGGATATTTGAGTGAGTCCACAGCGTGGTCCTACTACTATTAAATATATTCCAGTTACTTGGGATCGATGCAATATGTACATATAGAAGAGTACTCTTCTTTCATATTTCAAACACTTTACAACGTTCATGTTCACCGGAGGACTGTCCTCCCGTGACTATAAACACTATAAGGTGTTCGAAACTCCAGGAAATTAAAAAAAAAAAATCAAATACAAACGCAATTTAATTCCTAGAAATAGTTTCATTTTAAATTCACGAGCAATGTAATCATCCCAGCTCACATATGTCCCACAAATGAACTCAAGCTTCCTTCATGAAGAGAGGAAAATTGTCCTATTATACCACGCTGGTCAGACGTGTTGGTATAAGGTTTTGTTTCGAGTTTTTCTTCTTTTACACAGATGTTATATACGTTTATATCCCTTAGTCGTCTCTTACGATCACCCACAGGTAAGAAAGGGGGTGGTGAATTGTATTCTTATTCTGTCACCACACAGATAAAGATTGATAGTATTCGTAGCCATACAGCAACAGTACATACAACAACATAAGTCAATTCTTTAACAATAAAGTTGAGGATATAACTTAAACATTCCCCAATCAGTTGATCCAATCAGTTTCTGCCTCGTATTAATGTTAGCCATCAGTCTTTGAATCTGATTAGATCATTGGACTGCAGCCAACATACTTACTTTAAACTGGAACGTTACAAATGTATCCTGTTTTATTGGCGTTTACGACGTTTTTCGATTCTAATTTCGATCACCCCGAAAGAGAATCTATTTAGAAAGAAAAGGGTATAAAGTTACTAGAGTTTGTTGGTGGATAGTATCTTTTTGATTTGGTAGCGTAAACTTATTAATGATCCCAGCACAACTCCTTAGTAACTCGTTACTAAAGCAATAAATAACGTAACAACTGCTTGCTAGAATTCGTTTATATCAATCTTTCGATTACTATTACTTAAGATAAATACGTTTATTTGTTTGGTATAGTTTAATTGATCAATGTTATTTAATTCTTAAATTTTTTATTCAAATATGTAATAAGGATGCTCTAAAGAATACAGCATTTGATTGTAATTTGATCGCAAACGACTGCACACGTGCCGTAGTGATCTACCCTACCAGTGCCGTGGGTTCAATTCCCACAGCGAATCTTTAATAGATTATGATAGCAACCACCGCATCAGAATGCAGTCATACTGAGAAATATCCAGAAAGACAATTCAAACAGTAATCAGAATTATGGTATATTGACTTTTATAAGGCGGTTTACTATATCCTACTAAAACTGAATAAAAAAAATGTTTAACTATTATTGGGAGTCAAATCTATACAATACGTGCTTACAGTATCTTGCAGTCTTATGGTGGTATTCTTTATTAGTCGTTATTACGTTTATTTCTATTTTTTTCGGACATGTCACTGTCCGGACTTTCTCCGCGGAACACTTCATGGGTACGGCACAGCTACGTAAGACCTTATATTCTACGATAAGCCCGCTTTCCACATTTCGATCAGATTACCTGCAACTAACAAAGCGAAGTACAGAAACAAACGGGCAACCGACCTTTCTTAAATAATATAATCCTGTTATTGACAGCAAACTAACCGCAGTCTAGCTGTTGAACATAGGACTCTCCACGAGGATGCTAACGCCGTAAATGTCACATTTTTATAAAAAGTAAAAAAGTATATATAATATTTCTAAAACATCACCACTATATGCATAATCAATACTTTACAGCCTTTGCGTAATAACTTTGGAAACAAAATTAAAACTATGCATAAAAACCCAATTACGAGCGCAAAATGTTTGTCACAAGTGGGATTCCAACCCACAGCTATTGGAAATCAATTCAAATCGTGCTGCCAATTACACCACCTTGAACTATTGTAGGACATTCAATTCTCGCATCGTATTATATTTTCGTCTTTAAGGAGACGTGTGACCTGTATTTGTTTCGACATCGACATTGTTTACATATTGTACAGCCTTAATACTCAAACTTTGCAGTTAGAATTGTATTAAACGATGACACAACCCTGTTATTCAAATTACTGAAATTTAGCATTTAATATGCTTGATTATTTATAAAAACCCGATTACGAGTGAAAAATGATTGTCACAAGTGAGATTTAAACCCATATAACCAATACATACACGGATTGTCAATAAATCTGTAAATATCCCGAATGCTACGCTTTGTATCTAATGGTGTGTTTCTCTGCATGTCTGATACCTTCTTAGCACGGTCATAGTGAGTTTCATCTATATATATACTTTTTGCATAGCTTTCAAGTACGCAGTGCATTTCACATAACAAGACTTCAACATAATTGAGTCTTTAATCTTGCATGAAAAAGGCGTCCCAATGTGACTTTTATCTTCATCATAAGATTTACTTCTTGATCATAATTATAGCTCATATACGTCTCACCGCTGGGCTAGAACCTCCTCCACACTGGGTGGAAAATTGACGCTGGTCAGACATGTTTGTATATGCTTTCATTTCGAGTTTTCTTTCTTTGCATAAATGTTGAATGTATATAATAAGAGATATTCGTCTTTTAGGACACCTATGAGTAGAAAAGGGTCATTAATTATATCCTTACACCGTCACCATACGAAACTGCGAATGAATCTATATGCATAATGTAAAAAAATCTTTTAATTCTGAACCTACACGTGCAAATACGCGAGTGTAGCTAACATGTAATATTACACCTAAAATGAATTCAGTCATAAAGTTATGGTGATAAAGTAGAAACATGGGTTATACATTAAACACATTAATGGGGGTTAAATGTGTTTTAAGGGCAATGTTTGTAGAGCCCCATGGCTAATGCAAGGCAATAGCCCCCTGTTTGTTATGATTGATGTGCTCGTCAATTTATTTACTTATTACAATTACAACTGCCTCATTTGTCGAATTCCATATCCATGGAAGGAGGTGTTTGAGATATTTTACAATATTTTTTTTTACAATTTTCGAAAATTTACTCTCTTAAAATGTTCAATAGTTAATTCCATATTTAGTTATGCGTGTTTTGCGTATAAAATATGTGTTATACTCCAACTCGCTTTTACGAGAATTAGAATAATGGTATTATTTTTTTGTTTAATTTTTCTCTATTGTCACTAATATGTACAAGAATGTAAAATTCGAGAAGCTAAAGTCTACAGGAAATCGTTGAAAAATAATTTCCAAATTTTAAAATGGATGATATATGAACATTGAAAATTAAATAAAGCTTTTGCTCACGGCTTCGTCCATATAAAAAGTAACTCTTCCAAAGTTGATATTATCCCAAGGCATATTATTATTATTATCACCGGGAAATGGGCTATCTATGCACCAATTTTCATACATATTTGAGCAACGGTTTACTCATGATTGAGTAACAAACATCCAATCATGTTCACAAATTTTCACATTTATAATATTAGTAGGAAGTAGGATGATTGCTCGCATTAATTACCTCCTATATTTATCGTATCGCACTAGTTACCTCCTATATTTACCCTGGATATAAGTCTATGATTTTGCTATCATCTATCTCTATGCAATATCCTGGTCGTTCTCAACCATTCCATAATGATCGAGTAACAAATATCCATACACCCAAACGTTTACTACAGTAGTAAGATTTAATTTGAAACATATAGATCTTAAATACAACTAGAAATTGTAAATCAAATAGAAAAACGAAACGTTATTTAATATAAAATGTAAGTTGCAAAATAACAAAAGAAAAAAAATATATTAACAAAACTTTGTTGGAATCGGGCGTCCTAACGAAACTTTTGATGTTCCCAACGATCACTAAACATATTACAAAAAAAAAAGTTTATAAAAAAAACCTCACATATAAACCTCAATATATTTATTATATACGTATGATAACAATTTCACGGGCTAACTGTAGCATTAGGCATGTTAACACAAGACACATTTACGAGTTGCAAAGTGAGAAACCGTGTTCCGTCGGGTAAGCGAGCGTGTTTGTCCCACCGTTCCGCCTAGCCCCAGGGATTTTACAACCACATTGTGCCGTCGCTTTTTTTTCATAGGAAATTATGAATGACGTGACTGAGGCATCATTTTGGGTATACTATATAGTAAGGTCATGGTTTTCATGCTGCTTTATAGAGTATATTTTACGAAGGTTTTTTTGTGTGAGCCTTAGTTTTTTTTTTTATGTTAAAAATTGTCTGATTTTATAACTCATATAAAATAATATTACGCTGTTAGGACTAAAACATATTTAATATAAAAAATACCTCAACATTTTTTGAGGAAAGAGTATATAGTTTTATTTTTTTGTTATATATAAATTTATTATGAATATAATAAAATAATAAATTCGCTCGCTGTGTGGTAGCGGCTACGAATACTGTCAACGTTTACTTTGCTCGTGGGTGTCGTAAAAGCCGACTAAGAGCTTCATATCGACCTGGGCTAACACCACCTGATGCCGTTTGGTCAACAATTGCATTCCCAAGGAGGGTTGACGTCAGGCCGGCGGCCGGTTATAAAGCTATTGCCAATAACTTTTGCAATATGTAGGAAGAGGAATACATATTGCGTCAACCCCATGTAATTGGTATAAGAGTAGGAGAATGATGATGACATAGGTACATTTATTATAAAATCCAGTGTATGATAAATTACGTTGATTCAACCTTACATAAAGTATACTATTAGAAGATAGTCAATTGACTTAATGCAAATAGTGGGGGTAACCAACACAACCTATATAAGGCGAGCTCATTTCTAAATACAGAATCTACCGGGTTGAGAGCCCTCAGCGCTCACCCATAGTCCGGGTTAAGCTGTGACAGCCATCTGCGGCTAACAGCTAAAAGACAGACACAAAAAAAAAAAAAAAAAAAAAAAACTAGATACAGAAATGTCGCTTAAAACCTTATACCGGGTTGAGAGCCCTCAGCGCTCACCCATAGTCCAGTTAAGCTGTCAAAGCCCTCTCGGCTAACAGCGATCGCAGTGGATACGTTTAGTGGGTATTCTAGCCCTGAGGCTAGCAAGTCCCTCACTCCTCGTTCCGGGGGGTTGTACGTAAATGCATTCCGACCAGTGCGTTACCAAAAAAAAAAAATACGGATATTTTGCCAGTTGGCGGTCAGCCGTAGAGGTTATTGGTGCTCGGTGCTTAAATTAATAATTATATATATATATATATATATTAATATATATAACTTAACCATTTTGCATTGTAATTCTTCTTTTTTTAATCTATTTCACTTTTGATGCTAAAAATACTTACTAAACTAGCACTAAATTTATATGTCCTATACTTCTATTTTCTCATCATCATATCAACTTATATACGTCCTGTAGCTGGATTCAGGTCTCCTTTATAATAAGAGGTTAATTAGCCAACTATAATCCGCTAGTCAAACGAATTGGAATTTTGATTTTCTTATGTAGATGTTCTTTTCATCATCCATAGTCATTAGTGGTAGGACCACGCTGTTGACAGTTTTTTCTCTACAGCCAGTAGTGGTAGTACCACACCTCGCAGAAGATCGACGTCTAAGTAATGGCAATATGCTGTTGCGCTTCGTTCGGTGAGCGAGAGAGCCGAAACCCCAATTGGGTGGGTTTGGGGTTTATATTGATAGGCAACGGCCTAACTATACTCCTGATATAGCAAAGTTCCATGGGAGGCAGTTACATTTACCATCAGGTGTGCTGCTTGCTCGATTGCCACCAATAACCATAAAAAATAAATTAAATACATTTACAATTATCGCTTTCAACCAAGCAGTAATTGCCAATAATCTAATTTCTTGTCTATAAGCACGCCTATCGACTTTTTCAAATATGGCATTCTCTAAAAATGTACACATGTATATTTATCATCAAAAAGATATAATTCTACCTCATTTTAACAAACAAAAGTACGTATTTTTATGATATAGAGTATTTTAAATGTGTGGAAAAAACAAGCTACGCTCGTTTGTAATTGGTATGCCTGGTGTTTAAAAACCACGTTTTCCAATAAATTATAACATGTCATGGCGGCATCGTCACGTATACTCATTGTGAAAGTTAAAAAGGGGTATTCGTATGTTACAGTTTTTCCTTACAGTTAGTATTTTCTTATTAAATCTGTACCTTAAATACGACAACCGCGTAATGACTTAAGAATAAATAAAGCACCTCTCCATCAGAGTCGTTAAACTAGCTGAAAATTCTCTAGAAAAATCAATAGCATGACTCGCCTAGGAAACCTATCAAATCATTTAATATTTGCATAATGGCGCCAAAAAAGAATTTACATATTGTCAATTATACACTTCGAAATTTGAATTTTTGAAATCAATCTAATAATCTACCGTCGGATCGGAACGCGGCCACAAGCTGATATCAGGTAAGAAACTCGCTGGACTTGTCATTTTTAAATGTCTTATTTTAAATGAACTTTAATGAATATTACCTACAACTTTAGCAAGTGTTGTCTCAAATACAACACCTTTCAAACTAGGTTAAATATTTTATTGGAAATATTATATAGGAGATAAAAAAAATATGGCGTGACCAAACCCCACAAACGACACACGATTACCAGTTAACCACTTTAACATTTTTTTTTTGTTTGTTTGTTTTTTTTTTGTTTTTTTTATTTGTTTCCCGTGTGGCGACGGGATAGAATACATGTGTCGCCACCCCTTGCTTGCCCGTGGGAGTCGTAAAAATCGACTAAGGGTTCACCAGGAGAGTGGGCAGCAGCTCTCTCCTGGGAAACGTATTACACCACACTGCGATCGCCAACCCGCCTGCCAAGCGTGGCGATTACGGCTTTAACCCCTTATGAGCAATACAAATAGAGAAACGGCCCCCAGTCACGGCAGCTCCGCTATCCTACAGGCTCATCGTGGTAGCGGGCCTGGTAGCGATGGAGTAGGGGGTGCGAAGAATCTCCGGCAGCGATCCGGCTACCAATCAAAACGACCTTTGGCCCTGGTAACACACAACATTCGGACACTCAGGACCGATGAGAGGGTCATCGAGCTGGAAGAGGAATTGAGCAAAATCCGCTGGGACATTGTAAGATTATCAGAAGTGCGAAGAGAGGGCGAGGGCACGATAATCCTACGTTCTGGAAACTTGATCTTCTACCGGGAGGGAGATCACCCGTCCCAAGGTGGTATAGGGTGTATCGTTCGCAGGTCTCTCGTAGGCAACGTGCAGAGGATCGAGAGTGTGTCGGCAAGGGTAGCATACCTTACCGGTATTCGTTGAAGGTCATACAGGTATACGCACCGACCTCGGCATACTCCGACGACGAGGTGGAGATCTTTTACGAGGATATCTCGAAAGCCATACACGCGTCCAAAATCCACTTCACGGTGGTTATGGGAGACTTTAACGCGAAACTAGGCAAAGGGAGTGATGATGAGTTGAGAGTGGGGAAACATGGATATGGACAGAGAAACCAGAGGGGCCAGAAACTGGCTGAATTTCTGGAGAAGAATAGCCTCTTTATGATGAATTCCTTCTTCAGAAAGCAGCCACAAAGGAAATGGACCTGGATTAGCCCCGATGGTTCAACAAAAAACGAGATAGACTTCATCTTGTCGGACAAACGACATATATTTAATGATGTCTCAGTGATCAGCCGGATTAAAACTGGGAGCGATCACCGAATAGTACGAGGCACATTAAATATCCACACAAAAGTCGAACGGTCTCGCTTGATGAAGTCTACCCTCCGACCTACACCTGTCCAATACCAGAACCTCGAAAACATTCAACTCGAACTACACAATCGCTTCGAATGTCTAGACGAGTGCGAATCTCCGAACGATATAAACAACAGGTTCGTGGAAACTGTCCACGCGGTTGGATCGAAATTTTTCAAGGCTCACCGCGCTAATAGACCTAAAAAACTTTCTGACCAGACTCTCAAGCTCATGCAGCGGAGAAAAGAAATGACAGTACAGTCTTCAGCCGATTGGTCCGAACACAGGCAGCTAAATAGGCAGATCTCCAGGTCTGTGCGTCGCGATATTCGCCAATTTAATACGCTCCGTATTAAAGAAGCGATAGAGCGGAATCGTGGCTCAAAAGTGTTCGCACAAGATTTGTCTATCGGGCAAAGCCAAATGACTAAGCTGAAGACCGATGACGGCACTGTCATTTCATCCCAAAGTGAGATCTTGGGAGAGGTCGAAAGGTTCTATGGACAGTTATATAAAATATCCCGAAATCCTGTTGTCGGCTTGGTCCAAGATCCCAGATCCAAGCTAACTTGGCAATATACCGAAGAAATCCCGGACATTAGCTTGTGCGAGATCAGAATGGCTCTCGAACAACTAAGAAACGGTAAGGCACCGGGAGATGACGGCATTATGGCAGAGCTCCTGAAGGCAGGCGGCAAGCCGGTCTTAAAAGCCCTTCAGAAGCTATTTAATTCCGTTATCCTCGGGGGCGACGTTCCAGAGTCGTGGACCAGGAGTGTGGTGGTGCTGTTCTTCAAGAAGGGCGACAAAGCTCTTGTAAAGAACTACAGACCCATCTCACTCCTGAGCCACGTCTACAAGTTGTTTTCGAGAGTCATTACCAATCGACTCACGTGCAAGCTTGATGACTTCCAGCCGCCCGAACAAGCTGGCTTCCGAAAAGGCTATAGCACCATAAACCATATCCTCACGC
This sequence comes from Lymantria monacha, assembly GCA_905163515.2. Lineage (NCBI taxonomy): Eukaryota > Metazoa > Arthropoda > Insecta > Lepidoptera > Erebidae > Lymantria > Lymantria monacha. The sequence continues at coordinate 27,738,770 of LR991090.1, read as the reverse complement.
TTCGGCAGATTATCCAGAAGACCGAGGAGTACAATCGGCCTCTGTGTATAGCGTTTGTGGACTATGAGAAAGCCTTTGATTCAGTCGAAACTTGGGCGGTGCTGCGGTCCCTTCAGCGGTGCCAAATCGACCATCGTTATATCGAAGTGCTGAAGTGTTTGTATAGGAACGCCACAATGTCAGTCCGTATTCGGGATAAGAGTACGAAACCGATCCAGTTGCAGAAAGGCGTGAGACAGGGAGACGTCATCTCTCCGAAACTGTTCACCACTGCACTGGAAGATGTCTTCAAGCTTTTAGACTGGACCGGACTCGGTATCAACATCAATGGCGAATACATCACTCACCTTCGATTCGCAGACGATATTGTCGTCATGGCAGAATCCATGGAGGACCTGGGCACCATGCTCAACGATCTCAGCAGGGTATCCCAACTAGTGGGTTTACGAATGAACATGGACAAGACGAAAGTCATGTCAAATGCCCATGTCATTCCTGTACCGGTCCTAGTTGGCAATGCGATTCTCGAAATTGTCGATCATTATGTTTACCTTGGACAAACAGTCCAGTTAGGTAGATCCAATTTCGAGAAAGAGGTTAGCCGACGAATCCAACTCGGTTGAGCAGCGTTCGGGAAACTTAAGAAGATCTTCTCATCCAACATACCTCAGTGTTTGAAAACACAGGTCTATGACCAGTATGTGTTACCAGTGATGACTTACGGCACGGAAACGTGGTCCCTAAATGTAGGCCTCATAACCAGGCTCAAAGTCGCTCAGCGTGCTATGGAGCAGGCTATGCTCGGGATTTCTCTGCGAGATAGAATCCGAAATACGGAAATCCGCAGACGAACGGGTGTAACCGACATAGCACGAAGCATTAGCACGCTGAAGTGGCAATGGGCAGGCCACATCGCTCGAAGAACCGACCACCGCTGGGGAAGAAAGGTTCTAGAGTGGCGACCACGTACCGGACGACGCAGTGTGGGACGCCCCCCCCCCCACTAGGTGGACAGACGACCTAGTGAAGGTTGCTGGGCGTCGTTGGATACAGGCGGCACAGGACCGCACTCTGTGACGTAAAATGAGGGAGGCCTACGTTCAGCAGTGGACGGCAATAGGCTGAAATGATGATGATGATGATGATGACTTTAACATTCGTCATATGATGATGATATGAATGATATATTGATAGCTGATGAACTATATCTGAACATTGATGGATTGGTAAGGCTTTTTTTCGTGTAACAAATTTTCTATAACTCTCAATACCTCATTACTCATTAATATATATTCTTACTCATATAACTGTGTGGTGATCGAATAGTAATACAATTTACTACCGTGGTTTAATTAAGAACCACCATATCTTTATATATATATAAATTACGTGTCACGTTGTTTGTCCGCGATGGACTCATAAAGTACTTAACCGATTTTAACCAAATTTGCACAGCTTGCGTAGATTGATCCAACTTAAAAGATAAGATAGCTTAAATCTCAATTTATAATAATATTATTTTATTGAAAATTATTTGTCTAATATTTGACAGTCAAAATCATATGTTATATCAAAAGGTTTTTAAAAGATGGCGGAATCTGTTGACTGGATTCAGTAAGTATTTAATAGATGGCGCTATGTTAAATGTACAAACGCTTCATATAAGTTAAATTTGTTAGAATAAACAAAAAGTGTTACTGAGGCTAACCTCAGCCACAGCAACGCGTGGCCCGGTCTGCTAGTGTATATATATATATATATATATATATATATATATATATATATATATATATATATATATATATATGTCGGAAAGCGTGATATTTAAAGGACGATATTAATGGAATGTCAAGCAATCGGTTTCATTATTTTAGTTGCTTGAGTGTGTTTAGTTGTGACACGATTAAATACGATAGACGGTAGTTAAAAAATAAACAACCGTTAGATAGTTTACTTTTGAAGTGAGACGTGCCTTCATATCAGTAATCTGTGAGCGTTAGTGGCGATCGGTTGTATCGAGCCACAACCTCACTGCATTCCATGTTATTATTTTATATGGTGTTAGTGGTAATCTGTGAGCCTCCTGATTTATATTGTGATTAAAGTTAAGTGGACGAACTAGAAAATGAAGATCTGACGCCTCCCGCGCTTTGATCTGCACCTCCCGCGGACATATCCGTGGCGACGCAAGGGCTTGGCCCCATAACCCACCGTATTCCCTCCTCATCGTCGTTGGACCGGCCACTGATACCGCTTCCTTGACATCCATAGCCAACCCGGATATATATATATATATATATATATATATATATATATATATATATATATATATATATATATATATATATATATATATATATATATAAGTTGAAATAATGATGAAATGATGACCTCATTACGGTGAATTTTATTATAGTAATATCATTGAAATTTAGTTAAGTATCATAATACCTTATTTTAACTCATGCCTGCAACATGAACTACGTACGTTATACCCGTTATGGGTGCGACAAATAAGTGTTGCGAAATTGGCTCGTGCGACCATTGGTACAAATTTATGACTTAATATAAAGTAGCTTTTTGGGAAATTTCGAAAATTACATCGTTTACGTGTACTATAGGAAATTGTAATGACGCCATGATGTGCATATCGATAAAAAAATATGTTGAGCGCTTTCCATGCATATAAAAGTTTACAATGTATTTTTATAGTGCAGTTTTAGAAGCAACCATTCTACTAGTTTAAAAAATAATACCGCCATGTGGACTCCCACACAGCAGTATTATTTTTAAGCCACTAGGCTACGAATACTACCAATCCTTACAGTGTTCATGAATATCGTAGAAAACGACTAAGAACTTTATATCGACCTGGGCCAACTCCACCAGATGCCGTTTGGTCAACAATAACTTTCCCAAAGAGGGTTGACGTCAGGCAGGCAGATGGTCATAAAACTATTTCCAATAACTTTGCAATATTTACGAGTTCATATAGAGTGAACCCCGAGTAATTAGGATAAGAGCAGGAGAACGATAAACCTGAAAAAACTAATATATATTTGCTTTTGAAAATCAGCGCTAGGGTCTTTGTCACCTGGTACAGGTACAGGTATGAACTCCTAGTTGATACATTTTCAATATACGTATTCTTTTTTTATATTTGTATAATTTTATACTTTTTTTCGTGTGATGACGATGTAATAACGAAATAATGAGTATTTCAAATGCTAAGTCGCATACATATTTGAAAGTAAAGCAATGAAAATAAACCTATAACATATCTAAGATCCCTATTCTCCTTAAAATAACTGAAAAGATTCATGAATGTACCTAAGAAACATCTTGATTCAAACAAACAAAAAAATCGTATCGTAATCGGTCCGTTCGTTTAGGAGCTACAATTCCACATACACATAGATACACAAACGCACAGACATGACAAAATTATAGCAGCCCTTATTTTGCGTCGTTAGTAAAAGGAATCATCATTCCATTTTATTATGCTAACATTGGACTGATAGATAATATTCCGAAAATGTTTAACCAATAGATATTGACCCATATAACTACTGTAATAATATTTTATTAAGATCATTAATCCGTTTGCTACTGAAGCAACTGTGTCAAATTGCCATCACCGCGATCGTTTCTAACCCTAAGCGTATTTTGTATGTAGTTATTTATTTTAATCTCTTCAAAGACATGGTATATGTGTATATTTTTAGCTTTTGCACGCCGCATAAGCGAAGCGTTGAGGTCTTGCTCTACTCTCGATATATGAAAATCAAGCACTTTTCAAACATAAAAATGATTGTATTTTTCTCACATTGCACTTATAGGATAATATTATTATACACATGTCAAGAAAAAACATTCTTCTAAACGTATTTGATATTTTTAAAACGCAATTATTTTGTTTAAAGTAAGAAAAAAGTTGATTAAAAAAATATTCGAGGCCATCCGGATGTTACCGTAAGTATCTGGCATTATAACGACCGTAAAAATTAATGTATCGATGTTTTTCTTTGATTAAAAGCTTCATGATCGCAACGCGCTGTTTCCTTTCGAAAATGGCTTGGTAATTCTTTGTCGTTTAATTGCAATTAATAAAAAACTAAACTGCTTAGTCATTAGTGTATGTATACTTTATGAAAATTGGGTTAGTTTACATTTTTTGTTCGTCCATTCAGACAGGCAAAGGAAATAAATCCCATTCAGCCTATACAGCTATGTTTAGCTCTACGTCGAGAATGGCACGAAATTTCAAAAGTAGTTTCTTTTCATTCATTACGAGTATGTACAAGCTTTTATTTAGTTTCATCTGTCCCGTTGTCTGTAATCAAATCTTGCAAGTTAAATTTGATCCCTTTGCCGGTTTGCGATTGAGCTGAAATTTTGCATGCATGTATAAATTAGATGACAATACAATATTATTGTTACATAAAGCTTACCTGATGATGGACCTGGAAGCTGGCCATAGGAACTTCGTAATTAAACGACGCAACCCCATCGAAATTGGGTTTTTTTGATTTGTCTTGACGAGTACTTTGAAACAATATGGCAACGAGAGTCTGATCATGGACCTGGAAGCAGTCCATAGGAACTCCGTAATTAAGCGACGCATTCCCATCGAGTTTGGGCTCGTTTGATTCGTCTTGATGAGTACTTTGATACTATATGGAAACCACGGTCTTATCATGGACCTGGAAGCTGTCCATAGGAACTCCGTGATTAAGCGACGCAACCCCATCGAGTTTGGGCTCGTTTGATTCGTCTTGATGAGTACTTTGATACTATATAGAAACCACGGTCTTATCATGGACCTGGAAGCTGTCCATAGGAACTCCGTGATTAAGCGACGCAACCCCATCGAGTTTGGGTTCGTTTGATTCGTCTTGACGAGTACTTTGAGACTATATGGTAACCAGGGTCTGACGATGGACTAGGCATCTGGCCATAGGAACTCTGTAATTAAACAACGAAACCCCATCGAATTTGGTCTCGCTTGATTCGTCTTGAGGAGTACTTTGATACTATATGGTAACTAGGTTCTGATGATGGACCTAGAAGCTGGCTATAGGAACTCCGTAATTAAACGACGCAATCCCACTGAGTTTGGGCTCGTTTGATTCGTCTTGACGAGTATCTTGGTTGGGGTGAATATGCAACTCCAACAAATTGGGAAAAAAAGTTCATTCCACTTATTATGAATGTGAATTATGTCTGATTGATTAGATGGATGGCCCAATGCCAAAGTAAGCACGTGCCGAGGGCTGAATGGTATGAGGGTGTATAAACATTTCATATCGCTTACGTTGCGCCTCAGAGTACCAGGGCGAGCCCTGTTATACTGAAGCCCTTCCCTTATCCTTGCATACTTCACTCGCTTCCTCAACATTCATAATTCTTTTCATACAAGCTCGCCGGTTTCGGAGACCCTTGACTCCACCTTCCTTCAGTACGTGACCAATCTGGTCTAGGTAGGTTAGTCTGGTCTCCCCCGGTACCTACATCCTACGCGGCGGGCTACGGTACGTCAAACCCCGCTAATTCGTCCGGGGCGAAAGCCCTAAAGGATTTTCCGGTCGGAAAAGCGGCGCAAGACCCCGTAGACCCGCCCTACAATATAACTCTTGATGCCGTGCCGTGGGTCACTGGTACGCGGTCCATTTTTTCAGTGGCCCACCCGGCGGTCTACCCTCACGGATATCCTCTCCTGTCGAGGTCCGGACAGTTTGCACCATCGGGGCGTCATCCTCACGCGGTAGCCTCGCTCCAAGGGTGAATAAACTAATCGCCGGTCCGGTCACCCGCTGCCTTGGCTAGGAGCTGGTTAGCTGTATCCCTGGAATTTTAGGTCCATGAGCGGCAGCAACACTTACCATAACGTGTGCTGCTTGCTCACCACCATATGCAATAAAAAAATGCGGAAACTCTAAAAGCTCTCTTATGTAAGTTTCGTTGAAAGACGAGTTGACATGAATTACAATCGCCATGTACAAATTTATACGCTCGTATTCGACTTCGTGTTTCAATGGTTATATAGAAAAACATAGTATATAGTACCCACTAACTGTAATTCCAATTTGATTAATTTGTTTAATTTTGAGTGTTCCTAATAATATTTGATGTGTACGCAAGTATTATACGTTTAAAATAAAACTATTTTTACGGATTCTATCACGTTTGTATTTAACTTTTAACCGACTTCAAAAAAGGAGGAGGTTCTCAATTCGTCTGTATTTTTTATTTATGTTTGTTAATTTTCGACTGAGCAAAGCGATTTTAATGAATCTTTTTTTTTATTTGAAAGCTGGTGCTTCCCGTTTGGTCGCATTTCAATTTGGTTCAGATCTGACAATGGCATCCATGACAAAACCATATAATTCTAAAATTAGCATTAAGTATGAGTGCGACAAATGAACGAGTAGCTCAAGCCCCGCTACTAATAAAACAACCTATGTGTGCGTCTGTAACACTAAAAAGTAAAAAATAAAACCACGTTTACAAAACCGTCGGAAATTTTGAAATAATATTATCGTCATCTTGCTCTTATCCTAATCATTTGGAGTCGACACAATGTATACTCTGCTCCCATTGTATATATCTCAAAAGTATTGGCAGATGTTTTATGACCGACGGCCTGGCTGACATCAACCCTCATTGAGAATGTAATTGTTGACTGCGATGATATGGAGTTAGACCAGGTCGATGGTAAGCTCTTAATCATCTTTTATAACTCATGAGCAATAAAAAGATTCGTAGTATTCATAGCCGCCATAACACAGCATTTAACGCCTAAATATTTTAAATACATACATATATACCATCACGCCATGTTCCTTGCAGGGTAGGCAGAGAGAACAGAGTGCCAGAGAACTCTATCTTTGCATACTTCACTCGCTTCCTCAACATTCATAATTCTCTTCATACACGCTTGCCGGTTTCGGAGACTCTTGACTCCACCTTCCTTCAGTACATGACCGATCTGGTCTAGGTAGGTTAGTCTCGGAATCCCCCGGTACCTACATCCTTTCACTTTCGCATTGTATATCTTCTTAACCAGACGTTCTTTCGGCATTCTTTCTACGTGTTCGAACCATCGGAGCATTCCCTTTCGCATCTTTAGCCCAAAACTCTCTTTCATACCTACTCGCTCTCTTACGTCGTCGTTACGAATGCGATCGGTCAGCCTAACTCCACAGATTTGCCGAAGAGATCGCATTTCGACCGCATTAATTTTACTTTCATACTCTTTTCTGCATACCTATCTCTCGCTTCCGTACAGTAATGTTGGGACAAGCACTAATTTTTTAAATAATATATAATAACTAAATGCCAGAAAATATTTATTTAGCAGTTTTATCAAACTATTCTGAATTGTTCTCAATTCACAACAAAAATCATTCTTAACAGTGAATAATGTGGCAGGATTTTTTTAAATACAAAACAATTGTATTTGTTTTAAGTTATTTCGGTACAGACATTTTTCTTGGTGTGACAGTTGAAGATTTATTCGTATTAATGCCATTTTATTTGAACTCATTATTCTTAAAGCCTACTTATTATATACGTAAATCCACTCAAACATTCACAGTCCTAAATTAAAGGCGTGTAATTTTTAAAGCAATCTATACTAATAACATTCTAAAGTGGTCCAGTTAAAAAAATCTTTCACTATTGAAAAATCTAGATTATCCCTAATTGTTACACGCTGTTTCTTTTTTTATTTTTATTTTTAAAAAGATTTCTTTAAACATATGTTTTCAATAGCAAATCATAATAAAAGTAATTTATGTCAGAAAAAACTACGCATTTTATAGATATTTCGGCGTATCGGCGGTGCTTAAACGGTTTGAAATAAAAAAACAAAATGTCAAAAATATAAGTCTATTTTATCTTTACAGGTAAGTACGGCAGCATACTTCTAACTTTAATATTTCAGCTAGTAAAATAGTTTTTAAGTTAAAAGTAAAAAAAAAATACAAATTCCAGTGCAATTTTCAAATATACAACGAAGAAAATAATAAGTCGATACGTAATTTCATCAGGACATATACCAATAGAGAGTACTAGGCATTTAACGGAGTGGAGTAGTGGGGATCTATATGTAAGTAATAGTCGAATTCACCAACGACATCAAAATTTAACGCAACACCTAAGTTAATACAAAACTGATGTTGTATTTTATAAAAAAAAACCCGATTACGAGCGAAAAATGATATCACAAGTGGGATTTGAACCCACACCTATTGGAAATTCATATACATGAACATTGTCGGGTAGACGGCACACGACTCCATAAGAACGTAAATATGATACGATGCGAGAATTGAATGCCCTTTTTTTTTTTTTTTGGGGTGGGTTACGGTCGGCGCACTCCTCGCACCACTCCGTCCGGGGCGACAGAGGGGCGTATGCACGCACACCCGTAACCCACCCGTGACGTCGCCTTCGTCGTTGGGCCGACCACCGGAGCAGAGTGACTTGACGTCAGTGGTCGGCCCGACGGAATACCCCTAAGGAATACCCTCTCCTCGATCGACGTCCCCCCCTCGGGTAGGATGTCGGTCTTTCCTCACGCGGTCGGCCTCTCGGCGGATGACGGACTAATTCCCCGATCCAGTCACCCGCGGCCTCGGCTAGGGCGGCATTAGGCGCAGGTAATCGCGCCTGCGCCGCCCCAGTCGCCGGCGGCGGCTCGCGTCGTCGAGGAGACGCTCCTCACGCACGCGCTCCGCCGCCTCCTTCCGCAAGACTACTGCCTCGCAGTAGGATGCGGCCGCATCCCAGTTCCTGAAGCTGTCGAGCATCGCCCTGGCGATGGTCGCCAGCGTCAGGTCAGCACCGATGAATTGAATGCCCTACAATAGTTCATGGTGGCGTAAGTGGCAGCACGATTGGGACGGATTTCCAATAGGTGTGGGTTTGAAACCCACTTGTGACATCATTTTTCGCTCGTAATCGGGTTTTTATAAAGTATCAAGCATATTAAATGCTAAAAACTTCAGTAATTTGATGTATTATTAATCTTGTTCGTGAAGAATAGCGATATTTAAATTGACTTAGGAATCATCTAAAATTTAGGTATAGTTCGTGAAAATGAGCATCAGAATAGAAAAGGCTGCTTTTTATTTCAATAAATATATAATTTCAATAATAATTCTTATTCATACTAATATCACAAATATGAAAGTCAGTTTGTTGGTTTGCTACGTTTTCACAGGTAAACTAAACCAATTACGATGAATTACGGTACAACGATGAAAAAACCTTGGCGATGGTAATACACTACTTTTCGAGGGCAGGAATATAGGATGTTGAAATTATTTTTATTTCTATTAATCTATGGACAGAAACTAGTGTATATTATATATTTAAATACTAGCTGACCAAATGGACGCTGTTCTATATAAAATAAAAAGAAACAAATATTAAAATTCCTTAAAATCGATCGTGACGGTGTCTTCCAATCCTAATGTATTGTTTTAGTAGTATAAAACCACTTATTACCTTTCCAATGAAAGCTGTTTGGAGCACCTTGGTTGGGTGGTTTCATATGGACTATAACGGACGTAGAAAACTTTTTTGTATTTGTTCTGTATAGTTTAAAAAAAAAGCAAAATGTTCAAGCGTGCAGAGTTTAAAATTATCCGATTTTAATGGGCTGAAAATTATTCTCAAATTTTCCGTCACATACAAATTAAGTTTCTTTTTTTAAGAATGCACCACCCTTTTTTTTTTTTTTTTTTTTTTTTTTTTTTTTTATTGGTGGGCTATGGGTGCGTCTCGCCCCGCCAAATCGGTCCGGGGTGACGGAGAAGGCGGCGCGTGATCCCATAGACCCACCGTAAAATCCTCTCTCTTCGCCGTGCGAGCGGACCACCGGTACCCGATCTTTGTCTTCGGTGGTCCGCTCGGCAAGAATGCACCACCCTGCTCTAAGGAAATAATTCTTGTATTGCGAGGGACTTTACAAACATGCAATTAACGCAGACAAATTACACCCACACTCAGAACATTCAGAATCGAACCCACTGTACTGGCAAGGAAGGTCGGTATCTTAACCACTACCCCATCTGTGCACTCAAGTTAATAAAATCATATTTAATAAAAATCTGAATATGTAATACTTGTATCTATATTAAATTAGGTAAGAGTATCTAATTCTTTGACCTTACCAAAACAGCCTTCGTGAACAGACCGCTAATCTTTTCGGCATTCCTCTTTGTCTCCAAAGTAATATTTTAATTAAGGCCCGTCTGGGATCCGGCAATGGCAATTAAAACTTACACAACGCCACTGACATTTGTTTTCTGCGACTTAATGTTATCCGAATGCACACTTAGATGTCATAATGAACTTAACATAATTTATTCGTTTATTTATTATCCAACGTTACTTTGTTTTCGTAATTTTGGATAAATTAGGTCATGATAATACCGATCGTAGTGGTTTGTACTCAAATACACCTATTTCTTTTATCATATAACTCATACATTTTAAAATAATTCTGATTTGAGCTGTGTGGCAGTGGCTTAGAATACTACCAACCCTTACATTGCTCGTGGATATCGTAAAAGACGACTAAGAGCCTTATAACGACCTGGGCCAACTCCATCTGATGCTGTTTGGTCAACAATTACATTCCCAAGGAGGGTTGACGTCTGGCGGGCGGCTGGTCATAAAACTATTGCCAATAACTTTTAAATATGTACTATGAAAGGATACATATTGTATCCACCCTAAGTGATTGGGTTTTTTTTTGGGATTACTCTTATAGTAAGAGAATGATAAGATATTCTGATTTTACTTTAGGGACAAAATAAATTTCATACGTTTCATGTACATTCGTATCGATTAATTGCAGGAAAATTTATTTGTTTTATTTATTTATTTATATTTAATTTCATTATTGCTAACAGCGTGCCATACACAATAATAGACAATATTTTTATATAAACTGAGGAGAATAACATATTATAAAAGATGTATTGAAAAATTACAATAAAGATAAAATATAATAAACTTGGATCAACATATACTACTGCTAATGGACAGTGTCTCCACATACTTCTCAGCTACAGACATAAAACATCTCTCTGTACAAGAAAATAAGTCTAGTGAAGGTTCAGAGGCTAGTATCTCATTGATGTAGTGTAATGCGCGAGGAAGCGGTGTGAATTGACCTATGTTATGACTTTGTAAGAATGGTATTTTTTTTATTATGTGATCTGCTGTATTTTACTATTCGGCTAATGAAACACTAGATAAGCAAGCAGCATGCTTCGTGTAAATTATAACATCAAATACCAACCCGCCTGCCAAATGTTGTAATTACGGGCATTCTACTTTCTCTATAGTAGTTCACTCGTGATCGGGTACCACTTTTGATGCAGCCATAATCCTTTACTTTTGAAGAAAAAAATTTACCCTGGTATAAAGGGCATCATACTTAAGCTTGTCAAACATGATTATTCATCATGTCATCATTTCAGCTCATAAATGCCCCACTACTGGCCTCGAGCCTCTTCTAAAATAGGAGGCAAATTGACGCACTATACCAAACCTTTATTTTTTTATGCGCTGTGGAAAATTCATATACGCATCCCCTTTGCTTGTTACAGCAAAGGAATATGTAGGACTTGCTGACACATAATGGTTTTACTACGTCAGAATACTTATTAAAAACCACAGAAGCCCCGCGTCCCCGTCGTTTGTGGAACGACAAAGGTTCGCCTTTTAGCATACGACTCTGACGTTCCATTATACCACACTGGTCAGGTGATATAGGATATTAATTCAAGCATACATTCTCTGCCATAGATTTTATTTGAATATTGCCTTAGTTGACTTTTATTACAATTTATATGTAATGGTTGGTAGTATTCGCAGCCGCCGTCATTACACAGAATTTACAATAAATAATTAATTGCCAAAAATGTATTTAATATATAAATTGTTCTCGATAAAAAAAACGTCAACACACAAAAAAAAATGCTTACTAATGCTTACTAAACATGTTGTATAAAATTTAATTTTAAAAAATTAACTTCAAAAATGATGAGCCCGCTAACTTTCTTGTCGGATCTACTCAGCTTGCGACCTCGTTCTAATTTGATGAGAGATTATTAAATTAATTTTAAAATGGAAAATTGACAATATGTAAGTGTCTTTATGCCACTTATACATAGTAAATGTTTTCCATTTGATTTGCTTTAGTTCTAATTTCTTGAAACCTATGTCCTAAAATCTATTTCGATAAACTGATGAACATCTGAATGAATGCGATTTTTATATAAGCCGTTGTAATTAGATATTTATATATTTTGCTATATAAAAATAATCAAATAATTCGCTATCTCACTTTTATTTACTATTTATTGTCATTAATCAACATTAAAGCCCACACATGTCCCACTGTTGGGCCCGAGCCTCCTCCACAATGGGAGGGAAATTGACCTACTATACTCCGCTGGTCAGACGTGTTGGTATAGGGTTTTGTTTCGAGTTTTCTTTCTCTTGCATAGATGTTATATGCATTTTATATCACTCAGTCGTCTCGTACGATCACCCACGGGTAAGATAGGGAATGGTTAATTGTATTCTTACTCCGTCACCACACGGTGTTTATTATAATTAATACTGAAGTAAATTTACATTATCATGTTTTGATTATTTTTAAATATCTGTTTTTATGATTTAAGCCACATGCTTAAATCATAAATTCCTTCCACTAAAATGAGGAAATAAATACAAAACATATACATTAAATTTTTAGTTTGGTCACAAATTCACAAAAAAAATACAAGTTTGGAACTCACGGAGTTCTAAAATTAGAACTCTATCCTATTATTAGTAATATGCTCAATACCTATTGCGCGGGACTGAAAAGTATATATATTCAAATATGAATGATGAAACACACATGTACGTTAGCGGTTAGGGTATTCAAAAATATATTAAAATAATTAAAATAAAATTACATAAAATTCGTTTTTTCGAATATGTGTTATATTAGAAAAAAAACAGTAAAGTAATAAAATCTGTACATTAGAAATATTTAAAAAATATGGTATATTCAAATATTAGAATCATTAACGGTACATATGTATTTCTTCGATGGTCCTTGCCTCTATTGTAAATCTATCTATATATCTGTGTTTCTATGTGTCAACAGTTTATGTCGGCCCAATATCATCATCATCATCATCATCTCAACTCATATATGTCCCACTGTTGGGCTCGAGCCTTCTCCATAATGGAAGGGCAATTAACCTACTATACCACGGTCAGACGTGTTGGTATAGGGTTTTGTTTCGAGTTTTCCTTCTCTCGCATAGATGTTATATACGTTTTATATTACTTACGTACGATCGTACGATCACCCACGGGTAAGAAAGGGGGTGGTGAATTGTATTCTTACTCCCTCACCACACGGAATCAAGCCCAATCACGCCCCAATTTATTGAAATTTATTACGAGAATAGTTTATGCGTTGTGCTAACATATAAGATTATTTAAATCACATTAATAATTAATTAAAAATCGCCATTAAAACTAGTACAAATAAATATAATACTGCATAAAATATATCCTATTTTATAAATATCTTCTAAGTTATTTTCATGCAAAGCCTTCTAGCTTTTAGATGAAAAATTATTAAAAGACACAGAGAAATAATTTTATTTCAAATTTGAAATATATGACATCTTATTCAAATAAACTTATTTTAATGAATATTTATATAAAGTACCAACGCAAACACATATACATTCTCAGAAAACGATCGCTAAATTTGTATTGGACTATATGTATTTCCTTTTTTTTTGATACTTTCCAACCGTTGTTAACAAAATTTTCCTCCGAATCAACCGCCTTAACGAAACCTTTTTTATTTGCTTCAAAATATGTTGACTTCCTCGCCGTTGACCCATATAATTCTACCTCCTTATTGAATCCGAGGACTGAATTAAATTGCTTCAAACCCCTCACGATGATTTATATTAAAATGCTCCTAGAGCTAAATCATCTAAAGAGATATAGAATTTGGTTTATTATGAGCTTATATAGACTACTTAGTACCACAAAACTCACTGTTGCTCATTCTGTAGTCGTACTGTTCACATATCATCTCAGCTCACATATCTTCCATTGTTGGGCACGAGCCTCCTCCGTAACGTGTCGGTATAAGGTTTTGTTTGGTGTTATCCTTCTCTCTCATAGATATTATATATAAAACCAATAAATATTTATTATATTATGTATATTAATTGAATGAATGACATAATGAGATTGCCGATATTCCACAATATTGTTGACCAATAGTCTCTGATGCGGGGTAGGCATCAAAAATTCTAATTTGGCGAACGACCAACCCACTAAAGTATTATCGTACTTTATGTGTCTGGCCTCACTGTGTAAACAATCCTTACTATCATTCGTATTGTTGTTGCAGGCACATAGATTATTTTAGCTTGTTTTGAGTAGTGGTTTATATGTTAATATTTTAATTCTAAAGATGATAAATATCATAGATACACACATATGCAAACACACGCACTCATACACAGCATTACTTTTACAATAATATTTTCCTCTTAAATGACTAGATTATATATTAATTAATGGCTGGATAATTGTATTAATTATTGGTTGCTGATTTACTATATAAACGGTTTAAAATTACAATTGAACCCGGTTAGTAGCACTTTTTTTTTGGCGGTGGCCTACGGTACGTCAACCCCGCTAATCCGTTCGGGGCGACAAGAAAAGCGGCGTAAGACCCCGTTGACCCGCCCTACAACATAACTCTCGACGCCGTATGGGTGGGTCACTGGGCGGTCAGTAGCGCTGCGATCGCGTTCAAGAAGTTCTATTTTTTTTAAATTTGTACACGGCGTCTGTTGGGTCAGCTACTCATCAACATTGTGCTCTTATCCCAATTACTTAAGGTCAACACAATATATTCTTATGTTTCTCTTCATCATTCATTATCATTCTCCTGCTCTTATCCCAATTACTTGAGGTCGATGCAATACGCACTCATACAAATTACAAAAGTTATTAGCCGTAATTTTATGACCGGCCGACTGCCTGACGTCAACCTTCCTTAAGAATGTAATTATTGACCAAACGGCATCAGGTCGATCTGGTATAGGTCTATATAAAGCCCTAGTCGTGGTACGACATCCACGAGCAAAGTAAGGGTTGGTAGTATTCGTAACCGCTGCCACACAGCAGTGCTTACTTTTATTCAAGCGTATACAGAGTGGAGACGTCAATACGACAATAAATGAAAACACCGTCAATACTAGTGTATAGGAGTATTTTGAAACTATTAAAAAAGTCCTCGCATGCATATTTAAAAAACAATTTTTTCAAACAAACTTTTTATCATAAATATTGAAACAAAATAGAACACCGTTTGTAAATATTAGTTCACTAACCTGTGGTCGGCACGCGAGTGACCTTGTGGTATCATATGTTACAACTTCGAAACGTAGGTAAATACATACACTTAATGTTTTAATAAGGTATAATATGCATTGATTTGTATTACGTTTGGGGAAGACTTGAACTGGTAAACATGGCGATATGTAGGTACTAGTTTCATATTAGTTTATACCGATGCGGCGCGGGAACTCATTTCATCATCATTACCCTGCTCTTATCCCAATTACTTGGGGTCGACGCAATATGTCCTTTTCTTCCACTCAATCCTATCCGATGTCATCTCTGCGTTCACTCCCTTTCTATTCATATCATGCTTCACGCAATCCATCCATCTTTTCTTCGGTCTTCCCTTACCCCTAAAACCTTCAACATTCATACTTAAAACTCTTCTCCCAACATTACATTCATCCCGTCTCATCACATGTCCATACCAAGTCAGGCGTTCACTTTTCAACTTTTCATTTTCGCGGGAACTCATTTGATAGGCGAATAATTTTAATTTTTATACAGAGTGTGGAAATTGTTAATAATACAAAGTAATGTGCTGCGGCTAAACTATACGACATATTGTATTCAAAGTTTGTATACAGGCTGGGCAAGTCATCAGATACACTAGATTAAAATTATTGTCGTATGGTCGTCTCCACCTTGTATATTACAAAAGTTTTGATAATATTTTCATGACTGACCGCCTGCCTAAACTTAACCCTCTTTGGTAAATATTAGACCATCTAGTAATATTATATACACGAAATATATACAAAGCTTTGAACTATAGTTTGTAAATATAAAAACGGAATACACCGTTGCTTGTGTCAAAATTAAATTAGATTTCTCCAAGCTATGGGCTCTGTTATCGACTGGCGATCCTATTCGGATACTATACTCCTAACTTCATATGTATATACTTTAAACATTTCTTGTTATATTGACATATCTCGTTATGTTGACCTTTCTCAAGCGCAGCTCTGACAATAATAATTATTTTTCTCATACAGATAGATATCAACAAATTTAATAGACGAGTGCTAATGTTTTTAAATTTGTGTGAATACAGTGACATAATGAAAATAATAATGAAAATATAATTTGCCATCATATTTTTTCCTTAAAAAATATTTTAAGTATTACCTATTTTTTGCACACATAATGTTATACTACTCGTATATATGATTTTCATCGACACTGTATAAAATTTCACAAAACAGAATAAAAGTTTCAAAAAACCATCCAAAGTTTTTACGAAGACCTACTAATACCACAAAAAAACTTAAATTCAATTTTCAACAATTGATATAAGTATTATAAACTACGAAATGATCCCTGCAGTCTTCCTTATACTCAAATATATTGGGTGCGATTAGTGTGGAATTTTAAATGTATTTGAAGAACCCATAAAAAAATTCCTTGGTATCATAAAATCAATAAATAAAATAAAGCAACTATTACACTATCTATGATCTAACCCTAGTAATGATCTTCTGTTTTCTTTTCTCACCACCTCAACATTTATTCTAGCCTTTTTTTTTTTTTTTTTTTTTTTTTTATTGGTGGTCTATGGGTGCGTCTCGCCCCGCCAAATCGGTCCGGGGTGACGGAGAAGGCGGCGCGCGATCCCATAGACCCACCGTAAAATCCTCTGTCTTCGCCGTGCGAGCGGACCACCGGTACCCGATCTTTGTCTTCGGTGGTCACACATTTATTCTAGCCTGGGGCATAAAATGAAAGTTACATATTTGAAATAAAGCTACTTTTACTGTATTTGGTTACCTTAGTCCTCCCGTGACCATGATCACTTTAAAACGTTCGAAACGTCGGGAATTAAAAATCAAATACAAACGCGATAGAATCCGTAAACATCAGAATAAACATCAGAAACCATATAGGAAAGTTTCATACTCAAATATGAAACTTTCCTTATATTGTAATTTTAAGTTTCATTTATATAATATAATTCTTTACAGGGGATATTTGAAAGACAAATCACAATATATTGTTATTCTGTCAGCATACAGTTAAAATTTAAAAGAGCCTTCTAACAAATGATATGTTCAATTTACATACATACATATCATCACGCCATATCCCTTGTAGGTTAGGTAGAGAGAACAGAGTGCCAGAGAACTCTATCCTTGCATACTTCACTCGTTTCCTCAACAATCATAATTCTCTCCATACTCGCTCTCCGGTTTCGGAGACTCTTGACTCCACCTTCCTTCAGTACGTGACCGATCTGGTCTAGGTAGGTTAGTCTCGGTCTCCCCTGGTACCTACATCCTTCCACTTTCGCATTGTATATCTTCTTAACCAGACGTTCGTTCGGCATTCTTTCTACATATCCAAACCATCGGAGCATTCCCTTTCCCATCTTTACACTAATACTCTCCAATTTATATTTATAATTAGCTATATCTGGATAACCGATATATTAAAAAAATAATAAAAAAGCGAAGCCAAGTATAGAAACTGGGCTGTCTGTATTAGACTGCTCGATTTTCTAAATAAGTAATTACTACTATGAGTTATTACTACTTCCTATTCATGATGACAGCGACAGATTTACTACACTGTAAGGATATTTTTTCATTATCTGAAAATACTGACAAAACGAGATTTTCTATAGATGAATTCTAGCTAGATCGCGATAGATACGCCGCTGAAACCTCCTGCATACAAAATTTCATTGCAATTAGTTGATGCCGTTTCTAAGTTTTTAAGATTCTGATATATATGAATGTATAAATATACAAGACTAGTTTAGATATGTATGTCTGAACTATTTTCTTCCTTCTATTTCGTAAACATCAGCATGTTATTGATTTTAATTTTCTGCCGTACTTAAGAAATAAAACTATTTTTACAGATATTTTCGCGTTTCATGATTCGTATTTGATGTTTGTTAATATTTTCGCTACCTTTTGAATACTTTCAAGGTTCCTGATGACGGAAGATTGAAAATGATAATTGATCTCGGAATTGAAAATGCTAATTCATCTTGAGAAAATAATTAAAGAAATCGGCCAAGTGCGAGTTGTACTCGCGCACGAAAGGTTCCGTAAAACTAAAAAAATCAAGTATGTTGTATGAGAGTCCCTTAAATAGTATTTTATTTTTTATTTTTTTTTTACCATTTGTTGTTATAGCGGCCATAGAAATACATCATGGGCCACCGAAGACAAAGATCGGGTACCGGTGGCCCGCTCGTACGGCGAAGAAGAGGTGCTTGCAGGGTGGGTCAATGGGGTTGCGCGCCGCCTCTTCCGTCACCCCGGACCGATTTGGCGGGGTGCGACGTCCATAGCCCACCGCAAAAAAAAAAAAAAAAAAAAAAAAAATAGAAATACATCATCTGTGAAAATGTCAACTGTCTAGCTATCACCGTTCTTGAGATACAGCCTGGTAACAGACGGACGGAGAGTGTCCCGTCAATAATAGGGTCCCTCTTTTACCTTTTGGGTACGGAACCCTAAAAATTTATCTCGGATATTTACACGATATTTCATGTACCTAAACATTCGAGATCAATTTTTTTTTTTATTTTGCAATACTACAAAATACACATATATTTTTTTATCTTTTATAACGAATTAATAATATTCATTGGGCGTGCTATTGTGAATCATATTTTATGAACTTCCCATATAAAGTAACAGTAACTTATTCGACCACAATTGGCAGAAACAGACGGTGGAATACATTGGAAGCTCGCCAGACCAGCAACACTTTATTACTAATTGTATCCGACTATATTGTGTGATATAACTATATTGTGTGATATCTATATATATAAAAGAAGAAGCTGACTGACTTAATGACTGACATATCAACGCAGGGCCTAAACTATAAGGGTTAGAAACTTGAAATTTTGCACAGGTGTTCCTTTTATAACGTAGAGGAGCACTAAGAAAGGATTTTTGAAAATTCACCCCCTAAGGGGGTTAAAAGGTGGTGCAAAGTTAGTATGAAACTTTGCCGTTTTTGAAGTTATTTGAATGAAATTCAGTATGAAGGTTCTTCATTAACAATCATAAAATACGTGTAAAATATTTTTTCGATAATCATCCCTTAAGGAGGTAAAAAGGGAATGCAAAGTTAGTATGAAAGTTCTCTGATTATTGAAGTTATTTAAATAAAATGTTGTATTTGGGTTATAAGTTCCTAAAAATGATTATTGCCGATAATTAGATATAAATAAATATGACATTAAAATGTTGTAAAATTTACTTTTAAGGGGTAAAATAAAAATAGAGGATGAAATACTTAAGGAAAGAAACCTTTTCGCGGGCGAAGCCGTGGGCAGAAGCTAGTAATAAATAAAATGGTAAATCAAAATGATATAACAGCAATATTTTACACTTTATTTGAGTGTAGTGACTGACCATCATCAGGAGAATGTTAATGATGATCATGAAACTTCCTCTGCTCTTATCTCAATTATTTAAGGTCGTCGCAATATGTGCAAATTGCAAAAGTTATTGGCAATAGTTTTATAACAGGCCGTCTGCCTGACGTCAATCTTATTGGGAATGTAATTATATATCAATTAACATCAGGTGATTTTTTTTGTCTTATACGACACGAACAAAGTAAAAGTTGGTAGTGTTCGTAGCTGCATACTACAGCGTAGTGTGGTGATTAACCAATAATTCAATATCTCATCATACTTCCCTGCGAGTATCATAAGATACGACTAGGAGACGTTAGCAAATGTCATTTACCCTGTTCTTATCCCAATTACTTGGGGTCGATGCAATATGTCCTTTTCTTCCACACAATCCTATTAGAAGTCTTCTCTGCGTTCATTCCCTTTCTATCTATATCATGTTTCATGCAATCCATCTATCTTTTCATCGGTCTTCCCTTACCCCTAAAGCCTTCAACATTCGTACTTAAAACTTTTCTCACTATATTCTTTCATCGCGTCTCATCACAGGTGCTTACCGGACACGGGGTCTTCGGTAAGTATCTGCACTTCGGTAAGGGTGCCATGAGTGTGGCGCGCCAGTGGACGATGCGCGCCACACACTGTAGGTATGTCCCGCCTGGGGGCCTCAATGCCACGTCCCGTTGGCGGTCATTGGAGGGCGCTGTAGACCATCATCTCGAAGATGCTCGACAGCGACGAGCGCTGGTCGTCGATGGCCTCCTTTTGCGAGGAGGTCATCTCTACAAAAGAGGCGGTGGAGCGGAGACGCGAGGCAATTGCGTCTGCAAATTCACTTCGCCGCCGCCGGTGGCCAGGGAGGAGAAGGCGCCGATATGCGCACTTCCTCCCACCGCCTTGACTTGACTTGACGATAGGGCGTGGGCCAATAGCCAAACGTTGGGGTGTTGGGGATCGAATGTCAGTAGACGATCTTTCTGGCACCCTGTAGCCTGGAAGATCTGGGCCGCTGTGATTTTAGTGGGTATTCCGGTTAGGCAGCTGGCCGGCGAATCCCACACTCCCCCTCGCCTATCATCGGCGTGGGATAGCGCGTAAATACGTTTCCACAGCGTGAAGAAAAAAAACGTTAAAGAGGGGCATTTGGGGTCGCGCGCCACTTTTTCATTCCATAGCCTGACGCCAAAAAATAAATCAAATGTCCATACCACGTCAAGCGTTTACTTTTTATCTTCTCCGTCACTGGCGCCACTTTCAAACTTTCTCTTATAGCGTATAATTACCGCGGGTGACTGGATCGGGGAAATAGTCCGTCACCCGCCGAGAGGCCGACCGCGTGAGGGAAGACCGACATCCTACCCGAGGGGGGGATGTTGGTCGAGGAGAGGGTACTCCTCAGGGGTATTCCGTCGGGCCGACCACTGACGTCAAGTCACTCTGCTCCGGTGGTCGGCCCAACGACGAAGGCGACGTCACGGGTGGGTTACGGGTGTGCGCGCTTACGCCCCTCTGTCACCCCGGACGGAGTGGTGCGAGGAGTGCGCCGACCGTAGCCCACCCCCCCAAAAAAAAAAAAAAAAAAAATAGCGTATAATTACTCGAAAATTAACAATCCTCATCTTTAATAAATACCAACGTCACGTCTACACAAAGAATAAGCTGAACCGTTATTAATTGCTATTATCATGCATACTGAAAACTATTCGAAACTTCAGTATAGTAAAAAGAAAAACGCAATATCATTTACAAAAATAGCTTTATATACTTTCTTATTATTTCTAATCCTAAAACTAATATCAAACTAACATATTCTATTCATCTTAAGAAAACAGATCAATAATGCTGCATACTGCATTATACTGCACCGATGTGTCCCTAATTCATATAAGTTCGGCGTTAGCAAGTTTGTACCCCTAAACAGGCTAAGAACAGGCTGTATTGTGGTCAAACAAGCAAACTTGCTTAGAGTATAGTGAGACGCCATTTTGCTGACAATATTTCTAATAAGATAGATATTATTAAACGATTATAGATCTTTTGAATTAAAATAATAAAAGCACATAAGACAAATAATAGATATTTTAAATAAAACTACTTTTACGGATTCTATCGCGTTTGTATTTGATTTATAATTTGCCGACGTTTCGAACACTTTACAGTGATCATGGTCACGGGAGGACGGGAGGACCAGTCCTCCCGTGACCATGATCACTGTAAAGTGTTCGAAACGTCTGGAAATTATAAATCAAATACAAACGCGATAGAATCCGTAAAAGTAGTTTTATTTCAAATGTGTAATACTCGCGTAAACATTAGAAATAATAGATAAGTAAGACCATGGCTCACAAAAAAAATTAAAAATCTTATCCCACTTATAAATATTCTAGTAATGAACTAAATTATCAAAGTGTGATTAATTTTTATACTGTTGATGTACCTACTAATATGTTTTCTTATCCTATCTTCTTATTATTATCTTGTTATTGCCTTTTTTCCGTGTAATGAAGTGAATAATAGTTACAATGGTGACTAACTGTACCAATAAAAGATTATTGAGGGTAATCGTAATAGACAACTAAAAGTTACAAGCAAATCCACTGTACGAAATGTGAAGAAATGTCAAAATAATATAAAATACAAACCTGTCTACCCAGATTAGTACCGTTTCTCTCTGATGAGTAGACTCGAATCCAGCAGTAGAACGTATATTAACTGATTATAATGATGATTGGGCCTTTATCGTACGAAAATATAAGTTTTCTAGTACTTTTTTAATTTATTAATATTTAACTTTTTTTATAAAAATCATAATAAGTCATTGTGTCATGTAAGAATTTTAACAAACACAATTTAAGCCGAAACTCAAAACATTTGAATATTACACAAGTAAATTTTCTGCATGGAATCAAATACGTAACCCTAAATTGAAACCACTACGCCATGCGTGGAATCAAATACGTAACACTCAAAGTTGAAACCCATGTATTATTCCATTACTAACACAGACAAGCGAAACAAAACAACACAACTCACCCTAGTGTTTCTAAATGTATCTTACAAAGCTTAGTCCTCTGTCTATGACATAATCTCCGGTACATACACGTACATGGCAGAGACATTGTCGCACAGAGAGGTAAATTGTCCATGAAACATCAACAGTCCCCACTGCGATCGATGCAGATATAGAGTAATGCAAGAACAGAGAGTACTAAATTTTTTATTGCTTATAGTGGCAACAAATAAGCATACAGCACATCTGATTGTAAGCGTTATTATTACTTATGGACGTTTGCATATCAGAGGTAGAGTAAGGCCCCTGCCTACCAACAAGAAACTATCCAAAAATTTGGGCATCCAGCTCTATCGCTCACCCAACAAAGCGCAACAGCACATTGCCACTTTTTTTTGATGGCGGGCTATGGTGTGGTCACATTCTGCTAAATCCATCCGAAGCGACAGAAGAAGCGGGACACCACCCCCACCACCATAGATCTACCCAACAACGTGCCTATCGACGCCATGTTAGTGGGCCACTGGAACCCGATCTTATTTTTCGGTGGCCCATCCAGCGGTCTACCCTTGCAGGTATCCTCTCGAGTCGACGCCCTGCCATCTCGACCAATAACTTAATCTTGACGTCAGGGCGTCACCCTCACGCGGTGGCCTTACTGCGGGCGACTAGATTAATCTCTGGTCTGATCACCCGTTGCCTCGGCTAGGGCGGCATCAGGCGTAGGTACTTACGCCTGTGCCGCCCCAGGTGCCGGTGGCGGCTCGAGTCTCCGTAGAGGAATAATGGTCTCGCAGAACATGGCGACCGCGTCCCAGTTCCTGTCGCTGCCAATCATCGCTTTTACGACGGCCGGCAGCGACAGGTCGGCGTCGAGGGCGGCGACGAGGCCACGGCGCTGCTGAGCCCAGGTCGTACAAACTCCGAGTTCAGCCGTTGATATTCAACACTGGGTTGCCTCAGGTTTATATAAAGTTCTTAGTCGTCTTTTATGAGATCTACAAGAAAAATAAGGGTAGCAAAGTAAGGGGTATTATTCGTAGCCATTGCCACACAGCATTATATTCGCGCTTACAGTCACACAAAACAATTACACTTGCATCTAAGCTTATTTTTCTTTTCCTAAGTCATACCTCAACGAGTAATAATCTCGTACCGTTTATTACTCTGTACAATGTTTGGACAATGTAATATCGGATATTGTTGCAATTGTTCTCTTGATTACTTACAGGAGGGTAGTAATAGTGGGGGTCCAGAAACAGCAATTAAGTATATAACTGCTTTCTATCACAGTTTGTAATAATAAACTATTTCTCAAACATTTTATAGAAAATATTATAAGGCATCTTTCCGTGTGGTGATGGAGTAAGAATACAATTCACCACCCCCTATCTTACCCGTGGGTGATCGTAGGAGACGACTAATGGATATAAAACGCATATAACATCTTTGCGAGAGAAGGAAAACTCGAAACAAGACCCTATACCAACACGTCTGACCAGCGTGATATAGTAGGTCAATTACCTTTCCATTATGAAGGAGGCCCGAGCCCAACATTGGGACATATATGGACTGATTTAAAAAAAAATAGGGATGAAATGATGACATAAGGAAAGTATTAATGCCAAGTGTTACCTTTTCTTTTTCACTGAATATATTATGAGTCTTAAGGAATTTAGTAAATAATTATTGTGAGAGAAGTAAAGAGTAAAGATGTAAACCTTACTTCATCTTCTAAACTCATATTCATTACTAGACTCGAGCCTCCTTCAAAATAGGAGGGAAATTCACATACGCTGCTCAGACGAATTGGCATAAAGATTCCTTCATTTATTTATATACTAGCTTCTGCCACAACGGCTTCGCCCGCGTGAACATACATACATACATATCATCACGCCATATCCCTTGCAAGGTAGGCAGAGAGAACAAGAATGTGAATGTTAACTATCATCCCAAAGGAACACATTACCGTGATAAAAACATCCTTTGTGTTCTCGCACGCTCGTACACACGCATACTCGCACGCTCGTGCATGCTCTACCGCCGGCACCTAAGGCGATGCAGGCGCGAGTACCTACGCCTGATGCCGCCCTAGCTGAGGTCGCGAGTGACTGGACCGGCGACGTCACCTACAGAGAGGCTGGCCGCGTGAGGGCAATGCCTCGGCAGTTAGCCAGGGCGTTGAAAGGGGATGGTACTCGAAAGGGTAACCGCTGAAGTGGCCACGGATGCCAAGGAAGCAGTACCAGTGGCTGTCCCAATGGTGATGAGGAGGGAATACGGTGGGATATGGGACCACGCGCTGTTCTGCCGTCGCTCCGGACAGAATGAGCAGCGTGTGTGCAGACCATCGTCCACTCAAAAAAAAATGGATTTCTTAGCCGTCTTTTATGACAACCAAGGGCAAGAAAGTGTATGATGAATTGTATTACCACTCCGTTATAACACCGTCCTATCCGTGTGGTGACGGAGTAAGAATACAATTCACCACCCCTTATCTTACCCGTGGGTGATAGTAAGAGCCAATTAATAGATATAAAACGCATATAACATCTATGCAAGAGAAGGAAAACTTGAAAGAAAACCCTATACCAACATATTTGATCAGCGTGGTATAGTAGGACAACTTCCCTCCCATTATGGAGGAGGCTCGAGCCCAACAGTGGGACATATATGAGCTGAGATGATGATATAACATGGTTTAAGATGTAAATCACACGATAATTATTCGTATCATACGTTTAGTCCATTGTCTTCGATTAAATGGCCCATACTTGGCACTACAATTAATAATTGTAAAGACTCATCATGTAATACTCCAGAGTGGTCTGATAGATCGCCAGGCAAAATAACATTTTTTTTTTTTAACTTTTAACTGCAATCGCCAACCCTCGCAACAAAAGTGACAATTATGATATTGCCAATCCTTAGGGAGTCCCACGTTCAGCAGTGGACATCGATGGGCTGATGGCTGGATGGATATGTTAAACAATTACAATAATATAGGATTATTGATTCCATCTGGAGATAAATTAAATAGTTATATATCACTACAGGTCGTTTGACTCATCATCATCATCATCATCACAGCCCATAAATGTCCCACTGTTGGGCTCGGGCCTCCTCCGTAATAAGAGGGAAATTAACTTACTATACCGCGCTGGTCAGACGTCTTTATATAGGGTTTTGTTTCGAGTTTTCCCTCTCTCGCACAGATTTTATATGTGTTTTATATCCCTTAGTCGTCTCGTACGATCACACTACGGGTAAGATATGGGGTGGTAAATAGTATTCTTACTCTGTCACAACACGGAGAGCTGGCTCATGGAAGATGTGAATGACTTATAATTTTACATCGAACGGCCAACTCCATCTGATGCCGTACAGGCAGTAATGAAATTCCCAAGGAGGTTGGCGTTAATTAATAAAATCATTGCAAAAGCTTGTGCAATATGTACGATCGAAGATAAGTAAATAGTAAAACCTGGACATTCATTTTGGTAGCAATGATGTTTATACAAGCGTACATGAATGGTCTATGGCCATTTTGGAAATAAAGTTTATTTCTGCAAATCTAAACTTGCGCAATCAATCGTTGGATACACGCCGTACGTATTGTCCGTGGTGACTAAAGGAAGGCGCGCGACTCCATAACCCACCCTATTTCCTTCCCATGGCCATTGGGCTGGCCACTAGTACCGATTCCTTAAGATTCGTGGTCAGCCCGGCGAGTTACCCTTTCAGCTAACATCTCCCGCCGACACTCCGTTTGCTGCTGAGATGTCGCTCACGTAGTCTGTGTGCCTTCCTTGAAGCATAAACGTGGATACTGATATCGCAAAAAACAGTTACATCAAAATAAAATGTTATATTACAAATATAATCAAAATTTTAACAAAAATAAACCGACTTCAACAAGTAACCAGTGGATTAAATTGAAATAGGACCACAAGGGAAGCAACAGCTTTCAAATCAAATTAAAAAAAAATATCAAAATCGGTTCGCCCAGCTGAAAATACTGAGGTAATAAACAAAAAAAAAATACAGTCAAATTGAGACTCTTCTCCTTTTTTGAAGTCGGTTAAAAACTAGCAAATCCACAGTTTGATAAATTTCTTTCGTTTTTATTTTTTAAACGAAAATGAAACTTTTATTGCGGGGCACTTTACAAATACACAATTAACGTACACAAATTCCACCTAGGCTCAAAATAACAATTTGTATATCACACATAGTACGGTGTAAGAATCAAACTCACGACACTAGATCAATATCTTAACCACTACACCCAAAAGAACATGCAGTCACACAACATCAAGGACGCGCCAATATACATATTATAAACTAAATAAATGTATATATACTACTAAATAAATGTATTAAAGCCACTTCAAGAATCCTTGAATTATATAACATTAATATAATAATTAAAATACATAACATAAAAAAGGCATGGACAAAAGCCTTTGGACCAAAACTTTATTATAAACAACCCACTACAACTAACCCACTACACCATCTGAGCAATCAAATTATATTAAACATGATACCTAAAATAAATATAAGAACATATTTCATCTCTAATCCCAAACTCAGCCGTAAATATCCCACTTATTTAGCAACAAGTACATATCCACGAATCGATTTATACAAATCAGCTCTACACGAAAACTTCAACAGCAATTTGAATAGAAAACTTATCTCAACAAATATCGTCCCTAACCATTTACGCCCAAAAATATATAAAAAAAAATATATTCCTCCATAAATATTTTAAATCGTATTACATATCCAGAAGGCTTTTATCATAAAATATGTAAATATTAAAAGCAACCTAATAATCCAAGAGGTACCCTCATAGCGGTCTATAGTATAATATCTTATTTCTCTATACATGCCTCATAGAAAAGCTTTCAGATCAAATATTCAATCGTCTAAGAGATTTTTGCAAAGAAAAAGTTTAAATATTTACTATGATTTTATTATACATTGCCTCTGGATTACATGATTGTGTAAATTTAACGAAGTAACAGAACCTTTTTGTCTCTTTAAAATTATATTAATTTATATCGATAAAATCAGTAATTAATTAGTAATAATAATAATAAAATATTGCCTTTTCAGAACTTAAACTAAAAACAAACAATTGTAATAAAACAAAATTAAATCGAATTGTTAATGAATAATTAGAATTGGCTCAGCTTCTGCTGTCACAAGTACAGCGCTGATTTTCAGCCATCCCCGTGAATCTATTGTATTGTGTATGCGCGCGTGTGTGTGTGTGTGTTTTTGTGCATGAGCGTGTGCGCGTGTATACGTGTGCATGTGTTTGTGTGTGTGCGTGTGTGTGTGTGTGTAATTAGTGATTTTGTTGACTGCACAAATCTAATGGTTAAGATAATGATCTGCGCGTGTGTATGCGTGTGTGTGTGCATGAGCGTATGCGCGTGTATGCGTGTGCATGTGTTTGTGTATGTGTGCGTGTGTGTGTGTGTGTGTGTGTGTGTGTGTGTAATTAGTGATTTTGTTGACTGCACAAATCTAATGGTTAAGATAATGATCTGCGCGTGTGTATGCGTGTGTGTGTGCATGAGCGTATGTGCGTGTATGCATGTGCATGTGTTTGTGTGTGTGCGTATGTGTATGTGTGTGTGTGTGTGTGTGCGTATGTGTATGTGTGTGTGTGTGTGTCTAATTAGTGATTTTGTTGACTGCACAAATCTAATGGTTAAGATACTAATCTATGGAATTCTAATAAGAAATTATATCCTATCTTTATTCATAAACTGAAATAACGCAAAATTTCAATTTTGTGGCAAATCGCATTTAAAGTTTGGCATATTTAGATTGATAACTTCAAAAAACCTTAAAAAATAAATAAATGGATTAGGTCAATTGCAAAAGCGGATAACTGTAGCGTAATTAGTGTATTATTAGAATATGATACAAAATTATACTATTTAAATGAAGAATACACCTTAGAGAACAGTTTAAAAAAAAGTTCGTAGTTATTTCACTTTTCACTAATTCTGTATTCGAATAATTTTGAGGTAAAGGGAGTAATTGGAAATATTTCAGTTTTGTATTAAATATTTCTTGTACAAACGTGAAATACTTAGTTTTTGTTTTCAATATTGAGATACAGGCATAAACTTTCGAAGAGATATTCCTAATTAATACTTTATTAGTTTTAATTTTTGAATTTTATGGGTACTATTTTTAATAAAACAAAAAAAAATACTCTGCTAAATATGACATTTATTATTGACAAAAGGGTTTTTTGGTACTCTTTTAATTAATTTATACTTAATTAATGTAAGTACTTAAATCTATAATTAAATAGTAATTAGTACGAAAATAATAGATACTAATTAGAAAGCCAAATATAAAAATTAAAGTTTTGGTAAAAATTTCTCCAACCTTATTCTTCTTAAATATGGTGATTTTCTAAAATACTTCCCAAAACTTTAAAATCAATTTAATAAAAATGAAATAATAACTTGAAATCTTTTAAACTTTCTTTAAAGAAAATATAATAATTAAAAATAATAAAATTAAATTTTGGTATTATCATCACTTTCCGTGTGGTGATAAAGTAAGAATACAATTCACCACTCCTTATTTTACCCGTGGGTGATCGTAAGAGACGACTAAGGGATATAAAATGCATATAACATCTATGCAAGAGAGGGAAAACTCTTAACAAAACCTTATACCAACACGTCTGACCAGCGTGGTATAGTAGGTCACTTTCGCTTATATTATGAACGAGGCTCGAGCCCAACATGTATGAGCTGAGATGATGATGATGATGATTATCATCACACTATAAAGTTAAATATAATGAGATCTGGTTTAAAATTTTAAAGTTAGTAATATTATACCAAAATATATTATTATAAAAATGTAGAAAAAAAGGAATTATAGCTTTCGAAATCAGCTATTTATTTCATACTTATTAAAATAAGCTCTTTAAAATGCTATTTCTGTTGTTAGTTTCATATCCTTTCTTTTGTTTCTTACATCAACCTACTTGTAAGCTTTATGCTTATATGATATCTTGTAGAAAAATAATAAAATAAAAATAAAATAAAATAATTTTCTTTAGTAGTTCTTAAGACTTTTATTTCATGCCAATTAACGTTCTGTCCATCTGTATTTATTGTTTAATTGTATCCTCAGAAGAATGAGGGTTCTTCAATTAAAATAATTTTATCATATTTCTTAATTCTGTTTTGCACAGTAAATAGCATGCAATCTGTGATATCTAAGGTTGTTTAAATTACTGAAATTTAGCATTTAATATGCTTAATTATTTATAAAACCCGATTACGAAGCGAAACATGATTATAAATAATTAAGCATATTAAATGCTAAATTTCAGTAATTTAAATAACAAGGTTGTGTCATCGTTTAATACAATTCTAACTGCAAAGTTTGAAGTATTAAGCCTATAACAATGTGTAAACATTGTCGAGTAGATAGCATACCGTCACCTTAAGACGTAAGTATGATACGAGGCGAAATTTGCATGTCCTACAATTAGTCACGGTGGTGTAGTGGCAGCACGGTTGGGCCGGAATCCCAATAGGCGCAGGTTCGTATCCCGCTTGTGACATCATTTTTCGCTTCGTAATCGGGTTTTATATCTAAGGCTGTTTTTTTTTTGTTCCAACTACTTTAAAATAAAAAGGTTTGTTGTTAATGTCTTGGTCCCTCATCATTTGTATATTTGCGTCTAGCCTATCCTGCATAACATCAATAGTACTCGCATTTATGTAGGTTTTGCCTTTGCTTTGCTAAATCCTAAAAATTCTGAAATAATTCGTATTGTTCTTATAAATTAATCGCTGTGGTACTTTTAAACCTGCATTTAACCGTGCAAGGTTCTTTAAGATACCAAGCTGATATACGTTTTTGGGTTTTCGCCTGCGCGCCCTTTTTTAGAGTAAATGTTGTAGCGCGTCTATAATCTGCAGAACGGATAAAAGAAGAGCTCGATTGGTCAAAATAATAGTGCTTTTTTGTCGGTTGAATATTCATTTATGTTGGGTCAGTAGTACTTAGGTCAATGCCACTCTCATCAGTATATAAAGGAGATGTGTTATAATTTTGAGCCTTATGTAACTCGCTCGGACTATTAATGAATTGCTAAAAGATAAAAATTACAATTCATTATAATCAGAAATGCAAATATTGCATTTACAGAGACCTGACTGATATATACGAGCATACTATATACTAGCAATAAATATAATATATTTAAAGGTAGGTAAAATTATTATACACTTTTCGTTCATCCCTATCCCTACTAATATATAAATATGAATGTAAGTTTGGTTGTTACGCTTTCACACTAAAACTACTCAACCGATCATCATGAAACATTGTACACATATTCTTGGAGGTATTAAAAGTAACATAGGATACTTTTTATTAAAAAAAAATCAAAATTTTTATATGAAAAGTAAAAAAATTGTTTGTCAAAAAATCTCAAAATCTAGCTTCTTCAACGCCATCTAGCAGTCCAGTAATGAAATTCCAACCCTGAGTATTGTAATGCCGTTGCACTGTATTACCGACGGTCACGTCAATATCCAATCCAATTGACTATAGTTTCAGCTGTTTGGGATTTTTCTATATTTATTGTTATTTTTTTCTGTCATTATATATGCAGTATAAAACTATTTGAAGTTTTGAGGTTAGATGTCATTTTTGTGGTTAGATGCTATTATTTAGTTTTAATCTTCAATTCTTACTCTGTTCTTCTTTAAAAATGCATCGGAAGCGGTAATCTGATCAATCCAAAAATTCCTCGCGGGCCCGTGCAGCAAAAGTTGCACAAAATCAAGAATCTTCGGTTCAAGGATAGTAACCTTTTACGCGGGCGAAGCCGCGGGCAGAAGCTAGTTAATAATAATATGAGGTTTAGTGGAAGGTGAATTATAGTTAGTTGAACCTGATGATCATGAGCTTGGTAAAGATGACGAGCCGGAAGATGAATTTGAGGATGAAGAACTTCATGAGGAAGTATGTTGAGTAATGATCATATGGTCTCCTTGACAAGACACGTTAGTATAACTATCAAAATAAGGTACTAGACTATTTTGAGTGAGTGATAGGTTGAGTGTTTTCAAACTCCGGTTTCTGAAATTAATTATCATTATATTCTTTAATTTGTTATAATATAAAACTAGTATTAATATAGTTTAGTTGATATTTTTTCTCAATTTATCTACTTCGATGTTACAAAACTACAAATAACGCACTGATCAAGTTAATGATCTGTCAAGCTCTAATCTAATTCTCCTATAGTATTTTTATTATTTACTGTCGTGTTTTCCATGATCCGTCCTAAAATCTTTCAAGCTCTAGAATACATTCTAAAATCAAAACAATACATTAAACTCCCATATTGCATTCGTTATATTATAAACAGTGAGATAACTACAAACAATACGAAACATGTATTTAATACATTTAATATTAAATCGAAAGAAATATTAGAATAACACATTTTCTGATGATTTATATGTAGTACAATACTGAAATAAAACCTAATTATTAATATTTTCTTTAAATGTTTTTATATTAAACTGCATTAATTCAAAATGATGCCATAATTGATACAATATAATTTATACAAACAGACGGACAGTTTTACTTTTTTGTTTTGACAGTTCTCTGTCTGCAGCTGCGGGCCGGTCCGTCCGGGGTAGTACCACACTCTCGCAGAAGATCGACGTATGAGTAATAGCAATATGCTATTGCGCTTCTCATAGTCCGCTAGTTATACCCTTGGTATTGCAAAGCTCCATGGGCGGCAGTGACACTTACCATCAGGTGTGCTGCTTGCTCGTTTGCCAGCAATAAAAAATTAAAAAAACAAAATACCAACACGTCTGACCAGCGTTGTATAGTAGGTCAATTTCCCTTACATTACGGAGGAGGCTCGACCCCAACAATGGGACATACTATGGGCCGAGATGAGATGAGATGAATATAAAGTTGACGTAAAATAATATATATTTTGTAGGTACAATATACTCGTACTACCTTTTTTTTTTTCAAAAGACAATAAATACCTCGTGCGTAAAAAATAAACACCATGTCGGGTAAAGCTTCACAGACATAGAAGAACAATAGAAGGCCACAAATAGCACCCCGGACTTAGAACATTCATTTTAATCGCAAATAATCAAAGAACTATCTTGCTTGAAGATTGAACCCATAACGTTCGATACGAGCGATCGTCACGTTAACGCCAGTTTAAACTTAGCTCAAAACGTGGTCAACACAGTGAACTCGTTATAATTATCAGGTCCAACCCGATCGGTACGATGACAATTGGTAGCAGATCGTTGTGAAAGTTATGATTAAGGTCCTACTACTGAAAGTGATCCCCGCAGAAGAAGGCGCCGGAAGATTAAGTTAGGAGAATTTACACCGGATCGAGCGCCTGATGCCTGTAAAAAGTAAAAAAAGAAAGGTGTCGTGATCATATTAACATATTACTTTTACATAAAATGCGTAATTAAAATTGTCAAATACCTACATACGTCCAAAAAGTCATCGTTATTACAGAAATTTATATCTACCCGCTAAAGTATCAGCTATTAATAGTTTGAGCCACATTTTATAGTTTTTGTTGTTATAATATTTTTTCCGTGTGGTGACGGATTAAGAATACAGTTCACCACCCCTTATATTACCCATGGGTAATCGCACGAGACGACTAAAGGATATAAAACGCATATAACATTTGTGCGAGAGAGGGAAAACTCGAAATAAAACCCTATACCAACACGTCTGACCAGCGTGGTATAGTAGGTCAGTTACCCTTCCATTGTGGAGGAGGCCTGAGCCCAGTAGTGGGACATATTTGGGCTGAGATGATAAGATGATATCCGCTATAGTATCAGTTATTAACAGTTTCAGCCACATTTTAATACAAATTCATTGTCAGTACAAAAAGAAAATGATCCTGTATGTAAAATTATTTTATATTGTTTATGATCAATTAGTTATATTAAACATTTAATTTATGATAATTATTATGATGTGGCAATTTACTAGTTTAAAAATCTAACAAAAACTATTAAGCTACCACAGGAACGCGATCACCCTGAAAAAGATCCGGCAAGAAAACTTAGAAGGCAAAATACTAATTTTATTATTAAATTTTAGTAACATAAAGTAAGCCGCCTCTAAAATTTAATCTCAGCTAATCAATATATTTTATATAGAAACAGATTTAACTCTAATATCGTTCCAAATAAGTAGTAAAGAAATATCAGCATATTGTACTACAAAGCCGCGATCACACAGCTATCCGAATAGCAATTTCACGGGCGGCTCGAAAAATCTGCTCATGATTTACCGCAGTACTCTCTTTTGAGAATGCCATAAAACAGTCCCCTGTCATCGGCAGGCGACGAAATCGACTGGCAACGCTTTACAAATATTTGGCCAGCCGAGTGGTCGAGTCGTTCCTTTGGATTTATCGCTTTGAATTTGACAGCGAGTGGTGATAAACATATAAAGGTGAGGGAGAGAGCTTTGAGTGTGTTTCAATGCAGTTAAAAATGATGTAAATCCGTTGTTTGTTTAATGTTTTTGTTGTTATAATATTTCTTTTGTCTGGTTTCTTCATTTGTAAAAGTTTTTTCTGTTAATGACAAGTTAATTTGGTCCATTTTATAAATTAATTTTAAACATAGCATAAAATTACTTTAATAAATTTCTTGTATCACAAATTTTTAATAATTAATTTAACATTACATTTTATATTTGTTTTTTTAATAGTGGTCCGTTTTTCAGTCGTTTCTCGACTGTCACCGTGGCAACATGCCATAGTGAGAGTCGTGAATTCGAACCCCACACGGGACAATGCCATATATAAACTACAAAGGATTATTCTATATCTAAGTATCATTTGGGACCAGCAAAAGTATGAATGTAAAGTTCTTCGTAATTCAATAATTTATTCTATAATATCCATTTTTTGGATAATCCAGTTAGTTTCTATGGCAAAAAAAAACGCCTACCAAACAGACTATTTGCAGAGATGGCTTAGTGGTTGAGATACCGAGCTGTCGTGCTAGTGTTTGTGCTGCTATTGCGCTTCGTTTGGTGAGCGAGAGAGCCGGCAGCCCAACTGGGGTGGGTTCGGGGTTTGTATTGGTTGGCAGCGGCCTAGCTATACCATTGGCAAAGGTCCATGGGCGGCAGTGACACTTACCGTCAGGTGTGCTGTCTGCTCGTTTGCCACCATAAGCAATAAAAAAAAAAAAAAAAAAAAAAAAAAAAGTGTCATTAGTTTGATTTCCATACAGGAGCCAATGCTTCGTGCGATCTACAAGTGGTTATTTTAGCCTGAGGCTAATTTGTGTCCCTTAATTATACATTTATTAAGTCCCATGCAATACAAGGATTATTTCCTTAATGCACCTTGCATTTGCTGTTGTTTTAAAAAAAAGTACTACCATCAAAAATTATAAATCATTGTAGAATTTTGAACTAATGAATATTCTCATATAATTCACCACCCTCTATTTTACCCGTGGGTTATTGTACGAGGCGACTAAAGGATATAAAACGCATATAACATCTATGCGAGAAAAGGAAAACTTGTAACAAAACCCTATACTAACACGTCTGACCAGCGTGGTATAGTAGGTCAATTACCCTTCCATTATGGAGGAGGTGCGAGCCCAACAGTGGGACATATATGGGCTGTGATGATGATGATGAATATTCTCTTTTTGTTACT
Source organism: Lymantria monacha (assembly GCA_905163515.2). Taxonomy (NCBI): domain Eukaryota; kingdom Metazoa; phylum Arthropoda; class Insecta; order Lepidoptera; family Erebidae; genus Lymantria; species Lymantria monacha. The sequence continues at coordinate 27,703,145 of LR991090.1, read as the reverse complement.
GTTTAATCACTTTGTATCAAGTATTATATACTTACATGGCGTAGTCTGACAAATAAATAAACGCTGAATAGACTTGGCGATTAGATCAAGCCGCAGGAAGCACGTACTATATTGGATAAACGTCACATTTGACGTATGGCATTTAACGTTTATCCAACGTACATTACTGGATCTGGTTAAACGTTATAGACAGTTACATTTAATAGACTTTTTCTGAACTGTCGCCTATTTCATCGTAATAATATTTAAGTATTTCATATCCATTAATTTTCCGTGTGGTGACGGAATAAGAATACAATTCACCACTCCCTATCTTACTCGTAGGTGTTCGTAAGAGACGATTAAGTGATATAAAATGCATGTAATATCTATGCAAGAGAAGAAAAATGTGAAACAAAACCATAGGGTTTGGTATAGACAAACACGTCTGACCAGGGTGGTATAGTAGGTCAATTTCCCTCCTATTACGCAGGAGGCTCGAGCCCAGCAGTAGGACATATATGAGCTGAGATGAGATGATGATATCCATTCATAGAAACTTCGATACCTTTTTTGGTAGCATTATTTTTGATAGAATTTTTCAGAATTGACGCTTATCTCTAATATTTAGGTATTTCTTATGTATTCATTGAATTTTTTTTTTTTATGCAGGCTATGATTCTGATACACCTCGCCTATTCCGTTTAGGCCAACAGAAATGTGATGTGTTCACTCCCATCGCTATTAGGCCGACCAATGGTACCGATACCTCGGCATTTGTCGCTAACTTTACGGCAAATTACTATACCTAAGTTTACATCTTGAAACAATTTTACGGAGTGTTTGCTGTGTAGTGACGGCGTAAGAATACAATTCACCACCCCCTATCTTACCCCTGGGTGATCCTTTTTTTTTTTTTTTATTGGTGGACTATGGATGCGTCTCGCCCCGCCAAATCGGTCCGGGGTGACGGAAAGGCGGCGCGTGACCCCATAGACCCACCGTAAAACTCCTCTCTCTTCGCCGTGCGAGCGGACCACCGGTACCCGATCTTTGTCTTCGGTGACCCCCTTTTTTTTTTTTTTTTTTTTTTTCGCAAGGTGGGACCATGGATGTGGTCGCGCCCCGGCAAATCGGCCCGGGGCGACGGAAGAGGCGGCGCGCAACCCCATGGACCCACCCTGTAAACACCCCTCTTCGCCGTGCGAGCGGACCACCGGTACCCGATCTTTGTCTTCGGTGGCCCGCCCGGCGATATACCCTCTCGGGTTCCTCTCTCGTCGACGCCCCGACAGCTTTCGCCGTCGAGGCGTCGCCCTCACGCGGTGGCCTTACGTCGGGTGACCGGACAATTCCCCGGTCCGATCACCCACCCCTTTTTTTTTTTTTTTTTTTTTTAAGCGGTGGGCTATGGACATCGCACCCCGCCAAATCGGTCCGGGGTGACGGAAGAGGCGGCGCACAACCCCATTGACCCACCCTGCAAGCACCTCTTCTTCGCCGTGCGAGCGGGCCACCAGTACCCGATCTTTGTCTTCGGTGGCCCGCTCGGCGGTATGCCCTCTTGGGCTCCTCTCCTGTCGACGCCCCGACAGCTTTCGCCGTCGAAGCGTCGTCCTCACGCGGTGGCCTCACGTCGGGTGACCGGACAATTCCCCGGTCCGATCACCCACCCCTTTTTTTTTTTTTTTTTTTTTGCGGTGGGCTATGGACGTCGCACCCCGCCAAATCGGTCCGGGGTGACGGAAGAGGCGGCGCGCAACCCCATTGACCCACCCTGCAAGCACCTCTTCTTCGCCGTGCGAGCGGGCCACCGGTACCCGATCTTTGTCTTCGGTGGCCCGCTCGGCGGTATGCCCTCTTGGGCTCCTCTCCTGTCGACGCCCCGACAGCTTTCGCCGTCGAAGCGTCGTCCTCACGCGGTGGCCTCACGTCGGGTGACCGGACAATTGCCCGGTCCGATCACCCGAAGCCTCGGTTAGGGCGGCATCAGGCGCAGGTACTCGCGCCTGCGCCGCCCTGGCCGCGGGCGGCGGCCCGGGTCACGGGAATCCTCCTGGGCCCGTTCCGCCGCCTCCTTCTGCGAGATGACAACCTCGCAGAAGGCGGCGACCGCGTCCCAATTCCTGACGCTGTCGACCACCGCTCTTGCAACAGCCGGCAGCGTCAGGTCGGCACCGATGATAGCGACGAGGTCACGGCGCTGCCCGTCCCAACCTGAACATACCTCGAGCGTATGTTGCGCCGTGTCCTCGTCGCTACTGCAATGGTGGCAGGACGGAGTCCACTCCCTCCGCACGACCGTATGCAGGTACTTGCCGAAGCAACCATGCCCCGACAAGACCTGCACCAACCGGAAAGAGAGAACTCCGTGCCGCCGCTCCATCCACTCCATCAGTACGGGCCGGAGGGCCTCAACGGTAAAAACGCCGTGTCTAGGCCTCTCCAGCCGCGTAGCCCAACGAGCGATGACTTCTCGGCGGGCGTCCTCGCGCCAGGTGGCTATCTCGTTGAACGATGGGGAGCCACCCTCTTCGCGCATTGAGGTAACCCGCTGGTAGAGGTCGGAGAGCATCTCCGCCTCTAGGTCCCACGGGGGTGTCCCGGCCAATAGGCATGCCGCCTCGGTAGACACCGTGCGGTACCCGCGAATGGCTATGACCGCCATGGCTCGCTGTGGCCTCCACAGTACCGCCCTGAGCTGGGCGTTCAGAGCCCTCGCCCACACGGATGCGCCGTACATGGCCATTGAGCGGCTCACCGCCGCACCCAGCCGTCGGCCCTCGAAACTGGGTCCGCCCACGTTCGGCATGAGCCGAGAAAGGGCGGACGCTGCGCCGACCAGCCGGGGAGCAATTTGACGAAAATGCTCCCGGAACCACCATCGCCCGTCGAGCACCAGACCCAAGTACCTCATATGGGCCTGGATACTGATGTGGATGGAGTTGACGACTAACGAGGCGCCGATGGAGAGCCTCACACGGGGCCCATGGAAAAGTAGGGCCTCCGTCTTGTTTAGGGCCACCCTGAGCCCCCGCGCCTCGATTCGCCTGACCATCTCCTCGGTGCCGAGAGTGGCCAGGCTCGCCGCTTCTTCGAGTGTCCTGCCCCGGGCTGTGACGAGCGTGTCGTCAGCATAGCAAATAACGCTCAGACCGGGGGGTAGACTCCCTCTCAACGCCCAGTCGTAACCGATGTCCCACAAAGTCGGCCCCAGAACCGACCCCTGCGGAACACCGCACGACATGGGCGTCCGCACAATGTCCCCTGCGGGGCTCGCGTAGAGAACACTGCGCCCCGCTAATAGTCTGCCACCAGCCGCCTGAGGTACAGGGGCACTCCATGGAACCGGAGCGCCTCCCTGATGCAGCTGAATGGCAGACTATTGAAGGCATTGGCGATGTCCAACGACACCGCCAACAGCACTCCTTTGCTGGCGACAGCCTCCGCGGCCGTCTGCCTCAGGCGTAGCAGGGCCCCGATGGTCGAACGCCCCCTCCGAAACCCAAATTGAGCGTCCGCCGATCACCCACCCCTGGGTGATCCTAAGAGACGACTAAGGGATATTAAACACATTTAACATCTATGCAAGAGAAGGAAAACTTGAAACAAAACCTTGCGCGTGGTATAATAAGTCAATTTCTCTCCCATTATGGAGGAGGCTCGAGCCCAACGGTGCGATATGTAGGGGCTGAGATGATGATGATGGTAAAACAATTTACGTCGCTTCGAATACAAAGATTCGTAGTCACGGTATTCCATAGGTCTAAGATAGGTTTAAGATATTTGACGTCTAATGAATCATTATTATTGCACAGGATTCGATCAACCTACTAAAATATTAGTTACTAAATTTAACTCATCGTTTATTCCAACTTATATGCGTCCCATTGCCGGGCTTGTGCCTCCTCCGCAATAGAAGGAAAATTAACCTACTGTAACGCGCTGGTCAGACGTGTTGGTAAAAGGTTTTGTTTCCAGTTTTCCTTGTCTTGTATAGATGTTATATGCATTTTATATCCCTTAGTCGTGTCCTACGATCATCCACGGGTAAGATAGGAGTAGTAAATTGTATTCTTACTCGATCATCACACGGGAAATTAACTAATATTTTTGATAAAAATGAATGGCTAAAAAACCATTTGCTACCTGATTAATATTTATTTTTTTACTTGAGCATGTCATGGCTAGGAATCGATACTTAATCCATTAACCACAGGATTTCAGTACACAAACAACTATGCCATTTGTAAAGTAATTTAGGCAGTTAATTGTAAGGGAAACATGAATACAAATAACATTTGAACTAAAAGAATGATAACATTTTATTATTTTAAATACAACCAAATTACCCATTCCATGTTTATCTCAAAACAGCTTTCATGGATCACAAAAGATCAAGTTATAATGATAATGCTTTTGGGTTTTATTACTACGAGGAAATACAAAATGCCATAATAGACGCCATTGTTGGTAATTTGGTGAAATTTGTAATTGGTTTATAATAAAACGTTTATCGTTACAAATTGTTAAATAAATTAAATGTATTTTTTTAATACGACACTCCACGCTTAGTTTTCATCATCATCATCAGAGCCCATAAACGTCCCACTGTTGGACTCGGGCCTCCTCCGTAATGGGAGGGAAATTAACCTACTATACCGCGCTGGTTAGACGTATTGGTATAGGGTTTTGTTTCGAGGTTTTCTTCTCTCGCATAGATGTTATATGCGTTTTATATTACTTAGTCGTCTCGTACGATCACCCACGGATAAGATATGGGGTGGTGAATAGTATTCTTACTCCGTCACCACACGGAAATTTTAATCGCTTAGTTTTAATCTATATCTATAAAAGAGGATCATCATTCTTCTACACATATCCCAATTACTTGGGGTCAATACAATATGTACTCCTCTTTCATAGTACATATTGTAAAAGTTATTGGCAATAGTTTTATGACCGGCCGCCTGCCAGACGTCAACCCTCCTTGGAAATGTTATTGTTGACCAAACGGCATCAGATGAAGTTGGCCCAGGTCGTTATAAGACTCTTAGTCGTCTTTTACGACATCTACGAGCAGAGTAAGGGTTAGCAGTATTCTTAGCTACCACACAGCTATAAAAGAAAATGTTGGTATAACACACGCTAAACTCAGAAACTATTTGACCGATCATTATTAAAATTAGTATGTGTATATATTTTTTCGTGGAGAAGTTTTATATGCTATTTCCTTTAATGTAACTCGCCATCAAACGGCGCTGCGATATATCGACTTCAACAACCAAGCCAACGAACTGGGTTTGCTAGTAACACTTATTTAAGGAAGACATTCTATATTATTTTACTAGGGATTCGAACACATAACACTTGAAAATATAGATTGGCGCTTATCGCTACGTTATCAACGTGTCTCCACGTAGTAGCAGCATTAGCAAAATATAGATTGTAAGTACAACTTAATCTTTTTATTTATAAAAACCTCTCAACTTGAGATAGCATTAAATAGAGCCTAAGTTAAATGTTTTATTTAAAGTTCTTATTGCAGGTTATCTCAAATTAAAAGGTTGAATTTGCTTTAGAATCCAATATTACTATTTAATTTTTCTCCTTACAAAGCTACTTCATGACAAGATTCCACTTCGTTGCTACTACTTAACAACATTTTGAGTTAAACCAAATTATCATACTATCATTATATATTCACCCGGTTTAGCTAAATGGCTGCTTTTGAATGGAAGGAGAAGAATGCAGAGGCTTGAGAATGTATCACTGATGTCAAGGAATCGGTACCAGTTGTCAGCCCAATTGGCGATTGGATGTTAATACTGCATGTTATGAAACCGCACGACTACACCTACCTTCCTTCGCCTCTGACGGCACAAACAAGGTGTTTACAGACTTATAAAAAAATATTTACAGGACTTTCTCTAGCGAACTGATACGTCACTTCAAGCCCAGTCTACCTTCAAAATCTACCATTCTATTCTAACTAAAAAACATTAAATTTGCCTAAAATTTAACACATTTTATTAAAGTTTATTGAAATTGGCTGCATAGCTTCGAAAGCTAGTGGAAACGAATGTCAGAACACGAGATTTTTCATGGTTAATAAATTAAATATATACGAGTATATCATCGTCCCTTTCTTTATGGCGGGTGGTCGTGGGAGGTAATTAAATGACCGAAGCAGATAATATCACTGCCGCCGCCTAACCACCCAATAATTGCAATCCATCCCACCAGTGTTCCACCAGTCCGACTTCAATACATACATATCATCATCATTCTCCTACTCTTATCTCAATTACTCGGAGTCGATACAATATGTATTCTTCTTTCATAATACATATTGTAAAAGTTATTGGCCATAGTTTTATGACCGGCCGCCTGCCAGACGTCAACCCTCCTTGGGAATGTAATTGTTGACCAAACGGCATCAGATGGAGTTGACCCAGGTCGTTATAAGGCCCTTAGTCGTCTTTTACGACATCCACGAGCAAAGTAAGGGTTGGTAGTATTCGTAGCCGCTACCACACAGCTGATGAGTAATACTTTAATATGTATGGGGTGAAGATGAATGATGATGTCGGTTCGCTTAACTTTCATTCCTCAAACCATACATTTCTAGATATCATCTTATACTTGACATCAATCACGTAATTTGCGATTTTTATGTCGGCTATATAACATATTAGGTACTAATGGTTTCCCATCGGCCATCACATATAATTGTTCTGAGCTTAGGTGTAATTATATCGCCGGGCGGACCACCGAAGACAAAGATGGGGTACCGGTGGTCCGCTCGCACGGCGAAGAGAGAGGAGTTTTACGGTGGGTCACGCGCCGCCTTTCCGTCACCCCGGACCGATTTGGGGGGGCGAGACGCATCCGTAGTCCACCAATAAAAAAATAAAAAAAAAAATAAAAAAAAGGTGTAATTATATCCGATAATTTTAACCTCTATACATGGTAAATATTGTGGATACTTATAGAAGTTACAAAAGTGTAGAGAGTGCGATAAGATTACAAAAAAACCGTCAATTAAATAGTTTATTAAGATCAGTTTTTTTATTACATATCATGGCAAACAAACAAGCAGCACACTTGATGATAAGTGTTACTGCCGCTCATTAATCTTCACAATACCAGGAGTACAGCTAGGCCGCTGCCTGCTAATAAAAACCCCTACACAGAAAGTTAAGTTACCAATTCTCTCGCTCATCGAACGAAGCGCAACACATTGCCACTACTACTAAGACGTCGATTTTGTATGTGGTACTACTCCGGGTGGACTGGCCCGAGAGTGTAGACAGAAAACTGTTAACATTGAACTGCCAAGCTGGTATTGCACGCCTCATAAGCGAAGCGTTGAGGTCTTGCTCTACTCTCGACTTATGAAAATCAAGCACTTTTCAAACCTAAAAATGATTGTATTTTTCTCACATTGCACTTATAGGATAATATTATTATACATATGTCAAGAAAAAACATTCGTCTAAACGTATTTGATATTTTTAAAAAGCAATTATTTTGTTTAAAGTAAGAAAAAAGTTGATTAAAAAAAATTTTCGAGGTAGTCCGGATATTACCGTCAAGTATCTGGCATTCTGTCGACCGTAAAAATGAATGTATCGAAGTATTTCTTTTATTAAAAGCTTCATAATCGCAACGCGCTGTTTCCTTTCGAAAATGGCTTGGTAATTCTTTGTCGTTTAATTGCAATTAATAAAAAACTAAACTACTAAATTAATTGCAATTAATAAAAAACTAAACTAAAAAAAGTGTATGTATACTTTATGAAAATTGGGTTCGTTATATTTTTTTAGTCCATTCGGACAAGCAAAGGAAATAAATCCCATTCAGCCTAAACAGCTATGTTTAGCTCTACGTCGAGAATGGCACAAAATATCTAAAGTATTTTTTTTTCTTTCATTACGAGTATGTACAAGTTTTTATTTAGTTTCACCTGTCCCGTTGTCTGTAATCAAATCTTGCAAGTTAAATTTGATCCCCTTTCCGGTTTCCGATTAAGCTGAAATTTTGCATGCATGTATAAATTATATGACAATGCAATATTATTGTGACATAGAGCTGACCTCACGATGGACCTGGAAGCTGGCCATAGGAACTCCGTAATTAAACAGCGCAACCTCATCGAGTTTGAGCTCGCTTGATTCGTCTTGACGAGTACTTTGATACTATATGGTAACTAGGTTCTGATGATGGTCCTGGAAGCTGGCCATAGGAACTCCGTAATTAAGTAACGCAACCCCATCGAGTTTGGGCTCGTTTGATTCGTCTTGACGAGTACTTTGATACTACATAGAAACCAGGGTCTGATCATGGACCTGGAAGCTGTCCATAGGCACTCCGTAATTAAGCGACGCAACCCCATCGAGTTTGGGCTCGTTTGATTTGTCTTGACGAGTACTTTGAGACTATATGGTAACTAGGGTCTGACGATGGACCTGGAACCTGGCCATAAGAACTCCGTAATTAAACAACGCAACCCCATCGAGTTGGGTTCACTTGATTCGTCTTGAGGAGTACTTTGATGCTATATGGTAAGTAGGTTCTAATGATGGACCTGGAAGCTGGCCATAGGAACTCCGTAATTAAAAGATGCAACCCCACCGAGTTCGGGCTCGTTTGATTCGTCTTGACGAGTATTTTGATACTATATGGAAACCAGAGTCTGATCATGGACCTGGAAGCTGTCCATAGGAACTCCATAATTAAGCGACGCAACTCCATCGAGTTTGGGTTCGTTTGATTCGTTTTGACGATTACTTTAAGACTATATGGTAACCAGGGTCTGACGATGGACCTGGAACCTGGCCATAAGAACTCCGTAATTAAACAAAGCGACCCCATCGAGTTTGGGCTCGCTTGATTCCTCTTGAGGAGTACTTTGATACTATATGGTAACTAGGTTCTGATGATGGACCTGGAAGCTGTCCATAGAAACTCCATAATTAAAAGACGCAACCCCACCGAGTTTCGGCTCGTTTGATTCGTCTTGACGAGTATCTTGGTTGGCGTGAATATGCAAAGCCAACAAATTGAGAAATATAGTTCGTTTCGCTTATTATGAATGTGGATTATGTCTGATTGATTAGATAGATGACCTAATGCCAAAGTAAGCACGTGCCGAGGGCTGAATGGCATGAGGGTGTATAAACATTTCATATTGCCAACGTTGCGCCTCAGAGTACCAGGGCGAACCCTGTTATACTGAAGCCCTTATCCCTCCACAATGGACCTCTGGGGTGATGAACCGTTTTTGTCTTATATTTGTGGGAACAACATGAATAATAAAAATACTAAAGAGTTAAAAATAAAATTAAAGAAAAATATTTGTTAAAAACAAGCTTTTATTATTTGCTAATATAATAAACTAAAAAGTTAAAAATAAATTAACTCTAATCAGACATATAACACTTTATAAGTTCATTGTAACCTTTAACGATATTTTTATTAATCTTCAACAACAAAATAATTCCATATCGTACATAATTATATATTTTTAACACTAAAACTTTACACCATAATTATTAAATCTTCCCGTTTTTATCACAGTCCCAATTTTATAAATAAAAGTGTGTTGCATTTTTTAGCAAATAATAAACAGCTTGCTTTTAAAAAAGGATTTTTTCTTTAATTTTATTTTCATTTCTTTGACTAAATAATAAATGATAAATAATATAAAAATTATGAGGCGTGCACTTTTGGATTTTCCAAATTAATTTACTATAAACTTAATTAAAAATAAGACCGAGGTGATCACTACAAAGTTGAATTATATATTATAGTTTGATCAAGAAAAATAAATAAATGACAATAAGTATCACACACCCTCTGAGTTTTCTTGATGGATCTTTCTCAATTGGGCTGCATTGTGATCCGTTGGTAGCATATTATAATTACGTGATATTTTTTTAAACAAATTGTCATAGTATAATAATAGTCGTCGTTTAATGTCCATGTATTATTTATAAAAAAAAAAGGATTATTATAAAAAATAATAGTTTTTTTTTCCTACTATTACATTGCAAAATAAAATTGAATAATTAATATTGTAGTAGATAGATAAATAAAATTTATGATAGCGATGGCTTATTGGATGTTCAATGCCTTAATGCTTTCGTGTTCATGAATGCTGATAAATACATTGAAACGTCGGCAAAGTAAAATTATAGTTTGTATCTGTCAGCTATAAAAAAATTGATTTATTTTATATATCACACTTCATAAGACGTAAAACTAGAAATATAAAGTTTTTACATATTATAGGCATTTTAGCCAAATCCTTCTCAGTGGAGCGCATGTAAACATTTCAACCCATCTGTTGTGTACTATACTTAACTAGATCCGATTAACACCAGTACCCAGACAGTACACATTATACCCATTTTGTCCCTTTTTTCAATGGTACAAAGTCTATACAGTATTATCCAATGTGAAAAAGTAAATCCTATGAATTGGAAATAGGTTTTTGATGTAAGTTTTAAAAGTAAATAAAATATTTGTAAGAATTTACTTATTTCTCTAATAATATTACTTACTATTAAACCGCCTTTTTTTAATTTAACCCACCTAGTCGTTTAAGACGATAGCAGGGCGGCGTAAGACCTCATGGCCCGTAGCAATCTACGAGCGGTTTCGCACTACATCCGATCCGAATCCGTGAAAATATGGTCCGTCGTAGCCGCAGAACTATTTCTATGGTAATTTATGCACTACATCCGATCTCCGTCATCGGATTTCTTTCCGTCATTCTAGAATCTCCATACCGGAGAAGATTTTTGACGGACCGATGTAGCCATAGAATTATTTGTATGAAGGTACGTCTGCGTTCTTCGTACGTACAATAGTATTGCCAGAAGCCGATTTAAAGGACTCATGATTAACGTCGTAAACACTCTGCTGTGGCGTAAAATGTAAATGTGGCGTAAAATCACGTAATTCGGTCCGAGTTTTCTAGACCCATATTTTCACGGGTTCGGATCGGACAAGTGCTTAAGCAATATCCGAATTCGGTCCGAGTTTTCTAGATCCATATTTTCACGGGTTCGGATCGGATTCGGATCGGACGTAAGGCGTAACCGCTCTACCAGTACCGCTACTTTGACTTCAATGGCCCGCTCAGTTCGTTATCCTTTCAGGTATCCACGCCTCATCTCATCATTGTATCGATGACGTACTGGGATATCATCTCTATGCAGTTGATCTTACTGCGAGATGCGGACTGATCCGCATTTAGACAAAGTTTTCCTTTTTTGCAACGTTCACAGTATTTTGTCGTAAAATATTTATTTATTTTCAATTTTGCTTAAAAACAATGAACGTGTAACGTGAATTTTATCTTAGAATATGTATTTATTTTTAATTTTATGTTTTGTAGGTTCTATTTGGTTTGCTTGGATAAATCCCAACAAAAACGCAAATGTAAAATTAGGAGCCAAGATCAATACTATAATAATTGTGGTGTCTTTCGATTAAAAATATAGATTTTTGAATTTTTAGATACAAATTATAGATTTTGTTATTATATATATATATATATATATATATATATATATATATATATATATATATATATATATATATATATATATTCAAATTATACTATAAATATATCAAAATGCCCTCAATGTAAATGAAGAATAAAAAATATTACGCCCATCGCTTTCAACGGAAAGTAATTTACTTCACTGCAAAGCATTGTAGTGTCAGCGAAATGGGTTAGTATTTCACCTTCTTTGTATAAAGGCAAACTTGAAAGTCGTGTTTTAATTTGTGAAAAATATTCACAGCTATCTCGGATTAAAAATGTAAATTTTTTGTGCTTTGTTTTAAAGTTGTCGCTTCTGAATGTGAGAACTTGCATATTAGACTGTTAATTGAATGCAATCCTTGAAAAATAAAAAAACAATTGTGTAATTTTTGTTAAGTAATTTTAGTTTTTGTGTAGTAGAAAATTGAGTATCTTTTAAATTAATGGAGATTAAATATTAATGAGAATGGTATATTTTTTCTTTAGTTATATTTTTTTCTTTTTAAAAACATCTCCCTGCACTAAGGAAATAATACGTACTTGTATTGCACCCAGATTACACGCAGACTCAGAACAACAACAAACAACAACTTTATGGATCGTATAAATTATTCTTCTGCATGAGAATCGAACCCATGGCACTAGCACAGAAGGTCGGTATCTTAACCACTACACCATTTGTGCAGTCATATTAGAATAATAATTAGAAATTGAAAACCGTAAGTGACGCAAATTATAAATTGAAGCTATTCCCCATTTGCAAGCGAGTTCCTTATTATTAATTGTTTTGTATACATTCGTCCTCTTGTGAGGCAGAAATAAACTATTTCCTTTTTTTTCCTTATATATTTATTCCAACGTGGGCCTATCCCGCATTCATTTCTTGAAATGTGCAATATATTAATTAACTGTGGAATAGCAAAACTTCCTTCTGTTCCTCACTTAATTTCAAAATATTTGCACTTGATTACTTCAAGCCTCAAATATGATTAGGAAAAAACTGTCACAGATGCAATTTCTACAAGGATTTTTTAAACAGCCCAAATGTATGCTTGATGGATTACTGCTAATTTTTTTTTTTGCTAATGTTGACAAACGAGCAAGCAGCAAACCTGATGGTAAATGTCACTGCCGCCCATGGACCTATACAATACAAAGGGCATAGCTAGGCCGCTGCCTAGCTATGCCCTAACGAAGCGCAAAGTCATTATCTTTGTCGTCTTTTATAATACACACAAACAATAGCAGGCGTTATAAATCATAGCGAACGATTGGCCTAATCGGAATTCCATCCATCCATCAGTCTATCGAAGTCCACTGATTATAGGCCTTCGTACAAATGGTAATACCATAATTGCCACGCTTGGTAGATGGATTGATGATAACTATTGATTTTTATTAGTTAGGTGACTATAGCTGCCCATTCTTCTAATGCTCCCTTAATTGTGTTTTACCACTCCTACAGTAATGGAAAACGTTGATTAATTATAATTTTAACATTGATAGAGCACAAACAAAATTTACATATATAAAATACAAGAGAATGGAAATAATTTGAGGTTCATTAAAGCTCTGATTATCACTTACTACACGATAGATTTTCTGCGTGATGACGGAGTAAGAATAAAATTTACAATCATCTATCTTGCCCGTGAGTGATTGTATGAGACGATTAAGGGATATGATATGCATATAGATGTTTTATGCAAGAGAAGGATAACTCGAAACAAAACCGTATACCAACACGTCTGACCAGCGTGGTATAGTAATTTAATTTCTTTCTCATTATGGTGGAGGCTTGAGCCCAACAGTGGGACGTATAGAGCTGTGATTATGATGATGATGACATGATAGGTTCAGCGTGAGATAAAAAAAAAGATAAAAATAGGTAATAATTTCTAATACTTAAATACAAATGAAACTTTTTCAACTCCCACTGTTTTTCTTTTCTAATTAAATTTGTTGCGGGTTCCAAGACAGTTAAAAGCGTTTCCTGGGACTTCCCGAGGGTCGAACCTCGGTGTATTATATGGAGACCATTGTGGATCCTGGCTTACAGGAGTTACAGTGGTGGGAATGTGTAGTGGGACTAGTCCCAAAAAAAACTTTAATACAGAAAATTAAGAACTGTCATACAGAGATCATCGCTCTCCTGCATTTCATCACTACTATCACTACTAGTTCGAGTTGACGCAATATATAATAGTATATGTACATATTACAGAAGTTATTGGCAATAGTTTTATGATCAGCCGCCTATATTTATCTGCCGCCTGCCTGACATCAACCTTCCTTGGGAATGTAATTGTTGACCAAATGGAATCAGATGGAGTTAGTCCGGGTTGATATAAAGTTGTCTTTTACGACATTCAAGAAAAGTAAGGGTTGGTAGTATTCATAGCCGCTAACAGATAAAATTGTATTATTAATTTTTATCCTTACTTTCTTACCTGATGAATTTTTCAACCTTATTTTCATATCTTAGTCCAGTTAAGTAAACTGCTAAGTATTGTAAGTGGTAGTAAGTAAGTAAGTATTATATATTATTATTATTATTATGTATCTTCTTTTTTCACGGGATCTTCCATAGGGAAGATGCCCGGTCCTTTGAGAGGCTTACATGGGGATATGGATCCAACACGCAGAGGCCTTTGGAGAAATTTAATCTAAATATTGGGATGGGACATCTACCGATGACATTCCACGTCTGCACATAACATACGTGGACTGCCAGAGGTAAGTGTAAAACTATTGTGTGATTATGGTAGCTAATATCTGATTATGGGAGTGGGTGCTTAGTGGACTGGTTCATCTTAAATCTATGAATTTTTAACTGTCGTCTGCCTTCAAACCCATATTGAGAGATGAACGGTGGCAGACGGTGACTCGCCAACTCACTGAATGGGCCCCCTAAATAGTCGCCACAGGCACACAAGCCATACGGGCAACAGGGGGCAACATTGGTGCAAGAGGCTAGGGGTGTCGAGCGGTGCGGCGCCGGTTTCACCATTGAGTCTGTGATAAACAGAGCCATGGTTTCCCCGTAGTTATGCCCTTGAAAATGACACTTCCACCCCCGAGCATATAGCTCTGGCGACCCCTCTCTGACCAGCTGTTTAAGGCAAGCCAGAGCTGAGAGTCCTTTGGGCACTCTTCGGTTTCCACTCTAGCCAGCCAATGAAGGCCAGCTGGAGACGAGGCCCTGATCGACTCTCTGGAGTATTCGGGACCGCAGTGTCGCCACTCACATTCAGCTCGCCACAAGCTGCCCTGCGGTTTATTGGCTTTCCTGTAAATCTTGTGATACATTTTTTTTTATATCAAAAGAACTTAGGAAGCCGTATAATGTTCCTCCGAGTTTTGCGTTAGCCTCATGGTGAGGTAACGACTGGCCCGGAGGTTTTTAAAAATATTTTTTTTATTATGTATATTATTATTGTATTTTTATATTTATACTGCGTCATATTATTGCACTAAGCAAATCTTAAAATCTTCAAATGACTTAATCCTTACTAATATTATAAATGCGAAAGTAACTCTGTCTGCCTGTCGCTCTTTCACGCCAAAACTACTGAACCGATCTAAATGAAATTTGATACACGGATAGTCTAGAGCCTGATAAAAGACATACACTACTTTTTAATGGAAAAAAAGGATTGTAAAGGAGAATGGAAGTTATAAGAAAGTATCGTCATTTATAAAGCCAGAGGCTTGAAACTTATTTTTAGGCTATTGATATATTACATTAAAATATTGTAAAAAAATACCTTTAAGGGGTAAAATAAAAAAAAAATAGGGGATGAAAATCTTTAGGGAAGTGACCTTTTACGCGGGCGAAGCCGCGAGCAGAAGCTAGTATTATATAATTTATGTAACAGCCTATTAAAAGACTATGAGAGATCTAGACTATCTAATTACCTAATCATAGCCTGCAGACGTCACATCTTATCGAAAAAAAAAGTGAAAATTGTAAAAATCTTGAAAAATATCCACAATGTTTTCGTTCTTACAAATCCGATTTAATTATCCTTCGTCTCATTAATTACAGGCCAGATTGCGCTCGACCCGCTATATTAGAAATGTAAAATAGACGGTGAAATGAGTTTTTGGCGCCACAAAATCCATCTGCTTCTCTGTACCTTGAACTTTAGCGAACTAAAATACTGGAAGTTCTTCGAAAAGTAATAATTTATAGTATGTACAAGTAGTTTTAACACCTTTCATACCTAACTTGACCTTACAATAAAACATTGACTTTTTATTTCGAAAATTTCTTTTATATTTCACTATAGATATTTTTTATACACCCTGCGCTATAAAAATAATCCCTTTGGGGATAGTATACAAATATATAATTAATGGAATCAAATTATAGCCAGACTCAGAATAACAATTTGTGAATCATTCAAAGTATTGTCCTGCGTGGGAATCTGCATAGATGGTGTAGTGGCTAAAATACCGGCCTTCCGTGCCAATGCCATGTGTTCGATTCCTACGATATCGACCATCCACAAACTGTTCTTTTAAGTCTAGGTGTAATTTGTCTGCATTAACTATACGAGTATGTTTGCAAAGTCCCCCACAATACAAAGATTATTTCCTTAGTGCAGGGTGGTAGATATAATAATAATATATATTACACTAAACTACTACTATAAATAAACTAAAATAATATACACTAATAAAATAAAATATTCCGTGTGGTGACGGAGTAAGTATACAATTGACCACCCTCTATTTGGCCCGTGGGTGATCGTAAGAGACGACTAAGGGATAAGAAACGCATATAACATCTATGCTCTGAAAGGAAAACTCAAAATAAAACCCTACACGTCTGACAAGCGTAGCATAGTAATTCAACTTCCCTCCCATTATGGAGGAGGCTCGAGCCCAACAGTGGAACATATATGAGCTGAGTTGATGGTATATTACACTAAATTAAAATTACACAAAACTTATATATTCAAATAACTATTATGAATCACAATTAAATACTTATATTTTAATTCAAACAAATTATAGCTGTGTGGTAGCGGCTAACAATACTACCAACCCTTACTTTAATTGTGGATGTCGTAAAAGATGACTAACAGCTTTATAACGATGCTACCCAACTCTATTTGATGCCGTTTGGTCAACAATTACATTCCCAAGTAGGGTTGACGTCTGGCAGGCTGCCGGTCATAAAACTATTGCCAATAACTTTTACAAATATGTATTATAAAAGAAGAGTACATATTGTATCGACCCCAAGTAATTGAGATAAGAGTAGGAGAATGATGATTTTAATTCAAACAAAATCCTTAACTTTTTTGACCACCAAATAATTCTAGACAACTTGTCAATTTTTCTAGTAATATTATAACTCTGTGTTTGCGAAGTATTAATTAGCCTTGGCGGTAATCTTAACCTCTATTTGTTAAATGAGAATTGCTATTGGCTATGAGTGATTTTGTTTTAGCACTACGTTTCTAATACATATCATCACGCCATATCCCTTGCAGGGTAGGCAAAGAGAACGTTCCTAATACTTATATTTATTACCTGGGACCATTATCAAATTTGCATTACAATATGAATTGCTTTCTATCATCATCATCATTCTCCTACTCTTATCCCAATTGCTTGGGGTCGATATAATAAGTACTCTTCTTTCATAGTACATATTGTTAAAGTTATTGGCAATAGTTTTATGACCGGCCGCCTGCCAGACGTCAACCCTCCTTAGGAATGTAATTGTTGATCAAACGGCATCAGATGGTGTTGGCCCAGGTCGTCATAAGGCTCTTAGTCGTCGTTTACGACATCCACGAACAAAGTAAGGGTTGGTAGTATGATTTCTATATATTATTATTATATATTTCTTTTCTATCGTGCTCAAAAGCCTTATATCGACCTGGGTCAACACCAACTGATGCCATTTGGTCAACAATTATATTCTCAAGACTTCAGACAAGCGCCAGATCATAAAACTATTGCCTATAACTTTTGCAATATTTAGGAACAGGAGTACATATTACGTTGACCCCAAGTAATTGGGATAAGAGCAGGAGAATGATGATGATATCGTAATCAAAATGCCTGAGGGAGTACTAGAAGAATGGTCAATAACAATTTATTTTAAAAACTTGTAACATCAACTCCGTTCTCCAACACGCTTGTCAAGGCTGATTGTTATGATACCTCTTTTTATTCAGTCACATAATAAGCTATTAAAAAACATACATTGTCATCGTCACAGCCTATGTATGTCCCACTGTTGGGCTCGGGCCTCCTCCGTAATGGGAGGGAAATTAACCTACTATACCACGATGGTCAGACGTGTTGGTATAGGGTTTCGTTTCAAGTTTTCCTTCTCTTACATAGATGTTATATGCATTTTGGTCAACAATTACATTCCCAAGGAGGGTTGACGTCTGGCAGGCTGCCGGTCATAAAACTATTGCCAATAACTTTTACAATATGTATTATAAAAAAAGAGTACATATTGTATCGACCCCAAGTAATTGAGATAAGAGAGGAGAATGATGATTTTAATTCAAGCAAAATCCTTAACTTTATGACCACCAAATAATTCTAGACAACTTGTCAATTTTTCTAGTAATATTATAACTCTGTGTTTGCGAAGTATTAATTAGCCTTGGCGGTAATCTTAACCTCTATTTGTTGTTGCTCTATTGTCATCTTGCTCTATTGTCATCATCACAGCCTATGTATGTCCCACTGTTGGGCTCAGGCCTCCTCCGTAATGGGAGGGAAATTAACCTACTATACCACGATGGTCAGACGTGTTGGTATAGGGTTTCGTTTCGAGTTTTCCTTCTCTTACATAGATGTTATATGCATTTTATATCTCTTACTGACCGTATTCTTACTCCGTCACCACACGGATCAAAACACATACAACGATTTACAAGTTCGAATTTGTAAAGAATTTGTAGGCACTAGCGCTTGCGTTTCATTATAAATTGATTTAGTTCCCAATCAATAGATTCGCAATAGAATAGGATATGAAGGTTTACTTGTATAGATATGGTGAATAGATACTCATGTTCCACTTACTTTATAACGAGCCACTATGCACGAACGTATTCGAGTGATGCTTTTGAATCCGATTGCTCCCTATATCTCTCGGTTCTAAAATAACATTTTTTTTTTAAAAGAACACCACCCTGCACTAAGGCAATAATCCTTGTATTGCGGGGGACTTTACCAACATATAATTAACGCAGACAAATTACACCCAGACCCAGAACAACAATTTGTGGATCGCACAAGTATTGTCCTGTGTAGGAATCGAACCCACAGAACTGGAACGGAAGGTGGAATCTTAACCACTACGCCATTTGTGCAGTCAAAATATACACTCGCATAAAGAAAGCAGTTTGACATTTCGTTTTAAGAAAGTAATCGATATTTAAAATCCAATTATATATCTTGGTATATTGCACGCCTCATAAGCGAAGCGTTGAGGTCTTGCTCTACTCTCGATATATGAAAATCAAGCACTTTTCAAACCTAAAAATTATTGTATTTTTCTCATATTGCACTTATAGAATAATATTATCATTCATATGTCAAGAAAAAACATTCGTTTAAACGTATTTGATATTTTTAAAAAGCAATTATTTTGTTTAAAGTAAGAAATAGTTGATTAAAAAAATATTCGAGGACATCGGATAAAATATTTTCGATCTGGCAGGATCACGACCGTAAAAATAAATGCATCGAAGTTTTTCTTTTATTAAAAGCTACATAATCGCATCGCGCTGTTTCCTTTCGAAAATGGCTTGATAATTTTTTGTCGTTTAATTGCAATTAATAAAAAAACTAAACTGCTTAGTCTTTAGTATACCTTACGATAATTAGGTTCGTTTACATTTTTTTGTTCGTCCATTCGGACAGGCTAAGGAAAGAAATCCCATACTGCCTATACAGCTATGTTTAGCACTACGTCGAGAATGGCACGAAATTTCAAAAGTATTTTTTCTTTCATTTTCATTTATGGCATCAACTAATATAATATAAAAATTATGAGGCGTGCACTTTTGGAATTTCCAAATTATTTTTAAATTTTCTCCTCTTGTTTTATTTATTTACGACAAATGGGTTGAAGAACTTTTCAATCGAATTTAAAGTTCGCGCAGCGGTTTAACTAAATTACATGGAATGGAACATTTCTCGTATTATTTTCCAGGTGTGTTTTTCCAGACGACAAATTTAATATTATTTTTTCTAACAATAGTAGGAACAGTAATACCGTGTGCTAGCGGCTACGAATACTACCAACCCTTATTTTGCTCATGGATGTCGTAAAAGACGACTAATAGCTTTATATTGACCCAACTCCATCTGATGCCGTTTGGTTAACTGGCTGTTGTAAACAATGTCAGGTAGATGGCACACGTCTCCTTAAAGACGAAAATATAATACGATGCGAGAATTGAATGTCCTGCAATAGTTCACGGTGGTGTAAGTGGCAGCACGATTGGAACGGGCTTCCAATAGGTGTGTGGTTCGAATCCCACTTGTGCCAATTATTTTTCGCTCGTAATCAGGTTTTATATATAATCAAGCATATTAAATGCTAAATTTCAGTAATCTGTTTGGTTAATGTTAACATATCCAAGGAGGGATACATCATGCAGGTCACCGGTCATAAAACTATTAATTATCAATAACTTTTGCAATATATACGAAGAAAAGGTACATTTTGCGTCGACCTATTTTTTTTTTCTGCGGTGGGTTATGGACGTGGTCTCGCCCCGCTAAATCGGTCTGGGGCGACGGAAGAGGTGGCGTGCAACCGTATAAACCCACCCTGCAAACACCTCTCTTCGCCGTGCGAGCGGGCCACCGGTACCCGATGTTTGTCTTCGGTGGCCCGCCCGCTGACAGTAAGACCGAGAACAGGAGTACATATCGCGTCGACCCTAAGTAATTGGGATAAGAGTAGGAGAATTATCAGTAAAACCAGTCTAGTATCAAAAGTAACATGGAATAATGTTTTTTTTTAAGGATATAAAGGAATGAGGATATGCGATAAAGATTGCAAAGATGGTGTAGTGGTTAATATATCGACCTTCGGCGCCCACTAGCACGGAAGGTCGGTATAAGGCGTGGGATCGATTCCTACGCAGAATAATACTTTGTGCGATTCTTAAAGTGTTGGGGTGTAATTTGGCTGTGTTATTTATATATATGTAAAGCCCCCAGCAATATAAGGATTATTTCCCTTAGTGCAGGGTGGTGTGTGAAAAAAATACCTACGTAGAGCGGGCTCTCTTCCCTCTAATTTTGAGTAATAACTGTAATAGTTGAGGTCATAATCGAGTGCTACAGGTTTTATTCCAGCTATAATGTTTTACGTTAGGTATAGTTTAAAAAAACGATATATGCTAAGCCAAAAGTAATTATTTTTTTTGCTTTTTTTTTTCACCACCCTACACTAAGAAAATATATAATTCTTGTATTACGGGAGAATTCACAAACATATAATTAACGCAGACAAATTACACCCAGACTTAGAACAACAATTTGGGGATCGCATAAAGTATTGTCTTGCGTAGGAATCGAACCCACAGAACTGACTCAGAAGGTCGGTATCTTAACCATTGCGCCATCTGTCCAGTCAAATTTTTAAATGTGTTATATATACATTTACTAGCGACCCGCCCTCGCTTCACTTCGGTTACACTAACTAGTTCAGTTGTGTAATTTATACGCTACATAGAATTCCTTTCGGAGAAGGAATTTCTTAAATCCTACTGACCTTTACAGGGCAGAAAAACTGTTCATACCAAATTTCAAGTCTGTAGGTGCTATATTTAAAAATGTGATTTTTACACCCCATCTGCCCCCCTTAGGAGTGGCATTTTTATGCCGAATGTGGGCGGACCGAGCGCTACGTGCCAACAGCTATACACGGGGGTCGTCCGGTCGATGGCCCTGTACGGCACACCGATGTGGGTGGGGTCCCTGATCGTCCGACTCAGGGCTCTTCTGTGGCGACCACAGAGGGCCATGGTGGTCAGGGCTGTACGCGGGTACCACACGGTGGTGACGGAGGCAGCGTGCCTGTTGGCCGGGAGTCCCCCGTGGGACCTGGAGGCAGAAATGCTCGCCGATTTGTATCAGCGGGTGTCGGGGATGCGCGCGGAGGGCGGTGTGGTCTCTTTGAGGGAACTCACCGCCTGGCGCGTCGATGCCCGCCTAGATGTCATTGCCCGTTGGGCAGTCCAGCTGGAGAGGCCTCGGTTCGGTGTGCGGACCGTAGAGGCCTTCCGGCCGGTGCTGATGCAGTGGTTGGAACGGCGGCACGGGGTGCTCTCCTTCCAACTGGTGCAGGTTTTGACGGGGCATGGATGCTTCGCCAAATACCTGCACAAGGTCGTCAGGAGGGAGAGTACACCGTCCTACCGCCACTGCGATTGCGACGAAGACACGGCGCAGCATACGCTCGAGGTTTGTGCCGCTTGGGCAGAGCAGCGTCGTGAACTCGTCGCAATCATCGGTGCCGACCTGACGCTGCCGACCATCGCCAGGGCGATGCTCGACAGCGTCAGGAACTGGGACGCGGTCGCAACCTTCTGCGAGGCAGTAGTCTCGCGGAAGGAGGCGGCGGAGCGCGTGCGCGAGGAGCGTCTCCTCGATGGCGCGAGCCGCCGCCGGTGACTGGGGCGGCGCAGGCGCGATTACCTGCGCCTGATGCCGCCCTAGCCGAGGCCGCGGGTGACTGGATCAGGGAATTAGTCCGTCACCCACCGAGAGGCCGACCGCGTGAGGAAAGACCGACATCCTACCCGAGGGGGGATGTCGGTCGAGGAGAGGGTACTCCTCAGGGGTATTCCGTCGGGCCGACCACTGACGTCAAGTCACTCTGCTCCGGTGGTCGGCCCAACGACGAAGGCGACGTCACGGGTGGGTTACGGGTGTACGTGCTTACTCTGTTACCCCGGATGGAGTGGTGCGAGGAGTGCGCTGACCGTAGCCCACCCCCAAAAAAAAAAAGAAAGGGATGGAATTTCGTAAAATCCGTTCTTAACTAACCTTTTTTTTTTTTTTTTTTTTTTTTTGGTGGACTATGGATTAGTCTCGCCCCGCCAAATCGGTCCGGGGTGACGGAAAAGGCGGCGCGTGACCCCATAGACCCACCGTAAAAACTCCTCTCTCTTCGCCGTGCGAGCGGGTCACCGGGACCCGATTTTTAACTTCGGTGGCCCGCCCGGCGGTTCACCCTCGCGGGTTCCTCTCGTCGACGCCCCGACAGATTTCGCCGTCGGGGCGTCGCCCTCACGCGGTGGCCTCACGTCGGGTGACCGGACAATTCCCCGGTCCGATCACCCGAAGCCTCGGTTAGGGCGGCATCAGGCGCAGGTATTCGCGCCTGCGCCGCCCCGGCCGCTGGCGGCGGCCCGGGGCGCGGGCATCCTCCCTTGCCCGTTCCGCCGCTTCCTTCTGCGAGATGACAGCCTCGCAGAAGGCGGCGACCGCGTCCCAGTTTCTGACGCTGTCGACCATCGCTCTCGCGACGGCCGGCAGCGTCAGGTCGGCACCGATGACAGCGACGAGGTCACGGCGCTGCCGCTCCCATCCCGGACACACCTCCAGCGTGTGTTGCGCCGTGTCTTCGTCACTCCTGCAGTGGTGGCAGGCCGGAGTCCACTCCCTATACACGACCCTGTGCAGGTACAACCCGAAACACCCGTGCCCCGTCAATACCTGCACCAGCCGAAAGGTGAGGACTCCGTGCCGCCGCTCCATCCACTCTATCAATACGGGCCGGAGGGCCTCAACGGTCTCCACACCGTGCCTAGGCCTCTCCAGCCGCGTAGCCCAACGGGCGATGACGTCTCGGCGGGCATCCACGCGCCAGGTGGCTATCTCGCTCAACGATGGGGAGCCACCTTCCTCGCGCGCTGTGATAACCCGCCGGTAGAGGTCGGAGAGCATCTCCGCCTCTAGGTCCCACGGGGGTGTCCCGGCCAACAGGCACGCCACCTCTGTCGACACCGTGCGGTACCCGCGAATGGCTCTGACCGCCATGGCTCTCTGTGGCCTCCACAGAACCGCCCTGAGCTGGGCGTTCAGAGCCCTCGCCCACACGGGTGCGCCGTACATGGCCATCGAGCGGATGACCCCCGCATACAGCCGTCGGGCCTCAAAACTGGGTCCGCCCACATTCGGCATGAGACGAGAAAGGGCGGACGCCGCGCCGACAAGCCGGGGAGCAATCTGTCGGAAATGCTCCCGGAACCACCATCGCCCGTCGAGCACCAGACCCAAGTACCTCATATGGGCCTGGATGCTGATGTGGATGGAGTTTACCACTATCGAGGCGCCGATGGGCAGCCTCACACGGGGCCCATGGAAAAGTAGGGCCTCCGTCTTGTTTAGGGCCACCCTGAGCCCCAGCGCCTCGATCCGCCTGACCATCTCCTCGGTGCCGAGAGTGGCCAGGCTCGCCGCCTCTTCGAGTGTCCTGCCCCGGGCTGTGACGAGCGTGTCGTCAGCGTAGCACACCAAGCTCAGCCCGGGGGGGAGACTCCCTCTCAACGCCCAGTCGTACCCGATGTCCCACAGAGTCGGCCCCAGAACCGACCCCTGTGGAACGCCGCACGACGTGGGCGTCCGCACAATGTCCCCTGCGGGACCCGCGCAGAGGATACTGCGGCCCTCCAAATAGTCTGCCACCAGCCGCCTGAGGTACAGGGGCACTCCATGGAACCGGAGCGCCTCCCTGATGCAGCCGAATGGCAGACTATTGAATGCGTTGGCGATGTCCAACGACACCGCCAACAGCACTCCCTTCCCGGCGACGGCCTCCGCGGCCGCCTGCCTCAGGCGTAATAGGGCCCCGATGGTCGAACGCCCCCTCCGAAACCCATACTGAGCGTCCGACAGATCGGGCCCCACCTCCTCCAGGTGTCGGACGATGCGGGCAGCGAGCACACGCTCCAGCAGCTTACCCACATCGTCGAGGAGCACGATGGGCCTGTAGGCCGACGGCAAATCCGGGGACCGTCCCGGCTTTGGCAGGAGAACCAACCTCCCTTCCTTCCAGCACTCAGGGAACCGTCCAGACGTCAGACAGGCGTTGAACAGCTGCCTGAGGCGAGGCTCGAAGTGCTCGAGGAGCGATGTCAGCACCCGGACTGGAATTCCGTCCGGGCCGGGGGCCGTGGTGGCGGAACGAATCTTCGCCACGGCCGCCCCCACTTCCGACTCCGTCACGGGCGGAACACTCTCGTCGTCGTCGGCCTCCCGGTCCTGATCTGGCGGAGCCATGACCGGGGGCGTGTGTTCCGACTGCCGTGGAAACAGCTCCTCGACCACCCCACGAAGGAAGTCGGGCTGGAGGGTCTCGGTGAGGGGGGGGGCCCGCGCGCGAAGCTTGTTGAGCGCCGCGCGATATGGGCGACCCCAGGGGTCACGGTCGAGACCGTCCAGCATCTCCTGCCAACTCGCGCCCTTGGCGGCACGGATGGCCAGCCGAAAGGCAGTCCGCGCACTGCGGTACGCCTCGTACAGCTGGCCCTCCCGCTCGACGTCGCGGTGACGCCGCCGGCTGCGGGTGTAGGACCTTCGGGCACTGATACACGCCGCACGAAGGTCCGCCAGTCTTGGGGACCACCAGTAGACCCCCTGCCTCGGAGGCGGACGCCGCCGCACTCTGGGCATGGCCGCATCGCAGATCTGCGTTAACGCACTGCGAATGCGGACAGCCTCAGCGTCCACTCCGTCCGCTGGGGGTGGTGAGGACAGCCACGTGTTGACAATGGCCGCCTCCGCCAGTAGATCCCTGTCAAGACGACCCACAGCCCACCGCGGAAACGCGGGAGCTCCGTCCGCCCTGTGACCCCTACCGGGTTCCCGGGGGGAGACCTCCATCCGGATGTACCGGTGGTCCGACAGGGTCTCCGCCTCCTCCAGGACACTCCAGTTCCTCACCCATGGCGCGACAGCGGGGCTAGCGAACGACAAGTCCACTATCGAACCGCCCTGCCGCCGCACACACGTGTTCACCGAGCCTCTGTTCAGAACACAGAGGCCCAGTGAAGCCGCCCACTCGTTGACCGCCCGCCCGCGGTCGTCCGTCGTAGGGGACCCCCACGCCGTGGATTTGGCGTTAAAGTCCCCCAGAACCAGGACGAGGCCCGGTGCCAGTCGCCGTATCGAGGCCTCCAAGGTGGTGAGTGAGGCCCCGAAATCGTCCATCCTCCTAGTGGGGGAGAGGTATACGCTGTAGAGCGTGACCCCTCCCCACTCCGCCGCGACAAATTCCTCGCCCCTATCCAAAAGGGACAAGGACGGGAAGTGCCGCTGCGTTGAGACGACGATTGCCGCGGTACCGTTTCGACTGACCACCCAATTGGGGCGATCAGGCACGGCGTACGGTTCCGCGACTACGGCTGCACCAATCGACCACTCCGCCATGGATTGCAGGAGGAGATCCTGCGCTCCGGCGGAGTGGTTGATGTTGGCCTGCAGGAGGAGGTGCATGGCTGGTGTACCCATTATCGGGTTGTGTCCATGACCTCCTCGCCAGCGGGCGATCGGACCGCGCTAGGAGCGGGGGCGGCCGTGGTCGTAGGGCCGCCCCGCGCCTTTGGGGCCGAAGCTGGAGCTTTGCACGCCCCAGAACCCATGCGGTGCTTGGCGGGCTTATTGCCCGCCGCACACGCGGGGCAGTGGGGCGGGGCGGCGCAAGATGCCGCCACGTGCCCGGTCTGACCGCAGCGGAAACACAATCCGCCGCAGTCGAAGCAATTAGTGCACGTCGGTCGAGTGTGTCCGACCGCCATGCACTTGTAGCACCTCGCAGGCCGGTGCTCAAGCACGGTTACCCGCGCCGAGCTCCAGCCCACGAGGAGCCTGCCTGAGCCGGCCAGTTGCCTGACCGACTCCACCGGGCACTGCGCCCAGGCAGCACCTACGCCACCCGGACCGGGACGAATGGCACCGACCCGGACGGTGTCTATGGGACACCCGGTTTTCGAGGCAATAGCCTCCCGGATGTCTTCCACCGTCACTGAATCGTCCAAACCCGAAATGCGCATTTCGGCGCACTTGACGGGCCTGGCGATCTTGATGCCACCCTCCTCGGCGAACAAACCTCTCAGCTTCTCGGCCACGCTGTCGGCCGTCTTGGCGCCCTCGGCCCCTGGGAACTCGAGAATTCGAGCCCCCGTCCGGGCCTTGCGGGTCCTGGCTTCGACGCCTCCAATATCGGAGACGTCTAGCTCCCGCCGGGCCTTCCTCAAGACGGCCTCGTAGCTGAGGCCCTTCTCGGCCGCCTCGGGCAGCACAGTGATCACCACTGCGGCCGTCTTCGGCGACTTGAGCCCCTTGCGCGGTCTCTTCTTCTGTCCGGCTCCTGCCTGAGGAGCGGGGACCTCAGCGGCGCGCTTGGCCTCCGCTCTCCTCCTT
This sequence comes from Lymantria monacha, assembly GCA_905163515.2. Taxonomy (NCBI): domain Eukaryota; kingdom Metazoa; phylum Arthropoda; class Insecta; order Lepidoptera; family Erebidae; genus Lymantria; species Lymantria monacha. The sequence continues at coordinate 27,676,177 of LR991090.1, read as the reverse complement.
TGGCCGCGACTCCTTCTGTCGCGTTCGGCTACCTGCCAACCCTGTTCGGGTACGGCAGTCGTGCCAGACGCGGAAGGCCTCGTCGCGGCCTCGCTGGTCGTCGCCGGCGGTGTTGTTGCGGGCGACTTCAGCGGTCCGGCTGGAGCCGGAGCCGTCTTCCTCCTCAGGGCGGGTCCCTTCGGAGCTGGGCCGGGGCCTTTGGGCTTAGGCCCGGCCGCGGCCGCGGCGTAGCTCCCCACGCGGCCACCCTGACAAGGCAGCGGGGCGGGGGCTGGTGCCACATGCGGCCGCTTGTCCGCGGCGAGAGGTGGTCGGACACGTGGTTCTGGAGGCAACCTCGCCTCCAGAACGGCGAAGCGCGCATCGACGAGCTTGCCCACTGCGCCGATGATTTTGGCGAGGGCCTCGTCCGATATGCCTCCCACCTCAAACGGGGTCGGCTGAGCCTCCTTAGGGGCCCGTTCTACGACGCCTGGCGGCTTTGGCGCCGCAGGGGCGCTAGCCGGCGGCAAGCGGTCCGCGGGGAGAGGCGTCAACCTCACCACGGGAACAGGGAGTTTCACCGCGGTGACCGCGCCAGCGTCAGCCGGCGGCGCGCGCTTCGCGGCGGCAGGCGTCTTCCTCGCCGCGGGGACGGGTGTGACGCTGACGCCATCACCCAACGTCGTCGGCGCCGCAGCGCGAGGCGGCTTTGGCGCCGCAGCGGCCGCCGAGTATCCGGCCCTGGCCGATAGCGCGGCTGGCGCGGGTGACACGAACAGCGCCACCTGCGCCTTGAGGTCGGCCACGTCTATCAACAGCTGGCGGTTTGCGCGACGCATTTCCGCCAGCATGTCGCCCAGGTTCCGGTTTCGGGTCCGCAGGCCTGACATCTCGCTTCTAAGGCGGACATTTTCGGCCTGCAGATCCGTTGCCTCGCCGGCGCGGACAGCGACCGCCGCCGCCCTTTCCATGACCGAGGTCCCTCGCCCTCTTCGGGAGGCCTGGATCTTGGGTGGAGGCATGTTGGCCACGCTCCCCTCGGTTTCGGCGCTCGAGCTGCCTCCCTTACTCAGGGGGCGCTTTCGCACCTGCGAGGGGAGGGCCTCCTCCTTCTTAGTCGCGGTCGCCGGCGGCGTCTTTGCTGCTAGACGCGCCGACGACCTAGTGGGGCCTTCACCAGCCGACCCACTGTCCTTTTTGGACGGCCCTGCGGGAATATCACCGCCCTCGTCCATTCTGACGGTAGATCCGCCGCCCTCGTCTTCGGACGGCTCTGCGACATCGCTGTCGCCCTCGTCCGTCGACGGCTCTGCTGCGAGTCTACCGTCCTTCTTCTCTTCAGCGGCGGCAGCCTCCCTGCGCGCTCGCCGCTCCTCCAGCCGCCTTTCGAGGCGACCTCCTCTTCTTCTTCTGGGCCTCCACGGTTTGTGCCGGGCCCTCGGCGGACGCCTCAAGTCCTGAGGACGAGGCGTCGTCTTGGTCAGTTTTGCGTTGGCATGACTGGGCCTTGGGGTGAGAATCGCTAGGATTCCCGTCGGTTTTTTCTTTTAAATTTGCAGTATCCATTAGATTCCCACGAGAATGGGAGATACATTTCGTCGACCCGGGCAGAGATCCCTATACCCGGGCAAGCCTACATTTACCAACCAGGGGGTCAGCCGGTGCCCTGGCTGGAGCGTGCTAACGACAGAACAACCCATCTGCCATGCATCTTCTCGCCGCACGCCAGAACTTAAGATTCTGGGTGATTTCCGAGTCCGAATGTTACTTCGAACTCTTTATAGAGGTTGTCTTCCTCGCGGTCCGGGCGGTTAAGCCAAGACCCTCGCTCCTGATACTACGCCTCAAGACAACGTGTCTTGAAGCAAGATATCAGGTTTACGATGTGTGGGCGGTGGCATGTGCCTGCCCAGCCCTCAAATGAATGAGTGACTGAGCCCGTCCCAATATTTCGCGTCCTATAACCTCTACTACGACTGTAGTAGAGTGAGGAGCGAAATCGCGCAGATATTCGCTACGGACGACAGTACAACAGAAGAACTGGGGACCGCCGCCCGCACCCAGGGTACACCGCGTGGAGGTTTCTGGGATAGTACCCCGTTTTTAACTAACCTCTACTCGGCGAAAGGAATATTTCTACCAAATTTTAAGTCTGTAAGCCTTATGGTTCCAGAGATATCGTGATGAGTCAATACATGGGTGGAAATCTCTTATATATAGATAAAGGAATTAATTTAAAAACTAAGACACCACCGCAAAATTAACAATACAGTATTAAAAATCACAAAATTTTCAACCCCGTTTACTTAACAATAGAATACATGCATATATTTATTTGCGAAGTATTTATCAGACTCAAAACATCAACAATAGGGATTCCAAACATGTCGACCCATTGTCATATTGTCCCTGTCTCTGGGTTCTAGTTATTAAAAATTCCAAACATTATTCCAGTGTATATATATCTATATATAATGGTATTAAAACTGAAAGCATTCGTTGTTTACATTATTAAACATTCTCTACAAACTATTCGGGTTAATCTTTTTAAAGAAATTTCGAGATTGAAACAAATGTTTACTTTGTACTAATGACGCTTCATTTCAATTTATTTCATGATCAGTGAGGATTATTTTGTTTAAAATCATGTTGCATACAGTTTTAGTTATTTTTTTACGACTGATGTCAACCACCAATTGAAGTGACATAGATCATTGTAGCACTCTTAGTCAACTTTTACAATATCGACGAGTAATATTAGAATTAGTATTACTAGCAGCACGAAAATATAATGACTTCTAATGTTTACGCGAGTATTACACATTTGAAATAAAACTACATTTACGGATTCTATCGCGTTTGTATTTGATTTTTAATTTCCCGACGTTTCGAACACTTTACAGTGATCATGGTCACGGGAGGACTGAGGTGTCTTACGTCCAATATGTCATTGTTATTACAGAAATTTATTTATATCTACCCTATAAGATATTAAATTTTGACCCACATTTTTATACAAAATTAATACAAATTCATTGCCAGTACAAAAAGAGAATGATTCTATATATAAAATTTATGTTGTTTATGATTTGTTATTATTCAAGTATTTAATTTATGATAATTATTATTGTGGCAATTTTTACAAAAACTAACAAAACTCGAAGTGTTCGAAACGTCGAGAAATTAAAAATCAAATACAAACGCGATAGAATCCGTAAAAGTAGTTTTAGCACGAAAATAATTAAAAATTAAATGACATTATGTTTTTATTTAAAACTATTTTTGCGGATCTTATCTCATTTGTGATTTATTGACTTTTGGAAGAATTTCATGGTCACGGGAGGATTACAAATGTCTCACTCTAGTCATTTTTATGACAAAGATCATAGCAAGGATGCTACAGTATTGATTATTAAATTTTGAATGATATTTTGATACAAATCCTAATATAACCCTACTTGGATGAGATTTGGTTGGTAGAAAACGGTCTAGCTATACTCCAGGCATTGCCAAGGTCTATTGACGGCAATAACAATTACCGTTAGGTGCGCTGCTTGCTCCTCTACTATCATAAACAATAAAAATAATATCTCTAAGCATCTCTACATTCATTATTGCATACAGACCTTGCCAAGGGGGTACAATACTCTAATTTCTATCTTTGGCAGGCAGATTAACATTTTCCTGGAGAATAATACTACTCCATCTACTGATGATTTCTTAACTAGCTTTTAAGACTGCCATATAAAAGTAAAGTTTGGTAATACACAATACGTTACTTAGTTTGTCACTATACTAGTAAATATTAATACCAAGATAATGTTCATTCATTATTATCACATGCTATCCAAATTAATTGGTGTTAACGAGATATGTCCATCGATCAGCCTGTAAACGTCCACTGTTGTCATGGGGCAATGTATACGCTTCTATAATAAATTACCAAAAGATATCCGAGATATGACTGTGAACAAGTTTAAAAGGGCTGTCAAGAACAGACTCTGTAAAAAAGGTTATTATAAAATCTCAGATTATCTAAGTGATAGTTCAAACTGGCTATGAGCAGCTCCTCTTTCAGCAATTACATTTTTTTTTTAAAACTGTTATTTACTATTTCTTTTTAATAATTATACATATTTGTAAAGCGTAGCGTGTGTTGCCTGACGAATTTTGACTTTTTTGCATTTATAGTACATCATGGTATTGGTCATGCTCACTGAAAGGTCCGCTTGCGGTAGCTGCGTGGAGCGGGTCTCTCCCTTCCCTCCAAGGTGGTTGAGGGGAGTGATGGCTGCTCTAGTAGTTAACTCGTGATCGGGTGCCGCTTGTGGGATCCGGTCCAGCCATGGTCTTTCTTTATTGTATTTTAACTATTGCGTTCGAAGGTCATCGCACTGAAGCTAATTAAATAATAAACATGTACTATTTTTTTTGGAACGAAGTTCCTTATCGCGCGTTGTGAAAGGGGGCTAGACGGAAAAAATTCTTACGAAAAGTTGTCACGACACTTTTTGCTATAGTAAGCTATTGTAAGCTGTGCGGCGTCGCTCGTCGGTTCTCTTATAGAAAGCAAGCCAGATATTTTCATTTCTATTTCGCATTGAACAGTGTGGTGTCGCGACGATTTTTTTTATAGATAGAGTGATTCAAGAGGAAGGTTTATATGTATAATATATGCATAATGTACTAGAGAAACACTGATAATTTTAGAGGTTTCTAATGTGATGTCGTAAATAAACACATTATTTTGCGCTTACATTGCAAACGCTGGCTGAACCCTACGAAATAGATCAAAATAAAGTACTACAGTATTATACAGCTTAAAAAGGCCTACAAAAAAGTCCGCGATGGTATATATCTATCTCTTAAGGATAACATACTATATCCATTTTAATACTTTAAAAAATGTTCTATTATAAAACGATAATTGAAAAGCTATTTACACAAATACTGTATTAATCCTTATCATTTTAAATACATTAGTTGGCTTGAGCATTTCATGAAGATATTTTTTTTCCTTCAAACCATGCAAATTAAATCAATACCTTTTTTTTTTTTTTTTTTTTTGGGGGGTGGGCTACGGTCGGCGCACTCCTCGCACCACTCCGTCCGGGGTGACAGAGGGGCGTAAGCGCGCACACCCGTAACCCACCCGTGACGTCGCCTTCGTCGTTGGGCCGACCACCGGAGCAGAGTGACTTGACGTCAGTGGTCGGCCCGACGGAATACCCCTGAGGAGTACCCTCTCCTCGACCGACATCCCCCCCTCGGGTAGGATGTCGGTCTTTCCTCACGCGGTCGGCCTCTCGGCGGGTGACGGACTAAATCCCCGATCCAGTCACCCGCGGCCTTGGCTAGGGCGGCATCAGGCGCAGGTAATCGCGCCTGCGCCGCCCCAGTCGCCGGCGGCGGCTCGCGCCGTCGAGGAGACGCTCCTCGCGCACGCGCTCCGCCGCCTCCTTCCGCGAGACTACTGCCTCGCAGAAGGTTGCGACCGCGTCCCAGTTCCTGACGCTGTCGAGCATCGCCCTGGCGATGGTCGGCAGCGTCAGGTCGGCACCGATGATTGCGACGAGTTCACGACGCTGCTCTGCCGAAGCGGCACAAACCTCGAGCGTATACTGCGCCGTGTCTTCGTCGCAATCGCAGTGGTGGCAGGACGGTGTACTCTCCCTCCTAACGACCTTGTGCAGGTATTTGGCGAAGCATCCATGCCCCGTCAAAACCTGCACCAGTCGGAAGGAGAGCACCCCGTGCCGCCGTTCCAACCACTGCATCAGCACCGGCCGGAAGGCCTCTACGGTCCGCACACCGAACCGAGGCCTCTCCAGCCGGACTGCCCAACGGGCAATGACATCTAGGCGGGCGTCAATGCGCCAGGCGGTGAGTTCCCTCAAAGAGGCCACACCGCCCTCCGCGCGCACCCCCGACACCCGCCGATACAAATCGGCGAGCATTTCCGCCTCCAGGTCCCACGGGGGACTCCCGGCCAACAGGCACGCTGCCTCCGTCGCCACCGTGCGGTACCCGCGTACAGCCCTGACCGCCATGGCCCTCTGTGGTCGCCACAGAAGAGCCCTGAGTCGGACGGTCAGGGACCCCGCCCACACCGGTGCGCCGTACAGGGCCATCGACCGGACGACCCCCGTGTACAGCTGTCGGCACGTAGCGCTCGGTCCGCCCACATTCGGCATTAGCCATGAAAGGGCGGACGCCGCGCCGACGAGCCGCGGAGCGAGCCTGCGGAAATGCTCCCGAAACCACCAATGCCCGTCGAGCACCAGGCCCAAATACCTCATATGGGCCCGGATGCTGATGTCAACCGAATTGACGGTGATCGAAACGCCGATGGGAGGGCCCATGCGGGGCCCATGGAACAAGAGGGCCTCCGTCTTGTCCAGGGCCACCCTCAACCCCAGCGCCTCGATCCGCCTGACGATCTCTTCGGTGCCGAGAGTCGCCAGGCCTGCCGCCTCCTCCAGCGTCCTACCGCGGGCTGTGACGAGCGTGTCGTCGGCGTAACAGATCACGCCCAGCCCGGGTAGGAGGCTCCCTCTCAACGCCCAGTCGTAGCCGATGTTCCACAGGGTGGGTCCAAGGACCGACCCCTGTGGGACACCGCACGTCAAAATCAATACCTTAAGAGATATAGCAAAATCAAAATAATGCGCAACGAAATTATTTTCGCCCGTGACCGGGCCGCGTGGCCGGCTCGCGTTCGAGCTCGGGGCCGAAAAGTTTTGGTAGTCTAGTGGAATTGTATATCCTATTATTAATATTATAAACGTGAAAGTTTGTAATAATGTATGGATGTGAACATGTTTGTTGCTCTTTCACGTAAAAACTACTGAATGGATTTTGATGAAATTTATAGTAATATAGCTTGCACATCAGAATAACACATAGGCTATAATTTATAAAGATATTTTGCAAATTGGCTAAAATATAACGATAAAAATCGCTTAAGGCAGAAAAAAATTATATAATTAAAATAGAACTTCGTTCCATCCGGGTGTCCCTTGACACCTCCGGTTTTTATTTATACATATTATATAAAAAATGAAAAAAAATATAATAACAGATAAAATATAAATAGACAAACCCACTGAGTTTCTTGCCGGATCTTCTCAGTAGCGGTCTCATTCCGATCCGGTGGTAGTTTATTAGATTAACTTTAAGTGTAAAAAATGACAATATGTAAGTGCCCTCGCAGGGTTTATGCATAATAAATGTTTTGAATTTGAATTTGAATTTGTTGAGCAAAGGCCTCCCCACGAGAATGTCACCTGCAATGGTCTTGTGCCACCTGCATCCAATGGTTTATAACGAGATATGTACTATTCTTAAATCTTACATATTGCAAAATTTATTGCAATAATTTTATATTTGACCACGTATCTGACATCAACCCTCCTTGGCAATTAAATTGTTGATCAAATGGTGTCAAATGTAGTTGACTTAGATCGATGTAAAACTCTTAGTTGTCTCCTGAATACCCTTATTATTCTTATAATTTTATTACTAGCCGTGACCACATAACATCATAATAATAATCACTATAAACAAATTTATTCATTCATCAACATTCCAATTTAATAGAAAAGTTATTTATTTAGCTTTGCCTTCAATTCATGAGAATTCTAATGTATAAAATTCTAAACTTTATCGTCTTGAAACACATTACAAAACAATGATTAAAACTGTCTCAGCAAATAAATACACATTCAAAACTTTTGAAATACAAATAAGACTTTCTGTAAGAATAAAATGAATAAGTTTTATGGAAGGATACCTAATATTTACTGATTAGACAAGATGAAAACAAGTATTTAACAATTGCTTAATTAATTGTGTACATATTACTTTTATTTATTTAGCTGTGTGGTAGCGGCTACGATTACTACCAACCCTTACTTTGCTCGTGGCTGTCATAAAAGACGATTAAGAGCTTTATAACGATCCTACCCAACTCTATTTGACGCCGTTTGGTCAACAATTACATTCCCAAGGAGGGTCGACGTCTGGCAGGCGGCCGGTAATAAAACTATTGCCAATAACTTTTACAATATGTGCTATGAAAGAAGAGTACATATTGTATCGACCCCAAGTAATTGGGATAAGAGTAGGAGAATGATGATGATTACTTTTATAAGTCCCCCGTAACTAATAAATCCTTGCGTCGCGCGAGCCTTCACAAACATAAAAGAGATAAATAACACCCTAATTGATTAACAATCAATCAGACAAATCTTTTACTCACATTTTTAAAATAAGAAGGTTATTCTTTTATTTTTATAAGGCATATACTTACATACCAATAGGCATACATTCTTCATCGTATACTATGATAATGTAGATTATAAGCCAAGGTTCCATATTAAGGTTTAACAACAATATTTTACCCACCTGCTTGAATATTGGAGACGTTCTTGAAAATGAAGCTACTGCGACTGGATGAGTTACCCTGAAGCATCGTAAAGTGTTGATAGATACATTAAAGAAGGTGAGTTATATTATAATATTTTTAAAGTTATCATATATAGTGAAAACAAAACACCAGCGATGACTTAACACGGGCAATTCGCTTGACGTGTTATACGTTGGGAAGCAAAGTGGACTATGGCTCGGGATTTCTCTACGTGATAGGTTTCAAAATACAGAAATCGTCTCATCTTGTCGTCAATCGTCTTTTACGATGGTCGAGGGAAAGAAAGAATTAGTAAATTGTATACACACTCCGCTACGTACGTAAATTTAATCCAAATTTATAGGAGTAATATCGGCATCTACTAAAGAATATCATATCATCATCCACTAGCTCTTATCCTAATTACATGGGGTCGACGCAATATGTACTTTGCTTCCACCGTACATGTTGCCCAATTTTGAGCAATAGTTTTATAATCGGCTGTCTACCGACGTGATTTCTCATTAGAAATGTAATAGTTTACCAAACTATATTAGATGTTAGTCCAGGTCTACATTAAATTCTTAGTCGTCTTCTAAGACATCCACGAGCAATGTAATGATTGAAAGTATTAGTAACCGCTACTAAACAGCGATTATTGTCATTTCTATTCTACTCAGAACCAACAATAGAATAAAGAATACTATAGGATAGAAACTTGTATACATAATTCACAGAACATTCTTTGTCAATTAAATGCGATTATAAAAAGGGGTAGGCAGAGAGAACAGAGTGCCAGAGAACTCTATCTTTGCATACTTCACTCGCTTCTTCAACATTCATAATTCTCTTCATACACGCTCGCCGGTTTCGGAGACTCTTGACTCCACCTTCCTTCAGTACATGACCGATCTGGTCTAGGTAGGTTAGTCTCGGTCTCCCCCGGTACCAACATCCTTCCACTTTCGCATTGTATATCTTCTTAACCAGACGTTCGTTCGGCATTCTTTCCACATGTCCGAACCATCGGAGCATTTCCTTTCGCATCTTTACACCAATACTCTCTATAAAAAAAAAAATACCGTATCTATAAATATCATTATTAGCTTAGCTCTTTACATCGTAAGTCACAAGTTTCCGTAGCTGGCTTCAAGTTTGGCAAAATTATCTTCAGCAACAGGAAAGAAATTGACATATTATACTCTGTTGCCTAAACAGGTTTGTATACAATTTTATTCCCAGTTTCCACTAATGGAATCACTTACACTAATGTAATCTTACACTCATAATTATTTTTCAGGACTGACACTTCACTAACTGACTGACACTGGTGGGAAGAAGAGCAGATAACACATAATATTTTTATTTTGATATCACATTGACAAATTAGTAAGTAGTAAGTTTAAATTTACTAAATAATCCGTGTGATGACGGAGTAAGAATACAATTTACCACCTCCTATATTACCCGTGGGTGATCGAATGACTAAGAGATATAAAACGCATATAATACATATGCAAGAGAAGGTAAACTCGAAACAAAACCCTATAGCAACACGTCTGATTAGCGTGGCAGTAGGGCAATTTCATTCTCGTTACAGAGAAAGTTCGAGCCCAACATTGGGACATATATGAGCTGAGTTTAATTTATTAGAACAAATTGAAGAATGCAACTCTCACTTGAACATTGGTTTCAAAACTTGGCTTAGGCAATAAACGGTTAATAGTAATCTATATATCTACATACATACATACATACATATCATCACGCCATATCCCTTGCAGGGTAGGCAGAGAGAACAGAGTGCCAGAGAACTCTATCTCTGCATACTTCACTCGCTTCCTCAACATTCATAATTCTCTTCATACACGCTCGCCGGTTTCGGAGACTCTTGACTCCACCTTCCTTCAGTACATGACCGATCTGGTCTAGGTAGGTTAGTCTCGGTCTCCCTCGGTACCTACATCCTTCCACTTTCGCATTGTATATCTTCTTAACCAGACGTTCGTTCGGCATTCTTTCCACATGTCCGAACCATCGAAGCATTCCCTTTCGCATCTTTACACTAATACTCTCTTTCATACCTACTCGCTCTCTTACGTCGTCGTTACGAATGCGGTCGGTCAGCCTAACTCCACAGATTTTCCGAAGAGATCTCATTTCATTATATATCTATACATATAATAAATGAGTAGAAACCCTGTGTCTGTACATTTGATAAATTTATTATAAAAATGAATATAGACAGTAAGAAAACACTAACAGAACACAAAAAACATTTTTTGTAGTTTCTTGTCTGTCTGTATGTCTGTGTGTCTGTATGTCTGTATTCTCTAATCTCTAAAGTTACTGAACGGATTGTTGTGCAGTTTTCACAAGTAGATTAAGCCCAACTCAGAGCAAAATTTAGTCTTTGTTTTATTCAAATCTGATGTCAGTAAAAAGTTATGGTCATTTAAGTTTTTAAAATCAACGCTCACCTTTGTCACTAGAAGGGTTAATTCAAAATTAATTATTTAATTTATCTGTGATGTAAGAAAAATATTTGTATTACTTCATATATAGTAGTTTCATCAGTTCAGCTAATATACATCCCACTGCTGGGCTGAGTGAGGGTGAGGCTTGACCTCACCTAAAGTTGGGGGGAAGTTGACATGCTATATAACGTTGGTCAAGTGTTCCAAATAACTATTAAAACTATTTCTGATGCATTTTTTTTTAATTGGATGATAATATATAGTTTAACTATAAAGTAATAAAATGCATGATTTATTTAGTTTGTTAAATGAAATACAGATGGCTCTAAAATTTTGTTTATATCATTCTTTCGTTTTATTTTCAAAAGTTACTACATTAACTTCTTGAACTTAGTACAGGTACATGGCTTGAAAGCCCTTAGCACTTACCCAACCGTATGTGTAAAGTTTTCTCTGTTGTTGACTAACAACTAAGTCATACACGAAATAGAAAAGTAAAGATCCACATCATAAAGCGTACAAAACGTACTTTCTTAGGTAAGACGCTACTCACCAGGCTGACCACGGATGTCAAGGAAACGGTACCTGTGGCCGGCCCAATAGCAGCCGTAGAGGCTGTGGATCAAATATCACGAAATATTCGTCGTAATGAAAAGCCAATGATGCTTTTCCTTAGAGATTTTCGGCAAACCCTTCCTGTTAAAACTGAAGAAACTAGATCCGATAAGATCAATGGTTCCACTGAAGAATTCTTATTTGTGACCCCAAGTAGAAAAGCTTACCCTAACTATCAACATGCGAGCAGAGTCATAGCAACCATTCACATTTTCAATTGGAGATGGCAAGGAGCACTCTTGATGAAAATGGCAAAGTAGCTACCGGAAACAATTGTCTGCATGTTTTTAATTTTCAAACAGGGGTGCGTAGTAAAACTGTTTTTTATTTTTTCCTTATGGTGGCAAACGAGCAAGCAGCACACCTGATGGTAAGTGTTACTGCCGCCCATGGACCTTTGCAATACCAAGGGTATAGCTAAGCCGCTGCCTGCCATTACAAACCCCAAACCCACCCAGTTGGGCTTCCGGCTCTCTCGCTCACCGAACGAAGCGCAATAGCACATCGCTATTACTCAGACGTCGATCTTCTGCGAGAGCGTGGTACTATCCTGGACTTTTTTTTTTTTTTTTATGTGTCTTAGTTATTAGCCTCAGATGGCTATGACAACTTTACCCGGACTGTGGGTGAGCGCTGAGGGCTCTCAACCCGTATCACCCTGGATGGACCGGCCCGCGGCTGTAGACAGAGAATTGTCAATAGTGTGGTCCTACCACAAACAATGAATTTCATGCGGATGAAGTCGCGGGCATCAGCTAGTATATAATATTTCTCCGATATTATGTACCTCAATAAACATATTAAATAAAACGATACCTTGCTATATTAAACGACATCAGAAAATAATAAAATTCGTTGTTTGTCTGCTGCTAAATTGGATTAAAAACGATAAAAACTTGTCGTCAGAGGGAGATTGAAAGTAGTTTAATAGAAAAAGCCATGATCAGTCGATCTCAACGATATAAAATAGCCGACTACATGGAATAACCGACGGTGCGGTCGGGAAATATAAATAACGACCGTTACTGACCCCGCTGTATATGGGATTTCTTTACACCGTTACCATTCAGATGCCTACGATAGCCTCTTAAGCATGATGATTTGACACTATGTCCTTTTTACGAAAAATCCTATATGTAATAATGTACATAGGCTAAATGGATAGATAGCTTCTTAAGAAAACATCTTACCAGTCAACTTAAATCAGATCACAAAAATAATCATCATCATTCTCCTACTCTTATCCCAATTACCTGGAGTCAATACAATATATACTCCTCCTTCATAGCACATATTGTAAAAGTTATTAGCAATAGTTTTATGACCGGGCGTCTGCTAGACGTCAACCCTCCTTGGGAATGCAATTGTTAACCAAACGGCACCAGATGGAGTTGGCCCAGGTCGTTATAAGGCTCTTAGTCGTCTTTTACGACATTCACGAGCAAAGTAAGGGTTGGTAGCATTCGTAGCCGCTATCATACAGCTAACAAAAATAATGTAAAGGTATAAAAATTACAAGTTCGTATAAATTTATGGATGAAGTGTCAACACGAAGATTTCTGTGCATCCCCTTTTTTTGTATATACCTAGTTCTTAAACTTTATTTTAAACTTTAAATAGTATTCTTTTAATCATGACGCATTGAATATTTAATAACAATCATTCGTTAGTCATTGTATAATAATTGTTGTAAATATAATTAGTGAAACAGTCAGACATGTGACTAACAAAATAATAGATTTTATTTAATTTGCAGCCATTTGGTCATAGTTTCATTAATAAAAAAAGTGAAATAAATTTAAAAAACCATGTTCTCAAAAAAATTTCTTAGAAAACAACTAGTACGTAACGTTCTTCAATTGTTTAAAATCATTTGTTATACATACTATTTACTACTTAATCGGCATTTTTTTTTACCAGTGCCTCTATTTGATTAATGTAAATGTAACTTACTTAATATATCATTACCTTGACTATTATAAACTTATTCGAACGCTTTATAAGATCTTTGATCAACGACTTACTGGCATACATCATACACAGAATTAAAGATTAAAGTACGTGAATGAAACCTTTTAATCGTCTACAATAATCTAGATATTTTAAAATATATTCTCATAAAAAAAGTATTTTAAAATAAATATTCATCATCATCATCGCCGTTTAGTTTTTCACCGTCTACTATTCAACGTCGACCTCCTCCACAAGTAAAGATATAGTACTTAAAATGCCACGCCCGGGAGTCGTGTAGACGATAGTAGTAAGCTTACTCGTATGTATTTCTCAGGTGAGACCTGTTGCCCACTTGTAAGACTTGTAATTTATATTTAGGACTCCATTAGGCAGTTGATTTGGGGCGACAATTATATTCCCCTTCTATGGCTAAAGAGAAGTTATATATTAAAATTAATAAAACGTTCGCAAAAAAACAACGGTGTAAATAAAACCTAATACAAACATGGAACATGTTCAAACGTTTTACATTCCACATGTACATAGAACTACATATTAACTTTCAGTTTTACTGATGCATGTCTTCATACAACCACTATATGAAATACTTATCTATTGACTGCAGCTTTCAATTCAGAGACCCTTTTAGGGGAGTTCACAATGCACGTAAATTTTTTTTGTCGTATTTTTTTTTTCATGTTGTCATGTTGGGATATTCGTATTAACGTTCAACAATGAGGCAAGTTTTGTTGTACTTTTTAAGGATGATGAAATATTGAATCAATAAAAGCTTTTATAACGCATTAATCGGATTGAACATATTAATTCCAAGAAATAACGACTAAGTTTGAAACGATAATTTCAAATTAAACCAATTTGTCTGCGTTTTATGTTATGGACTTTCACTTCCTGTTATGAAGAGATTATCAGGACTTATGTAGTTTAAAAAATTTAAAAATGAGTTTAGACTACTGTTACTACATAATTTTAGCACTATTACTATGTATGGTAAGAACAACAACCCATTACTATGTATGGTAAGAAATAACATAGTGTAATCTGTAGCTAGTTATGATGTTTTTAAAAATATATAAACAGTTAAAAAAAAACTTACTTCATAAAAGATAATTAAAAAAAAACAATACAAAATTGAGATAAGATTAAAAATGTACTGTCTCTACTTAGGTTTAATTGATTATCTATAATGATTTCATGCGCCTGTGTGATTTAAATATCATAAAAGAAAACCTTTGGGAACAATGCCTTGAAATGCACTACTAGGATAAGTATAAAACTCAATCTTCATACGCAAAATGGTAGGTAGGCGCTTTAAGTGATTGATTTTAATAAAAGTATTATAATTTTATAAAATGAGTGTATCCAATCTAATCTTTTTAATTCCCAAAGTGGATATCATCGTAAAACTTGGAATACTTATAAATTTTGTATTACGATATATATTTTGTTAGAAGAACTATTGTAGGTTTATTTATTTGTAAATTACTTTCATCAGAAAGTACTTTTGAGAGTCCATTATAATTATATTCTTTGATAAATATTACATATAAAAAGATTTGAATTCAACCTTTTTTAAGTAGATTGTTATCATCATAATCATCATCACAGCCCATAAATGTCCCACTGTTGGGCTCGGGCCTCCTTGGTTAAGTGAGGGTAATTAACCTACTATACCGCGCTGGTCAGACGTGTTGGTATAGGGTTTTGTTCCGAGTTTTCCCTCTCTCGCATCTTATATGCGTTTTATATCCCTTAGTCGTCTCGTACGATCACCCATGGGTAAGATATGGGGTGGTGAATAGTATTCTTACTCCGTCACCACATGGAAAAGTAGATTGTTAACTAAAGTGAAAATAATTAACGTGAGCAAGATACAATTTTTAATGGACAAAAGAGATATTGATAACATTTTATATAATCAAAACAGTGGATATAGGAGTTGCAGTATTATGATTTTTATGATAACGATGTGTGTGTATGTGATTTTTATGATGTGATGTGTGTTATGATAACGATTTTTATGACAACGGTTGTGAATAATTTCTATAAATAAAAATAATATATATTAAAAGTAATAAAAGCTCTGATTAAGGATTATAATTGTGCTGTTATCCTGCCAGATTACGTGGGAGACACAAACAGATTAAATGATGCCGTCATTATTAAATGATGACGTCACTACAAGAGAGGGAATGTTTAAATCTAATTTAACAGCTGATTAAAATGACTGCACAGATGGCGTAATGGTTAAGATACCGACCTACCGTGTCAACTATCGTGGGTTCGAATCCTGCGCAGGACAACATTTTGTGCGATCTGCATATGCCATAATATAAAAACTTTATATATTTTTCTGTTATAAATTCCCGCGTGGTTTCCCGAGCATTACATTGTCCATTGCTTATATGTAATTCTATCCCATCGTTATTATACATTTTGACGGGTTCATTAATTTTTATGGTTACTTCTTTGCTCTTAGAGATTGCAACGAATTATTTGTATCCAACAGTAGAGGTTGATATTTTGACGTATGAAAATAAACATATTACATACATATTACGTCCTGCACTAACGAAATGATCCTTGTGTTGCGGGTGACTTGCAATTAACGCAGACAAATTACACCCAGACTCAGAACAACACATTGTGGATCGCACAAAGTATTGTCTGGGGGTGGGCATCGAACCCACTACACCGGCAGGGAAGGTCGGTATCTTAACCACTACGCCATCTGTGCTAAATTTAATCTGTATCTGTTAAATTATAAAAATAAAAGAAAAACTTCGATACATTCATTTTTACGGTCGTGATCCTGCCAGATACAAAATATTTTCTCCGACGTCTTCGAATATTTTTTTTAATCAACTATTTTCTTACTTTAAACAAAGTAATTGCTTTTTAAAAATATCAAATACGTTTAAACGAATGTTTTATCTTGACATATATGTATATTATAATATTATCCTATAAGTGCATTGTGAGAAAATTACAATCATTTTTATGTTTGAAAAGTGCTTGATTTTCATATGTCGAGAGTAGAGCAAGACCTCAACGCTTCGCTTATGAGGCGTGCAATAACTATTCGATTAAGTTACCCGAATAGATTTTGCCGGGATCTTTATTAAGAGAGAAAAAATCTAGTTATAAGTCAGTAAGTAAGTGATAAGTCACGACGATATTCTCGACGACTACAACCTTTTTTAATATTATTAAAAATAATGAAAGATTACTAAAAATCCGAAATAAATGATGTAGGTATAATAAACAATTTTGTCTTTTAGACGAATTTTTGAAGAGATCGTATAGAGTTTTTTTTTTTCGAAACTCCTACGTACTTCTCAGAATTTAATCTCTAAGAAATGTGAAACAAATGTATAGAATATTTGATTGATTATTTATTGAAGTAAGAAGATTTCAAATACTTTCGCCCACGTAGACGAAAATATTGAAACGTTAGAGTAATAATATTCTTATATTAATAAATATAAAAATATTCCTATCTCTCATATTCTTATCTTAAAAATATATCGCTTAATAGGAATATGTATTTATATTTTACTACTAAGTTTTGGCCTATGCCTATTTCTATGCCTATGCATATGATTATGGCGGTGCCTGTACCTATGCCTATGACTGTACATACATACATACATATCATCACGACATATCTCTTGCAGGGTAGGCAGAGAGAACAGAGTGCCAGAGAACTCTATCCTTGCATACTTCACTGGCTTCCTCAACATTCATAATTCTCTTCATACACGCTCGCCGGTTTCGGAGACTCTTGACTCCACCTTCCTTCAGTATGTGACCAATCTGGTCTAGTTAGGTTAGTCTCGGTCTCTCCCGGTACCTACATCCTTCCACTTTCGCATTGTATATCTTCTTAACCAGACGTTCGTTCGGTATTCTTTCCACATGTCCGAACCATCAGAGCATTCCCTTTCGCATTTTTACACCAATACTCTCTTTCATACCTACTCGCTCTCTTACGTCGTCGTTGCGAATGCGGTCGGTCAGCCTAACTCCACAGATTTTCTGTAGAGATCGCATTTCGACCGCATTAATTTTGCTTTCATGCTCTTTTCTATATACCCAACTCTCGCTTCCATATAGTAATGTTGGGACAAGCACAGCGTTATATATTGCTACACGTGCCTTCTGGCTGAGGTGGTGGCTACCGAGAAGTTGTCCCAACGCTCCGTTCACTCTATTTCCCGCATTCGCTCTTTGCTCTATATCAGTGGTGTACCTTCCATCTCGGCTAAAACCACATCCAAGATATACAAATTCATCCACTTGCTCTAGTACATCATTACCTATTTTTACTCTTACATCTGTTCTGGCTTCATTTCTTTCAAAGACTATTATTTTGGTTTTGCTTACATTCACGCGTAGACCCCTTTTCTTACAATCATCTGTCATACCTACATCCTTCCACTTTCGCATTGTACATCTTCTTAACCAGACGTTTGTTCGGCATTCTTTCCACATGTCCGAACCATTGGAGCATTCCCTATCGCATCTTTACACCAATACTCTCTTTCATATCTACTCGCTCTATAACTGTACCTACAGACCTACACCTAATATGTGTGTATATCCATCCATCCATCAGCCCGTAAACGTCCACTGTTAGACATAGGCCTCCCCACGAGTATATATGTGTAACGTAATAGTAAAAGTACTTACACTTAGCACTGAAACACTGCCAAGTCCCCGATCGTCCGTATAAAATTTACGCTTCATTGATGTCAATTGATATTAATCAATGATAGATTCATGTTATGTATCATTTTTGAATATTACATAACGTGAATCTAAGTGATGTTAGTGAAAACGGAGCATTAGTTACTTTTTTACCAATCTATAATGACTCTGTGATCTTTCATAAGTTATCTGTGAGCCGATTAATGACTTCTACTTTGTAGTACGAAATAAGCTATGACTTATAAAATGCTCTTGCCTGTCCCCATCAAGAGAGTGAATATTATCTTACTCACAAATAATATCTTCACTCAAATGTTAAGTTGCAGTTGTACATTGTAACAAAAAAGGGAACCCCAAAGCGAATACTCAAAAGAAAAAATTTAATAACGTACTTCGCGAGCTTTTATGCGGTTAATTTTCTTTTTAAACGTTTAAAAAGAATACATTATGAACGGCTCGCTGCGTTTTTATTAATGCTTTTCTATGGTGGTTTGGCAACATTTTCAACTGTTTTATTTTAATAGGAAATAACCTATAAAAAATAACGATCGCGGTCTTATAAACATATTTTTATTCTAGTTTAAAAATATCACTTTTAAATTTCGTATTCAATTTTAATATGTGATTAAAACCTTCGATATACAGGATGCCCCGAAATTCAACGTCCAACGGCAAGTGGTAGATGACTTTATGAAAGCTTTGACAAAAATAAAAAAATAATTCCACGTCTTTTATTTTTTGTGATATGAATGTTTTACAAAAAACGGTGAAAAATAAAACCGTGTGTGATATTTTTAAGTACTATAACAACAAATAGACTGGACCGGACTCGGCATTAACATCAATGGCGAATACATCACTCACCTTCGATTCGCAGATGATATCGTAGTCATGGCAGAATCCCTGGAGGACCTTGGCACCATGCTCAATGACCTCAGCAAGGTCTCCCAACTAGTAGGGCTGAAAATGAACATGGACAAGACGAAAATCATGTCTAATGCCCATGTCATTTCTGTACCGGTCCTGGTTGGGAATGCGATTCTCGAAGTTGTCGATCACTATGTTTACCTAGGACAAACAGACCAATTAGGTAGATCCAATTTCGAGAAAGAGGTCAGCCGACGAATCCAACTCGGCTGGGCAGCGTTCGGGAAACTTAGGAGGATCTTCTCGCCTAATATTCCGCATTGTCTGAAAACAAAGGTTTATAACCAGTGTGTGTTACCAGCGATGACTTACGGCACTGAAACGTGGTCTCTAAATGTCGGCCTCATAAAAAGGCTCAAAGTCGCTCAGCGTGCTATGGAGAGGGGGACTATGCTCGGTATTTCTCTACGTGATAAAATCCGAAATACGGAAATCCGTAGAAGGACGGGTGTAACCGACATAGCCCGAAGAATTAGCACGTTGAAGTGGCAATGGGCAGGCCACATCGCTCGACGAACAAAGGGAAAAAAGGTTCTCGAGTGGCGACCACGAATCGGACGACGCGGCGTAGGACGACCCCCCACTCAGTGGACTGATGACCTCATCAAGGTCGCAGGAAACCGATAGATGCAGGTGGCACAGGACCGTTATAGATGGCATTCTCGTGGGGAGGCCTATGTCCAACAGTGGACGTTTACGGGCTGATGGATGGATGGAACAACAAATAGGCTAGTTTAGGCAACAAATATTTTGAATTGGAAGCGCAGATAACTGCGCTTCCAATAAAATCAAACGTGTTACAATAACATAAAATAAATACATTTTTAACCAACCAATTTGGTACCACACTCTCGCAGAAAATTGACGTCTGATCAGTGGCAATGTACTACTGTGGTTCGTTTAGGAAATGAGAGAACCGAAAGCCCAACTTACTGGGTGGGTTTGGAATTTTGATTGGTAGGCAGCGGCCTAGCTGTATCTCAGGTATTACAAAGGTCTATGGGCAGCAATATCTCTTACCATCAGTTGCTTGCTCGTTTGCCACCAAGAGCGATAAAAAAGTTTAGAAATATACTACTATGAAATTAGTTACACTTACTTTCTATATTTTCCGTGTGGTGACGGAGTAAGAATATAATTCACCACCCCATATCTACCCGTGGGTGATCGTAAGAGACGACTAAGAGATATAAAACGCATATAACATCTATGCGAGGGAAGGAAAACACGAAATAAAACCCTATACCAACACGTCTAACCAGCGCGGTATAGTAGGTTAATTTCCCTCTCATTATCCGGGAGGCCCGAGCCTAACAATGGGATATTTATGAGCTGTGATGATGATGATGATTTTCAATATAATAAAAAGTCTTATTAAAATATAAGCACTTACATAACGTAAAAAAAATCATTCGTATAACAAAGGCTTCCAATTCCATTAAAATCCAATCCCATTAAAATAATAATTTCATAGTCGCATTATTTATTAGAGGACAAAGAATAAGAAATATTCACTAAGCTGCTTATTTGTTGTTCTTTAAAATGTATGACGGGGGACAGGGGTTTAATGAAAACACTCGAGTAGTAGCTCTGTAATCTCCCTTTGTGAGGGATATTAAAATATAAGTTCTTTCTCTTTTTGTATGTATTTGTATTTAATTTTGAATAAAGAAATCAGAAGTTGGCTGATCTTTAAAGAACATTATTAAAGAGACCGACTTAGGCAAACATTGACTTAATTGAATAATTTAATACATATATTATCAGAATAATATGAGCAATATATATAGCTATATCATCATCATTTCAACTTATATATGTCCCACTGCTGAGCTCGGGCCTCCTCCACAACAGGAGGGAAATTGACCTACTATACCACGCTGATCAGGCATTTTGGTGCCTATAGGGCTTTGTCTCCAGTTTTCGTTCTCTGACATAGATGTTATATACCTTTATTATACCTTAGTTGTCTCTTACGTTCACCCACGGGTAAGATAGGTGTGATGAATTGTATTCTTTCTCCATCACCACACGGATATAGCTATATAATAAAGAATAATATAATAATTAAATATATAGTTTTTTGAGAGATAGCAAACTCGAAATAAATCTCTTTACCAATACGTCGAACTTATTCCCTCCTACTGTTAAGAAAATCCGAAATTGCTGTGTGGTAGCGGCAACAAATACTACCAACCCTTACTTGGCTCGTGGATGTAATAAAAGACAACTAGGAGCTTTTTATCGCCCTGGTCCAACTCGACCTAATATCGTCAGGTCAACAATTACATTTCCAAGGAGGACTGGTATCAGGCAGACGGCCAGTCATAAAACTATTACCAGTAACTTTTGCATTATGTACGATATAATTACGTATTACGTCGACCCCAAGTAATAGGGATAAGAGTATAATAATGCCCGAACTCAACGTATACGAGCTAGAAAGAATGAATGAATATAGCTATCTATATTTCAACTTTCTTATTGCATCCATTTACAATTCAGCGTATCAAATCACTATAGCACATAAACCTTCCCCAAGAGAATGGTTAATCGATAATGCAATAACGGCCATGATTTGTAGGTAGTTTAGCAATAGTAGTTGGTGCTATAAGGAAGCAAGATATTGCTGCGGCCCTTTTAGCTAATGATTCCACAGGCGGTTTTTATGACTTTTAGAAAGCAAGGAGTGGAAACGCATACATTCCTAACATATCACCTTACGGTTGGTGGTATTTCACATATTTCTTGCATCGTTCGTGACGGTGTAATAATACAATTCACTACCCACTATTTTGCTCTTGAGTGTGGTAAAAAAACATCTAAGAGCTTTCCATCCGCAAAGGTTAACTCTTTTCATCATTTCAGCTCATATATGTCCCATTGGAGGGCTCGAGCCTCCTCCGTAATGAAATTAACCTACTATAACCACTCTGGTCAGACATGTTCGTATTGGACTTTGTTTCAAGTTTCCCTTCTCTTGCATAGATGTTATATGCGTTTTATATCCCTTAATCATCTTTTTTTATTGCTTATGGTGGCAAACGAGCAAGCAGCTCATCTGATAGCAAGTATCACTGCCGCCCATGGATTTTTGCAATACCAAGGGTATATATAGCTTAGGCCGCTGCCTACCAATAAAATCCCCACCCAGTTGGGCTACCGGCTCTCTCGCTCACCGAACGAAGTGCAATAGCACATTGGCATTACTCAGACGTCGATCTTCTGCGAGGGTGTGGTACTATCCCGGATGGACCGGTCCGCGGCTGTAGACAGAAAACTGTCAACAGCGTGATCCTACCACTATTATGATCACTTACGATCACTCACGGATAAGATAGGAGGTAGTGAATTGTAATCTTACTACATCACCACATGGATGATAGCTCCATTACCAGTTAGAAAATCATCCTTGTGAATATAATTTTTCATCACAACAATTATATCTCTGTCTAAGGAGTGTTGCCGTCAGGCAGGCGGATGATCATAAAACTACTGCCAAGTATATATTAAGATGTTAAGAGTCCATAATGCGTGGACTTTAAGTAATTAGGCGTAGAGTAAAATGATGATGATAATAGTATTTATATTTTTTTCTCTTATTTTCTGCATAAATATATCCTGCTGGTTCCTAGCCTGTTTCATATCAGGAGTCCTGTTAAAGTTCTATTAAAAAAACCTGATTAAAAAAACAAAAATAATTAGCAACCATTTTGACACTTTCATTCTATTTTATATTTTGTCTAACTTAGATAACTTATTTTCTTTTTTCTATTTTCACCTTATTTTTTTCCTATTGAAAACTTTATCTAAGAAGGGACACAGATAATACGAGATTTGAATTTAGAGAATAAACTTTACGCAAAATTCTATTAAAAGTGGTAACATCAAAAAGAAAACTCGTGTTATTAATTTTTCATCTAGCAACATCGTTGGCGAATATAACGATGTTGAATTTTGCAATCTGATCGAATATTCTCTTAGCATTTAAATCAATTTATTGTTACATTATGAGCGTAAAATTATGTACGATATTAAGGCATTATGTGAAGTATTAAACCTATAACAATGTGTAAACATTGTCGGGTAGATGATATACCGTCACCTTAAGACGTAAATATGATACGAAGTGAAATTTGCATGTCCTACAATAAGTCACAGTGGTGTAGTGGCAGCACGATTGGGCCGGAATCCTAATAGGCGCGGGTTCGAATCCCACTTGTGACATCATTTTTCACTTCGTAATCGGGTTTTATAAATAATTAAGCATATTAAATGCTAAATTTCAATAATTTAAATTTAAAAAATATTCAATTCTTAACCAGTCACCACACAGGGTATATTATCGTAATTTATGACAACTTAAATTCAAATTACTTTTAAAAATAAATTCAAAGTGTCCTTAACGAGGTAACTTACAGCTGTGTAATAGAATTCATATCACGTCTCGCACCGATTTATGTGAAAACCTTAAAAACTTTACAGATAAGTATAACCAACGTATGTAAATTAATTTCACCGGGAAAAATTACATTTTAGCATCAAAAAATTTATGAATATTTCATGTTATCTTAATACATAATTTTAAATTAAATCTTAATATAATACTTATCGTCAT
The DNA here is from genome assembly GCA_905163515.2 of Lymantria monacha. Lineage (NCBI taxonomy): Eukaryota > Metazoa > Arthropoda > Insecta > Lepidoptera > Erebidae > Lymantria > Lymantria monacha. Next base: position 27,652,470 of record LR991090.1, on the reverse strand, counting down.
TGTCTGGGGCATACTCGTATGCATTTAAATTACTGGTATTCGAGTTACAATATTATATAATAATTTCCTCTTTCACTTGTTCTCTATGTGGTGGCTACTACGAATAATTAATATCAAATTCATATAGTATAGAGCGAGTAGGTATAAAAGAGAGTATTGGTGTAAAGATGCGAAATTGAATGCTCCGATGGTACGGACATGTGGAAAGAATGGCGAACGAACGTCTGTTTAAGAAGATATACAATGCGAAAGTGGAAGGATGTAGGTACCGAGTGAGACCGAGACTCAACTACCTAGACCATATTGGTCACGTACTGAAGGAAGGTGGAGTCAAGAGTCTCCGAAACCGGCGAGCGTGTATGAAGAGAATTATGAATGTTGAGGAAGCGAGTGAAGTATTCAAGGATAAAGTTCTCTGGCACTCTGTTCTCTCTGCCTACCCTGCAAGGGATATGGCGTGATGATATGTATGTATGGATAGTACATTCAAACCCCGCGAGGGCACTTACATATTGTCAGTTTCAACATTTATTTAAATTAATCTGATAAAATACGAAGATCCGACATGAAACTCAGCGAGTTTGGCTATTATTATTACTATTAACTGACTTTTTTATATATAACACGTTTTCAATTTTCACTAAGAATTAGCTCCAGTTTTGACGATGCGCGTCACACTTTTGAGGTATGCTGCCCCCGGAGGCTTCAAAAGTACATCTCAGTGACTGAGATCGGTGGAGACTTGCCGCTGCTATCATTTGCCTGCCCCTTGTAGAGGTTATAAACGGATAGATATAAATAGTCCCCACACGCAGTTAGATATATCGAGTAATGGCGTCTAAGCGTGAATTTAACATCATTCATTGAATAAATGTCTACTGAAGCTTCAATTTTATAACTATGTAATATAAAATCATAGCTATCTTCATAATTTTCAAATACCCTAAATAAAAATTCATTAAAAAAAATTGAATTCAACCGAAAATTGCTACTAAAATATTTTATCCGAGCATTTTTTTGCTAAAAAATAATTAAACAAGATTGTACACTAAATTGTTCGCTACGTTTTAATAAGACCGCAAGTTAGGGGAACAAGGGTAGGTCGTACGTATAAATCGGTAAAGCTGTTCGCCCTCACAAGACACCACCCTCGAACCTCGAAACTACGTGGCTACTACTATAGGAATTAGATTATTTAACGTATTTTTAAAAGCCTAAATAATCTCTTTTCCATGTGGTGCTGGAGTAACAATACAATTCACCACCCCCTTATTTTACCCGTGGGTGATCGTACGAGACGACTAAGATAAAAATCGCATTTAACATCTATGCGAGAGAAGGAAAACTCGAAACAAAAGCCTAAACCAACACGTCTGACCAGCGTGGTATAGTATAGGTCAATTACCCTTCCATTATGGCAGAGGCCCGAGCCCAGTGGGATATATATGGGCTGTGATGATGATGAATCTGTATGTGATGAAAAAGTAATAAAACAATTCACCGCCACTTTTCTTATTTTATGTTAGGTGCTTGCATATATTAGTCGATAATTTAGTTTTACTCGCATGCTTGTATTTACAAGGCCACCGAAGACAAAGATCGGGTACCGGTGGCCCGCTCGCACGGTGAAGAGAGGTGTTTGCAGGGTGGGTCTATGGGGTTACGCGCCGCCTCTTCCGTCGCCTCGGACCGATTTGGCAGTGCGCGACCGCGTCCAAAGACAAAAAAAAAAAAAGCAAAAATAAAAGAAAGGGTTGTATTTACAAATTCGCAACTGTTCGAAACTGAATTCATTGTAGCGACAGTGACACTGCTGTATAGAAGCCACAGTCTTAGTCCAGACAAGCCACAAACTTAGTCCATACAAGCCACAAAAACATAGTATTATTACACTTTAGCTAAACGTATCTGATATAATCTACTAAGTCTCATACATGTCAGTCTAATACATGTCATACTAATGCTGCACGTGCACCTCTCCACAAAATTCTTACATTATTTAATGATCTCTTTTCTAATATTGATATTTTTAACCTAAATTTACATCATCATTATTTGCCTGCTCTCTTCCCACGCTAGGTGGGGTCGGCACAACATGTTCTAGCCTTCCATACGCTTCTATCAGCCGTCATATTTGCACTTACACCTTTCATACATATATCCTCTTTCACACAATTCATCCATATCTTTTTGGGTCTGCCACGATTCTTCTGTCCATCTACAAACATATTGATAATCCTTCTTGTCACACACCTTTCATTCCTTCTCATTACATGCCCATACCAAGACAATCTCGCGCTCCTAATCTTCTCTATCACGGGTGCCACTTTCAGACTTCCCCTAATATACTTAAATTTACATTCATTCAAAAAAGAAATAATAAAAGTTTTTAATTTATATGAACCTTAATGTTATACTTACTTTTTGTATAGAAAAATATTCCTACCATTATTAATACACCAAATTATATTTAATTTTATACTTTATTGTAAGCTGTGAAAACGTCGTTGGTTGTACTTTTATTGATTTATTTATCCTTAGCTTTATTATTAGCATAGACAATTTACAACTGTTTATTTTCCAAATAAATAAATAAAGTCTCAATAGATTTATATAATACTAGCTTCTGCCCGCGGCTTCGCCCGCGTAAAAGGATACTTTCCTAAATTTTTTCACCCCCTATTTTTATTTTACCTCTTAAGGGTAAATTTTTACGAAATTTTAATATCATGTTTATTTATATCTAATCAATAGCCTAAAAATAAGTTTCAAGCTTCTGGCTTTAAAAATGACGATACTTCATTACATCTTTTCATCCCTCTTTACAACCCCTTTTTTGCATTAAAGAGTAGCCTATGACCTTTATCAGGCTCTAGACTATCTGTGTACAAAATTACATTTAGATCAGTTCAGTAGTTTTGGCGTGAAAGAGCGACAGACAGACAGAGTTACTTTCGCATTTATAATTTTAGCAAGGATTTTACTTTTATTTATATATTTTAACTAACGGTATTTTTACTATATGTATTCTAAATCTAATTATTGACTACATAGATGGCGAAGTAGTTAAGATACCAATCTTCGGTGCTAGTGGCGTAGGTTCGATTCTCACTAAGGACAATAGTGTGATTCACTGAATATTGTTCTGAGTAATTTGTCTATACAAGGATTATTTCCTTATTGCATTGTGATGTTTTAAAAAAAAATATATGTTGCTAAAGTTTACTATATTCATGTTTTCGTAATTCCATTCTGAAGATTGATTTCCTATCTAATGACGAAAAATTAGCTAATTGTCCTAATGATTTTTTATACTTTTTTTTATATAGTGTTGGTAATCATCTCAGCTCATATATGTCCCAACACTGGGCTTGAGCCTCCTCCATAATGGAAGTGAAATTGACCTACTATACTACGCTGGTCACGCGTGTAGGTATAGGGTTTTGTTTCGAGGTTTCCTTCTCTTGCATACATGTTATATGCGTTTTATATCCCTTAGTCGTCTCTTACGATCACCCACGGGTAAGACAGGGGGTGGTGAATTGTATTCTTACTCCGTCACCACACGGAAATTTGTTGTTGTTGTTGTTGGTAATATTAACTGAAAAAAATAAAAATATATTATCATCGACTTTTAGCAAAACCTAATATAATTTTTACATTTTAATATATTGTGATTTCTGATATCATTGTAAAATATAGTAATTTGTGATATTTATGCGATTATTATACATAATATGTGAAAAAGAAATATTTTGCGAATTTTATCGCGTTTGTACCTACTTGATTTTTACTTTTCTGATATTTCCAACGCTATTCAGCGTTTACATTACGACAGGACTGTCGTGACGATGAACAGTAAAAGCCGGCAAATAGTTTCATTTCATAATTACAAAATATTTTCCGTGTGGTGACGGAGTTAGAATACAATTCGCCACCCCATATCTTACCCGTGGGTGATCGTACGAGACGACTAAGGGATATAAATCGCATATAACATCTATGCAAGAGAAAGAAAACTCGAACCGAAACCCTATACCTACACGCCTGACCAGCGTGGTATTGTAGGTCAATTATCCTCCTATTGTGGAAGAGGCTCGAACCCAACAGTGGGACATTTATGAGCTAAGATGATGATGAATTACAAAATAAACCAGCAACCACAAGTAAACATTTTGTATCAATACGAAGAATTCGCAATGATTTTCTAATCTTAAGCATAATTTTCTCAATGAGTTTTACTTCTAGGATATGGAATATTTAGTAGGGGCAATGTCGAAAGCAGAAGAGGCCTAATTGTGCGTCTAAAAAGTGTACACGGGGTCGGACATACCGTATGTGGCGCAACTTCTTTTGATGTGCCGCGGACAACGACCCCGGCTCAAAGGTTTTTATGCTACTATATTTTTATGTTTAACTGTATATGATGTCTGCGTTTTATAACCGGAGAGGTGAGGCGTGGTTTAAAACAAAGAAAAAAGAAGTTAAATAACTGACTAGTGATACACAAGTACGTGTGTGTAAGTGTATGTGTATACCGCAAAGGGCTACAGATATAACATATCAATATAATATTTTTGTACGTAGTTATCAATCAAGACTACTATTGTAATTCGTAACTTTTACCATAACCGTAGTGTTGTAAAAGTTAAGGCCCGGTCATGCCAACGGAAAACTGACCAAAACGACGCCTCGTCCTCGGGACTCGAGGCGTCTGCCGAGGGTCCGGCACAACACACGGAGGCCCAAATAACATCGAAGCGGAGGTCGCCCAGGAGGAGCCGGGGGAAGACCTCTAGCTTCAAACGGCGGTTGGAGGAGCGGCGAGCGCGCAGAAAGGCTGCCGCCGCGGAAGCGAGGAAGGACGGCGGTAGAGCCGAAACGGAGCCGTCGACGGACGAGGGCGACAGCGATGTCGCAGAGCCGTCCGGAGAAGACGGGGGTGGCGGTTCTACCGCCAAAATGGACGAGGGCGGTGACATTCCCGCAGGGCCGTCCAAGAAGGATAGCAGGCCGGCTGTTGAAGCCCCTGCCAGGTCGTCAGCGCGTCTTGTGGCAAAGAGCCCGGCGCCGACAGCGACAACGCTGACGACCAAGGAGAAGGCCCTCTCCTCGCAGAGGAAGCGCCGCCTGAGTAAGGGTGGCAGCTCGGGTGCCGACTCTGAAGGGAGCGTGGCCAACATGCCGCCACCTAAGGTCGCCTCCCGAAGAGGGCGAGGGGCCTTGGGAGAGGAAAGGGCGGCGGCGGTTGCTGCCCACGCCAACGGCGACCCCCCCGACCTGCGGGCCGAAAATGCCCGCCTTAATGGCGAGATGTCGGCCATTCGAACCCGGAACCGGCAGTTGGGGGACATGCTGGCGGGGATGCGGCGGGCAAACCGCCAGTTATTGAAGGACGTGGCCGACCTAAAGGCGCAAATGGCGCTGCTCGCGCCGCCTGCGCCAGTTGCGCCACCGGCCAAGGCCGGCCACTCAGCGGCCGCTGCAGCGCCAAAGCCGCCTCGCGCTGCGGTGCCGACGACGCTGGGCACTGGCGTCACCGTGACACCCGTCCCCGCAGCGAGAAAGACGCCTGCCGCTGTGAAGCGCGCGTCGCCGGCTGACGCTGGCGCGGTCGCCGCGGCGAAACTGGTCCCCGTGGTGAGGATGACGCCTCTCGCTGCGGACCGCATGCCGCCGGCTAGCGTCCCTGCGGCGCCAAAGCCGCCAGGCGCCGCGGAACGGGCCCCCGAAGAGGCCCAGCCGACCCCGATACTTGCGGTGGGAGGCTTACCGGACGAGGCCCTGCGCCAAATCATCGACGCAGTCGGGAAACTCGTCGATGCGCGTGTGGCCGTTCTGGAGGCAAGGTTGCCTCCAGAACCACGCGTCCGGCCGCCTCTCGCTGCGGACAAGCGGTCGCATGTGGCATCAGCCCCCGCCCCGCTGCCTTGTCAGGGTGGCCGCGTGGGTGGCAGCTACGCCGCGGCCGCGGGTGCGCCCAAGCCCAAGGGGCCCGCGCCTAAACCTAGGAAGAGGACGGTACCGGCTCCTGCCGGACCGCAGTCATCGTCGGCAACAACACCGCCGGCGACGACTAGCGCGTCAACGACTGCGCCTTCCGCGCCTGTCGCGCCTGCTGCGCCCGAGGGTTGGCAGGTGGCCGAGCGCGACCGGAAGAGTCGCGGTCAGAGGAGGAGAGCGGAGGCCAAGCGCGCCGCTGAGGTCCCCGCTCCCGCTCCACAGGCAGGAGCCGGTAAAAAGAAGAGGCCGCGCAAGGGGCTCAAGTCGCCGAAGACAGCCGCAGTGGTGATCACTGTGCTGCCTGAGGCGGCTGAGAAGGGCTTCAGCTACGAGGCCGTCTTGAGGAAGGCCCGGCGGGAGCTAGACGTCTCCGATATTGGAGGCGTCGAAGCCAGGACCCGCAAGGGCCGGACAGGGGCTCGAATCCTCGAGTTCCCCGGGGCCGAGGGCTCCAAGACGGCCGACAGCGTAGCTGACAAGCTGCGAGGTTTGTTTGCCGAGGAGGGTGGCATCAGGATCGCCAGGCCCGTCAAGTGCGCCGAAATGCGCATCGCGGGTCTGGACGACTCCGTGACGGTGGAAGACATCCGGGAGGCTATTGCCTCGAGAACCGGGTGTCCCATAGACACCGTCCGGGTTGGTGTCATCCGCCCCGGTCCGGGCGGTGTAGGTGCCGCCTGGGCGCAGTGCCCGGTGGAGTCGGTCAGGCAACTGGCCGGCTCAGGCAGGCTCCTCGTGGGCTGGAGCTCGGCGCGGGTGACCGTGCTTGAGCACCGGCCTGCGAGGTGCTATAAGTGCATGGCGGTCGGACATACTCGACCGACGTGCACTAATTGCTTCTACTGCGGCGGACTGTGTTTCCGCTGCGGTCAAACCGGGCACGTGGCGGCATCTTGCGCCGCCCCGCCCCACTGCCCCAAGTGTGCGGCGGGCAATAAGCCCGCCAAGCACCGCATGGGCTCTGGGGCGTGCAAACCTCCAGCTTCGGCCCCAAAGGGGCGGGGCGGCCCTCCGACCACGGCCGCTCCCGCTCCTAGCGCGGTCCGATCGCCCGCCGGCGAGGGGGAGGTCATGGATACAGCCCGTTAATGGCTACACCATCCATGCACCACCTCTTGCAAGCCAACACCAACCACTCCGCCGGTGCGCAGGATTTACTCCTGCAATCCATGGCGGAGTGGTCGATTGGTGCAGCCGTAGTCGCGGAACCGTACTGCGTGCCTGATCGCCCCAATTGGGTGGTCAGCCGAAACGGAACTGCGGCAATCGTCGTCTCAACGCAGCGGCACTTCCCGTCCTTGTCTCTTTTGGATAGGGGCGAGGAATTTGTCGCGGCGGAGTGGGGAGGGGTCACGCTCTACAGCGTATACCTCTCCCCTACCAGGAGAATGGACGATTTCGGGGCCTCCCTCACCAACCTGGAGGCCTCGATACGGCGACTAGCACCGGGCCTCGTCCTGGTTCTGGGGGACTTCAACGCCAAATCCACGGCGTGGGGGTCCCCTATGACGGACGACCGCGGGCGGGCGGTCATCGAGTGGGCGGCTTCACTGGGCCTCTGTGTTCTTAACAGGGGCTCAGTGAACACGTGTGTGCGGCAGCAGGGCGGGTCGATAGTGGACTTGTCGTTCGCTAGCCCCGCTGTCGCACCACGGGTGAGGAACTGGAGTGTCCTGGAGGAGGCGGAGACCCTATCGGACCACCGGTACATCCGGATGGAGGTCTCCCCTCTCCGGGACTCCGGTAGGGGTCACAGGGCGGACGGAGCTCCCGCGTTTCCGCGGTGGGCTGTGGGTCGTCTTGACAGGGACCTACTGGCGGAGGCGGCCATCGTTCACACGTGGCTGTCCTCACCGCCCCCAGCGGACGGGGTGGACGCCGAGGCTGTCCGCATCCGCAGTGCGTTAACGCAGATCTGCGATGCGGCCATGCCCAGAGTGCGGCGGCGTCTACCTCCGAGGCAGGGGGTCTACTGGTGGTCCCCAAGATTGGCGGACCTTCGTGCGGCATGTATCAGAGCCCGAAGGTCCTACACCCGCAGCCGGCGGCGTCACCGCGACGCTGAGCGGGAGGGCCAGCTGTACGAGGCGTACCGCGATGCGCGGACGGCCTTTCGGCTGGCCATCCGAGCCGCCAAGGACGCGAGTTGGCAGGAGATGCTGGACGGTCTCGACCGTGACCTCTGGGGTCGCCCGTATCGCGCGTCGCTGAACAAGCTTCGCGCGCAGGGCCCCCCCCTCACCGAGACCCTCCAGCCCGACTTCCTCTGTAGGGTGGTCGAGGAGCTGTTTCCACGGCAGTCGGAACACACGCCCCCGGTCATGGCCTCGCCAGAACAAGACCGGGAGGCTGACGACGAGAGTGTTCCGCCCGTGACGGAGACGGAAGTGGGAGCAGCTGTGGCGCGGATTCGTTCCGCGACCACGGCCCCCGGCCCGGACGGAATACCAGTCCGGGTGCTGACGTCGCTCCTCGAGCACCTCGAGCCTCGCCTCAGGCAGCTGTACAACGCCTGTTTGGTGTCTGGGCGGTTCCCTGAGTGCTGGAAGGAGGGGAGGTTGGTTCTCCTGCCAAAGCCGGGACGGCCCCCGGATTCGCCGTCGGCCTACAGGCCCATCGTGCTCCTCAACGATGTGGGTAAGCTGCTGGAGCGCATCCTCGCTGCCCGCATCGTCCAACATCTGGAGGAGGTGGGGCCCGATCTGTCGGACGCTCAATTCGGTTTTAGAAGGGGGCGCTCGACCATCGGGGCCCTGCTACGACTGAGGCAGACGGCCGCGGAGGCTGTCACCGGCGGGGGAGTGCTGTTGGCGGTGTCGCTGGACATCGCCAACGCATTCAATAGTCTGCCATTCGGCTGCATCAGGGAGGCGCTCCGATTTCATGGGGTGCCCTTGTACCTGAGGCGGCTGGTGGCGGACTATTTGGAGGGGCGCAGTGTCCTCTGCGCGAGTCCCGCAGGGGACATTGTGCGGACGTCCATGTCGTGCGGCGTTCCACAGGGGTCGGTTCTAGGGCCGACTCTGTGGGACATCGGGTACGACTGGGCGTTGAGAGGGAGTCTCCCCCCCGGGCTGAGCGTGATATGCTACGCTGACGATACGCTCGTCACAGCCCGGGGCAGGACACTCGAAGAGGCGGCGAGCCTGGCCACTCTCGGCACCGAGGAGATGGTCGGGCGTATCGAGGCGCTGGGGCTCAGGGTGGCCCTAAATAAGACGGAGGCCCTATTGTTCCATGGGCCACGCGTAAGGCCGCCAATCGGCGTCTCGCTAGTCGTCAACTCCGTCCACATCAGCATCCAGGCCCATATGAAGTACTTGGGTCTGGTGCTCGACGGGCGATGGTGGTTCCGGGAGCATTTTCGCCGAATTGCTCCCCGGCTGGTCGGCGCGGCGTCCGCCCTTTCGCGGCTCATGCCGAACGTGGGCGGACCCAGCTTCGAGGGCCGACGGCTGTATGCGGGGGTGATCCGTTCTATGGCCATGTACGGCGCACCCGTGTGGGCGAGGGCTCTGAACGCCCAGCTCAGGGCTGTTCTGTGGAGACCCCAGAGAGTCATGGCGGTCAGAGCCATTCGCGGGTACCGCACGGTATCGACCGAGGCGGCATGCCTACTGGCCGGGACACCCCCGTGGGACCTAGAGGCGGAGATGCTCTCCGACCTCTACCGGCGGGTGACCTCACTGCGCGACGAAGGTGGCTCCCCATCGCTGAGCGAGATAGCCACCTGGCGCGAGGACGCCCGCCGAGACGTCATCGCCCGTTGGGCTACGCGGCTGGAGAGGCCTAGACACGGTGTCGTCACCGTCGAGGCTCTCCGGCCCGTACTGATGGAGTGGATGGAGCGGCGGCACGGAGTCCTCTCCTTTCGACTGGTGCAGGTGTTGTCGGGGCACGGATGCTTCGGCTTTTACCTGCACACGGTCGCGCAAAGGGAGTGGACTTCGTTCTGCCACCATTGCAGCAGTGACGAGGACACGGCGCAACACACGCTGGAGGCGTGTCCGGGCTTTGACCGGCAGCGCCGTGACCTCGTCGCTGTTATCGGTGCCGACCTGGCACTGCCGGCTGTCGCGAGAGCGATGGTCGACAGCGTCAGGAATTGGGACGCGGTCGCCGCCTTCTGCGAGGCTGTCATCTCGCAGAAGGAGGCGGCGGAACGAGTCCGGGAGGAGTCCCGCGACCCGGGCCGCCGTCAGCGGCCGGGGCGGCGCAGGCGCGAATACCTGCGCCTGATGCCGCCCTAACCGAGGCCTCGGGTGATCGGACCGGGGAATTGTCCGGTCACCCGACGTGAGGCCACCGCGTGAGGGCGACGCCCCGACGGCGAAATCTGTCGGGGCGTCGACGAGAGGAACCCGCGAGGGTAAACCGCCGGGCGGGCCACCGAAGTTAAAATCGAGTACCGGTGGTCCGCTCGCACGGCGAAGAGAGAAGGTTTTACGGTGGGTCTATGGGGTCACGCGCCGCCTTTCCGTCACCCCGGACCGATTCAGCGGGGCGAGACGCACCCATAGCCCACCAATAAAAAAAAAAAAAAAAAAAAAAAAAAAAAAAAAAAAAAAAAAGTGTTGTAAAAGTTGACCAAACGATATAATATACAGGGTGGAAAGGGACCGCTCCCGAAAACAAAGACGGGTAACCCTACTAGTCCTACTTGTAATGATAGGCTAGAAAAAAATCGATACGGATGAAAAAAAACATTTTTTTTACTACGCGAGGTTGTTGAACTCTTGAACATATGTTCGTGAGTTTTGAATAGATTGCGTCTTTTCTTATCTGAGTAAAATTACATTTTTTTTTATGGAATTATCGTTACATGGTACTATCCTAATACGATGGAATGTGAAAAAAACTTAAAATTCGTTGCGAAAAAAAAGAAGATATTTTCCTAGCCTATCATTACAAGTAGGACTAGTAGGGTCACCTGTTTTTGTTTTCAGGAGCCGTCCACTTTCACCCTGTGTAAATAACAGATATGCAAGATAAAGAGAACACGAAATAAAACCTAACCGTTAGGCCAGTGTTGTATAGTAGGTAATGGCGATGGGGATGGTATACGGTGGGTTATGGAGCCACGCGCTGTCCTTCCGTCGCCCCGAACGGAACGGGCTACGTGTGTCCAGGCCATAGACTACCGAAAAAAAAAGGTAAATTTCCCTCACAGAGCAGATACGCATACGAGCTCGAATCAATATCAACGTTAAATTAAAAAATAAATACTACGCATAAAAATAATTTTATTTCAAACTTCTAAGTTATAAATAACTAGATGAAGTGAAAATTATTTCTTAACATTAGTTTTATAAAATGAACATATAGAAGTCAGAACTTATTTGAAAAATTATGAGAATATGATTATGAAATTATAAAACTAATTTTTAAGCTAAAATTCAATTGATTTTGTCTGAAAAATTATATGGACGTATAATTTTTAAATTTATCTATTATTGCTTTTGTATCTATATATGTACATATATGTTCTAGAAATCATACTATAATTCGAACTCGGCTTAACGAAAAGAGTAAAATATTGTCTAGTGCAGATAGCCCTGTTCGATTCTTAGTCTGGCCATTTTTATTAAAAAACAATATATTAACTTAAAAAAAAAGGAAATGCTCTTTTATTTTTTTTTCATAATTTTAATAACTTTTTCGAATTTAAATTTTGAATAACTCTTAATTATTTTGCACGCCTCATAAGCGATGCGTTGAGGTCTTGCTCTACTCTCGACATATGAAAATCAAGCGCTTTTCAAACATAAAAATGATTGTAATTTTCTCACATTGCACTTATAGGATAATATTATAATAATATTATAAAAATTATATGATTAAAAAAAATATTCGAAGACATCGGAGAAAATATTTAGTATCTGGCAGGATCACGACCGTAAAAATGAATATATCGAAGTTTTTCTTTTATTAAAAGCTTCATAATCGCAACGCGCTGTTTCCTTTCAAAAATGGCTTGGTAATTCATTGTCGTTTAATTGCAATTAATAAAAAACTAAACTGCTTAGTCTTTAGTGTATGTATACCTTATGAAAATTGCGTTCGTTTACATTTTTTGTTTAGCTCTACGTCGAGAATGGCACGAAATTTCAAAGTATTTCTTTTCTTTCATTACAAGTTTATATTTAGTTTTACCTGTCACGTTGTCTGTAATCAAATCTTGCAAGTTAAATTTGATTCACTGCCCGGTTTCCGATTGAGCTGAAATCTAGCATGCATATATAAATCGGATGACAATGCAATACTATTGTGACATAGAGCTGATCTGCTGATAGACCTGGAAGCTGGCCATAGTTAATCCGTAATTAAACGACGCAACCCGTTCGAGTTTGGGCTCATTTGATTTGTCTTGATGATTACTTTAATACTGTATGGTAACCAGGGTCTGACGATGGACCTGGAAGCTAGCCATAGAAACTCAGTAATTAAACGACCGCAACCCCAACGAAATCGGGCTTATTTGATTCGTCTTGGCGAGTACTTTGATACTATATGGAAACCAGGGTCTGAACATGGACCTGGAAGCTTAGCTTAGACTCGTTTGATTTGTCTTGTATAGTATTTGTCGAGTACTTTGAAACTATATAGTAACTAGGGTCTGACGATGGACCTAGAAGTTGGCCATAGGAACTCCGTAATTAAACGACGCAACCCCATCAAAATTGGGCTTATTTGATTCGTCTTGATGAGTACTTTAATACTATATGGAAACCAGGGTCTGATCATGGACCTGGAAGCTAGCCATAGGAACTCCGTAATTAAACGACGCAACCTTATCGAGTTTAGGCTCCTTTGATTTGTCTTGTCAAGTACTTTGATACTACATGGTAACTAAGGTCTGATGATCGACATGGAAGCGGGCCATATGAACTCCGTAATTAAACGACGCAACTCCATCGAGTTTGGACTCGTTTGATTCGTCTTGACGAGTACTTTGATACTATATGGGAACCAGGGTCTGATGTTGGACCTGGAAGCTGGCCATAGGAAAAAGAAGGTGCTAAATATTCTTAATCATACCATCAAAATGTAACACGCTTTTATTTTTAAAATTGAGACTGTGATAGAAACGGGAAGATTTAATAATTATGTTGTAAAGTTTTAGTGTTAAAAATATATAATTATGTATGATATGGTATTATTTTGTAGTAGACGAAGAGGCTTAATTATCTTTAAAGGTTACAATGAACTTATAAAGTGTTATATCTCTTATTAGAATTAATTTATTTTTAACTTTTTATTTTATTTTATTAGCAAATAATAAAAGCTTCTTTTTAAAAAAGGCGTTTTCTTTAATTTTATTTTTATTTTTGGCATTGACTAATAGTAAATGATAAATAATATAAAAATTATGAGGCGTGCACTTTTGGATTTTCCAAATTATTTAATATTATTCCCATGACGTCGGCCTATTCGGCTATGACATCGGTCTTGGCGTCTGGAAGGTCGTCGTCTTTTGAGTTAGCATAGGCATTGGCGTGGGCATCAGGTTGGGCGTCAGCATAAGCGTCTGAGCAGGTTTTGGTAAAGGCGTCGCTTTAGGCGTCGTCATTGGCGTTGTTATAAGTGTCATCACAGGCGTCGGCCATTAGGTTGACCTCGGCGTCTTGAGTAACGTTGTCTCCTGCATCAGCATGGGTGTCGGCATAGGCTTTAACACTAATATTTAATAAGATTTATTACTTAGAATAAAAACACATAGAAGGATAGTATGGTATTTAAGTGTTTAAAAAAAAGGGAAGCAAAGAAAATCCTTATTAGTGTGCCAGTGATTAGACGAGTATACACGCACACTACTATAAAATGGAACACCTATTACCTTGCACACTACGAAACAGATGACTTAAGGTGACATTATTGACGCCAGTGGCGTCAAATATTGTGCATGGGACTGGTTTCTATGTGTTCTCAACCCGTCCGAGGCGACGGAAGAAGCGGCGCACGACCCCGTAATCTACTGTACGCGTACCTCTCTAACGCTGAGTGGGTGGGCTACCGAAACACGGTATTTGTCATCGGTGGCTCGTCTGGTGGGCTAACTTTCAGGCACTAGCACCTGCGACCTTGCCGACGTCATGCGCAGGTACTCGCATCTACGCTGGCGGAGCGTGTACAGAGGATTTCTCTCACGGATTCAGCCCGCCACCTCCTCCGCGAGACAACAATCTCGCAAAAGGTGGCAACCGCAGCCTAGTTCCTGATGCCATCAACCATCACCCTAGTGACGGCCGGCAGCGTCAATTGGCTAAACCTTGAAAACCCTGCATTTTTGCTATTTACCTCTGTCAGAGATATCTTCTGCGCGAACGTAGTCGCAGGCAAAAGCTAGTATATATATAAAAATGTTGGCGAATTTGACAAAATGTAACAAAACCTGTAAAGCATTCTTTACAATCATCGTTGTTATAGCAACTGCTCTCATAACAAAAATTTATATTGATAGTCATTCATCATCATCGCCGCCTATATATGTATGTCCCACTATTGCGCTCGGGCCACCTCCATATAGGAAGGGTAATTGAACTAGTATACCACGCTTGTCCGACGTGTTGGTATAGGGTTTTGTTTCGAGTTTTCCTTCTCTAGCATTGATGTTATATGCGTTTTATATCCCTTAGTCGTCTCGTACGATCACCCACGGATAAAATAAGGGGTGGTGAATTATATTCTTACTCCGTCACCACATGGAAAATATATATTATATTCTATAGTTACATAGATAGTCATTAACATTGATATAATAACTAATTTCCAAATAATTATCATCATCCTTAAGAGGTAAATAAGTCCCAATTACTTAGAGTCGACGCAATTTTTTTTTTTTTTTTTTTTTTTTTGTGTGTCTTAGTTGTTAGCCTCAGATGGCTATGACAACTTTACGCGGACTGTGGGTGAGCGCTGAGGGCTCTCAACCCGTCAGTCGACGCAATATGCTTCCGTCGTATATATTGCAAAAAAAAAGTTTTGGCAACAGTTTTATGACCGGCTGCCTGCCTGACGTCATCCTTTAGAATGTAATTATTGACCAGATGGCATCAGATGGCAGGCTTTGTAGTATTCCGGGCTGGCCACCGAAGACAAAGATCGGGTAACGGTGGCCCATTCACACGGCGAAGAGAGGAGTTGCACGGTGGTCTATGGTGTCACGCGCCGCCTCTTCCATCACCCCGGATCGATTTGGCGTGGCGAGAAGCATCCATAGACCACGGTATGAAAAAAAGAAAAGGGTTTGTAGTATTCGTAGCCGCCACCATACAGAGAACAGCAGCAATAACAAATAAAGCTATACGGACAGCTATTAAAATAACCTATTTACAAGTCAAAATAACTAATAATAACATTTTTGCAACAACAATACAATAATAAATACCAATTCCTCAAATTCACTGATCCTGCAGGACGAGGGGAAAAGTATGATAACGATTTCCAATTTCAAACACTCATGAACCGATGGCTCAAGTTCTCATGCCTTTGTAAGTAGGCTTTTGTTTCGTGCACAAATCGTATGGGAAAAAAAACATATTATAAATAAATATAACGATATCAAAATTTCAGTCAATCCAGATCTACTGTTGAATACCAAGGCAACCCAAATGGAATAGATTCATAACAGCCACATTTGACAGGCCGGCTGACAATTACAATTTATATTATGACCTATGAATGCTAGCGCCTAAGGCACTGCCTCTTTGTTGGTATTGAGTTCCACAGGAAAGTAAAGATTGGTTAGCACATTTAATTGATAACTAAATTAAAACTAGATTATCAGTCGCCGGCCTAATGACGAGTGGGCATTACAGTGGATTCCATAACGTGCATAATCATAGCCCATTTGCGCCGTTATAATGTTATTTCGTCGCCTCAAACGATACGGTCGGCGTGTATCCAGACCGTTGCCTGCCAAAAAAAATTACTAACACAATAGTAATTAAATCTTGGTACAAAAATAACATAGATATTTAATCATAAATAATAGTTGCACTAAAGAAATGATAAATACTGAACATCTCAATTCACCTGGAGCGGACCATAATCACTGTTGTTATACAAAAGAACAACGGCACAAATAACAAATCAGAAAAATGGACATACATAACATGGCACAAAATAAATGGCTGTTATAAAATATAAGTATTTAAAACAATGCGTTAATAAACAACAAAAATAATATTTCAATCAAATAACGAACATCTACTCGTATGTTTGTTATTTGATTTAAATATTTTGCAAACAAATAATACAATAGATATAAAAGGTCTCTGATCATGTTAGAGCTTTCGAGGTTCAGATTTTAAATAAAACTAAATATTAAAAAAGCTCTGTATTCTGTAGTCGTCGCTGTTATGGTGTCAACCACGGTGTCAGCAAGAAATACATTAATATCTTGCCTACCACATCTACGAACACTCGCCAATCAATCGCAGAACTTTAAGAAAAGCACAAACGTGATTAACGTGGGGCATTTTTTTCTTATAGACAGTGTTTTGGCTGTACTTCTCTTATTTCTAAGGTAGATGAGCACTTGGGACGGGCAGCGCCGTGACCTCGTCGCTGTCATCGGTGCCGACCTGACGCTGCCGGCTGTTGCGCGAGCGATGGTCGACAGCGTCAGGAATTGGGACGCGGTCGCCACCTTCTGCGAGGCTGTCATCTCGCAGAAGGAGGCGGCGGAACGGGCCCGGGAGAATTCCCGTGACCCGGGCCGCCGCCCGCGGCCGGGGCGGCGCAGGTGCGAATACCTGCGCCTGATGCCGCCCTAACCGAGGCTTCGGGTGATCGGACCGGGGAATTGTCCGGTCACCCGACGTGAGGCCACCGCGTGAGGACGACGCCTCGACGGCGAAAGCTGTTGGAGCATCGACAGGAGAGGAGCCCGAGAGGGCATACCGCCGAGCGGGCCACCGAAGACAAAGATCGGGTACCGGTGGCCCGCTCGCACGGCGAAGAAGAGGTGCTTGCAGGGTGGGTCAATGGGGTTGCGCGCCGCCTCTTCCGTCACCCCAGACCGATTTGGCGGGGTGCGACGTCCATAGCCCACCGCAAAAAAAAAAAAAAAAAAAGGCAGATGAGCACTAGTATCGCTCGGCATTAAGTCTGCTGCTTGAGCGTCAGGCACCATAAGCAGTAGGAAAAGGCAATATGTGCTACATAATTATTGTAGATCTTTTCATATTTTATTACACTATTTTATCACCTATGAATGGATTATTTTATAACGACCTGGACCAACTCCATCTGATGCCGTTTGGTACACAATTACATTCCCAAGGAGGGTTGACGTCTGGCAGGCGGCCGGTCATAAAACTATTGCCAATAAATTTTATAATATGAAAGAAGAGTACATATTGTATCGACCCCAAGTAATTGGGATAAGAGTAAGAGAATGATGATGATGAATGGATTATTTAGTTCTATTTTATACTAAACACCTAACAGTTTATCCGGACGGATATATAACGGATTATCCATTTAGTAGCAATAAGCAGCTTACAATATGTACTAAGTTTTATATACAGCTGGTATCTTAAGCAAATGTACTTTAGAAACTCGTACCTTCACCACTATGTCAATGTTCCACACCTGACCATGAGTATGAACAATCAGCACATCACATTCTTTGGGAGTGCGATCTCTGGCGAAACGAGCGTAACCTTATGTTAAACAGTTTACAAGTCACCTGTGAAGTAGTACACTATACGGACCTTGTGGCAACTCGAGAAAATTTTCGTGCGTTCATGCGTTTCTGCCATACCTACTGTAGCAATCAATCTTAACGCTCACATATAGGCCCCGTTAAGCTCTTCCGTATCCGTGGTGCCGTACGGCTGCGCTTATCGTAGCCGTACACCTCTTTAATTATTGGCTGACTAGTCATTTTGTTTTCCTGTCTCCCGCTTTGCCTAGGAGAGAAGTGGAATCACTCTTTCCAACTCCTCCTTTTAACCTTTTCTAATTAAATTTGTTGCGGGTTCCAAGACAATTAAAATCATATCCCGGGACTGCCTGAGGGTCAAACCTTGGTGTCATTTATAGTGACCATTGTGGATCCCTGGCTTACAGGAGTTACAATGGTGGGAATGTGTGGTGGGATTAGTCCCAAAAAAAAAAAAAGACATGTACTTTAGAGTAGTCTCTCGAAAGACTACACTGCTGTAATTACACACAACACTAACACATTGTATTATCACACCGCTCCTACACGCAAATCACTATAATATCTCAACTTATACATTGCTTATTACTAGGCTCGCGCTGCTTTCACAGTGGTAGAGAAATTGACCTACTATACCAAGCTGATCAAAGATATTATGTCAAGTTTTCCTTCTCTTGCTCTCAATGTTATATACATATCCTTTAGTCATCTTTTACAACACCCACGGGCAAGAGAGAGAACGGTGAATTGTATTCTTACTTCGTCACCACATCGATATATCAGAATATATAAAAAAAGATTATTTTGTTGTATCAAACTTCCAAATTTTACGATTACATTCGCGAAGGGCGTGTGTATTACCATATTATCGTGAACCAAATCTTTTGGAGAGGTTTTATGCGTCCGCGTATGTCGAATCATAAAATTCAAATGAACCATTTGCGCGCTGTCGTATGGCTTATGTGTTATTTAATACGTTTAACTGATATATAGATATATACATTTATCTTTATTAAATGGAAATTGAACATATAATATTAGATACGAGAGTATTAGAAATTTTCATCAAATACGAAAGTATTATAAATTTTCATTTAATAGTGGTAGGACCACGCTGTTAACAGTTTTCTGTCTACAGCCGCGGACCGGTCCGTCCGGGGTAGTAGTACCATACTCTTGCAGAAGATCGATGTCTAAGTAATGGCAATGTGCTATTGCGCTTCGTTCGGTGAGCGAGAAAATCGGAAGCCCAACTGGGTGGGTTTGGGGATTTTATTGGTAGGCAGCGGCCTAAGCTATACCCTTAGTATTGCAAAGATCCATGGGCGGCAGTGACACTTACCATCAGGTGTGCTGCTTACTCGCTTGCCACCATAATCAATAAAAAAGTATCGTCAACTCCATCCAGATCAGTATCCAGGCCCATATGAAGTACTTGGGTCTGGTGCTCGACGGGTGATGGTGGTTTCGGGAGCATTTTCGTCGAATTGCTCCCTGGTTGATCGGCGCGGCGTCCGCCCTATCACGGCTCATGCCGAACGTGGGTGAACCCAGCTTCGAGGGCCGACGGCTGTATGCGGGGGTGATCCGTTCGATGGCCATGTACGGCGCACCCGTGTGGGCGAGGGCTCTGAACGCCCAACTCAGGGCTGTTCTGTGGAGACCACAGAGAGCCATGGCGGTCAGAGCCATTCGCGGGTACCGCACGGTAACGACCGAGGCGGCATGCCTACTGGCCGGGACACCCCCGTGGGACCTAGAAGCGGAGATGCTCTCCGACCTCTACCGGCGGGTTACCTCAGTGCACGACGAAGGTGGCTACCCATCGTTGAGCGAGATAGCCACCTGGCGCAAGGACGCCCGCCAAGACGTCATCGCCCATTGGGTTACGCGGCTGGAGAGGCCTAGACACGGTGTTGTTACCGTTGAGGCCCTCCGGCCCGTACTGATGGAGTGGATGGAGCGGCGGCACGGGGTCCTCTCCTTTCGGCTGGTGCAGGTGTTGTCGGGGTACGAATGCTTCGGCTTGTACCTGCACACTATCGCCTATAAGGAGTGGACTCCGTCCTGCCACCATTGCAGCAGTGACGAGGACACGGCGCAACATACGAGGTATGTCCGAGCTGGGACGGGCAGCGCCGTGACCTCGTCGCTGTTATCGGTGCCGACCTGACGCTGCCGGCTGTCGCGAAAGCGACGGTCGACAGCGTTAGGAACTGGGACGCGGTCGCCGCCTTCTGCGAGGCTGTCATCTCGCAGAAGGAGGCGGCGGAACGAGTCCTGGAGGATCCCCGTGACCCGGGCCGCCATCATCAGCCGGGGTGGCGCAGGCGCGAATATCTGCGCCTGATGCCGCCCTAACCGAGGCTTCGGATGATCGGACCGGGGAATTGTCCGGTCACCCGACGTGAGGCCACCGCGTGAGGGTTGACACGAGAGGAACCCGTAAGGGTAAACCGCCGGGCGGTGCAGAGAGGTGTTTGCAGGGTGGGTCCATGGGGTGGCGCGCCGCCTCTTCCATCGCCCCGGGCCAATTTGACGGGGTGCGACCACATCCATGGTCTCACTTTGCGAAAAAAAAAAAAAACATTGTAAGCTCATGGCTGTATGGGATTTGTTTCCTTCATTTATGGCATTGATTAATAGTAGTAAATGATAAATAATATAAAAATTATGATGCGTGCGCTTTTGGATTTTCCAAATTATATTTGTAAATCCCCTCGCAATACAAGGGTCCTTTGTGCAAGGTAGTATTTAAAAAAAACTTTAAAAACTTTCATGTTTACAATCATCATTAGCACCTCAGCTTATATATTTTCAACTGCTGGGCCTCGATCAATCTCCTTCAAAGTAAGAGGGAAGTTAACCTACTCGCTGGTTAGATGGCTTGATATATATGAGGTTTTGTGTCGAGTTTTCCTTCCCTTGCATAGATGTTATTTATATATTATATCCCTTAGTCGCCTTTTAGGACCTCCAAGGGAAAGAAATGGGGTAGTGAATTTTTACAAGGGTATAATTTTAATGATCATCACGATCTCAACTCATATACATACCATTCAAGAATTCGAGCTTTCCATATCATCATCTTTTCAGCTTCTATACATAAGCTAGCTAATATGCTATAATAAGCTAATATGTCCCACTGTTGGATTCAAGCCTCCTCCATAACGGGAGGGAAATTAAGTTACCATACCACGCTGGTCAAACGTGTTGGTATAGAGTTTATTTACGAGTTTTCCTTATCTTGCATGTTATATACTTTTTAAATCCCTTAGTCGTCTCTTAAGATCACCCACGGGTAAAATAGGGGGTGTTGAATTGTATTTTTACTCCGTCACCACAAGGATATTCCTACTGATATTATAAATGTAAAAATTTGTGAAGTTTTTTAGATATTTGGATGATTGTTAATCAATTACGCGTAAACCATTGAACAGACATGGATAAAAATTAGCACATAGATAAACCATTTTCTAGATTAACACATAAGGATACTTTTTATTCTGGTAATATGTTCCTTTGGTATAATAAGAAAGTTACTGTTTAGGCAAGCGGTGACGCGAACTGGTCAATTGTATCCTTACTGCGTCATGATACGGAAACTTACTCCACAATGGGAGAGCAATTGACCTACTATACCAAGTTCGTCACATGTGTTATTGGCTTTTATAATGAATTTTTCTTCTCTTGCATAAATTTTATCTGTATATTATAACCCAGTGTTGTCTATTACGATACCCACGGGTAAAAAAAATGGATAGTGAATTACTCTTACTCCTTCAACACACGGAGAATAATTTTAATTGTAATAATTTATAATATTAATATAATCATATTGTACACAAGTTCAGTTATTTCAAATCTTGCGTTTCTTTCAACAGAATACAGCTCTATAATTATTATGAGGGAATTAGTTCAGCATCGCTGTACAGATAATCTTCCAAATAAAAACACCTTTACACCTAAATTGTGTCACCATGCAAAAACAAATTAAAATTTTCCAAGCGATCAAATTATAAAACGGTGTACTTGAAGCGTTCAAACAAAACAAAACACGCTGGTGCCTTTATCAGGCAGATATAGCACCCTCCTTGTTTCAAGGGATTCCACTAAGCTGCCTTAAGCATCGTACGTCCAATCTAGGGAGATCTTCGCAAGGGAAACGATGCTAAATTTTGAATGTAAGTGAACGAGAAATACGCAGGGTGAATGTTGTGTTTAATTTAGTTGTTTTTGTTTCGTATAAAGAAATAGGTTTTTATTTCGTACTGTTATTATAAATCTAAATAACTATTCATGTATTTTTTGTATTATGGCGGCAAACGAGCAAGCGGCACACCTGATAGTAAGTCTCACTGCCGCCCATGGACTTTTGCAATACCAAGGGTATAGCTTTGGCCGCTGTCTAACAATAAAATCTCCAAATTCTCTGGCTCTCTCGCTCACCGAACGAAGCGCAATAGCACATTGCTATTACTCAGACGTTGATCTTCTGCGAGAGTGTGGTACTACCCTGGACGGACCGACCCGCGGGTGTAAACAAAAAACTATTAAATATATTATACCACTATTAATTATATTTTTTTTTTACATATTAAATGCTACCGTGATGCAACAGAGTCTCTTTTTTTTTTGGTACTCCAGTACTATATTTGAATACAATTTATTCATGTTAGTAGGTTGAATTATTACGATGAACGTCCGAGTAAAATTTTTTTATTTACCCCTCGGGAGCAGCATTTTTTTTCTGGATGATAAGTACCCTACCCGTTTCTGTACCCTTGACAATGCATATGTAAAGTTCATGATAATCCATTGAACAGTAAAACCGTGAATGCATAACAAACAAACCCATTTCGTATGTATGTAAAATGAAGATTGATTTATAATAGTGCCGTATAATACTTTATCTATATCTATATCTCACTATATCTTTAAACGAGCAATTCTTGTATATATATATATATATATATATATATATATATATATATATATATATATATATATGTAATCTGAATCTCGGAAACGGCTCCAACGATTTTCTTGAAATTAATAATGTTAATGTTTTAATAGGATTTTTGTTTGTTTTTTACGTTATTATTTTTATTGTTATTTATAGATGATTATGTATAAATGTTTGTATTTATTGCGTGACGGAGTAAGAATACAATTCACCACCCCCTATCTTACCCGTGGGTGATCGTAAGAGACGACTAAGGGATATAAAATGCATATAACATATATGCAAGAGAAGGAAAACTCAAAACAAAACCCTATACCAACACGTCTGACCAGCACGGTATAGTAGGTTAACTTTCCTCCTATTATGGAGGAGGCATGAGCCTAACAGTGGGACGTATATGGGCTGTGATGATGATGATGATGATGATAATAATCTTTGTTATAGCGTAAGGAAGGTTTAATAAACATAAAAATCAAAAGAAATTTTGTTATATATTATGGACACCAGGCTTTTTATTAGCAGGCCATGTTTTCAATACAACGCGCTCATTGCGACCGAGGCGACGGGAGGGTAGTGTACGGCCTCATAACCCACCGTCTTTTCCATCGAAATTAAGTCGACCACTAGTACCGCTTCTTTAACATCCCCGCCCACCCACGATTCTACACCTATTACAGTATTTCTTTGTAAACAATATCTTTTCTTTTCTTTTCGGATGCTAGACTTACTAGGCTACTCTGTGAGCTTACTCTGAAGCATGTCACATACAACTGCCCATGGGAGTAGCAGCTTTCTCTCAAGTCTACTCCCGCTACCTTAAGAATATGACCTCGAGCTTTGTTTATGGTTATTGCGAAGCAGAATTTAACGACGGCATTTGGAGAATCCTAGGCATAAATACAGACTCTGCTCAAGAACAAGCGATCAGTATAGATGATCTGATTACATTGCAATGCAATGTTTTTTCTTGCAAACTGGTGGTATTGTATAGTTTTGGCGCGCCAGCTCTCAACTTTAAGATGTGAGTTGGGAGACTCCCGGTCTCCCATCTCACACAGCGGGATTGATGGGATGTAATAAACACATTTTTAAATATAGCTCCTACAGACTTGAAATTTGGAGGACATATTCTTGATACGATGCAGAGGTAAACTATGAACGGCTTTTCATAAATTCCAACCTTAGAGGTGTAGATATTAACCTAAATAATCCACATTTTTAAATACTGCCCCTACAGACTTGGAATTTGGTGTGCACTTTCTTTCTGCACTATAAAGCTCAGATGAAGTAAGATTTTAAGAAATTCCTTCTCCGAAAGGAATTCTATATATCGAAAGTAAACTACACAACTGAACTGCATAACCGAATCGAGGCGAGGGCGGGTCGCTAATTATAAATAAATTACGATCGTATTTATTTGAAGATAAATAACGTATTTTTTTTTAATTATTGCTGAACAATAACCTTACCAACTATTCACTGTAACAAAAGGACTGCCTGATAATCCAGTAAATCGCCAGATAGAGGGCGTATAGCATAAAAAAGTACATAATGTAATAGGGACAAAAATAAAGTGTAAGTTGTACTCGCGCACGAAGGTTTCCGTAAAACTAAATCAAGTTTGTTGTATGTGAGCCCCCCTTAAATATTTATTTTATTTTATTTTTATTGTTATATCAGCAATAGAAATACATCATCTATGAAAATTTCAACTGTCTAGCTATCACCGTTCTTGAGATACAGCCTGGTGCCAGACGGACGGACGGACAGACGGACAGCGAAGTCTCAGTAATAGGGTCCCGTTTTTACCCTTTGGGTACGGAACCCTAATTAAAAATGCAATCTGCACCTACACTGTAAGCATATTTTATCGTAACAATAAAACTCTTATCAAAACTCGTTTGAAGAGGAATATATTACAGTGTATTTTATTCAACTTCTTCTCAACTCATTATTTGACCCAAACTTTATCCAATGAAAGATTCCTCAATGAAAGTATATTACTCTCCGCCCCAAGCCGAGGTCCGTTCCCCACAGAGGGAGCCCTTGGGCGATGTCGCTTAGCTTACCTCAATCGGGTTGAGAGCCCTCAGCGCTCACCCATAGTCCGCGTAAAGCTGTCAAAGGCATCTGCGGCTAACAGCTAAAAACACACACAAAAAACAAAACAAAAAAAGTATATTACTTCAAATGTTTATTTCCCTGCGGTGATATTATCTGCATATATCTCTTATTTGTCATTTAAAATGGCCATTACAAAGATATGGGTGATGTATTGTAGTCTTCACTCCATCACTTCATATAGACATTCTTTTGTCTTTCACCATACCCTCCTCCAGTTCACAAGCTTTTTGGAATTGGAAGTAACTGTGTAATCCTCCAGCAATTAAGTGGTTGCATATAATGGCGCAAATTCTGTCATCTTTTGTGTATTTTAGAAAAACTAAGCTATAAATAATGGAATAAAGAAATTTACTAAGAATAACTCTCAGAGATCTCTGTAGTGGCAGCACGATTGGGTCTAATCCCAATAGGCGCGGGTTCGAATCCCGCTTGTGACATTATTTTTCATTTCGTAATCGGGTTTTATAAACTCTCATAGATTTTCCGTGTGGTGACGGAGTAAGAATACAATTCCCACCCCCTATCTTACCCGTGGATGATCGTAAGAGACGACTAAGGGATATAAAATCCATCTATGCAAGAAAAGGAACACTCGAAATAAAACCATATACCAACATCTGACCAGCGTGGTATAGTCGGTCTATTTCCCTCCCATTATGGAAGAGGCTCGAGCTCAACAGTGGGACATATATGAGCTGGATGATGATGAACTCTAATAGAAAGTCCGTAAATAACGATCGTGAAAATATGTAATCAGAAAAATCATTTCTATGATAACATCTGGATTAATTATTATTATTTAGTATACTTTTTTATTTATTATTTGATGTCCGATGGTTTACTGTGTGAGACACAAGGAGGTTTCAGGAGTGGAAGGGGATGCATGGATCAAGTGTTCTCTCTGCGCAACATTGTGGAGAAGCATCTGGCTCTAGGTCAGAGGGTTTTCTGCAGTTTTGTGGATCTGGAGAGAGCATTTGACACGGTTGTACGAAAGGAACTTTGGGAAACTTTACCGGAGTATGGTATTAACGGTAAACTGCTACAGGCTGTGCAGTCCAGTTACATGGGCTGTAGAGCCTGTGTACGGCTGGATGATGGAATGGCGCCTTGGTTTGACGTCAATATCGGTGTTAAGCAGAGGTGCGTTCTTTCAGCCAGGCTGTTTATCATATATCTGGATAAATGTCTCCAAAGGTTGAACGATATGAATGTGGGAGTCCAGATGGGCGACTCAGTAGTCACTGGTCTGCTCTATGCAGATGATGCAGTTCTGCTGGCACAGTCAGCGACTGACCTGCAGACCCTAGTCGACACAATGACAGAAGATTGTAAGAAAAGGGGTCTACGGGTGAGCAAAACCAAAATAATGGTCTTTGAAAGAAATAAAGCCAGAACAGATGTAAGAGTAAAAATAGGTCATGATGTACTATAGCAAGTGGATGAATTTGTATATCTTGGATGTGGTTTTAGTCGAGATGGAAGGTACACCACTGATATAGAGCAAAGAGCGAATGCGGGAAATAGAGTGAACGGAGCGTTGGGACAACTTCTCGGTAGCCACCATCTCAGCCAGAAGGCACGTGTAGCAATATATAACGCTGTGCTTGTCCCAACATTACTATATGGAAGCGAGAGTTGGGTATACAGAAAAGAGCATGAATGCAAAATTAATGCGGTCGAAATGCGATCTCTACGGAAAATCTGTGGAGTTAGGCTGACCGACCGCATTCGCCACGACGACGTAAGAGAGCGAGTAGGTATGAAAGAGAGTATTGGTGTAAAGATGCGAAAGGGAATGCTCTGATGGTTCGGATATGTGGAAAGAATTCCGAACGAACGTCTGGTTAAGAAGATATACAATGCGAAAGTGGAAGGATGTAGGTACCGGGGGAGACCGAGACTCACCTACCTAGACCAGATTGGTCACGTACTGAAGGAAGGTGGAGTCAAGAGTCTCCGAAACCGGCGAGCGTGTATGAAGAGAATTATGAATGTTGAGGAAGCGAGTGAAGTATGCAAGGAGTTCTCTGGCACTCTGTTCTCTCTGCCTACCCTGCAAGGGATATGGCGTGATGATATGTATGTATGTATGTATGTATGTGTAGTATACTAAAATTTTAGTAAGGAGACTAATAGTAGTACAATTAGCGAATTATACTATACTTAAAAAGAATCTTGTAAACTTTTAAAGGTATTTTAATTCAGAATTATTTGTTGTTCACGGCATTTTTTATATTTAAATCTTTCAATATAATATTTCTGAACCCCACGCATACAAACAATAATAATTCGATGCGTTTAGGGGATGATTTACTAAGAAAAGGTCGCCAATATTTGAATGAAGCTAACCCCTGCTGCTTTCATCCCTCCATGGCCCACAAATATTATATACAGCGCGCTATTTTATTATCAAAACAGTCAATAAAAATATGTTTGCTGCAGTGGGTAAATATCTAACGTATTTGTAAGATGATTTTTTATTACTTATGTAAAAGATAATATTTCTTATTAATTCTTATTTTTTTCATTTATTATCTCAATAATCTACTTTATAATAAGTATTATCATCATCATCATCATTCTCCTACTCTTATCCCAATTACTTGGGGTCGATACAATATTTATTCTTTTTCATAGAACATATTGTAAAAGTTATTGGCAATAGTATTATGACCGGCCGTCTGCCAGACGTCAACCCTCCTTGGGAATGTAGTTATTGACCAAATAGCATCAGGTGGAGTTGGTCCAGGTCGTTATAAGGCTCTTAGTCGTCTTTTACGACATCTACGAGCTAAATAACGGTTGGTAGTATTCGTCGCCGCTACCACACAGTTTATTAAGTATTATCATTATCATCAGTCCATCAGATGAGAAATAGGCTTTCCCACCAAAAGGGATAATGCTATAATCTCCAGGCTTGGCAGACAGGTTGGCCTGCGCAGTGTGTGAAAAATTATCCAGGAGAGTGCTACTGCGCGTTGGCATGGTCCTCTTTTAGCCGGTTTTAAGATTTCTACGAAAAAGCAAGGTATCGTGACGCATTGTATTCTTAAACCATCATCACTTGAGGAATATATGTATATCTATATCATAAACACATCCACATATATAATTTAGCCCAACACAATTGCAATCGAACCTTTAACACTTTACAGATAACAATCCCAAACACTGTGCTTCTAATGAGAATATGTCTTAATATATATAAATTACGCGTCACGTTGTTTGTCCGCGATGGACTCCTAAAGTACTTAACCGATTTTAATCAAATTTATTTATTTATTTATTAGTTAACAAAATTCACAGCTCTTACATATTATGTGTAATATTAATGCTAATCTTACAGCCAATTACGGATTTTCAATTTACTTTTTCCACTTTTTTAGTGGAAACAAAATGACGTTAAAAGCAAAAACTTAACATAACTAATGTGTGCGTGTGTGTGTTTGCATTTGTTTGAGTGTGTGTGTGTGCGTGTTCTTGTGTAAAGACGAGTTGTGATTTATTAATTTATGTGTGAGTTAGTTCCACCATTGTATACATTTAATGAATATATATTTATTTATTTTAAAGTTGAAAATGGGATATTTATACGTTCCTCACTAATAGTGGCAAATAGCTGTTCCTTATATGTAGTTATTTTAGTATTAAATATGTCCAGATCAAAAAATTTACTCATGTAACATCTTTTTATTCTGCTAATAATGGAGTTCTGCGCATAGTTTGTATTACTGTGTGGTACGTCAAAGAGTTGGGTGGGTATGTCTGGTTTGACGTGCACGAAACACTTGTTTATGAGTTTTTTCAAAGTCAAGGAGCGAAAATTTGCGAAAGTTCAGGATTTCACGTGAAGATGCATGTGCGGGTAGCGGGGTATGTGACTTTATCTTCACTGCACTTGTAAATTGGAATAACTCGCGGCGTATGATTCACGACAAAACAACTCCTTAGGCTTTAGAAATATGAGTCATGTTCGCGTTCAACGATATTTAAGAGATTTACTTTAACCAACAACACGTCTATGATCCGCTAATGCTTAACGATGTATTTGCACAGCATGTGTAGTTTGATCCAACTTAAAAGATAGGATAGCTTCCATCTCAATTTATACTCGTAATATTATCTTATTGCAAATTATTTGTCTATTATTTGACAGTCACAATTATCTGTTATCTCCAAACGATTCTAACAGATGGCGGTATCTGTTGACTGGATTGAGTAAGTATTTAATAATGACGCTATGTTAAACGTACAAACGTTTCATATAAGCTACAATTTATTAACATAACCACCACGTGTTACTGAGGCTACCTTAGCTACAGCAACGCGTGGCCGCGTCTGTTAGTTTACAATAAATCCTAATAATACTTTTAGAAGAATCCAAGATTTGAACCAGCGTTACTTGTCAGCGTCTACATATATAGAATATTAGAAAATTCAAATGCCAATTAATATCTTCTTGTTTTAAAATATTAACCTAGGAAAAAAACTAATTCTAATGTTTAGACATAAGAACGCCAAATAAATATTTGTTTACACCCTGTTTAAAGATGCTGGCCAAACTAATTATTTGTCAATCCCAAGTATATTATATTTTCCTTAGATCAAAGATATTTCAGGTGACTTATATTAAGATAGGGAGTCATCTTATATCTTTATTATTATTTCCTTTATATTCTATCTTTAAAGGCAGTCAATTGCACTCAAGAATCATTTAATATTCAATTTGTCTATACTTTTGAAATTCACTGAACAGAAATATTTAAGAAGTTCTCCCCTATGTAAGATATAAAATTTGTTTTCTTTTTGTACTTTTAAAAAATATTTGTATTCTCCTGCTCTCAACCCAATTACTTAGGATCGATGCAATATGTATACTTATTGCAAAAGCTATTGGCAACAGTTTTATGACCAGTCGCCTGCTTGCCGGAATGTAATTGTTGGCCAAACGGCACATAAAGTCGGTATAACGCTCTTAGTCGTCTTTTGAGCAAAGTAAGGGTTGGCAGTATTCGTAGCTACTACACAGTAACTTTTGTATTTATTTTATATATTTATACTTATTGCCGGGTGGACCAACATTCAATCATAAACAATTCGGCTTCACTCACGGTAAATCCACTATCGACGCGGCCATTGCGGTAAGAAAAGTCATTAGCGCATCCGTTTTTAAATACGTACTAGGCGTCTTCCAGGACATCTCAGGTGCTTTCGATAACGCATGGTGGCCAATGCTACTTCTTAAATTAAAGGCTCGTGGGTGCTATAGAAATATCTACCAAATCATACAGTCGTACTTTTTAAATGGCTCGTCTAAATGGAAACTTGGTCACCATGCTGTGTCGAAGCCGCTGACGACGGGCTGCTCTCAGGGTTCGGTGCTAAGTCTTTATCTATGGAATTTAGGTTTTGACGATTTTCTCGAGTTACCTCTACCGAAGAATTGTCTACTGATCGGCTATGCAGACGACGGTCTTTTACTTATACAATCAAACACTAGGGATGGCTTAGAGAAATTAGTGGAAACATGTCTCAATGATATATTCGATTGGGGTACAAGAAACCGGCTTGCTTTCGCACCACAAAAAACATATCATCTTTTATTAAAAGGAAATTTACAATCGGCGCCGCGTATAAAATTCAATAATATGACTGTCAAAAAGAAAGAATCAGTTTGCTATCTCGGCCTAGTCTTAGAAAAAAATTTTCATTTATTCAGCATATTAAAACTGTAGGTGAAAAAGCAAAACGCAATTTTTACGCGCTTACTAGAATATCCACATCTACTTGGGGCCTTCGCTTTAATACACTTAAAACCATATATATGGCCACATATTTGGGGTGTATTTGTTACGCTGCACCTGTTTGGGCCGATAGGGCCACCATAGGGGCGGCTCGCCTTAAATTGCTACAGAGCCAACGATTGGCCCTAGTATTCTTGTGTAAAGCCTATAGAACGGTTAGTACTGAGGCCTTGCCAGTGCTAGCGGGTGTGCTTCCGGTTGATTTGGAGATTCAGAGACGAGCGTCAATGTGTTACACCACAAGGGAAACTATAAATACCGATTTCCTTCTACCGCGCGACCGAATTAAAATTGCTAGATTATTTGCGCCACAATCCAATGTCTATGAAGAGCTTTTAACTGAATGGCAAGAAAGATGGGATTCATCATCGAAAGGCCGTCATCTTTATCAATTTTTTCCATGCATCCGAAAGCGCCTGTAGAAAGTGTGGCTAGAGGTTGACCATTTTGTGGCCCAATTTTTAACTGGACATGGCAACTTTAAAAGTAAATTATTTTCTTTTAAACTCGTACCTTCACCACTATGTCAATGTTCCACAGCTGACCATGAGTATGAACAATCAACACATTACATTCTCTGGGAGTGCGATCTCTGGCGAAACGAGCGTAACCTTATGTTAAACAGTTTGCAAGTTACCTGTGGAGTAGTATACTATACGGACCTTGTGGCAACTCGAGAAAATTTCCGTGCGTTCATGCGTTTCTGCCATACCTACTGTAGCAATCAATCTTAACGCTCACATATAGGCCCGGTTAAGCTCTTCCGTATCCGTGGTGCCGTACGGCTGCGCTTATCGTAGCCGTACACCTCTTTAATTATTGGCTGGCTAGTCATTTTGTTTGCCTGTCTCCCGCTATGCCTAGGAGGGAAGTGGAATCACTCTTTCCAACTCCTCCTCTTTAACTTTTTCTAATTGAATTTGTTGCGGGTCCCAAGACAATTAAAATCAATTCCCGGGACTGCCTGAGGGTCAAACCTTGGTGTCATTTATAGTGACCATTGTGGATCCTGGCTTACAGGAGTTACAATGGTGGGAATATGTGGTGGGATTAGTCCCAAAAAAAAATATATATTTATACTTATTATAATTGTCTTTGTACTTATTATAAGATAATAAATATGTATAGATAAATAAATATGTAATCATTTAAATTTTATAAGATGAGCTGTAATTTTAAAGTACCTATAATTTTAAATTCCTGTAATGAAACGCTTAGTATATAATACACTATGTATGTCTAATTTAATACATATTACACCTAAACATCTTTTTCTATGGAAGATATTAGAAAAAGGTACATTAACAATGCCAAAAGCGAGAAAATAGTTCAGGTAAAAAAGCGTCTAGGATTTTTGACGATCCATTATTACGAGTCGGCCTATTTATATATTACATAAATAAGCTTGCCTTCTTCATTTAATATTTTAACTATAAACTCATACGACTATCATCGAAAGGGTAAGTAGAGACCACATTCATATTTCACCACATAATAAGAAATGAATTTAATGCCATATGACGTAATTCCAAGTTACGAACTACTCCCATCACAATGTATTGACAAATTATGAAGAAATTCCTCTTAAATGTAGGATATTAATTCACAATTTGTATTCAAATTCACAGCCACGTATTTATTCGTAGGTGTCGTGAAAGACGAATAAAAAATATAAAAAAACAAAGCAGTCATGAGAACTGCCGACAGAAGTGAAAACTTAAACTTATAAAACTAATTAATATATAAATTAATATAGAACAACAAGTACGTATTTTAGCTAATATCACGACGCTCACTGCATAGCAAGAATACATGTGCATGGGATCTACCGACTCACTCTTTTTCTCTCTCCTACTTTCTACCTTTGTGTATCTTTCTTTCTCTCTCCCTCTTGCGTTGGAATATGAGACGCTACCCGTTGCTAACGCTCGCGCTGACCTGTAACAGGTATACTACGTGCATGCGTTCGAGTGCCGTTGCGTTAAACGTTTAACGCAACCTTATTGGAAGTCGCATTAGAAGTTTCACTTCAATATGCATATAACATCTATACAAGAGAAAAAACTCGAAATGAAACTCTATACCGACATTCTATATATTCACATCTGTTGCGGAGAAGGTTGGAACTCAGCAGTGGAGCATATATAGAAGATAATGATACCACAACATCAAATATAATACCACTAACAACAGATATCTAGTAGAAAACAACTAATACAAACCAACAAAACAAACTAACATCTTAACGCCATACTATAACTTCAAAGTCCAAACTCATCGCATTCCCGTCATTGTATAAAACATTCATTAAGGTAAGCCATAGAACTTAGGCATGTATGTAAATTCTGATACGTAAGGACGTCTAACTTGGCACATGCAACTTGTATGGTATTCGACGGCAGCGCATACTGCATAATAATGGTAACCGCGCGCGGGAGTCTTTGTTTGTCTAGGAAATTACTTAGAAGTTCTAACGATATGGTTAATTTGTTCACGTCAATCTTAGTAGTAACTAGCTCCTATATCAAGTTAATTTTAAAATTTTATGATAGAGCCACTTTGTTAACTTCCATAGCAATACAGTTGTTTGTTGCCGAGGCGACGATGGAGATGATACCAGAAAAGTTTACTTTTTTTTATTACATCGGTGGCAAACGAACAAGCACACCTGATGGTAAGTGTCACTGCCGCCCATGCACCTTTGCAATACCTAAGCTATATATATAGTAACCCTTGAGTATATTTTAGGCCGCTACCTTTTTTTTTTTTCTTTTTTTTTTGCGGTGGGCTATGGGCGTCGCACCCCGCCAAACCGGTCCGAGGTGACGGAAGAGGTGGCGCGCAACCCCATTAACCCACCTTGCAAGCACGTCTTCTTCGCCGCTACCTACCTAATAAAATCCCCAAACCCACCCAGTTGGGCTTCCGGCTCTATCGCTCACCGAACGAAACGCAATATCTCAATGTCATTACTCAGACGTCGATCTTCTGCGAGAGTGTGGTACTACTCCGGACGGACCGGCATGGTTCTACCACTATTAACTAAAAAGTGTCCAGATCATAGACTGCCTGAAAATAAAAAAGAGTCACACTATTGACAGCTTTCTGTCTACAGTCGCGAGCTGGTACGTCTGGAATGGTACCACATTCTTGCAGGAAATCGATGTCTGAGCAGGGGCAATATGACGTTGCGCTTCGTTCTCTGAACCAGAGAGCCTGAAGCACAACTTGGATAGAGTCAGGTGTGCTGCCTCGTCGTATGCCACCATAATTAATACAAAAAAAAAATGTGAATTAAGAATTCAAAAAAGAATCTGTTAGCAGATATTTTCTTGTGTCACTAGAACAACAAAATAAAATGTTAATTTTCATTCTAAGAAATCTCTACACAATCTTTATTCGTGTTATTACATAAAAGTAATTTCAACTGCAATGGACATAGCAATTCCAGGTTCATGCATAAATTATTTGATGGTGTTTCAGTTCTACGTCAACTGTCTAGTTTAATTACGTATGAATATTCTAATATCATTTCACGATAATGATACGTTGAAGAGTTCTATTAATTAATGTCAACTAATTTGTTATAGTGTATAATTATATTATTGTTAGTCTATGTATGTTCGATTGCTACACTTTTTTTTGTGGAATGCTATGGTCTGGACATATGCCGCCCTTTCCCTCCGAAGCGATAGAAGGACAGCGCGTGGCCCTATAATCCATCATATTCCCTCCACATCACCATTGGGTCAGCTACTAGTACCGAATCCTTGACATCCGTGGCCAGTCCGGCGGGTTAACCTTTCAGGTACCATCCACCATCGACGTCCCGGCCTGCTGCCGGTTTCGATTGCTACCCGTTCAGACAGTTGTTTATTCCTTACCTTAATTTGCTAACTATCACTATTTTTTTGCCTCGGTAAATAGTCTGATCACACTCCGCTAGATCCGTCAGGGGCAACAGAAGAGGCGGCGCGTGACCCCATAGACCCGCCCGGCAATGCGAGTGGGCCACTGGAATTGCTAACTATCCCTTAGAAAGTAATTTGTATTTTTTTTTTATTTCATCAATATTTTATCTATTTTAAATACACTACATTAGTAAAAATGTTCTCCATAAAAAATATAACAAAATGTATCTTGAAGTGGATGAAATTTTGCTAAGATTTTTATTATATAAGTCACGTGTAAGAGAGGTGTGGTTATAATATAAACGCTTAGGCAAGTAATGCAGGAATGTGAACAGCTAAAATGATTGCTAGTCAGGCTTGTTAGTAGAGAGTTTTGTTTCGAGTTTATATCTCTTGTATGGGTGTTAACTACATATCATATCCTTTAGACGTTTTTACGACATCCACTGTCAAGAAAGAAAGTGGTGAACTATATCTCTAATTCATCATCGCGTAGACAAAGTACTATCTTATTTTGTCAAAATACAAAAAAAATCATTAACCGTATCGTGACGGAGTAAGAATACAATTCATCACCCTCTATTTTACTCGTGGGTGATTGTAAATGACGACTAAGTGATATTAACCGCATATAAGATCTATGCAAGAGAAGGAAAACTTGAAACAAAACTTCATAACAACACCTCTGACCAGCGTTGTATAGTAGGTCAATTTTCTTCCTAATACAGAAGGCTTGCGCCCAGCAGTGGGATATATATATATATATATATATATATATATATATATATATATATATATATATATATATATATATATAAGAGATTTCCACATATGTGTTGACTCATCACGATATCTCTGGAATCAAAAGGTCTACAGACTTTAAATTTGGTAGGAATATTCCTTTCCTTTTTATTAGCCGACGAACGGATTTTACGAAGCTCCACCCGCAAGGGGGGAAAAAACGCAGGAAGTTGCTGGGGTGTTCCACCCCTAAAGGGGATTGCGTAGGTGTTAAACCAAAAATCAAAATTTTCCAAATTGCCCCAACAAACTTGGCATTTAATGTGTACTTTCTTTCTGCCCTATAAAGGTCAGATGAATTAGGATTTTAAGAAATTCCTCTTCCGAAACGAATTCTATGTCGCGAAAGTAAACTACACAACTGAACTCACGTAACCAAAGCGAGGGCGGGTCGCTAGTATAGAATATTAGGTAATTAAGCTGCAAAAGTAGAAAGTATCAAAATAGTAATATTTCACAGCTGCATTCTCACAGATTGCTTTCAATTTAGCGTATGAAGCATCACACAAACTATTTGCCTCACGGTAACTTAACCTACATATCGTATCTCAAGAACTTAGTAACTATTAGAACTACCATGAAACGTTACCTGACGCTAACTAAATAGCCTTTGTTCTCCGCATAAATTTCATCTAACATTAGTTTACAGACGAAAGTGTAGATTTCTTGAAACTAATTATTTCAGATTATATTTTCCCCAACGCGATTCAGTTCATTTTATTTTTTTATTGCTTATGGTGGTAAATGAGCAAACAGCACAGCTGATAGTCAGTGCTATTGCTGCTCATGGACCTTTTCAATAACACAGTATAGCTAGGCCACTGCCTACCAACCAAAGCTTACTCAGAAAGTTAGTCTATCGGCTCATATCTATGGTACAACTAGGCCGCTACCTACCAACTAGAACTCACCCAGAAAGTTGATCTGCCGGCTCATCGAAAGAAACGCAACAGCACATTACGACTGCTCCGATGTCGACGGATGAGGTTAGCTACCCCCTTTTCTTTTTCTTGCGTTGGACTGTGGATATGGTCGCACCCCGCCAAATCGGTCCGGGGCGATGAAAGAGGCAGCGCGCAGCCCTATAGATCTACCCTGCAAGAGTATCTCTCTTCGCCGTGCGAGCGGGCCACCGGTATCCGATCTTTGTCTTCGGTGGCCATGTTAGCTACGGCTGGAGAATTAAAAGTATAAGATTTAAAATTATAAAACAAGCATAGAAAAACAAATGGTGATGCATGGTGG
Source organism: Lymantria monacha (assembly GCA_905163515.2). NCBI lineage: Eukaryota > Metazoa > Arthropoda > Insecta > Lepidoptera > Erebidae > Lymantria > Lymantria monacha. Next base: position 27,615,942 of record LR991090.1, on the reverse strand, counting down.
GATGCGGAAGTGGCAGCTTCCGTAGAGCAAAAGAAGAAAGCGTGGCTGGACTATGTCTCTTCTTTGAATCTGAATGACAGTATGACTGAACAGAAGAAAGAAATATATCGGCAATGTAAGAATGACACCAAGGCCTTAGTGAAAGAGAAACGTGATAGAGCAAGTATGAGTGCAGAAGATAGGCTGACTAAAAACTTCGAGGGTAACACCAAACTCTTCTGGAGGGAGGTGAAGAAGTCTCGGGGTGGTTGGTCAGCCTTCAGAATGAATAAAATAATTTCTAAAGGTGGAGACATTCTTACACAAACACAAGACGTGTTAAGCCGATGGAGTGAATATTTTGGCGATATGTATGCGGATGCTACGGTTGGCGCCGGTGTTGGATGTGGTTTAGTAGATCAACATTCGACAACGGCGTCCTCCGATGGCATCAGTATGGATGAAGTTGAATGGGCGATAAGAAGTTTGAAAAATGGTAAGGCAGCGGGCATTGATATGGTGTCTGCCGAGATGATCAAGCTCGGTGGCTCTTGTGTCTGGGAGGCGTTCCTGTTGCTCCTCAATTCATGTTGGAGCTCGGGAATGGTTCCCAGGGACTGGAATAGCGCAGTCATCGTGCCTTTGTTTAAAAACAAGGGTTCACGTTATGACTGCGCAAATTACAGAGCCATAAGCTTGACCAGTTTGGCAGCAAAAGTGTATGGAAAAATTATTGAAAGAAGAATGAGGATGGTGTCCGATGGTTTACTGTGTGAGACACAAGGAGGTTTCAGGAGTGGAAGGGGATGCATGGATCAAGTGTTCTCTCTGCGCAACATTGTGGAGAAGCATCTGGCTCTACGTCAGAGGGTTTTCTGCAGTTTTGTGGATCTGGAGAGAGCATTTGACACGGTTGTACGAAAGGAACTTTGGGACATTTTACCGGAGTATGGTATTAACGGTAAACTGCTACAGGCTGTGCAGTCCAGTTACATGGGCTGTAGAGCCTGTGTGCGGCTGGATGATGGAATGTCGCCTTGGTTTGACGTCAATATCGGCGTATAGCAGGGGTGCGTTCTGTCAGCCAGGCTGTTTATCATATATCTGGATAAATGTCTCCAAAGGTTGAACGATATGAATGTGGGAGTCCAGATGGGCGACTCAGTGGTCACTGCTCTGCTTTATGCAGATGATGCAGTCCTGCTGGCACAGTCAGCGACTGACCTGCAGACCCTAGTCGACACAATGACAGAAGATTGTAAGTAAAGGGGTCTACGCGTAAATGTGAGCAAAACCAAAATAATGGTCTTTGAAAGAGATAAAACCAGAACAGATGTAAGAGTAACAATAGGTAATGATGTACTAGAGCAAGTGGATGAATTTGTATATCTTGGATGTGGATTTAGCCGAGATGGAAGGTACACCACTGATATAGAGCGAAGAGTGAATGCGGGAAATAGAGTGAACGGAGCGTTGGGGCAACTTTTCGGCAGCCACCACCTCAGCCAGAAGGCACGTGTAGCAATACATAACGCAGTGCTTGTCCCAACATTACTGTATGGAAGCGAGAGTTGGGTATGCAGAAAAGAGTATGATAGTAAAATTAATGCGGTCGAAATGCGATCTCTGCGGAAAATCTGTGGAGTTAGGCTGACCGACCGCATTCGTAACGACGACGTAAGAGAGCGAGTAGGTATGAAAGAGAGTATTGGTGTAAAGATGCGAAAGGGAATGCTCCGATGGTTCGGACATGTGGAAAGAATGCCGAACGAACGCCTGGTTAAGAAGATATACAATGCGAAAGTGGAAGGATGTAGGTACCGAGGGAGACCGAGACTAACCTACCTAGACCAGATCGGTCATGTACTGAAGGAAGGTGGAGTCAAGAGTCTCCGAAACCGGCGAGCGTGTATGAAGAGAATTATGAATGTTGAGGAAGCGAGTGAAGTATGCAGAGATAGAGTTCTCTGGCACTCTGTTCTCTCTGCCTACCCTGCAAGGGATATGGCGTGATGATATGTATGTATGTATGTATGTATGTAAAACATAATTTTTAATAAAACCACAAGAGCTACCTTCCAAGGTTTGAAATTTATATTTCTCACCGCACGTGACTTAACAAATATGTATACAAAACCACAAAATTTATTCACCACCCAATTTGCTTAATTAACATCAAAACCGCTTATTACATTGAACGAGCAAACAGTATAGTTTATCAAAACAATATACGTTTGTATAAAATTTAACTGCTTGCTGCAGTGTAAATAGTATCGATTCTCAATGAAAGCAATTAAATAAATGTGTTCCGAGCTAGTTACATTGAACGAGGCGTGCTGAGCCGACCAAATAGCCTATAAAATTTATGCTCTGTTTAAACGACAGGCTAATAGAACGACATACTGGCCTGTTTTGAAGATATTGCATATTAGATATAATTTTTGTATTACCTTCGTTTATAGGTGAACAGGGAGAGTGAGTTGTAATCTATAGTGGTAGGGTGTTGACAATTGCACCGAAGTCAAAGATCGGGTACCGGTGGCCCGCTCGCACTGCGAAGAGAGGAGTTTTACGGTGGGTCTATGGGGTCACGCGCCGCCTTTCCGTCACCCCGGACCGATTTGGCGAGGCGAGACGCACCCATAATCCACCAAAAAAAAAAAAGAAAAAGGGTGTTGACTTCCGCGGTAGAACCACACTCTCACAAAAAATCGAGCATGAGCAGTGGCATTGTGTTATTGCGCCTAACATTCTTAATGGGTTTTGGTTGGCCTAGTATGCCTGGTATTGCAACCGGTTTAGTAATGTATATCAACAAATTAAAACTCTTTATACTGCATTACTTAATAAATAAAACAATAGAATATTTCTTTTTTATTGCTTATGGTAGCAGAGTAGCAAGCAGCATACTTGATGGTAAATGTTACTGCTGCCTATGGATTTTTGTAAAACTAACGGTGTAGCTAGGCAGTGGCCTGTGGTGGTGTTGGGGTTTGCATTGGTAGGCAGTGGCCTATAGACAACTGTCAACAGTGTGACCCTACCACCAGTAAAACTACTTTGTTGAAAGTAAAAATTAAATAAATATTAAAAATTTAATAATAAATTTTCTTCCGACTATTCATAGAATCAATCAAATAGGAGTTAGTAGATAATCATTCAAGTGATAACTAAATTCCTTAACAAAGACAGATGTAAACGGAGCATAAATTATTTAAGAACGCGCACAATGACATTACTAAACGTAATTGGTCCGGCATTTTTATTTGTGTTTATGTTGCACTAATCTAGGAGATTGTAATCGTATCCTCTAGTGGAAAATGTGTTGCTATTCTCTGGTGTACTATCCAGTCTAATAGAGAAAGCTTGTTCTATACAATTGAAGTAAATGAATGCGGAATTTTGTTCTTATCAGATAGTACAGAGCTAAGAAGGGAAATTGAGATAGCGTAAGCGTAAAAAAAAATAAAAGTATTTTGAGAATGTAAAATTTTCTTTATAAAGCAGATGCGATCACAGAGCATGAAAATATACTTTAAACTAAGTCTATCATCTTTTACCTTTATGGTTAACTATCTGATCCGGTACACTTCGTTCCGCCTAACAGTTAATGAATGAGCAGATTTCGATTAATTCAAAATTATTAAGTTATTTTTTTTTATTATGATAATAAATATGAATAATATATAAATTTAAAAAATCTAGTATTTTAATAACGTGCCAGCAAGACGAAAAAGTACCTTGTGTTATACGACATTTTCCTTCATGCGCGTTGAACATTATCTAATTGTTGATCGACGATTTTGCACTGTCAACCGAGCAGTTTCATGGACTGCCTCGCTTTGCTCTTGTGATTGTGAACCAGGAAGTCGGTCCATATTAACGAAACGGTCTTGCCGTACAATATCTTGTTCTTCTGCCGTGGTTATTCGTGATGTTTCCAATTCTAATTGCGTTACGTCATTGTCAGGAAAGATTTGATCTTATTGGTTGCGGCATTGTTGATGACAATATAGACACAATACGATTTATAATCATTCATCATTACAGCCCATATATGTCCCACTGTTGGGCTCGGGCCTCCTCCGTAATGGGAGGGAAATTAACCTACTATACCGCGCTGGTCAGACGTGTTGGTATATGGTTTTGTTTCGAGATTTCCTTCTCTAGCATAGATGTTATATGCGTTTTATATTCCTTAGTCGTCTCTTACGATCACTCACGGGTAAGATAGGGGGTGGTGAATTGTATTCTTACTCCGTCACCACACGGATAATATATAATAATATTCGTATATGATATGATTTATAATAATATTCGTAATAAATCGCAACACGCACAAAACGAACACAGACCGGTTAAATATAATTTCAACTTTTTGTGGTATTTTCCAAGCAAAGCATTACGTAAGCTATCAGTTGCGTTTTGTTACATCATCAACAAATGAACGTTTAGAACTGATTATTTTTAATGTTTTTTTTACTTACTACTACTATTTATTTATTAATATCATATTTTAAAATCCTACATCCTATTCCCGACGATAATAAACGCAAAAACAATAATAAACGCAAAAACATAAAAATTGGTCCAGCCGTTCTCGAGTTATAAATGTTGTAACTAACCCAACTTTATTTTATATATATATATATATAGATTTCTCATGAATTTAATGATAATACTGCTACTTTACAGCTAATGTACAATTGTACAGTCCCACTATTAGATATATTATATTCCCGTGTGGGGAGGTAGTTCAAAATCTGCCACCATTCCTTACATTCTCGTGAGAATGGACAGCAGCATAATGGTGAAAAATTTAGTACACTAACTGCGATCACTAACCCGCCTATCAAGCATGACAATTATGGCATTGATCACCAATTGGGGAGATCTTAATCCAAGAGTGGACGTCTATGACTGACGATCTATATCCAAGACTGAAAAATGTATTTTTTCGGGTATAATAATATTATTATATTTAGTTATGACAGAATGGTTAAACAAGTATGACGACCCCCCACTCGGTGGACTCATGACCTCATCAAGGTCGCAGGAAACCGTTGGATGCAGGTGGCATAGGACCGTTACAGATGGCATTCTCGTGGGGAGGCCTATGTCCGACAGTGGACGTTTACGGGCTGATGGATGGATGGTTAAACAAGTTGAAATGAGAGTTAGCACAAAGATATACAGAACTTTTAAACAAAATATAGGTTACTTTTTACCCTAAAACAATATGAGATCCTAGGGGATCAAATTTTATAAATAAAATTTGTATTAACACAAACGTAGCGCCAAGTATGAACCAGTATTTAAAATATGTATATATATTCTAATTCGTTTACCGTGAACTTAAAATCCCAGTTATAAGTAATAAAATCAATTTTAGTACAAATTAAGCTAGATAATAGACACTGATATCATCTTAAAAAAAATGATTTACTTAGTTATCCATACCAAAAATGTTTTCTCTATATCTACTAGCTAACAGGTTTTTCTATCATTCTATCCAGCCATCCATCGACGTCCACCATTGAACACTGATCTCGCCTAAAACCAGGTAACGCCCTAATTGTTTGGAAGGTGAATTGAGGATTGCAGATAGTTTTAAGTTACTCAGAAGAATACTGCTGCCCTATCACCTTGCGATCCCTCAGATAACTGTTACAACTCCCACGGAAAACTAAGGGAAGAGCTCACATTATATTCCTAAACCACCACCAAATTGGTAATCTATATAACATGGGTTTTTATAATCATCTCAGCTCGTAATGTCTCAATACAGAACTTAAGTCTCCTTCATAATAAGAGGTAAATTGATCTACAATACCACGCTCGTCAGACGTATTGGTATAGGATTTTAACTTGAGATATACAGGTTTTATATGCGTATTATAAGCCTTAGTTGTCTTTTGAGATATCCACGAGTAAGATATCAAGTGATATATTGTATTCTTACTCCATCACCATAAAGAAGTTTCTAATAATACACATTCATCATTATCATCATCATCACAGCCTATAAACGTCCCACTGTTGGGCTCGGGCCTCCTCCGTAATGGGATCCCTCCCAATTACCAATTTCAGTTTCCCAATCAATCAAAATATCAATTTCCCAATTAACCTACTATACCGCGCTGGTCAGACGTGTCGGTATAGCGTTTTGTTTCGAGTTTGCCTTCTCTCACATAGATGTTATATGCATTTTATATCCCTTAGTCGTTTCGTACGATGACCCACGGGTAAGATATGGGGTGGTGAATAGTATTCTTACTCCGTCACCACACGGATAGATAATACACATTAATTTTGTGCAAAAAAAAAATCTAAGGTAAAAAAAATAAGCCAATGTAACGTAAGTTAAAGTTATGGTAATGTATTCATAGGTTTCAGAAGCGATCCAAAATTTATCCGGTTTGCGGGACACCCCTGAATTAAGGGGTGCTATCGGTTCGAAGTACTCGATTTATGGCGAGCCCAGCCGATGTGTGATATCTTAATTATTTTACAATCCTCGTAAGCTGGGTTGATTGGACCATTCCCCGATACAATTGAAGTTTAGGGATTTGCGATACTTGAATGATGGTTTCCGTCCTTATATGTTAATTGGAACGTACAGTTAAAATCCTAGCTGATGTTATAAATGCGAATGTAAATTTGGTTGTTTGTTATGCTTCCACGCTTTAACTACCTACTCAAAAAGTCTTGAAATTTCGAATGCACATTGTCGTAGAAATATAATATATAGGGCAATTATTATATACGTACTGAAGGAAGGTGGAGCCAAGAATCTTCGAAATCGGCGAGCGTGTATGAAGAGAATTATGAATGTTGAGGAAGCAAGTGAAGTATCCAAGGATAGAGTTCTCTGGCACTCTGTTCTCTCTACCTACCCTGCAAGGGATATGGCTTGATGATATGTACCTATGTATGTATTGTACACAGATTTAACTGCATTGCTAAGGTATTGGTTAAGAAACTGACCTATTGTATCGGTGCCGTGAATTCAATTTCCACGCAGGACTATATTTTGTATGATCCAAGCTTGTTTTAAGTCTGATTTTAAATTGTTTTCGTGAATTGTATGTTTATAAAATTCCCTGCAATACAATCATTATTTCCTTAAAACAGAATATTGTATTCTTAAAACGAATTAAAATTAATATAAGTATACAGTACTGTGTACGAGGGATAAAAGTTTAAAACACTACTAAGCAGGAAACTTCTCAACAATGGGAGGAAAATTGACTTAATACACCACGCGATCTGATGAATTGACATAGGATTTATTTCAAAGTTTTTTTTATATTTTATTGATATTATGTGTTTGCGTTCTTTAGTCGTTATTCTAAATCACCTGTAGGATAGGAGGAATGGCAATTTTTGTAGTTTTACTTCCTCAACACACGGATTAACTCTCATTATTCTCATATTATATATGTATATTTTAAGCTTGGTTATGAGGTTTACATTTAGGGACCACGTTTCCGTACCGTAAGTCATCACTGGTAACACACACTGGTCGTAGACCTGTGTTTTCAGACACTGAAATAAGTTGGATAAATAGGTACATAATATAAATTAATATAATAAAAAAAAATGTTTTAATAGAATACTATTAAAACATTTATATTTTTCCTTGAATGAGATCCTCCGTAAACGTACGAGGGTCGTCGTCCCCCAAATATTTCTTATATTAAATATAATTGTTCCCCTAAAGGTGCATACGTATGAACAGATTCTCTATGGATACAATAGAGTTGAAGTACAATAGAAACGCTCGGGTGATTTATATCTGAGTTATTGTAAGATCGGAACGCGAACGTAAGTTACGATGCTCATCACACTGTCGACGCCATGTGTTGGGGCCGATAAAATAGCGCTGAATGTATGTGACAATAATGTATATCGAAAAAAATATATATATGGTATATATACAGTATTAAAGAATTTTCAAATAATTACCTCCCTCTTTGGCCCATTGGTATTGTAAAATACGAACACGAGATTTGATATGCATAGAAATTTTATGCACAGAAACGTGGTCCCTAACACAGTGGGCAGGTGACCAGGTGAAATTTGCTGGGCGTTATTGGATGCAGGCGGTACAGGGCCGCACTCTGTGGCGTAATGAGATATTCTATGCAAGACAATGTAAGCTCAAGTAAGGGCAGCGTTCGGGAAACTTAAGTGTCTGAAAACACAAGTCTACGACCAGTGTATGTTACCAGTGATGACTTACGGCACGGAAACGTAGTCCCTAAATTTAGGTCTCATGACCAGGCTCAAAGTCGCTCAGCGTGCTATGGAACAGGCTATGCTCGGGATTTCTCTGCGAGATAGAATGCGAAATACGGACATCCGCAGAAAAACGGGTGTAACCGACATAGTACGAAGAATTAGCACGCTGAAGTGACAATAGGCAGGCAACATTGCTCGAAGAACCGACAACCGCTGGAGAAGAAAGGTTCTAAAGTGGTGACTAAATATCGGACGACGCAGTGTAGGACGCACGAACACGCAACTAGGTGGACAGGCGACCTGGTGAAGGTTGTTGGGCTTCATTGGATACAAGCGGCATAGGACCGCACTCTGTGGTATAACATGAGGGAGGCCTACGTCCAACAGTGGACGGCGATGGACTGAAATGAATGATATACAAAAACGACTTATAATTTTTTTTTTAATTAACATCTACTTATCTTATGTAAATATTATTTTTAAATTCGGCTTATTGAAATTTTTAAATTAGCCTATACAAATGAAATCGGAATATTACAGATTATACTAGACATAGCTTGATTTTGTTTATTATCATTATCTCAGCTCACATTCGTCCCACTACTGGACTCGTACCTCCTTCATAACGGAAAAGGAGTTGACTTATTCCATAGTGGTCAGAGATGCTGGTAGCATAACGATCTCTGATATTTACGTAAGTATTACGTTTTTGAAATAAAACTATTTTTAAGAATTCTATTGCGTTTGTATTTCACACTTTACAGCGTTCCGTGTCCGTACAGTTCTTCCGAAATCATGAACGCTGTAAAGTGTTTGAAACGTCGGAAAATTAAAAATCCAATACAAATGCGATAGAAGCCGTAAACATAGTTTTATTTCAAATACTGGTAGTGTTATATTTCGAGTCTTCTTTACTGTAAAGAAATCTGCTTATATCTCTTTGTCGTTTTTTCCGATCACTCACGATCATGGAAAGGTATCGTGAATTGTGTTTGCCATCCCCTTTCATCACCCATCCTTCACCCCATCACCACATAAAGAAATTTTATACCGACAATTGAGCAATATGTCATCTTTCTTTATACATAGATCAATGATAGATGACAAATGGTAATATTATATAGAAGTTCATAGTACTTGTAATTGCAATTATTTTAGCAATATTTTGTGATTGATAGCTGAATGTGGGTAGACATCAATTGTATTTTGAAATGTTATCGTTAACCAGACGACGTGAAGTATAATTACCTAAATGGGTTATAGAGTTCTTAGTCCGCTTCTACGATAGCTACAATTATTTTAGTAATATTAATACCAGCTACCACACGCTTCTATAATAATAGCTAATTTCAGTGTGAATACAAGCATAACAAAAGCGTTATTTTATGTCTCCGTACTTTCATAGCACGTGTGTAGTCTTTATTAGTACTACCAACAAATAAGCGAGTAAGCCTTACCAATGTAAGTCTCTTTCTAAATACAAATTTTGACTAATGAATGATTAGTTATTTTATTCAAAACACCGCGTAATATCACAATCTGATTTTAACTCAAGTAGGAAAGGAGTTCATAAGAAAATGTAGTAATTTAGAATATTAAAAATTTGAATATGTGTAATGTGGTGATATTCTATTGTATCTTCAAATCATCATAAGTATATATAATCATCATAATATATAAGAGAAACTATATACATATTAAAAATAAAACTATTTTTAGAGATTCTAGGTTTTATGATCTCGGAGGGTCAGGTGCTCTCCCGTGACCATGAACGCTGTAAAATGTTAGAATAACCTAGGTAAATTAAAAATCAAATACAAACGCGATAGAATACATAAAAATAGTTTTATTTCAAATGTGTAATACTCGCGTAAAAATCAGGAATTATTAAACCATACACCCAATAATATTACATAACTAATAACACAAGTTTAATCTTACTTAAGGTACCTGAGATCTAGAACTTAATGTAACTATATTATTTTCTTAAATGTTGTAAGCTGTAATATGTTTGGAAATTAAGTATTACATATTTTTACTTCTACTTCCGCTGTTTACTGCTAATTTTACATGATTTTCAGTAAAAGATAATTTGTACGTACATAAATTTCACACCAACCAGTCACACGCATAGATAGTTTTTTTTTTTATTATTTTATTTTATTGCTTATGGTGGCAAACGAGCATACAGCACACCTGATGGTAAGTGTCACTGCCGCTCATGGATCTTTGCAATACTAAGAGTATAGCTAGGCCACTGCCTACCAATACAAAACCTAAACCCACCCCAGTTGAGCTTATTATATAGATCAGATTATTTTAAGTGTATTTTAATGGAATGTAATTTGATTTAAAGAAAAAAAGAGAGAAATAGTAATTTCTATTCCACTAATACACATATTACAGTATAACTTCGCCTTTCCACGCGTCCGTCAGCATATCCTTCCAACCAAGAATTTCAAATTCAAATTTATAAATTTATTTAGCTGGTACATTTGAGTTTTGAAAACAGTCATTCATTTCTTTTTTCCTCATTATTTTTTTCTTTGACGTCGCTTATTACCGCACAATGGCAAACATGAAATATCGATATATTTACGAATACGAGTTTTAGCGTGGCACCAGTGCTGCAGAAACAGCTCGAAGGATTAATGACGTGTACGGCGCTGATGTCGTAAAAGAAAGCACGACACGTTTTTGGTTTCAACGTTTTCGTTCTGGAAATTTCGACCTTCAGAACCAACCCCGTGGACGGTCGGACACCAAAGTGCAAAATGAAGAATTAAAAGCTATTGTGGAAGTGGATTAATCACAAAGCACTTCAGAGATAGTTGCAGGCTTCGGAGTAAGTGACAAAACTGTATTAATCCACTTGAAGCAAATCGGGCAAGTAAAAGAACTTGATGAACTTGAACGATGGGTACCTCATGAATTGAGTGAATTAAACTTGCAAACACGCGTCGACTGCTGTGTTACTTTGCTCAAACGACACAATAATGAAGGGATTTTAAATCGAAACATTACTTGTGATGAAAAGTGGATACTGTACGATAATTGGAAGCGCTCGTCGCAATGGCTGAACCCTGGAAACCTAGCCAAATCCTGCCCTAAACGAAAATTGACTCAGAAAAAGTTACTTGTGAGTGTTTGGCGGACCAACGCTGGTGTCGTTCATTACAGCTTTGTAGGCCACTGCTGCTTTACGACAACGCAACACTACAGACTGTACAACAAACAACCACTAAGTTAGATGAGCTACAATTGGAATGTCTGCGACATCCACCGTACTCCCCGGACCTTGCTCCAACAGATTACCATTTTTTCCGGAATTTTGACAACTTCCTACAAGGAAAAAATTCAAGTCCGATGCCGCATTCCAAACCGCCTTCAAAGAGTTTATTGATTCTTGCCCCCTATGTTTCTTTTAGTAAAGGGATCAATGAACTACCTATGAGATGGCAAAAGTGCATAGATAACAACGGTGCATACTTTAATTAATTAAATATATTTTACAAAAAAAAATGACTTTATATTCCTCCCGTACAAAACACCAATTTCATATGTAAGGACCTAATACAATATAATGTATATCACTATTTTTGTAAGTTTTGTTCTCATTTGACGTCTTTCTGATACGGAGAGTATATGTACGAGTTTCTATAGTACTTATTATTCTGCACCGAGCAGTTTCGCATTACTGTTTATGCACCGAATTAAGTTTTCGTTAATACGCTCATAAACTCAAAATGTAATAAATTAAACCTGAATTGTATTACTTGTTTATTATATTAAGTTTTGATTATGTCGCGGTAACCACGGGAGTCGTAAAATGACCTCTATGAGGTTTTATTAAATATCTATAACCATATTTTAAATTCATTGTTCTGTTAATTGAAAAGAGCCATATGGTTTATATACAAAGCCATATGGTTTGTTATTTTTTTTTTTGTTTTTCTTTTTGGTTATTTCCTAAATACTAATAAATATATTTTGGAATATTTTGCAGATAAATGAAATCTTGTTGTTATTATTTCTACATATTAATATTCAATCTACTGATGAAAGTAAAAAGAACTTTTAGCAAAATATTAATAAGTTCGAAAATCAAGAATAATGATTAAAGACAGGAACTGAAAAAAAAGACGAAACCAATGAAGCCATTATAGCTACTAGTCATTAAAGTTAGAAATATCCTTTAAGTGACAAAACTGTTAGTCAATATAAAGGTCTTATAAATTTATAAATATTCTGCATCTATATTTGTCCTCTCCTTACCAGAATTTGAAAAAAAAAAATGAATAATCACTATGAAATACTATATAACGCTGTGTGGTAGCGGCTACGAATACGACCAACCCTTACTTTGCTCGTGGATGTCGTAAAAGACGACGAAGAGCCTTATAACGACCTAGGCCAACTCCATCTGATGCCGTTTGGTCAACATTTACATTCCTAACGAGGGTTGACGTCAGGCAGGCGGCTGGTCATAAAACTATTGCCAATAACTTTTACAATATGTATTATGAAAGAAGAGTACATAATGTATCGACCTCAAGTAATTGGAATGAGTTTAGGAGAATGATTATGATGATGAATATAGCTTTATGTAATGCGATATATCGTTGAGCTTTTTGTATATACAATTTATGTATTTATTATTAAAGTTAAATTTCTTTGGTTGTAAATACCCTGCTTTAGAACGGAAACGCGTTAAGCCGAAATTGACGTCCAGTAAATAAATATGCCAGCAGTCGAGTGCATACTGTCGCGAGACGCTAATGCCGATTTACTAAAGTATACTTGGATGTATATTTCATGTTTTATGTGTGTATATGTATTAATATATTTAATTATTTGTTTCACCCTTTGAATGGATGAATGTATAAAAAGAGAGACAGATGGGCAGTAGTGTGATAGGAAACCAAGTCAATAATATGGACATGTTGATGGACTTTTTCACCTGATAGGTGTTTGTTAGGTGGTGTCAGCTGATAGAAGTTTTATTTCAATGCCGCGTAATGTAACCGTTACGCGCGCAAAAAGTAACCTCTCTTTACATTTTATTGTCGCAGGATTATCAATGTCCTATACAAAATATAGTCTATATGTAATTCCAGTTTTATAAGTTATCTTTTTATCAAGTTTCATTCAAATCCATTAAACACAAACATGTGATTCAATAAAATAAAAAGAAACATATAGCCGTACAAAGTTTCACATTTATATTTGTAGGATTTTAGTTTACACTGTATAGATAAAATTCATCTAGCAAGACTAAACTTGTTTAAGAAACTAAAATGAAGAAAATACATGAGATTTAAATAAGAAAACACGATACATCGCAACAGAGGTAATCATGCCAAAGTACAAACTCACATGTCGTAGAAAAGCTAACGTCGAGAACAAGCGTGGAATTACTACACTTCTCTCTTTATCACAGTTGTACGTACAGACCGTCACAATGAATGGGTAATTTCTAGCAATTTGAGTAACAAACGGCCTGGGCTCGTTAGTGCAAATGTTTGTCATCGCCCATCGGCCATTTTGTTAATGCATTCCTCAAGAAGGGAACCGGAGGGGATGCTCTTTTGTCGAGAAAATGACAGTAATTCGAGGCATCCTCGTTTATGAGGCTGTAGTACAGGACCAAGTATTTCGGTTGAATTTTGTAAGAGCAAAATTAAAAGTTATGTCATTAGGTAAACGTTGCGTTGTTGTATATACGCGTTGCTTTCTCGGAGGAAAATAGGCATAAATTCTGACAATAGCTGTACGGGTCTAAATTCTGTAGCAGTCCTTACAAAACGTTAAATCCCTGAAACTACGGCTTTACGTATTTCATCAAGGAGCATTATTTGTCGTTATTTGACTGAGGCAAGCGACTATGAATCACCATTTTCTTAAGTAGGTAACGTTGTTTTATCACGTAAAGTTACAGTGACAACAATCCTAATTGGATTTTAAAACTTATAAATCGAGTTTTAAAAATAGTCCATTTATGTTAAAATGCTACTTATATATACATTGAACATTAAATTAAAAAACCAAAACCCTATCTAAATAGAAGATTTAATTTAAACTATTTGATTTATTTCCAAGATATGTGAAACGTAACCGAAACCGTATAAACGAAACCGGAAACCCAACTGGGTGGGTTTGGAGTTTGTATTGGTAAGCTCTCTTGGATTGCAAAAGTCCATGGGCGGCAGTAACACTTACGATCAGGTGTGCTACTTGCTCGTTGGCCACCATATGAAATTTAAAAAAAAAATTAAAAAACCTTTTTTTGAATAAAAGTATATTTTTTTATAAAAATCACACTGCGCTAAGGAATAACCCTTAAGTTGCAGGAGACTTTATAAACATGCAATTTACGCAGACAAATTGCACCCAGACTCAAAACAACACTTTGTGGATCGCACATTGTTCTGCGTGGGAATCGAGCCTATAGCACTGGCACGACAGCTGGTAACGCAATATGTGAAGTCAATTATGTAGTATTACGCTTTAAAATTATCAGATTTCTTTCGGTGAATTGCAGGTCATTTTCAACTTTAGGGTGTAACCTCGAATCACCGAAGACAAAGATCGGGTACCGGTGGTCCGCTCGCACGGTGAAGAAGAGGTGCTTGCAGGGTGGGTTAATGGGGTAGCGCGCCGCCTCTTCCGTCACCCCGGACCGATTTGGCGGGGTGCGACGTCAAAAAAAAAAAAAAAAGGTTGTAACCTCGAAACATTTTAAAACATTCCCAAAATAAGAGGAAAATTGTGTAGGAAAATGAACACAGAATTCTCTTGGATTCTGTCTATCTAGGATGTAGTCTTCTTATGAGAGGTCGCAATCTTTAGTACGTAAAATAATCAATTTGACAGTGCATTACTTAATCCCATAATTGTATAGTGGCCTAAGTATTGATTTGCCGTACTGAACGTTAAAAAACGCATCACACAAATGACAATTCGTTAATTTTGTTTAATGACTTCTAATGTTTACGCGAGTATTACACATTTGAAATAAAACTACTTTTACGGATTCTATCGCGTTTGTATTTGATTTATAATTTCCCGACGTTTCGAACACTTTACAGTGATCATGGTCACGGGAGGACTGTCCAGACTGTCAGTCCTCCCGTATAAATCAAATACAAACGCGATAGAATCCGTAAAAGTAGTTTTAATTTTGTATAGTTTTCCATAAGTTTCCTTTCACCTACTACACCACACCAATCAAACGAGTCGGTATAGAGTATTATTTCGATTTTTTCTTTTTTTTTACAGATATTCTAAGCATATCTTATCCCTTGGTGTTTACGATACCCACAGAAAAGACAGGGGGGTGTTAAATAAGGAGGTGTTAATTCTTACTCTGTCAGTACACGGAAAGATTTTAAATCTTAGTACATGGTTTTTTTATCGCTTTTGGTAGCAAACGAGCAAGTAGCACACCTGATAATAAGTATTACAGCCGCCCATGGACCTTTAGGGCCGCTGCCTTTCAATACAAATCCCAAACCCAACCAGTTGGGCTGCCGGCTCTGTTACTCACCGAACGAAACGCAATAGCACATCGCCGTTACTCAAACGTTGATCTTTTGCGAGAGTGTGGTGTGACCGGCCCGCAGCTGTAGACAGAGAACTGTCAACAGTATAATAACACTATTAAATTGGTGGTATTGTCTTAAAAAAAATCAACAAAATAATAATATAATTAAAAAACCTAGAAAGGTCGAAACTGGTAGTCGGACATGTTTGTGATTCTAACTCCTTCATGTAACAAATGGAAGTGGTTTGGAAAAGAGCCAACAGTCTGGCACTTCTCCAAGCCACTTCCAATTATTCACTGTTATTGGTACTAACTTAGCATTGCAGAAAAAAGCCTAGGCATGCCGGCTATCATTAGCATTAATTATGATAACAATTTTTTATATAAAGTAAAGAATTTTATTAGCAAAGAGCTTTATCAGCAAAAATAGTTTATAGCTTCTTTAGCATGAAGTTGGAAACTGTAGTCAGTAAACGACAGTCTAATATTTTTTCAATATTTACTCGAGATAAGACCAATTTGACACAAGTTGTTTTTTTCTCGGTGTTTCGAACACTTCCAAGATTAATTGTTATAGGAAGTCCTAAAAAAAATATTTTGTTTTCATATATGTATATTTCATATATGTATATATATATATATATATATATATATATATATATATATATATATATATATATATATATATCTCATAAGAGAATGTTTGAAAGTAGCGCCAGTGACGGATAAGTTAAGGAGTGAACGTTTGAGCTGGTATGGACATGTGATGAGACGGGATGAAAGTAATGTTGCGAGGAAGGTTTTGAGTATGAATGTTGAAGGCTTTAGGGGTAAAGGGAGACCAAAGAAAAGATGGATGGACTGCGTGAAGCATGATATGTATAAACAGGGAGTGACTACAGAGATGACGTCTGATAGGGATGTATGGAAAAGGAGGACATATTGCGTCGACCCCAAGTAGTTGGGATAAGAGCAAGAGAATGATGATATATATATATATATCTCAGCTCATATATGTCCCACTATTGGGCTCGAGCGTCCTCCATAATGAAAGGGAAGTTAACCTACTATACCACGCTGGTCAGACGTGTTGGTATAGGGTTTTATTTCGAGTTTTCCTTCTCTTGCATAGATGTTTTATGCCTTTTGTATCCCTTAGTCGTCTCTTACGATCACCCATGGGTAAGATAGGGGGTGGTGATTTGTATTCTTACTCCGTCACCACACGAAGAGTTCATATATGTAATATTTGCATTTTTGATGTGGTGATCAATTAAAAATACAATTTCTTTTAAACGTGAATATCGTAAAAGACGACTAAGAGCAATATGTGTACAATATCAATATCAGAGAAGGCAAACTTGAAGCAAAACCCTATACCAACCCATATGACCAACATGGTATAGAAAATCAATTTCCCTGCTATCATAGAGCAGAATCAAGCGTGCGTGAGCTGATCCAAACCCCCATCACTTAAATTTAACTTAAATATATGCTTTTATTGTATTACTTACAAATATGCCTTCACGATTCTACAATGTGCCTGCCACAATAATATTTTAGTGCCTACTATTATGTACGGTAGTGGGAGTTACATTTGGCAACTAAGATATGAAAGTAAAATAAATGCTATAGAGATGGGAGCTCTTCGAAGTATGTGAGATGTAAATTTGAAAAAAGTTCGCCATGATTTGTTTTCCGTGTGGTGACGGGGTAAGAATACAATTTACCAACCCCTATCTTACTCGTGGGTGATCGTACGAGATGACTAAGGGATATAAAACGCATATAACATCTATGAGAGAGAAGGAAACCTCGAAACAAAACCCTGTACCAACACATCTGACCAGCGTGGTATACTAGGTTAATTACACTCCAATTATGGAGGAGGCACGAGCCCAACAGTGGGACATATATGAGCTGAAATGATGATGATGATGATGATGTGCTGTGATTGGAATGAAAAGTTTACGTTTTTGTATTGCCAAAAGGCTAGATTACAAGTGTATTACTTGTTTTATTACATGTATCAAAACTCTGATAATATGAATAAAGCGAGAGAGGTATGCAATGACCGTGGCTTGTGGAAATGCTTTATCTCTACTCACCCTTCCATAAAACAGGCGTGCATATATTTTAAAGTGAGCATTGTTGTACTGTATTTAATTCTGACGTATGATGTAACTACTAAAGACAATGCTGTATTTGGCAATAAATTAAGTTCTAATTTAATTGTTAGATTATTTTTTTATTTGTGAACCATCCATCCATTAAACTCTCGATGTGGACTGTTAGATTTAAGTCTCATTACAAGGAAGTATATGTCATAATTTTAGGGGTTGGTAATCGCTGTTGATTTTATAAATTTCCCAGATGATTCAATTTATTTTCTTTCTTTTTTATACTCATTATTTTTCCCGTCATCACTACCATCATTATTCCTCATACATACTTTTATAAAATAAAGTAGTTCTAATGTATCTTCATCATTTTCTTACTCTTATTCCAATTTCTTGGCGTCGACGTAATAGGTCCTCTTCTTTAATACAGTCCTATCAGACATCCCTGTGGGCACTCCCTATATAACAATACTTGCACATCACTTCTATAAAATAAAATATTTAGATATAAAACAATCCCAAAAAAAATACAATACTGCAATATGTTAAGATTTCAGTAGATTTTACCAAGATATTTTATATACCAGCTGACTCGTTAGGTTTGCAATACAAAAACGTGACTATCGTTTATTAAGTGTCAAGTTCATATCACGGGTAGTTTGAAAAACAAAGAAACGTTTGGGTTTTTGTGCAGATATGATTATTTTATCGCCAGGGCGATGCTCGACAGCGTCAGGAACTGGGACGCGGTCGCAACCTTCTGCGAGGTAGTAGTCTCGCGGAAGGAGGCGGCGGAGCGCAGGCGCGAGGATCGTCTCCTCGACGACGCGAGTCGCCGCCGGCGACTGGGGCGGCGCAGGCGCGATTATCTGCGCCTGATGCCGCCCTAGCTGAATCCGCAGGTGACTGGACCGGGGAATCAGTCCGTCACCCGCCGAGAGGCTGACCGCGTGAGGAAAGACCGACGTCCTCCTCGAGGGGAGGGGGACGTCGGTCAAGGAGAGGGTACCCCTCAGGGGGTATTCCGTCGAGCCGGCCACTGACGTCAAGTTCACGCTGCTCCGGTGGTCGGTCCAATGACGAAGGCGAGGTGTCACGAGTGAGTTGCGGGTGTGTGTGCTTACGCCCCTCTATCGCCCCGGCCGGAGTGGTACGAGCAGTGCGCCGACCGTAGCCTAAACCAAAAAAAAAAGGGTATGATTATTTTATGTGGTTATTCTAGGACAATTTTAATGGTTTAAGATATTTATTTCTCAAAGAACTTTACATGGTTCACTTAAATGAGAAACTTAAAACTAAAATTACAAAATATACATATGACATGTGGACGACATGGAGAGCTAATATGATATCTATACTATATGAATATTTTCATATCTTAGTTTATTTAATTAACTTAAAAGCATATAATACCTATTAAGTGCTAGAAAAAATGGGAGCTTTGACAGTCTGATAATAAGTATCCTTTTAATTTCTTTTTAAATGTAATAATTGTGTCTGCTTCTAGGATATCTTTTGGCAATTTATTAAACATCTGTACCCCTTCAAACATTAAATTTCGTTTACCGTAATTTGTTCTTGGAATAGGAAGCGTAAGTTTATTATTATTTCTAGTAAAATATCTGTGACTTCTTTTAGTGAAAATAAGGTCTGAATGAATTGCTTTAGTTGTAATTTTTTTTATTAGTATGCATGTTTTATAAAAATATAATTGATTTAAATTAAGTAATTTTGTTTTTTTGTAAAGTTCAGTTGTAGGAGTAAGGTAATCATATCTAAATAATGTTTTGATTGCCTTATTTTGTGCAACTTGTAAGCATTTTAGATGAGTTTTGGCGGCGCATCCCCAAACCTCTAATAAGTACTCTAGGTGCGGATTCACTAGTGCATTATAGATTGTATGGCACACAGGAATTGGAATACAACCATTAGTTCTACGGAGGGCTCCAGTAAGTGAAATAATTTTAGCTCTTACGCGGTCAATATGCGTTTTCCATGTTAGCTTACTATCCAATAAAAGCCCAAGATATTTTTCTTGAGAGGATTTCTTTATAATTTGATTATCTATGGTGAGAGGAGTAAAATCAGGAATTTTTTTATTTTTTGCACAGAATATCACGTAAGACGTTTTGGATATGTTGATTGTAAGAAGGTTATTTGTATACCATTTCGTTAGAATGTTGAGATCGTTTTGAGCCTGTGTAATAATATCATGTATAGAATGAGCGAAATAAAAAAGACAGGTATCATCAGCGTATAGTGTAATTTGACCCTGAAGTCCAGCACTACAGACATCATTTATGAATATGGAGAATAACAGGGGCCCAAGGATTGAGCCTTGGGGAATACCATATTGAATGTTTCTAGGCTGGCTAACATGTTTTTGTATTTTAACTACTTGTGTCCTACCAGACAGATAAGATTCAAACATTTTGTAGGCTATACCAGTTACTCCTAACGTTTTTAACTTCATTAAAAGTATATTATGAGAAATGACATCGAAAGCTTTTTTCAAATCAATAAATATACCAACTGCTATGTGCTTTTTATCAATTTGGTTTTTAATTTTTGTTACTAAATCAATTGTGGCAGATAATGTATTTGATTTTGGCCTGAAACCGTATTGATATTTAGTTATGAAGTCTATTTTATTCAAATAGTCATTAAGTCTGTTAAAAAGGACTCTTTCAAATACCTTGGACATTATTGGCAGCACCGATATTGGGCGATAATTGCTAGGATCCATATTGGAGCCAGATTTAAATACTGGAGTAACTTTAGCTACTTTTAAATCTTCAGGAAATATGCCCTCTGTGATATATTTATTAAGACACTTAGTTAAATGATGAACAATAAGAGGCGTTATGCATTTGATGCTTTTAGTATTTATTTCATCAATGCCTGCGCTAGTATTGGGGTCTAAATTATTTAAAATGTTGTTGATTTCTTCTGGTGTACATAAACTTAAATCAGACAAAATATTGTTATTGTTATTATAGTTAGCTAGAGTATTAACTATTACGTTACCATGCCTTTTCTGTAGATCTTCGACCAAACAGTTCCCAATAGTAGTAAAAAATCTATTAAAATTTTCACATATGTCCAAGGGTTTCACAATAACACACAAATTATTATCTATTAGCCTTGTAGGTGAGCTAAATTTTGAAGTTTTATTATTTGCTAAGTTGTTAATTAATCGCCACATTTTTTTAGGTTTCTTGAAGGTTGAATAAAACAAACGCTGATAATACCTATTTTTTGTTTTTTTTATTATTTTAAGTGTAAGTGTCCTTTGTATTTTAAATTTATTTGCAAGCTGTTTATCGCTAGGATTTTTTTGGAATAATTTCCATAGTCGATTACGTGTATTAATTTCTTTAATGATAGCCTGATTGATCCAGTCTTTTTGTGGCATATTTAATATTTTAGTTTTAGAGACGGTACATTCAGTTATGTGTTGTTGTAAAAACTTATGAAATGTGTTATAATTTAATGTATCAAGCTCATGAATAGACTCACCAATGTTTTTATATAGGTTTGTGTAATTCACAGTTTTGTATATTTGTCTAAGTTTTGATACTGGCTTATATTTCAGTAACTCCAAATAAATTTGATTGTGATCAGTCATAGATGACTCGAGTATAGTAAATTTAAAATCTTGTGTGTTTATGTCGGAACAAACATGGTCAATAATAGATTTTGAAGTGGCAGTTCTACGTGTGCAATGTTCGACATCAATTTTATTTAATATGTAATAACCAGCACCTTCGATGATTTCCCTATAATGTTTTAGGCTACTATGTGTCTTTAACAAGTCTATATTAAAATCACCAAACACCAAAGACCTTTTATTTTTTTCTAGTTGCATAGTATATTCATTAAAAAAGTTGTTCATATTAGTATCTCCGGGTTTATAAATTAGCCCTATATTCAAAGCATAATTATATATGTGTACCCACAGGTAATTGTTCCCGCCGTGATACTTTTCAGATATGAGACTATGTTTTAAATTATTGTGTACAAAAATTGAAACACCACCTCCTTTAGCATCATTTCTGTAATTAAAATAATGCGTATAGCACGGTAATTGAAGAGATTTTGCCTCATATTCACTCTTGATCCATGTTTCCGTCAATAAAATTATGTGTACAATATTTGGAATACTATTCAAAACACACTTTAACTCATCAAACTTACCAGGACGTAATAAACTTCGTATATTCGCATAAAAGAAATTAATACTAGAAGAACACTTAATTATACTGTTAGGATTACTTAATAAACAATACTTTATATTACAGTTATATTCAAGGTTATTAGTATTTATCATTGGTGTAGATTGTGTTAGTTTTTTGATGCTTGGGTAACAATCTGCGGTATACCCTTAATGTATTTAATAACTAGATCCAACTCCCCTGCCTCTCGACGTTCCAATAACTCCGATTGCAAATCTTTAACATATTTTATTTGCATAGGCGTTTGATCAGAATATATACGCATTCCTTCACATATGTTCAACTTTTTCCGTAAAATAATTTTGACGGTATCTGTTGAGTTAAAACATACTTTTATGGGACGATGTTTATTTTTTTCGTACTTCCCTAATCTCATGGTTTTTATTGGATCCGGACATTCTGCGTAGCATGACTTGATAATTCTTTTAACTTCCTGTCTATCATGTACAAGTCGCATAGATGCCTTTTCATTATTTATTTCTTGAATACCCACAATTATAATATTATGTTCACGTACAAGACGATCTTTGAGCTCAAGCATAGTGTTTTCATTACATAAGAGTAGCGGTTTTGAGTGTAAAGAAGAATGCTGACTTTTTTTCAGAGTTTGTACTGCAGAGTCTAGGGTTGTAATTCTGTTATTGATACTTAAATTTTCAGTTCGAATGTCTTGTAATTGTTTTTTATTTTGTTTTGCTCTGTACTCAATAGGTTGGAAGTATTCTTGATGTTAGTTATTTCATTTTTAATTTCGGCTATCTCTGTACAGATTTTAGTTGTATTTTCTTGTTGAGACGTTTTTAATTCGAGGAACATCTCTTTAAATTCTTTACGAAAATTAGAAAATTCTTGACGGAAATTATCTTGTTCCGGTTGCTTCCTCTTTCTCTGTGTAGTCTGACTTAAATCTTGTTTACCTTCAGTTGATAATAAACGCAGATCTGGAAACGAATCGCTACCGCTAATGGGCGATACGCGGTTCGGTGATCGTAGTGTACTCATCCTTATCCACTAACTGGGCTTACGCCGCTTGCGCGAGAATATATAAAAAATATTATCCGTCTCTTTTACCCGAGGGGGTGCGCGGAGCTGCGTTATTATTCTTAACTCACTTTAGTCACTTTACACAGCACAGATTACGGTTACACTTATCTGTTGTTCATGCAATAATGTACTATAAAAGTCATTCGATAAGTTTTGATTTACGTTAGTATTGTTAAAAGATATTTTAATTTTATAAAAATGATATTGATAAAACACGTCTGCTCTCAACGAACGCCCACAAGCTCTTTTGAATAATAAACTAAGATTTTGGAGCCATATCCGGTTAAGGTTTTAAGCTTGTCCTTCACGAGATGGAACTAAAATTATTACTAGGAAAATTATGAGCTTATTATAACTCTACTTACTCCATAAAGCATTAAGACATTATAGTTTCATATAAATAACATAGAAATGATTATCAGCATAATGAAAGACTAAGATTCCCTCACTTCACTTTTAATTGTCGTGTGTATCGTAATAATACATTAAAAAATGTAGGCAGATAAATAATATCACAGTGAGAAAAGAACTTAGATTGCACAGATGGCGTAGCTATTAAGCTACTGATCTAACGCGCCAAGTGTCACAGGTTCGATTCCCATGCAGAATAATGCTGTGTTCGATCTAAAAATTGTTATTCTGGAGCTGGATATAATTAGTGTCCGTTAATTATATATTTGTAAAGTACCCTGCAATACAATAAATATTTTCTTAGTGTTGTCTAAAAAGAAATTAAAAGGATATCTTGAAATAACACTACATCAACTCGTCTAGCCTAGATGAGGTCTATACTCAAAAGTAAAACGTAATATAGGCTGATAATAAAAAAGTTTCATAAAAATTTCATTTAAAAAAAAAATGTAGTTATAACACGGTGCGTTAGCGATTTATATTAAACAACAAGCAAATATACTTTCAAGCTTCAAATATAGCTTAAAACAAACAAGCAAAATCTCGCAATAAGCTGTGCTACAAGCTACGTCGTTCAAAACAAAATGTTATTCGCAACCGCCCGTAGCTTCGTAGCAGTTGCTACGGGCCGTAGCTTTGCCGTAGCAAATTCATTGTTCTCTTGTTTCCTTTATGCGTATTGTACGAAAGTAGAAAACACTTCGTGAATTTAAGTTGTTACCCTCTTTGTATTCTAAATTTAAAAAGTATTTCTTTTAAAGAATGAGCCTTTAGAAGATTGCTACTTTTTTATTCAAATAAAATGCATTCAGTTTGTTTCCCTTCTGTAGTGTCAGTAAAGTGTTATATTTTTTTTATACCGTCTGAAGCTTTAATCTCCCAAGAAGATAGGTAAGGTCATCGATCGCTCTATAGAAGTACACTCTTGGACATAGAAAGCCTCATGAAAGGGCGATTACGGCATAATCGCTCTTGATGACGATGATGATGATGAAAGATGACGATGATGATGATGATGATGATGATGATGACCCGCTGAGTTTCTTGCTGGATCTTCTCAGTAGCGGTCTCATTCCGATCCGGTGGTAGTTTATTAGATTAACTTTAAATGTAAAAAAAATTAGAATATGTAAGTGCCCTCGCAGGGTTTATGCATAATAAATGAATTTGAATTTGATAAATTACGTACATCCTATGTTGGCATTGTTACAAATCAAGTATTAACCATATTGAACGGCCTCTACTGAAAGTACTCCACATTATTTTTTATACATACATACATATATATCATCACGCCATGCAGGGTAGGCAGAGAGAACAGAGTGCCAGAGAACTCTATGCTTGCATACTTCACTCGCTTCCTCAACATTCATAATTCTCTTTATACACGCATATAATTCTCTCATTATTTTTTATATTGAATTAATATTGAAATACACTTTATATACATACATACATACATATCATCACGCCATATCCCTTGCTGGGTAGGCAGAGAGAACAGAGTGCCAGAGAACTCTATCTCTGCATACTTCACTCGCTTCCTCAACATTCATAATTCTCTTCATACACGCTCGCCGGTTTCGGAGACTCTTGACTCCACCTTCCTTCAGTACATGACCGATCTGGTCTAGGTAGGTTAGTCTCGGTCTCCCTCGGTACCTACATCCTTCCACTTTCGCATTGTATATCTTCTTAACCAGACGTTCGTTCGGCATTCTTTCCACATGTCCGAACCATCGGAGCATTCCCTTTCGCATCTTTACACCAATACTCTCTTTCATACCTACTCGCTCTCTTACGTCGTCGTTACGAATGCGGTCGGTCAGCCGAGACACTTTATATAGATGTTGGTACAAAAAAAATCATATTATACCCCCATAATTTTAACATATTTATTAT
Organism: Lymantria monacha; assembly: GCA_905163515.2. Taxonomy (NCBI): domain Eukaryota; kingdom Metazoa; phylum Arthropoda; class Insecta; order Lepidoptera; family Erebidae; genus Lymantria; species Lymantria monacha. The sequence goes on along the minus strand of LR991090.1, from coordinate 27,590,464 downwards.
GCATTATTCTATAAGTTTTAATTTTTCGTACTATGTGATAGCGGCTACGAATACTGCCCAACTCTTACTTTGCTTATGGACTTGAAAGACAATTAAAAGCTTTATTTCGACCTAACTCACCTCCATCTGATGCCGTTAAATCAATAATTACATTTCCAAGTAGGGTTGACCTCAGGCAAGTAGCCGGTCATAAAACTATTACCAATAACTTTTAAAACATAAAATTTGTACAAGTAAAAATTGCGTCGATCCTAAGTACTGTTTTTAACACTACTGCATTTAGCTGAAATCCACGTTTTACACATGTATATCCTGAAATTGGCTTGGCTTTTATATCTCCCATAGGAAGTAATAGATTGATAACATATTTTAGTTAACAATTTCTAATGCAACTGATTAATATAATTATTTCTGTTGTTCAAGTTATTATAAAATCTCGTTTATCTAAGATGCTAATTGAGACTGGTGACTAACAATTTTGTCGTGTGATCACCTTCCCCTCTCTTGCCGGTTGTATCGTAAAAGATGATTAGGTGCTACAATATTCATATGGCATCTGGACAAGGGTAGGGAAAACCTAAATGAAATCCTATACCAACACGTCTGACAAGTGCGGTATTGTAAATTAATTTCCGATATGGAGGATATATATATACATATAAATATATATATATATATACAGGGTGTAAGGGGACCGCTCCCGAAAACAAAGGCAGGTAACCCTACTAGTCCTACTTGTAATGATAGGCTAGAAAAAATCGTTCGGATGAAAAATATTTTTTTTTTTTTTCACTACGCGAATTCGTTGAACTCTTGAACATATGATCGTGAGTTTTGAATAGATTGTGTCTTTTTTGAGTATAATTACGTATTTTTTATGGAATTATCGTTACATAGCACTGTCCTAATACGATGGAATGTGAAAAAAACTTAAAATTGGTTGTGCAAAGAATTTTTTCTTCCGCATCGATTTTTTTTCTAGCCTATCATAACAAGTAGGACTAGTAGGGTTACCTGTCTTTGTTTTCGGCCGCGGTCCACTTCAACCCTGTATATATATATATCATAGAGGTGATGATTGGGGTTTTTTGGCGGGAATCTAAAACGTCATGTGGTGCTCTTGTATTATATTCGATATCTTAGTGTTTTAACGTGTTATATTAGATAATTTTTATGGTATTTTATGTAATATGATGTGACAGAACAGCTGGGATGTAGTGAATATCATATAAAAGTGCTTTACAACGTTTTCGTTTTCCATCAAAATTCCTACAACATACCATTAACAGTGTCACCATAGCAGTGTTGATGGCGACAATTCGACTGACTGACAGACAATTACTAACCTGAAGAGATTAAGAACGTGAAGATAATTATAACTCGACACTGGCAAAAATGGCTCGTATAAGTAGCTGATTGCCAATACATAAAAAGAAGAAGAAGAAGAGGTGATGATTGATAGAGGTTCAGCCATTCACTCATTATTCTAATGTAAGTCTTAGACATATGTTTGTCTTGTTTTTTACTGTGGACTATGGAGTTGGTCTAGCCCCGCCAAACCGGTCCGGGGCGACGGAAGAGGCGGCGCGAGACCCCATAGACCCACCCTGCAAAGTGCCTTTCTTCACCGTATGAGCGGGCCACCGGTACCCGAATTTTGTCTTCGGTGGCCACTATAAATAATCCTACGGAATTGATGCATAGAGAAATGATTTGAATTTAAATTGACAAGAGTATTACATATTTCATATAAGACAATATTTTGAAACTATTTTTACGCATTAGATTCTTAATTTCTCGATGTTTCGAAAACTCAACGTGATGGTCAAAGCAAGACGTAAGACAAGATATATCTTTCTAAACTAACATTACATGGCATCATATTTTTATTGTCTAGAATTCCATCCATCTATCCATCAGGCCGTAAACGTCCACAGTTGGACATAGGCCTTCCCACGAGAATGCCATTCACAACAGTCCTGTGCTATCTGCATCCAGCGGTTTTCTGCGACCTTCATAATGTCGTCAGTCCACCTAGTGGGGGGTCGTCCTACGCTGTATGACTAGAATTATGTAATGTTAAACGACTTTTTTTGGCAGAATATAGTTTGGACACACGCCGACCGTTCTACTCGGGGCAACGAAAAGGTAATGCGTGGTCCCATAACCCACCGTATTCTCTCTTCAGCGCCAAGCGCCATTGGGCCGACCAATGGTACCGACTCCTTGACGCCCGTGGCCAACCCGGATATTAAACGACCTTTTTTTTGGGGAATGGGCTACGATGGGCTACGGTCGGCGCACTCCTCGCACCACTCCGTCCGGGGCGACAGAGCGGCGTAAGCACGCACACCCGTAACCCACCCGTAAACCTCGCCTTCATCGTTGAACCGGCCACCAGAGCAGCGTGAACTTGTCGTCAGTGGCCGGCCCGACGGAACACCCCGGAGGGTGTACCCCTTGAGCGGCGTATCAATGATTATTTAAATAAAAACGTTAATTTTAAAATATCCACTTATTTTTATCTTTTGACAAAAAAATAATATTCAAATTAGCTTAAAAAATATTAAAACTGTTGCAGTATTATGGAAGGTATTTCATAATGACTAAAAATCACCTTTACGAAATAATTTATACGGAAATGAATAATAAACTTTAAAGTTAAAATAATTCTAATAGTTAATATGTCAAAATCTTATAACGACCTGGGCCAACTCCATCTGATGCCGTTTGGTCAACAATTACATTCCCAAGGAGGGTTGACGTCTGACAGGTGGCCTTCATAAAATAATATCATCATAACTACCCTGATCTAATCCTAATTACTTGAGGCCGACGAAATAAGTTATTTTTCCATATAATCCTATGATTTTTTTTTACTTTATGTTCACTGCCTGTCTATCCATGGCATGCTGCACGCAGTCCATCTATCTTTTCTTTGCTCTTCGCTTACGACTATAGACTTCAACCTTCATACGTAAAACTTTCTTCAAATTATAGCTTTTATTCCGTCTGATCACATATCCATTTTACGTCAAGCGTTCTCTCCTTAATATTCTATAATAAAACATGTGCAAGATATATGTGAACTTAGACTAATCTGCGCAACTAAAATTCTATCCAAACACATCCGAACTTACATCCGGCAAACGAACCGAGCTAATCCTTCCACTAGTCGACGCGTCGAGTGCAAGATATACGCAGATTACACCGAAACCGGATTAGTAATAGCACTGATGGGGTACCTACGAGTACATTCCATTTACGGAGACTGAAATAATACGATTTCTGTTTTAGATAACATTTGTCTAATATCTTTAAATCTCCTTTATATTATAAACTAGCTGATGCCCGCGACTTCGTCCGCGTGATATTCACTTTTATTATGCACCCCTATTTGAAACTTAAAAATCAAACTCGACCAAGTATGTCCGGCAGCCACTTGACCATTTTCATCAAGGACGCTTTCTCCAATTTTCTTTAAAACATCGGTAAATTCTTAAGCATGTGAATTAGTGTTGCACAAATGCAAGACTCTTGCGAGGCTCGCAAATCTTGGAACCTTTGCTTTTAGAATAACACGAAGTTGGTTGTTTTGATAGAAATAAAAAATCCCCATAGACATTAAAAATCCAACTAAATTAATAAAATTCTATTCATCTAGTGGCAGTAACTGTACAACTATCAATAATTAGGTACATACCACTAAACGGAAGTGGGGCTATTATTCTTCCGTGTACTGGTATTACTCGTAAGAATACGAAATGTTGACAATCCTTTCTTTGCTAAGAAAATCGTAAAGCAATACTAGGTCTTGCATTTGGGCAACACTAATGTGAATGGTGACCTTGGCTTTGCTTGCATGTTGATTGTTAGGGTCAGCTTTCCTACTTGGGGCCACAGATAAGAATACTTCAGTGAAGAATTCATCTCATCAGTTCTATTTCCTCGAGTTTTAACAGGAAGAAAATCTCCAAAGAAAAGCACCATTGACTTTTCATTACGATCTCGTAGTGCTCGATCTACGGCCTCTACATTTTTTCTTTATTTACCATTGTCCAATCAACGCAAACGATTAGACAGAAATCCTTAATGAAAACACTAATAGTGGTAAAGCCACAGTTGATAGTATTCTTTCTACAGCCACGGGCCGGTCCGACCCCCAGTCGGACCTAGTACCCCACTCTTGCAGAAAAGCAACGTCTGAACAGTGCCAATGTGTTATTGCCGCTTCATTTGTAAGAGGCGGCGGGACGGTGCATGCGCGATTACCTGCGTCTACTTGCCTTAGCCGAAGCCGCGGGTAACTGGAACGGGGAATAGTCCGCGGAGAGGCTGACCACGCGTAGAGGGTAAAGCCCGATGGCCCGGGGCGTCATCGGAGATGGTACTCGAAAGGTCCAATGGTGATGGGGAGGGAAAACGGTGGGTTATGGGGCCACGCGGACAGAATGCAAGGCGTGTGTCCAGACCATGGCCGGCCAAAAAAATAAGTGCATGCTGCTTGCTCGTTTACCACCGTACACAATAAAACAAACAACACTTTGAATGTGTCGCAGTTTCGTGTTATTGAACATCCGAGATGTTTCATTGCTTTATAAATCTATCGGGTTTATAAACAATGTACATAAATCTATCGGGTTTTTAAACAAAGCTGTTTTACCACCAAGAAGTAATGCAGCTGCAGTTTCTGACGTAGTTAATTCCAAAGTTATATTACGCTGTCTCCTCATTTTGGTAAGATTGCTCTGCTCAGAGAAATCTTTTCAGGGCTACCCGGGGACATGAACATCTATCATCTCAGCTTATATACATCCCACTATTGGGCTCAAGCTTCGTCCGTATTGGGAAGGAAATTGACCTACTATATCACGCTGGTTAGACGTGTTAGTATAGGATTTTGTTTCGAGTTTTCCTTTTCTTCCATAGATGTATGTTAGGTATGATGTCCTTTAGTCGTCTCGGGGGTGATCGACCCATGGGTAAGAAAGCAGTTGGTGAATTGTATTCTAACTGCGCAACCGCACGGATAAATATATAATAAATGGCTTTCATTACGAAAGAATTAATAAAAATGAATTTCTTGGTTCATGTCGCGTTTTAGTAGCGTAGAATATCTTCAGATGGATATCTTTTCTATTTTATAATAATGTCAAAGTATTTGAAAGACTGTAAAACAATAGCATCATTAAAAGCAAAAGACTCAAACGAATGGGGCTATTACTATTACAGGCCTACTATTGGGAGGGAAATTGACCTACTATATCACGCTGGTCAGACGTGTTGGTATAAGATTTTGTTTCGAGTTTTCCTTTTCTTCCATAGATGTATGTTTGGTATGATGTCCTTTAGTCGTCTCGTGGGTGATCGACCCATGGGTAAGAGAGCGTTTGGTGAATTGTATTCTAACTGCACAACCGCACGGATAAATATATAATAAATGGCTTTCATTACGAAAGAATTAATAAAAATGAATTTCTTGGTTCGTGTCGCATTTTAGTAGCGTAGAATATCTTCAGATGGATATCTTTTCTATTTTATAATAATGTCAAAAGATTTGAAAGACTGTAAAACAATAGCATTATTAAAAGCAAAAGACTCAAACGAATGGGGCTATAGCTATTACAGGCCTACTCAAGGGTGTCATCTCAGCGCTGATCACCTTCAAGTGCTCTGCAAGCTGCTTGAAACGTACCTTTACTAAGTTCAAGCAGTTAATGTAGTAGCTTTTGAAAATATAACGAAAAAAATATTTAAAGTTATAAACTAAATTATAGCGCCATCTATTGCTCATTTAACAAACTAAATAAATTTTGCATTTTATTAATTTATAGCTAAATTATATATTATTAACTAATTAAAACATTATTTTCTATCACAAATAGTTTTAATAGTTATTTTGACTACCTGACTAATGTTATGTATTACGTCAACTTCCCTTCAACTTTGGAGGAGGTTTGAGCCCAGCAGTGGGATTTATATGAGCTGAATTGATGAAACTACTATATAAATACTTTCCTTACACTATAGATAAATTAAATAATTATTTTGAATTGAACCTTCTAGTGACATAAAAGGCGAGCGGTGATTTTAAAAACTTAAATGACCATAACTTTTTTTACAGACATCAGATTTCAATGAAACAAAGACTAAATGTTGCTCTGAATTGGGCTTAATCTTTTTATCAAAACTGCGAAACAATCCGTTCAGTAACTTCGGAGATTAGTGATTACAGACATACAGACAGACAATAAATTCCAAAAAATGTTTTTTGTTTTCTGTTAGTGTTTTCTTACTCCGGGCTGAGCGTTATTTGCTATGCTGACGACACGCTCGTCACAGCCCGGGGCAGGACATTCGAAGAGGCGGCGAGCCTGGCCACTCTCGGCACCGAGGAGATGGTCAGGCGGATCGAGGCGCTGGGGCTCAGGGTGGCCCTAAACAAGACGGAGGCTCTACTATTCCATGGGCCCCGTGTGAGGCTGCCCATCGGCGCCTCGTTAGTCGTCAACTCCATCCACATCAGTATCCAGGCCCATATGAGGTACTTGGGTCTGGTGCTCGACGGGCGATGGTGGTTCCGGGAGCATTTTCGTCAAATTGCTCCCCGGCTGGTCGGCGCGGCGTCCGCCCTCTCTCGGCTCATGCCTAACGTGGGCGGACCCAGTTTTCAGGGCCGACGGCTGTATGCGGGGGTGATCCGCTCAATGGCCATGTACGGCGCACCCGTGTGGGCGAGGGCTCTGAACGCCCAACTCAGGGCGGTTCTGTGGAGGCCACAGAGAGTCATGGCGATCAGAGCCATTCGCGGGTACCGCACGGTGTCGACAGAGGCGGCGTGCCTATTGGCCGGGACACCCCCTTGGGACCTAGAGGCGGAGATGCTCTCCGACCTCTACCGGCGGGTTACCTCAATGCGCGAAGAGGGTGGCTCCCCATCGTTCAACGAGATAGCCACCTGGCGCGAGGACGCCCGCCGAGAAGTCATCGCCCGTTGGGCTACGCGGCTGGAGAGGCCTAGATACGGTGTTATTACCGTTGAGGCCCTCCGGCCCGTACTGATGGAGTGGATGGAGCGGCAGCACGGAGTTCTCTCTTTCCGGTTGGTGCAGGTCTTGTCGGGGCATGGTTGCTTCGGCAAGTACCTGCACACGGTCGTGCGGAGGGAGTGGACTCCGTCCTGCCACCATTGCAGTAGCGACGAGGACACGGCGCAACATACGCTCGAGGTATGTTCGGGCTGGGACGGGCAGCGCCGTGACCTCGTCGCTGTCATCGGTGCCGACCTGACGCTGCCGGCTGTTGCGCGAGCGATGGTCGACAGCGTCAGGAATTGGGACGCGGTCGCCGCCTTCTGCGAGGCTGTCATCTCGCAGAAGGAGGCGGCGGAACGGGCCCGGGAGGATTCCCGTGACCCGGGCCGCCGCCCGCGGCCGGGGCGGCGCAGGCGCGAGTACCTGCGCCTGATGCCGCCCTAACCGAGGCTTCGGGTGATCGGATCGGGGAATTGTCCGGTCACCCGACGTGAGGCCACCGCGTGAGGACGACGCCTCGACGGCGAAAGCTGTCGGGGCGTCGACAAGAGAGGAGCCCAAGAGGGCATACCGCCGAGCGGGCCACCGAAGACAAAGATCGGGTACCGGTGGTCCGCTCGTACGGCGAAGAAGAGGTGCTTGCAGGGTGGGTCAATGGGGTTGCGCGCCGCCTCTTCCTTCACCCCGGACCGATTTGGCGGGGTGCGACGTCCATAGCCCACCGCAAAAAAAAAAAAAAAAAAAAAAAAAAAAGTGTTTTCTTACTGCCTAGATTCATTTTTTAATAAATTTATCAAATGTACAGACACGGGATTTCTACTGATTTATTATATGTATAGATAATTATCCGTGACGGAGTAAGAGTACAATTTACCACTACCTATCTTACCTATTTTTTTTTAACGACACCTCCCTGCAGTAAGGAAATAATCCTTGTATTGCTGGGGACTTTACAAACATGCAATTAACGCAGACAAATTACACCCAGACTCAGAACAACACTTTATGGATCGCACAAAGTAATGTCCTGCGTGGGAATCGAACCCACGACACTGGCACGGAAGGTCGGTATCTTAACCACTACGCCATCTGTGCAGTCCTAGTCGTCTCTTATGATTACCTATGGGTAATCATAAGAGACGACTAAAGGATATAAAACGCATATAACATCTACACAAGAGAAGAAACACTCGAAACAAAGCCCTATACCAATACGATTGACCAGCGTGGTATAGTAGGTTAATTTCCCTCCCATTATGGAGGAGGCTCGAGTCCAACAATGGGAAGTAGAAGTATGATAATGAATATATTTAAAAGAGTATTTTTTATACATACATACATACATATCATCACGCCATATCCCTTGCAGGGTAGGCAGAGAGAACAGAGTGCCAGAGAACTCTATCTTTGCATACTTCACTCGCTTCCTCAACATTCATAATTCTCTTCATACACGCTCGCCGGTTTCGGAGACTCTTGACTCCCCCTTCTTCAGTACCTGACCGATCTGGTCTAGGTAGGTTAGTCTCGGTCTCCCTCGGTACCTACATCCTTCCACTTTCGCATTGTATATGTTCTTAACCAGACGTTCGTTCGGTATTTTTTATATATTTTTATATATACAGAATCTCGGTAATGGCTTCAACGATTTGCATGAAATTAAGAATGCGGGAGGTATCAAGGGCAACATTACCACTGTAATTAAGAATAAAAGTAACTCGTTCTGAGTTATCTAATTTAAACAATCCATCTTCGATTGGTCATCTTCTTGGTATTGTATATTTTTCATTTTCCCTTGTTTTTAATTTTCAATTCCTTTTTTCATTAATTCCTCAATTAATTTATAAATATTTTATTTTTTTATTTAAATAACCAGTTAATATCCATTCTTATATCGATAATTTATCTCTAAATATACTCCTAAATATCGTCACAACACTTACTTAATCAAACCCACACACTAACAAAATTGGTGGTTTTGTAAATCAACTAAAATAATCTGTACAATGTGTAAACAATATCGGGTAGATGGCACACGTCTCCCTAAAGACGAAAATATAATACGATGTCATATGTCGAATTTCATACAACAGTTCACGTTGGTGTACGTGGTGGCAAGATTGGAACGGATTTCCAATAGGTGTAGGCTCGAATCCAATATGTGACAATAATTTTTCGCTCGTAATCAAGTTTTTACCAACTAAAATAAATCGTAAAAAAATGTATTTATTCATTTATAAAACAAGAAAATAGACAGTTTTCTGACAACAAAATAAAGTGGACATCTTTAGAGCAAGGCAAAACACAAAGACGGTTGATCCTTTAAGCATTTTAGTGCCACTCGTCAGAATTTTGATTGCAGAAGGCCTAATTTCATTCCGAAAGTACGAACTATAGTTACGTTTGTCTACTAAATATGTATGGTACAATATGCCGGGTGTATAATAAAGAAAATCCCCTTTTCATTGTTCTTTATGCGTCTGCCGGCACGCAATATTGTTAATGTTTGGCGCCCACCCTAGTGGCTGTCTGGATTGTTAATTAAATGTAGGTAGTTTATATCCTCTATGCATTTTATGCACATAGACTATGTACCAAGAACTTAATTAAAGAACTATCTCAATTGAGCATCAGAGATTAAAACCGCAGAATTACTTTTTAAATCATGACCAAAAATTTTTTTTGTGTGATGACCGAGTAGGAATACAGTTCAGAATAGTTTAATACGGCACAAGTAGTATAAAACGGACATCGTCGGTTAAAAAGAAGAGCGACATTTCAAAAAAAAAATTGAGAAATACATACATACATACCATCACGCCATGTCCCTTGCAGGGTAGGCAGAGAAAACAGAGTGCCAGAGAACTCTATCCTTGCATACCTCACTCGCTTCCTCAACATTCATAATTCTCTTCATACACGCTCGCCGGTTTCGGAGACTCTTGACTCCACCTTCCTTCAGTACATGACCGATCTGGTCTAGGTAGGTTAGTCTCGGCCTCCCCGGTAACTACATCCTTCAATTTTCGCATTATATATCTTCTTAACCAGAAAAAAAAATGATATTATTGTTTAAAAAGTTTTGTTATAGATTTTAATAAAAAAATTATCAATCATCATATTATATAAGTATTTTAATAAAAAAATTATAAACCATCATATTAAATGGGCTGTCCGTGTAAGAATACAATTCACCACCCCCTATCTTACCCGTGGGTAATCGTAAGAGACAACTAAGGGATATAAAAACGAATATAACATCTATGTAACAGAAGAAAAACTCGAAACTAAACCCTATACTAACACGTCTGAACCGCGTGGTATAGTAAGTCAGTTACCCTCCCACTGCGGAGGAGGCTTAACCCTAACAGTGGGACATATATGAGCTGAGATGATGATGAATCTTTTCTTCACAGGTCAAGAGTCTAGTTCCCCCGCATATGTATACCTATTCAAGTTCAGCTGCCTTATTGATCTATTGGTTTAGTCATATCATCATCTAAACGTTTTTACATCACATAAATTGTTCTCTTACGTGGGAATCGAAATTGCCACCGTACATCCTTGTCTTAACTGCTTCGTAATTTTTAAAGTCAATGTACTAATAAAGCATAGATAATAAAGCCCAACATAAATAAACAACAATAAATGCATTTCTTTCTAGAGGCTTTAGATATTAGCCTCATATGTCCGATATATATTTATTCGATAGCATCTGCTGTGTGGTAGCGGCTACGAATACTACCAACCCTTACTTTGCTCGTGGATGTTGTAAAAGACGACTAAGAGCTTTATGCCGACCTGAGCCAACTCCATCTGATGCCGTTTGTTCAACAATTACATTCCCAAGGAGGGTTGACGTCTGGCACGCGGCCGATCATAAAACTATTGTCAATAACTTTTACAATATGTACTATAAAAGAACAGTACATATTGTATCTACTCCAAGTAATTGGGATAAAAATAGAAGAATGATGACGATGATGATTTCCGTTACATATTTATTCGATAACATCCACATATCGGTTAAATAGAAAAGTGACATTAATCAAAAATACCAAATTTTACAGTACACGCATTTAAAGATTTTTTTTTTCAACAAACAAATGTACGGCATAACTTAGACTAACACTTCTGATATTACAATTATTATCATTTTCTCAAACATGCTTGGAAATTTGAGCATTATTTTGACACCCTTCTTCGAGATAAATCAATATTTCTGTACTGAGCGAGTAGCGGCCGGCAAAAAATGTATGAAAATCCATATCTTTCGTGTTTTAGCAGCCAAATAAATATATATGTAAATTCATATCTGTCGTGTATTTTAAAAATGGGACAATTTGTTAGTTCAATAAATTGCAACCAAATAGGCAACTTATCAGAGTTTTATTTAAATTTCGAACTGGTTTGAAAAAGAAACCTATTTGATAATGAAAAAAAAAAACAATTGAATCCTTTAGCACGTGAAAAATGTTGTCTGTTGTTCATCATGTATACAGTTCTAATTAGTACTACTTAGTTATAATTTCCGCGCATTATTTGAGAAAAGCACTATACAAGCCTTGGCCACAACTAGGAACTGATGGACTTACGTACGTGTGCCTCCGCTATGCCTTGGCTCACATTTACACGTTCATCCATCAATGCCTTTTTTACTGGCCGCTGCAGTAATATACTATTAATATGATGATTTATATTTTTTTTATTAAAATACAAACTATAACAAAACGTTTTAAACAATAATATCAATATTTTTGAGCCATAAGCTTGACCAGTTTGGCAGCAGAAGTGTACGGTAAAATTATTGAAAGGAGAATGAGGATGGTGTCCGATGGTTTACTGTGTGAGACACAAGGAGGTTTCAGGAGTGCAAAGGGATGCATGGATCAAGTGTTCTCTCTGCGCAACATTGTGGAGAAGCATCTGGCTCTAGGTCAGAGGGTTTTCTGCAGTTTTGTGGATCTGGAGAGAGCATTTGACACGGTTGTACAAAAGGAACTTTGGGACATTTTACCGGAGTATGGTACTAACGGTAAACTGCTACAGGCTGTGCAGTCCAGTTACATGGGCTGTAGAGCCTGTGTGCGGCTGGATGATGGAATGTCGCCTTGGTTTGACGTCAATATCGGCGTTAAGCAAGGGTGCGTTCTGTCAGCCAGACTGTTTATCATATATCTGGATAAATGTCTCCAAAGGTTGAACGATATGAATGTGGGAGTCCAGATGGGTGACTCAGTGGTCACTGCTCTGCTTTATGCTGATGATGCAGTCTTGCAGGCACAGTCAGCGACTGACCTGCAGACCCTAGTCGACACAATGACAGAAGATTGTAAGAAAAGGAGTCTACGCGTGAATGTCAGCAAAACCAAAATAATGGTCTTTGAAAGAGATGAAGCCAGAACAGATGTAAGAGTAACAATAGGTAATGATGTACTAGAGCAAGTGGATGAATTTGTATATCTTGGATGTGGATTTAGCCGAGATGGAAGATACACCACTGATACAGAGCGAAGAGTAAATGCGGGAAATAGAGTGAACAGAGCGTTGGGACAACTTCTCGGTAGCCACCACCTCAGCCAGAAGGCACGTGTAGCAATACATAACGCAGTGCTTGTCTCAACATTACTGTATGGAAGCGAGAGTTGGGTATGCAGAAAAGAGTATGAAAGTAAAATTAATGCGGTCGAAATGCGATCTCTACGGATAATCTGTGGAGTTAGGCTGACTGACCGCATTCGTAACGACGACGTAAGAGAGTGAGTAAGTATGAAAGAGAGTATTGGTGTAAAGATGCGAAAGTGAATGCTCCGATGGTTCGTACATGTGGAAAGAATGCCGAACGAACGTCTGGTTAAGAAGATATACAATGCGAAAGTGGAAGGATATAGGTACTGGGGAGACCGAGACTAACCTAGCTAGACCAGATCGGTCATGTACTAAAGGAAGGTGGAGTCAAGAGTATCCGAAACCGAGGCGAGGCGTGTATGAAGAGAATTATGAATGTTGAGGAAGCGAGTGAAGTATGCAAAGATAGAGTTCTCTGGCACTCTGTTCTCTCTACCTACCCTGCAAGGGATATGGCGTGATGATATGTATGTATGTATCAATATTTTTTATTTTAGAAATGTTACTTTTCTTTTTAACCGACGATGTTGAAACCCGTTTTATACTGCTTGTGTTCTATGAAACTATTCATCCTTGTCGTTCAGTAACCGTAAAGTTGCCAGAATAGTACAGAATAGAACTTATGACTTCCAAGACGTTATCAGTCGATCTAGTGCAGAATTATGCTGCGCCGTCCGACTCATAGATGCCTTTGAGAACTTTTCTTGCTTAATGGTTATCGGTTCGACAAACGATGGCCATTTATGTGCCTATTCTTCGTATTACAGATTTTATAACATAGAAAAGTAATGAGCATAGCCCTTTCCATAACACGCTTAAATAGTGGTAGGACCACGCTGTTGACAGTTGTCTGTCTACAGCCGCGGGCCGGTCCGTCTGGGGTAATACCACACTCTTACAGAAGATCGACGTCTGAGTAATGACAACGTGCTATTGCGCTTCGTTCGTGAGCAAGAGAGCCGGTTGCCCAACTGGGGTGGGTGTGGGGTTTGTATTGGTGGACAGCGGCCGACGGCCGACTATACCCTTGGTATTACAAACGTCCATGGGGTCCAGTGACACTTACCATCAGGTGTGCTGTCTGCTCGTATGCCACCATAAGCAATAAAAAAAAAGAGGAACGCTGAGTGATTTTCAACAGTTTATAAAGCTGACATTTAAGGACTATATTCAAATTCCATGCAGTAATTCATAGCTGCTAACATACAGTGGTTATAAAGCTTTGCTTTCAGACACTATAGAATATTAAGTGGAAAGATCCTCCTAAGTTTCCTGAACGTCTTTTTACACTATTGAAAACAATAAATAAAACAAGGTAAGACATATTAAGGTACATTAACAAAAATCGTTACATCATCATCATCACCATTCGCCTGCTCTTATCCCAATTACTTGTACTTGTACTCCTCTTCCTACATATTGCAAAAGTTATTGGCAATAATTTTATGTGCCTGTCTGACGTCAACCCTACTTGGGAATGTAATTGTTGACCAAACGGCATCATATGGTGTTGGCCCAGGTCATTAGGCTCTTAGTCGTCTTTTACGACATCCACGAGCAAAGTATGGGTTGGTAGTATTCGTAGCCGCTACCACACAGCTTATTAACAATAATCGTTACATTTTCCATAAAATTTATTTATTTAAACTTCATGCAACATGTACATAATACATTATGTAAACCGAGAAATACAAACAAGAATATGTACATACATACATACATACATACATATCATCACGCCATATCCCTTGCAGGGTAGGCAGAGAGAACAGAGTGCCAGAGAACTCTATCTCTGCATACTTCACTCGCTTCCTCAACATTCATAATTCTCTTCATACACGCTCGCCGGTTTCGGAGACTCTTGACTCCACCTTCCTTCAGTACATGACCGATCTGGTCTAGGTAGGTTAGTCTCGGTCTCCCTCGGTACCTACATCCTTCCACTTTCGCATTGTATATCTTCTTAACCAGGCGTTCGTTCGGCATTCTTTCCACATGTCCGAACCATCGGAGCATTCCCTTTCGCATCTTTACACCAATACTCTCTTTCATACCTACTCGCTCTCTTACGTCGTCGTTACGAATGCGGTCGGTCAGCCTAACTCCACAGATTTTCCGCAGAGATCGCATTTCGACCGCATTAATTTTACTATCATACTCTTTTCTACATACCCAACTCTCGCTTCCATACAGTAATGTTGGGACAAGCACTGCGTTATGTATTGCTACACGTGCCTTCTGGCTGAGGTGGTGGCTGCCGAAAAGTTGCCCCAACGCTCCGTTCACTCTATTTCCCGCATTCACTCTTCGCTCTATATCAGTGGTGTACCTTCCATCTCGGCTAAATCCACATCCAAGATATACAAATTCATCCACTTGCTCTAGTACATCATTACCTATTGTTACTCTTACATCTGTTCTGGTTTTATCTCTTTCAAAGACCATTATTTTGGTTTTGCTCACATTCACGCGTAGACCCCTTTTCTTACAATCTTCTGTCATTGTGTCGACTAGGGTTTGCAGGTCAGTCGCTGACTGTGCCAGCAGGACTGCATCATCTGCATAAAGCAGAGCAGTGACCACTGAGTCGCCCATCTGGACTCCCACATTCATATCGTTCAACCTTTGGAGACATTTATCCAGATATATGATAAACAGCCTGGCTGACAGAACGCACCCCTGCTTAACGCCGATATTGACGTCAAACCAAGGCGACATTCCATCATCCAGCCGCACACAGGCTCTACAGCCCATGTAACTGGACTGCACAGCCTGTAGCAGTTTACCGTTAATACCATACTCCGGTAAAATGTCCCAAAGTTCCTTTCGTACAACCGTGTCAAATGCTCTCTCCAGATCCACAAAACTGCAGAAAACCCTCTGACCTAGAGCCAGAAGAATATGTAATACATATAAAATACATATATATATATATATACTTATATATATTCAATAATGTACAATGCATAATAGTATACATAAAATAATATAAATATATAAACAATACATACACTACATATACATAATTATAAGAACGATGAATTATAAAAATCATGATGATTCTGCTAATTCATTCAAGAGATACCCACGAACCCTCTTCTTGAAAATGTGACGGCTGGTGGACATCCTGATATCGAGAGGTAGTGAATTCCAGAGGAGAACTATCTGGACAAGGAAGGAGGAATGAACACACTGAGAAGAGTGGGATGGACAAAGTAAGAGTAAATTGTTAGAAGAACGAAGATTCCTGTCATGGTTAGTAGAGAGGTATTGAAAGAAAGAAGATAAGTAATCAGGAGAATTAGGAGACTTGAGGATAGAGATTAGTAAGTTGAGGGCACGCATACTACGGCGTTGGCGAATAGTAAGAAAGTTAAGTTGAGAACGGTAGGTAGAAACATGATCATACTTGCGAAGGTTATAAATGAATCGAATGCAGTTATTAAGAAGACGGTCAAGTTTATTGAGAAGATCTGCATTCAGGTCAAAATAACACACATCACCATAGTCAATCAAAGGAAAGATTAAGGTTTGGACAAGCATTGTTTTAGTTCTAACCGGTAAAAAGTGTCTCAACCGATTAAGAGTCCGTAAGCTACTGGTGACTCGCTGACTCGTTCTGGCAACTTGAGTTCTCCAATTAAGAGTGAAATGAGTCTATGTGAGTAAAATGTTTCTGGGTATCTGATTAACGTTGATTGATTAAAGTAGTTAGATTTTTGCATTTGTAATGTTATATATTATCCATGTGGTGACGGAGTAAGAATACAAATCACCACCCCCTATCTTACCCGTGAGTGATCGTAAGAGACGACTAAGGAATACAAAAAAGATATAACATCTATGTAAGAGAACGAAAACTCGAAACAAAACACTATACCAACACGTCTGACCAGCGTGGTATAGTAGGTCAATTTCCCTCCCATTATGAAGGAGGCTCAAGCCCAAGAGTGCGACATATTACGAGCTGAGATGATGACGATGCGATGAAGAACTTTAAGATTATCTATACATCAAAAATCCCATTTTCTTAACATATTTTTTGAAACATGAGTTTTTCAATCTCATATTTTCTTGTAAAAATCTAATTTTTAATGAGTTAATCTAGCCGGTGAACGTAATTGTGTAATAAAAGTTGTTCTCTGTTAGAAGTTTGTTATGGCACGCTGTAATGTAGTTTCACCTTATATTTTAATGGCGGACTACTTAGTTTTACGAAAAGGTTGAAACTGGAACTGGATTTTTCTGGGTTTGTATTGGTGGGCAGTGGCATTGGTGGGCGCCTGCATACGACCCTTGATATTACAAACGTCCATGGGGTCAAGTGACACTTACCATCAGGTGTGCTGTCTGCTCGTTTGCCACCAATACAAACCATATGCAATAAAAAATAAGGAACGTTAAGTGACTTTCAACAGTGTTATAAAGCCGACATTTAAGGACTATATTCAAATTCCATGCAGTAATTCATAGCTGCCAACATACACTGGTTATAAAGCTTTGCTTTCAGACACTATAGAATATTAAGTGGGAAGATCCTCCTAAGTTGCCTGAACGACTTTTTACACTATTGAAAACAATGAATAAAACAAGGTAAGACATATTAAAGAAATATTTTTTTTAAAAAACAAGTAAGATTTTATTGTACTTAGTACGAAACTAAACAAATGTCAAACTTTATTTTACAACAGAACACCTTACAAAACTTACTAACTACAAACAACAACAAAAGCACTTAAACATACATTCCTAGACTTAACAAAAATGAAACTAACGTAACAAATAAAGTTACGTTTAAATAGAATATAGTCGCGATTACGTCTATTGGGTCGACAAAACTGTATCCCTGGATTAGTAGGTTAACTTAACTTGGTTGTAGCTACTTGTACTTGTTAAAATAGCTGTTGGCCTTGTTTAGGTATACGACAGCAGGATTAAATCCAATGACGATGAATGCTGGTTAAGAAGAAATGCCTGGTTAAGAAGATATACAATGCGAAAGTGGAAGGATGTAGGTACCGAGGGAGACCGAGACTAACCTACCTAGACCAGATCGGTCATGTACTGAAGGAAGGTGGAGTCAAGAGTCTCCGAAACCGGCGAGCGTGTATGAAGAGAATTATGAATGTTGAGGAAGCGAGTGAAGTATGCAGAGATAGAGTTCTCTGGCACTCTGTTCTCTCTGCCTACCCTGCAAGGGATATGGCGTGATGATATGTATGTATGTATTTACGATGAATGCTCGAGAAAGATTAAAGAGAAAGTTTATTAACCAACTTCAAAAAAGGAGGAAGTTCTCAATTCGTCTGTATATTTTTTCTTTTTTTTTTATGTTTGTTACCTCATAACTTTCGACTGGGCGAAGCAATTTTAATGATTCTTTTCGAAGTGAAACTTTTTAGAAATGTTGTAATTTCAAACTCGATGAAACGAAAAAATAAGTCCATAGAGACACATAAATGTATAGGATTCAGCCGGCGAGAGAATGAGATAGAACACATTAGACGTTCTCGGTCTCCTCTTTGTGCGACTCTTCGTAGCATCCCTACTACCTGACCCCCCCCCCCCTAAAGAGATAGAGAGAGAGCGATAGAGAAAGAGAGATAGAGATAGAGAGAGAGAGAAAGAGAGAGAGATAGAGAGAGAGAGTACACGCTATTGGTTGATGTATGTAAAATAGATTTAAAAAATAGTTTTTTTTAATGGGACTAATCCCACCACACATTCCCACCACTGTAACTCCTGTAAGCCAGGATCCACAATGGTCTCCATAAAAGACACTGAGTTTTGACCCTCAGGAAGTCCCGGGAAACGCTTTTAATTGTCTTGGGACCCGCAACAAATTTAATTAGAAAAGAAAAACAGGAGGAGTTGAAGAATTTCCACTTCCCTCCTATGCAAAGCGGGAGACATGAAGCAAAATTGGCTAATAGGCCAATAGATAGAAGGATGTACTGACACGTGAAGCGTAGCAGTACAGCACCACGGATATGACAGAGCTTAAGGGGCCTATATGTGAGCCTTAAATTTGATTACAATAGTAGGTATGGCAGAAGCGCCTGAACGCATGGAAATTTTCTCGAGTTGCTACAAGGTCCGTATAATATATAACCCCCGACACGACTTGCAGACTGTCTAACATAAGATCGCGCTCATTTTGCCAGAGACTGCACTCCCAGAGGATGTGATGGGCTGTTTGTTCAAAAGTGCAATTTGGTGTGGAACATCGACAAAATGGTGAATCTACTAGTTTAAAAAAGAATAATTTACTTCTAAAATTACCATGGCCTGTGAGGAATTGTGCTACATAGTGGTCAATTTCTAGCCAAACCTTCTCTAAACGCTCTCGAATAGATGGAAAGAATAGATATAGATGACGGCCCTTCGTTGATGAGTCCCACCTTTCCTGCCATTCGGTCAGGAGCTCCTCGTACACAACGCATTGCGGCGCAAAAAGTCTAGTAATTTTAATACAATCGCGCGGTAAAAGAAAATTGGTGTTCATATTTTCCCTGGTGGAATAATACAATGACGCGCGCCTTTGTATCTCCAAGTCGACCGGAAGTGCACCTGCAAGTACTGGTAAGGGTTCGGTACTAACTGTTCTATATGCTTTACATAGGAATATTAATGCTAATCGTTGACTTTGGAGTAATTTACGCCGTGCCGCGCCTATAGTAGTTCTGTCAGCCCAGGCTGGGGCACCGTAACATATACACCCCAGATATGTGGCTGTATATATGATTTTAAGTGTATTAAAACAGATGCCCCAGGTAGACGTTGAAATTCTAGTAAGAGCATAAAAGTTTCGTTTTGCCTTTTCACCCACAGTTTTAATATGTTCAATGAATGAGAAGTTTTTTTCTAAGACTAGGCCAAGATAACAAACTGACTCTTTCCTTTTAACTGTCGCATTATTAAATCTTATGCGTGGCATTGACTGCAAATTACCCTTTAATAAAAGATGATAAGTTTTATGAGGAGCGAAATTTAGCCGATTTCGTGCGCCCCATTTAACTATTAAATTAAGACATGTATCCGCCAATTTCTCAAGTCCGTCTCTAGTGTTCGATTGTATGAGTAGAAGACCGTCGTCAGCGTAGCCGATCAATGAGCAATTTTGAGGTAGAGGGAGCTCAAGAAAGTCATCGAACCCTAAATTCCACAGATATGGGCTTAACACAGATCCTTGAGGACAGCCCATCGTTAATGATTTGACACAGCATGGTGACCGAGTCTCAGTGTGGTTGAACCTTGAAGAAAGTAAGACTGTATAAGTTGGTAGATGTTTTTGAAGCATCCACGAGCCTTTAGTTTAAGTAGTAACATCGGCCACCAGGCGTTGTCGAAAGCACCTGAGATATCTAGGAAGATGCCTAATACATATTTAAAAACTGATGCCGTAACAGTTTTTCTAACGGCAATAACCGCATCAACAGTTGATTTCCCCGGGGTAAATCCAAATTGTCTAAGATTGAATGTGGGGCCACCCGGTAACAGACGAGGAACAACCAGGCGTTCTAAGAGCTTACCTAGTGATGGCAGTAGAGTAATTGGCCGATATGACTTCGGGTCGTCCGGCGGTTTATCACCGTGTTTCGGTATTATACGTATGAAGCCGCGACGCCATAAACGAGGAAAGATTCCTTCGGCTATACAACGATTGTATACTAGTAACATTGAGTCGGCTGATGTTCGACAAGCTTCTTTAATCATTTTATTTGAGATTTTATCTTCTACGGAGGCTTTATTTAGAGGAAGAGCTTTTACAATATTCAAAAATTCAGCTAGGGAGGGGAGATCAGACGTAGAGAATAGTGGTGGCAATGTAGCCCAAGCTCTTATTTGCGCATGATGTTCGGTATCAAATGCCACGTTGTCCGATTTCAAACCTATCAATAGATAGCACATACAAATGATAGTATTTTAAGTTATTTTGTACTTTTCAGTTTTTGAAGTCGGTTTTTTTAATCGTAGTTTTATTCAAGCTTCATTACCCTTCAAGGTTAAAGAAAACGTAATTAAATTCCACACTTGTAAATACTTATAAACAAACGTATCATTTAAATTATATAGCCTAGGTCCATTGTGTAAATTATTTAACGGCAGTAATATCTGATGTTTACGCAAGTACTACACGTTTATAAATTAATTTTACGCATTCTATCGCATTTGAAATTGATTTTTAATTACGCAATGATTTTTTTTAACGTTCTTACACTTTGGCCGCCTATCAGACGTCAACCCTCCTTGGGAATGTAATTGTTGACCAAACGGCATCAGATGGAGCTGGCCCCGGTCGTTATAAGACTCTTAGTCGTCTTTTACAACATCCACGAGCAAAGTAAGGGTTGGTAGTATTCGTAGCCACTACCACAGAGCTTTGTATGTGTGCCTTACTGTAGCGGGTAAAAGATAATTAAGAATTTACGATGCCAGATATTTTATGTGCCCATAACTTTGAAAAGTCAAAGATGCATGTGGTCTAAGGTATTTAATCACATCGAAGAGCACTAAAAATGCTTAATAAAATAACAATGTATAGCTTTAAACATTTTTTATCATTTTATAGTAAATGTAATATGGAGACACTTATGTTTAATAGTCGACAGATGGATACAAATCTATTCCTGTCAAATAAAACATTAAGTTCCGTGCCGTGTATTGACGGCCCATAAATCTGTTATCATGCGCTGCTTCCCAAATTATATTATATTCTTATAAGACGTCTCATCATTCTCCTACTATTATCCCAATTACTTGGAACTTTTCTTTCATACATAATTTAAAAGTTATTGACAATCGTTTTATGACCGGCCGCCTGCCAGACGTCAACCCTCCTTGGGAATGTAATTGTTGACCAAACGGCATCAGGTGGAGTTGACCCAGGTCATTATAAGGCTCTTAGTCGTCTTTTACGACATCCACGTGCAAAGTAAGGGTTGGTAGTATTCGTAGTCGCTAGCACACAGCATTCTTATAAGACGTCTAAGAAAGATAAAAAGTTTATCACCTGCTTAGATTTAAATGTGGCTTTAATGTACTATTGGAGTACTACAACCTCCTTATTTTCCAGTGGGAACTGTAAAAGCTGGTACAACACTTTTCTTTGTAAAGTTTTATTACAAAGCCATCGCAAATCCACTTGCCAAGCATGACGAGTACGTTATTATCAACTCCTTAATGGTATGGGTTTAACGGTGGACTTGTTCAACATAGATTGATGGCTTACCTTATATATATATATATATCCCTCATATATCCTTACATATATATGTCACAAAAGATAAGTAAAGGATGTAAACAAATAAAATTATTATAAAATGAGTGAAACTGCAAAAAAGCTCATATCAATTCGTCTGACCCGTTTGGCATAGTAGGTTACAGTACTTGGTAATCAATTTTGCACATCGGCTATAGGAAAGAGATAGTCGACTATAGTTTTGAGTTCGTAGAGTGTTGTTCTTATCGCAAATTACCTATGTGACGTTGCATGATGGATTTAGAAACAAACAATAAATGTTTTGAGATATATATATATATATATATATATATATATCTCAAAACATTTATTGTTTGTTTCTAAGTCCATCCATATATATATATATATATATCTCAAAACATTTATTGTTTGTTTCTAAGTCCATCCATATATATATATATATATGTCGGAGAAGCGTCGATTCCATTGATGTAATCATTAGTTGTTGCAGATTTAGTGGGCGTCATCAGGGTAAAATGCGAGCACAGAACAACGATCGATGTTTGGTAGATATCGTTTTAATTTAATCTTTAACAACGTTTTATCACTATGCAATAATATCGAAATCAAAAATAAGCCGTTAAGACCGAGCAGCGAGTTCGTGGCACCGATCTTACTTTAACCACAAATACACTCTCAACAACGATCCAACTCGACCCGTTGCTACAATTCAAATTGTGTCGCCCATACGTCGGCCGCTATAAAGTAAAGTAAAGATGGCGCCTCGACCTCGCTCGAGGTACGTGCTCTGCTCTGATTGGTCGTAACGTAAATTACAATATTCATTTCTTTTATTAGACTAAGAAGATATTTAAATTATAGAAAAAGGTGTAAATGTAATAAAAATTAAATAAAGAATTTAGAAGGTAATTAGAATGTAAACAAATAATATTATGTATGCAAACAACACACACACAACAACTCTGCTTTATCTACTGCTCTTTCTGCTTTATCTACTGCTCTTTCTGCTTTATCTATGGCTCTCTCCGACACGGCCGTCCTGACGTATTACACGTCCTCGTGTGATGTTGAAAACTGGGCATCATCATTATTATCTGCAAGAAGAACAATACTTTTGTATAGTTCGGCCACTCCTGACCAAAGAAGTCTTGTACATTATTACATTTTAACTTCTGAATAACAACTTTTTTTTTTTAAAGTGATGTCTTATAATAACAAGCTTTTCATTCTCCAATTTCAATTCTTATAGACACCATATTTCCATTAGTCCGAAGTATCGAAACGGCCACCTCAGCCACCTCGCCGTTTACTGCCTTACACATTTTAGTTTATTAACAAAATATCTAACTGCCCACCTTGCCTTTTGCTATACTGATGTCACCTTTCAATGGTCACCTCGCCATTTTATAGCCACCTCGCCATTTAATAGCCACCTCGCCATTTAATAGCCACCTCGCCATTTAATAGCCACCTCGCCATTTAATAGCCACCTCGTCATTTAATAGCCACCTCGCCATTTAATAGCCACCTCGCCATTTAATAGCCACCTCGCCATTTAATAGTCACCTGGCCATTTAATAGCCACCTCGCCATTTAATAGCCACCTCGCCATTTAATAGCCACCTCGCCATCTAATAGCCACCTCGCCATTCAATAGCCACCTCGCCTTTCAATGGCCACCTCGCCTTTCAATGGCCACCTCGCCTTTCAATGGCCACCTCGCCTTTTCATGGCCACCTCGCCAATGATTAATTAAACTACATTCTTAAAACATATTATAAGAAGACTTTAGGATTCACATCTCATAACTAATCATTCTAAATATAAGAAATCTAGAACGAAGATCTTACCGTCACTGTTATCCGATAGACACGGATCTAACCCGGTTGTATGTATTTTGACATATTAGGAAATCAATAATGATGATATGTCTTTTCTAAAGTTTTATCCCATCCTAAATGGAGAATCGACTCATAAATGTGATTAATGACCGACCAGCGAAAAGTTCTAGGTACAATTGGTAGCCAAATATTGCGATTGTTCCTTTGAATTTTTCTATAGAGAACATTCGATCGCTATTCATAGATTTTACAACTCGACAAGTCCAGATCATCGTTGTCAAGTTTACTAATAATTTCGTTGTATTCTGGGTCTCGTCGTTATTCTGCTTGTAACCAATTTAAAAATAACTCTACTATACTGCCGCGCTTTTCTACTACGTAATTTTCTCTACCTAAACTAGTATGAGAGTATGTA
The DNA here is from genome assembly GCA_905163515.2 of Lymantria monacha. Taxonomy (NCBI): domain Eukaryota; kingdom Metazoa; phylum Arthropoda; class Insecta; order Lepidoptera; family Erebidae; genus Lymantria; species Lymantria monacha. The sequence continues at coordinate 27,566,323 of LR991090.1, read as the reverse complement.
CACTCGATAAGTGCACCGACAAGCCTAAGGCCAACAAATCGCGCCCAATCAAAATATCATTATTTAGGTAATCATCACATATAATGTGAAATAGAATTTGTACATCATGACCACTAAGAGCGACTCCAGATAATATTTGTGAGTCACATAAAACGCTAGATTTTCCTACACCAGTCAAAGTAACAATCGCGCTCTGTAAAGTGCCAGCAAGTTTACGATAGATGGTCGCTTTAATTAAAGAACAATCAGCACCGGAATCAAAACAAAATGAGAACTGCTCACCAAACTGCGTAATTATCCCAGTGACAGGATTCATACCACACACGTCCACTCGCTTTACAACACTAGGTGCGGCAGCGGGCTGTGTGCTGCTGCTTTCAACTGGCCATGTCTTTGAGCATCGCGACGTCACATGACCCTCAACACCACACTTATAGCAGGTTACAGTGGCCCGCGTAGCAAGGGCCATGCTGGGACGTTCAGAGGTCGTAGTTGTTTGTTGTTTATCATGCGATCGACTGAAACATTCAAAAGATTTGTGACCAAGCTTTCCACAAGCGTGACATTTTGTCGAAACAGAACTTAATCTAGGACGTTTACTATCTTGCGCAGCGCCTGCAGCAATCTTTGTTATGTCTTGGTAACTCCGCTTGCGATAAGAAAATGCCATTAATTCACATTGCATTTTACAGCGGGTAGTTATTTCTTCAGAAAAAATATTGCGTTGTAATCGTGGCTCGATTTTCCCCATGTGTGCAAGTATCAAGGACACCACCATTTCTTCCTTACCTAAATTACCCCATCGTGACATGAGTAAAGTGAATAAACGGCTTGCGTACGCAGCAAGACATTCACCTTCCTGCGGTTTACCAGTAAGCATGTTTAATATCGTTGCTGCACGCGTTTCTAACGTATCAAAACGAGAAAGAAAAATCTCCTTAAATTCTGCCCATCTCATATTAGGAAAAGCTACTTGTGAAAACCATGTTGCGGCCGAACCTCTCATGGCCTTACTAAGTATAAGAATTAATCTACTTCCCTGTATATAATGATCCGATAAGCAGATGTCTACCGTTGCCAGCCAAGCCCGTGCATCAGTGTCTGCATCCTCCGGTTGAAATTTAGGTAGCGTTATGTTCTTATCCTCGACATTCGGCGGGTTGGTTAGCGCCTCCAAGAGTAGCCTCATGCTGCTTTGTTGCGCTTCGAATAACGCACGCCATCCGTCACTCGCTGATGTCTGTTCGCTCACGCTTTGTGCCTGCACCGATCTCACTTCTGATGTCGGAGAAGCGTCGATTCCATTGATGTAATCATTAGTTGTTGCAGATTTAGTGGGCGTCATCAGGGTAAAATGCGAGCACAAAACAACGATCGATGTTTGGTAGATATCGTTTTAATTTAATCTTTAACAACGTTTTATCACTATGCAATAATATCGAAATCAAAAATAAGCCGTTAAGACCGAGCAGCGAGTTCGTGGCACCGATCTTACTTTAACCACAAATACACTCTCAACAACGATCCAACTCGACCCGTTGCTACAATTCAAATTGTGTCGCCCATACGTCGGCCGCTATAAAGTAAAGTAAAGATGGCGCCTCGACCTCGCTCGAGGTACGTGCTCTGCTCTGATTGGTCGTAACGTAAATTACAATATTCATTTCTTTTATTAGACTAAGAAGATATTTAAATTATAGAAAAACGTGTAAATGTAATAAAAATTAAATAAATAATTTAGAAGGTAATTAGAATGTAAACAAATAATATTATGTATGCAAACAACACACACACAACAACTCTGCTTTATCTACTGCTCTTTCTGCTTTATCTACTGCTCTATCTGCTTTATCTATGGCCCTCTCCGACATATATATATATATATATATATATATATATATATATATATATATATATATATATATCTCAAAACATTTATTGTTTGTTTCTAAGTCCAACATGCAACGTCACATAGGTAATTTGCGATGAGAACAACACTCTACGAACTCAAAACTATAGTCGACTATCTCTTTCCAATAGCCGATGTGCAAAATTGATTACCAAGTACTGTAACCTACTATGCCAAACGGGTCAGACGAATTGATATGAGATATATATATATATACATATAATAAAAATGTAACGGATCGCTGTCTGTACATGGAAGATATATGAGAAAAAATATTACTGGGACCTTTATCAACACTAATAGAAACCAAAACAATGATTTTTAAAATTTTTGTCTGTTTATCTGTTTGTCTGTGTGTTTGTGCACGCTAATCTCAGAAACGGCTTATCCGATTTAAACGCGGTTTTCACTAATATATTGTGGTAAGCTTCACTTAACATTTAGGCTTTATTTTATCTCAATTGATTTATAAATAAAAAAGTTATGTCAATTTAAAAAATGTTCGGAGAAAAAAATCTTTATCGATTCTTTTCAAATTACGCACAAATATGCTCCAGTAAAAATAAATAAACACGTGTTTCAGCATTTGTTGATTTTCACCCTATCGGGGTGTAAATTAGGCCTGCAAAGCGGGTTGGCCGACTCATTAAATCATTAGCGTCAAGCCGATATTATTGAAGCTGGCAACTTGAAATATTGACAGTGGTTCCTTTATATGACGTAGAGATTTACTAAGAAAGGATTTTACGAAATTATGCCCCTAAGGGGGTCGAGCAGAGTGGCAGTTTGTATGGGGAGAAAAAAATCTTTATCGATTCTTTTCAAATTATGAGTCGAATCAAATATTCTAGGGTAATATCCGGCGAGCCATGGCGGTCAGAGCCATTCGCGGGTACCGCACGGTGTCTACCGAGGCGGCATGCCTATTGGCCGGGACACCCCCGTGGGACCTAGAGGCGGAGATGCTCTCCGACCTCTACCGGCAGGTTACCTCAATGCGCGAAGAGGGTGGCTCCCCATCGTTCAACGAGATAGCCACCTGGCGCGAGGAGGCCCGCCGAGAAGTCATCGCCCGTTGGGCTACGCGGCTGGAGAGGCCTAGACACGGTGTTTTTACTGTTGAGGCACTCCGGCCCGTACTGATGGGATGGATGGAGCGGCGGCACGGAGTCCAGGCAAGTACCTGCACACGGTCGTGCGGAGGGAGTGGACTCCGTCCTGCCACCATTGCAGTAGCGACGAGGATACGGCGCAACATACGCTCGAGGTATGTTCGGGCTGGGACGGGCAGCGCCGTGACCTCGTCGTTGTCATCGCTGCCGACCTGACGCTGCCGGCTGTTGCGCGAGCAATGGTCGACAGCGTCAGGAATTGGGACGCGGTCGCCGCCTTCTGCGAGGCTGTCATCTCGCAGAAGGAGGCGGCGGAACGGGCCCGGGAGGATTTCCACGACCCGGGCCGCCGCCCGCGGCCGGGGCGGCGCAAGCGCAAGTACCTGCGCCTAATGCCGCCCTAACCGAGGCTTCGGGTGATCGGACCGGGGAATTGTCCGGTCACCCGACGTGAGGCCACCGCGTGAGGACGACGCCTCGGCGGCGAAAGCTGACGGGGCGTCGACAGAAGAGGAGCCCGAGAGGGCATACCGCCGAGCGGGCCACCGAAGATAAAGATCGGGTACCGGTGGCCCGCTCGCACGGCGAAGAAGAGGTGCTTGCAGGGTGGGTCAATGGGGTTGCGCGCCGCCTCTTCCGTCACCCCGGACTGATTTGGCGGGGTGCGACGTCCAGACCCACCGCAAAAAAAAAAAAAAAAAGGGTAATATCCGGAATTTGTCAATTTTCACCCTCCGGTTGTGTAAATTAGGTCTGTGAAACGGGTTGATCGACTCATTACCGCCAAGCCGAAACTATTAAAGCTAGAAACATTAAATTTTGAAGCACGTTTTTATTTATGACATAGAGATTCAATATGAAAGGATTTCATTAATTCCGTCCCTAAGGGGGTGTAACAAAGCAGTAAAGTGTGTATGGGAAGAAAATTTCCTTATCGATTCTTTTCAAATTACGTACAAATATTCTTCGGTAAAAATAAATAAACACGTGTTTCTCTCCCCTCTCCATCAACCCCGCACCAGTGCCTTTGTGGCGACCACTGCCAACGTGAGAACTCACACGATACACATAGTGGGCGGCAATAGGTTCTTGCCTAATGGTTTAAGATACAGGTTAAGTTTAGCTTCAAAAATGTTCACTCTATATCTCAAATAATAAATCATATTTAACAAGGTCGCAACTCTGCTGGTGAAACAAAACAGTCAAATAAATGGTGGCAATAATTATATTTTTATCCCATGGTCATACCGTAAATAGTATATTAATGGCAATATAATTTGTAGAATGAATAGATTTTTGAACCACCTTTTTCTTTAACATGCGCGCCGTACACGTACATCTACGTTGTGCGGGCGGGCCACCGCAACCGGGTATCATCTCGAGTCGAAGCCCTCATGCAGTGAACCTCAATACATATAATTAAGCTTGCGCCGCCCAAAACACCGACGATAGAGCGTGTCAACCTAGAGTATTTTCTCTCGAACCCACCCTATTGCCTAATTCCGTTAGACAACTAACTCGCAGAAGGCGGCGACCGCATCCCAGTATCTGACGCTGTTGATTATCGTCCTAGCGACAACCCTTCAACACCTTGCATTGCTTTTTCTATTTAACTCTGTCAGAGATGACTTCTGCGTGGACGAAGTCGCGGGTAAAAGCTAGTATATATATTTTTACGAACCAGAAGTGGATTTAATTTTTTAAAAAGATGAATAATATTAGCTAAGGGAAAATCACTTTTAATAAAGATATCTGACAAATGAACAAATAACACCATGATTTTAAATTAAATATAACGACAGGAGGTAGTTAAAGCCGGTCCAAATCCGATAGCGAGAATGACCCGCTACCCGCTTTGCGCCGGCTATTTATACGTTTCGGCTGCTGTCGGGTGGGGGGAACCAACTGTCTTGTAAGACGGCCGTTCCTGATTGCGAGGCGTCCTCGACCGCTGGTCTTCCAATGGGTGGATCACCTTTACCACCCAGCCCCTCAATATCATCCTAGGAATCGCTATGATTATCTGAAAGCACACAACGCAATGCAATTGCCTATGTACTTGCAACTATATCCATTAGATAATTTGTATCATGGACAAGAATATTAGGATGTGACATTTAAATTGGAATAGTAACAAAAGTTACCTAAGTTAAAGTAAATTTGCAAATTGAAATACACACTAATTACTTAAGAGACATAAGTTATATGAATTCAATTAAACATTCCTAAAAATGAAACAAAGTTAATCACGCCATGGGCAGTGGAGCTCTCACCGCACAAGGCACCATGTGCATATTTACATATAATTTAAGGATAGTGCTGAAAGTTAAAATAAAATTATTAGTTACATGGATGTCAGAGGCATGCTACAAAGGCGGTTAGCATGACATTATTGAAATAACGTGATGTCAGAGGCATGCTACAAAGGCGGTTAGCTTGACATTATTGAAATAACGTGATGTCAGAGGCATGCTACAAAGGCGGTTAGCTTGACATTATTGAAATAACGTGATGTCAGAGGCATGCTACAAAGGCGGTTAGCTTGACATTATTGAAATAACGTGATGTCAGAGGCATGCTACAAAGGCGGTTAGCATGACATTATCGAAATAATGTGATGTCAGAGGCATGCTACAAAGGCGGTTAGCTTGACATTATTGAAATAACGTGATGTCAGAGGCATGCTACAAAGGCGGTTAGCTTGACATTATTGAAATAACGTGATGTCAGAGGCATGCTACAATGGAGGTTAGCATGACATCAGAAAAATTAAGATGATAATGTTCAGAGGCATGCTACTTAGGCGGTTCGCATTACATTATCATGGTAAGTCACCAGTTTGGAAGAAGACTTCACAAGTTTTCAGCGTCCATTCACCGTAGCACAGCACCATAATATATGCGGCTGCGTGGGTCTTTTTCTATACGACCCTATCAAAAGCTCGAGTTCGTATCGGTGATGCGGCAATGCAGTAATCACCTTGCACGGGCCGCACATTCCTAAATTCAATTTGCCGGTACTCTGAGAATTCTTACATACTAAGACAAGATCTCCCACAGAGTATGTGTGGGGTTCACGTCTATTCTCAATGACTCACGCGTCTTGACGTAATTGGTTCGCTGACAAATTGCCAGCAGCGCGCAGTCGTCTTAGTGTCATCATGAACTCCTTGATTAAAATTGCTGGAACTGAAATCCTGAAAAGCAATACCTCTTACAAGAGATCTAATAACAGGTGTTGCGGTTTCTACACTAATAAGCAGTTGCAATGGTGAACACCGGGTGGTGTCCTATCTTCTAATGGTCAGTTGGACCTCGCATAATACCTCTGACCATTGTACTCCCTTGTTTCCAACCTCAACTCGTAGCATATTAAGCACTGTACGACAATATCTATCAACTTGGCCGTTTTACCTGTGAATACCTGGTGTAATATAGTGCAGGGAGCTTGCTATGTCACTTACCCAATCCATGATGTTGATTCAATATATTGGACATAATAAAGAAAATTTAGTAAAAAATTCAATAATAATTAAAACGAATTTATAACCATTTAACTCCGGTAAGCGACCTAAAACGTTGCTATGAATTATTGAAAAAGGTATGTCTGGTTTTGTTCATGATTAAATCAGCTGAGATGGAGCTCTAGGGACTTTTTTTTTGTGATAAGCAAACTACACAAAGTATTGTCATGCGTGGAAGTCAAATCCACGACACCGGCACGGCAGGTCGATATCTCAACCACTACGCCATTCGTGTGGGCAAGTCAGTTGAAATTAATGTCACGAGGAAGTTTTCCTCTCCATTCTGACTGTTATGCTACATCTAAAAACTTGTAAAACTGACTCGGTCATGCCTGACTACAAGTAATACTAAGAATCCAGTATTTTTATGTTATAATTAACTAACACTGATAGAATAACCAATGTAGTCAAAGCAAAGTAATCTTTGCGACATTCGAACTACATCCTTCAGACATTATTTTTGGCAAAATACATCCATTTTGTGTCAAAGATTTTTACAGAAGGAACAGAGCTCGAACACCATTGGTACAAAATCAAGTTTTGATCTACGATTACCATCGGGACATGTTATTTGAGTTCATATGATTGATATCAGATGCTTAGGTGTGTGGGTCAGTAATATAAATCACAATAGTCGTTAGTAATCGATCTCAGAGTACCCACAATTCGTAGATGAAAATAAAGAACAATGCGTAATATGCGGTTACGTAGAGTATTCGTCAAAACTTTCACAAAAACATCGCATAGGTTATTCGCCATATTGCGTGTCCTTGAACACAAATAATCATTGGTTACTCATTAGATAAACGAATATAGTCTAAAGTGAAAGTCTCTTTTAGAGAAGTAGGAAAGTCCTATTCGGCGAAGTATTCATGATCACTCAAATTATTCACAGATTTCACATGATCAACCTATGAGCACCTGTCGTCTGTATTATGTAAATCTGTCTCAGACCTCGAAATATAAAAACTTTGGTTCAACCTTACCATGATGCTAATCAACCTGATGGCATCAATAATCTTGTCAGTTACCGTAGGGTGAGAAACTATGACGACTACGACTTCGACGCTACGATGCTCGGCTCGGTGATCAGAGCGCTGTTAAAGCTCCAATTTACGGTGATCTGGGGGTTAATCTGTCTCGATTTCGACTGTAGTCCTTCGTTTCGAACTACGTAGTCCGGTACGGATTCGATTAAACCGGAATGAAATAATACGAGAACGACGCGACCTATCGATACGATACGCGATCGCGATGCCGAGAGCTTCTCCGAGACGTACTTCACGGTATTGTTTAACACCAACTGATTACACTCTTTTCGGAAAGTAATTCTTTGGACTGCAATTTTGCGTTAGTTGCCGCCATTTTAAGTTGGGGGTCGCAAATACCCCGCAAAACAATAGTTCTTAGTTCGTCGGATAGACTTTTAATAATACTAAGAGGCAATAGAGACTTACGCGCATACTAGGCATAGGTAGAAAACTGGTTAGGGTCAGTACTCTTAACTTGAAAAAGTATAGTAGCAAAATCAACGGTGCGATTCTTTATCCATTTGTCTAGATTTAAATGAGCGACCCGACATTTATTTTAACAAAATGACGGTAGTCCCAACAAAAGAAATAAAACGTTTAGCGATATGATTTAAAAGGGCACTTTAGTGAATGAATCAAAATAACACTTACTGAGTAACTTAACTTACTGTCAGGAATGATAGCAAAAGCGACACTGAAACGCGTGGTAATCCCACTTCTGATTTTACGAACCAGAAGTGGATTTAATTTTTTAAAAAGATGAATAAATATTAGCTAAGGGAAAATCATTTTTAATAAAGATATCTGACAAATGAACAAATAACACCATGATTTTAAATTAAATATAACGACAGGAGGTAGTTAAAGCCGGTCCGAATCCGATAGCGAGAATGACCCGCTACCCGCTTTGCGCCGGCTATCGGGTGCTGCCGGGTGGGGGGAACCAACTGTCTTGTAAGAATATATATATATATATATATATATATATATATATATATATATATATATATATATATATGATGGAAAGACCACAAACGAAATTGACTATATAATTACATATAAGTCTCATATTAATGCAATACAAAATATTGAAGTTATAGGAACTACCCGTTCAACTAACCATCGTATGATTCGTGCAACTATAAATATGAATATCAAACAAAAACATAGACAGTTCTTTCAAAGGAAACAATGTGATCTGTCACCGATAGAGCGTCGATCATTTGAAAATATCTTTATGGAGCTCTCTAAAGATTTTACAATTACAAAGCATATACAGAATACGTATGATACACTATTAAATATAATACAAAACAGCATTAATAAATTACCTACATTGACATAGCAAAATATAATCGGACAAATAATTACACAAAAAGTAAAAACCTTATTTAAAAAAAGAACAAAACTTAAAGAAAAATCAGTAAAGACAAAAACTGAAAGAAATCACCTCAAAAAATTATATGGTAAAATTCGAAAACAAATAAAAATTAATTAAGAAAATTATAAACTAAAAATTCTAGAGGTGGAGTTAGAAACGAGAGGTTCTGTGAAGAGAGGCAATCAATATATAAAAAATACAAAACATTGGATACAAACTTTGCAGAGTGGTACTGGGTCAACAACATCTAATAGAACAAGCGTCTTGAATTTTGCAACTGATTACTATAGAGGGCTCTATAGTTTGACAGAACAAGAACAAGGTTATTCCTACTATTGGGGAGGACCCCATAAACTAAATGACAAAGCAGAAGAATTACCACCACTACTACAAAATGAAATAAAATATACAATAACGAATCTGAAAACTATGAAAACCCAGGAGAGGATAACATATCAAACGATATTCTTAAAATAATAATAGAGCAGTTGACACCTTTACTTACCGGCTTATTCAACGAAATCCTTAACCAGGAACAATTACCCGAATAATGGGCAACCTCAATCATAACTTTGCTCTACAAAAAAGGAGATCCATTAAATATAAATAATTATCGACCAATCAGTTTATTACAATCGACTTACAAGTTATTTACTAAGGTTATCTGTAACCAAATGAAGAAAGACTTAGATTTCCAACAACCAAGAGAACAAGCCGGCTTTAGGAACAACTATTCAACCATAGACCATATATTTACTCTTCAACAAGTAATGGAAAAGTACACAGAATATAACAAGCCGCTATTCATAGCTTTCGTAGACTACATTAAAGCGTTCGATAAAATCACGCATAAAGCGCTTTGGAAAGCTTTGGTAGAGCAAGAAATTAATCATAAGTATATAAATATACTTACTGAGATATACTGGAAAAGTAAAGCTAGTGTGAAATTCGAGAAGAAGGTGATGGTTTTCGAACTGAAAAGAGGAATAAGACAAGGAGATCCAATCTCTCCATATCTCTTTAATTCCGTGCTAGAATATATATTTAGACAACTTCGATGGACAGACCTTGGTATTAATATTAATGATGAATTTCTGAGTCATCTTCGTTTTGCTGATGACATAGTCATATTAGCAGAGAGCTACAGGGAACTTCAAAATATGCTAGAATCTCTCGATATACATAGTCGAAAATGTGGGCTAGAAATTAATCCAGAAAAAACGTCTATAATGACAAACGGAAAGAAGGAGAATATAACCATTAATGGAAAGACAATTAAATATGTTAAAGAATATATATACTTGGGACAAAACATTTCGTTTGAGAATCATTACATAGAAGAAATAGAACGTCGAATGAAAAAGCTTGGAAATCATACTGGTTACTCAAACACATTTTCAAATCCAAAATGAGCTTACACTTCAAACAAAAAGCGATGGATTTAGTCGTCATCTCTACTCTACTTATGGATGTCAATCCTGGCCCATAACTAAAGACTTGATTTACAAGTTACAAACATTTCAGAGGGCCGCTGAGAGGAGCATGATGGGATTAAAAATAAAAGATAGAGTTAGGTGCGCTGATATTCGTGAGAAAACTAAAATAATAGATGCAGCAAAAATGGCTTGTCTTAAATGGCAATGATGAACTAGAGACAAAATAGATGGGGCGAAAGAACATTGCATTGGTACCCGCGAGGCGAGAGACGGCCCCCAGGATGCCCTCAACGCCGATGGGTGGACGATATCACAGCGATTGCCGGTGTCACCTGGCCACGTCTAGCGCTCGATAGAAAGAAATGGGCTGAGATGGAGGAGGCATTTGTCCAAAAATGGACATCCCAAGAATAATTTAGTGATTTGTATTTAAATATTATTAGAATTATTTTTATATATATTTTAAAATAAGAAATAAAAATAATTAGTGATTTGTATTTAAATATTATTAGAATTATTTTTTTATATATTTTAAAATAAGAAATTAAAATAATTAGTGATTTGCAATAAGAATATTATTAGACTTACAATTTTATATATTTTTAAATAACAATTAAATGTAATGAATAAGAATGAAATTGTATATATAAATAAGTATAAAAGTACATAATTAATGTTAAGGATACTGAATATTGTAAATATGGGAAATAAAAGGCTATTATTATTATATATAGCAACATCTATATACATGTGGGGATCTAGTGGTTCACTAAAAACAACATTTGATGATGCCTGATAAAAATAATGCAACGGGAAATGTTTCATCTTCGTTATTTACTATTTTAAAATATTGACAATGTATTTTATTAAAAAAAATACAGACATGTGAGATGTGCCTTTCACATTTTAAATCTAGAGCAGCACTATTTCATAGATTAAAGGCAATGTCAAAAGTAATATCTCATGCTCACTCTGAAATTTATTGCATACAATAAAACCTTATCGAATCAGTGTACGTATGTTTATACATAGAATATCTACACCAAAATATATTATTTAACACCTTCAAACCAACCGATTACCCCTTCAAATCCGATTAAATCAGGCCTAACTCTGAGATAGGCTAATTTCTTCCAGAACGTTCCGTTAAGCCGGTTACACACGATTTGTATTCAAAATGTAACAGCGTTAGTCCGAAGCTGAGTCCCTAGACAGATAATACAGGCAAATATACGAACGAGTGTTGGACAAACGGACCTTCACAGGGATTAGGCGAACAAATTCCATCCAATGATTCAATTTAAATTTGCATAGTTTGTTACGAGCTTAGAATTGTACCTAAGATTAATGTTACTTTAAATGAAACTATTTACTTTATGTTAAAGTTTTAAGAAAGAAAGAAAGAAAGGAATCTTATTTGTTGGCCGTTATAGTTCACATATAGTTTTACGTGCACATAAGATGAAAAATAAAATTACAAAAAAGATAAAATAGCATTCATCATCATCATCACAGCCCACAAATGTCCCACTGTTGGGCTCGGGCCTCCTCCGTAATGGGAGAGAAATTAACCTACTATACCGCGCTGGTCAGACGTGTTGGTATAGGGTTTTGTTTCGAGTTTTACTTCTCTCGCATAGATGTTATATGCGTTTTATATCCCTTAGTCGTCTCGTACGATCACCCACGGGTACGATATGGGGTGGTGAATAGTATTCTTACTCCGTCACCACACGGAAAAAGCATTATTAAAACAGCATTAGTAATTTAAAATAATATTGATGTAAAAAAACGAGATTTAGATCATTCAATGTATATCCATTTTTTTATTGCTGATGGTGGCAAACGAACAAGTAGCGCACCTGATTGTAAGTGATACTGCCGCCCATGGACCTTTGCTATACCAATTGTACAGCTAAGCCGCTTGCGACCAATGAAAACCTCAAACTCACTCAGATAGTTAGGCAGCCGGCTCTCTCACTCACTGAACGAAGCACATTGCCATTGTTCGGACGTTGAATTTCTACGAGTCTGATAACTACCCCGAACGGACCGGCTCGTGGTTGTAGACAGAAAACTGTCAACAGTTTGGTCCTACCATAAAAAAATTTTGTTGTTTCATCATTATCTTCTTATATACAGGTCCCATTGCTGGGCTCGTTACTCCATAATATGTCATTAAAACTCTACCAATCTGTCCACGAAATACGTTCTTTCCTAATCCTACTTAAAACCGCTTACCCTACATAAATTCCACACGTGTCTTTTAACATTGTATTATGTTGTAAAAAAAATAGCATAATTTCTCTGTTGACCAAGCAGTTGGTAATAATTTTCCTCTCAAACTGAGTTATTTAGTGTCAACATTCTTTTTCTTGGTAAGTTGGTAGAAATCGCATGTCAATGTAATCTAATACTTTTCAATTAAAAGAGAAATCAACGCGATCCTGGCCTTTATTCTTAGCATACTGGTCGACCTGGTTTATCAACTTTCTAGGACTAGAGTCAGCAGAATGATTTCTGATTTAATTTATGACATAACTTTTTAAAGTTTTTATAGTATTATAAACTCTATATGAGCTCCACGCCGCCTGTGAAGATTTGGATGAAATATGAGAAGCCTATCCAAAAAAAGGTATCTATGTTATAAATTCACAAAGCACTCAACGAAAATCATCACCTATCTCTGAGACAATCATAACTTAATAATTCAATGGGATAATACCCGCACTATTGCCGTTTAAAAACTCCCAGTTTAGGACAGACAACCCTTCATTACCATTTAAAGTGGTGCAAACGCTCGCAATGCGATAAGGGATTATGCAAATTTGGATCAAATTGTTAGTGGCCAGAGATTTGTCAGACGAATTCTACGTAACGAAGGGTATCTTCCAATGTTTTAACATTATAATGAAGATTTTTTTGATTTGATTTTGCCTAATGATATTATTTTATTTGTCTTGAGCTTTTCCTTAATCACGTCGTCATGTTTTAAGGTCATGAAAGAAAACAATAAAGAATTCTTTATTCTTTTGTCAATGATACGAATCCTGTGTTTTAGAGATCCTTCTTAAAACGAGTGTTATTATGGTGACTGTTTTTTATATGGTGATGGACAGTATGTGTAATAAAATGAATCAGCAAATCTTTCTTCCATATGGCTGTCGTAGGGGACTATAGAACATATGGGCTAGTGATCTGCCTTTCATGAGTTTAGATTGCCATAAATGATAATTCTTTATGCAATCCCCATACTGTTGACAGGAATCTGGTTGTATCTAATTTTCATCCATTATTCTGTTTGCAAAGCCTTACAAGGATTCATTTTTTAATATATTCTGTCTTTAAAAGGTGCATAGATGGCGTAGTGCATACGATTGTTTGGAAAATCCAAAACGCATGCCTTGTAGCTCTTATAAAAAAAACAACTAAAATATAATATATACTTTAAAATTTCGCAGCATTTCTGACTCAGAATAGAGACGCTGCACATTCATTGTAATTACCAGTTGGTGTTTAGTTTTCTATTAATGATAACTAAATATTTTCAATATTTTTGTTACACTAAACAAAATAAATATCCTTTAAAAATAACAAAAGTGTTAGAATGGAGTATTTTTCTTAACTTGCTTATACATATTCATATTATTAATTAAGTTCAATAGAAATCCATCTATCAGCCCATAGACGTCCACTATTGTACATATTAGTGACTAGCTGATGCCCGCGACTTCGTCCGCGTGACATTCAGTTTAACTACGCACCCCTGTTTGAAACTTAAAAAATTCAAATTCTACCAAGTACTTCTGGCAGCCACATAACCATTTTCATTAAAACATAGGCAAATTCTTAAGCGTGAATTAGTGTTACAACTTTCGCTGTTGAAATAACACGGTCGTTTTTTTTTTTCCATAGAAATAAAAAATCCTCATAGAAATGAAAAATCCAATTAAATTAATGAAATTCTATTCATCTAGTGGCAGTAACTGTACAACTATCAATAATTAGGTACATACCACTTAACGGGAGTGGGGCTATTATTTCTCCGTGTACTGGTATTAAGAATACAAAATGTTGACAATCGTTTCTTTGCCAAGGAAATCGTAAAATGCTGTCTAAGGGAGCACTGCGAAACTCTTGCAGCAAGTCTTGGTCTTGCACTTGTGCAACATGAATGTGAATGGCCACCTTGGCTTTGCTTCCATGTTGATGGTTAGGGTCAGCTTTTCTACTTGGGCCACAGATAAGAATACTTCAGTGAAGCATTGATCTCATCGGTTCTATTTCCTCAGGTTTAAACTGGAAGAATTTGGCAAAAATCTCAAAGAAAAGCACCATTGGCTTTTCATTACGATCAATATTTCGTAGTGCTCGATCGGCGTCAACGACTTTTTTTTATCCAATTATCGCACACGATTAGACAGCAATCCTAAATAAAAACACTAATAGTGTAAAAGCCACAGTTGATAGTATTCTGTCTACAGCCACAGGCCGGTCCGACCCCCCAGACGGACCTAGTACCCCACTCTTGCAGAAAAGCAATGTCTGAACAGTGGCAATTAGAACGATGCGGCGGGGCAGCGCAGGTGCGATTATCTGCCTCTAATGCTGCCTTAGCCAAAGCCGCGGGTAATTGGAACGCGGAATAGTCCGTTACTCGCAGAGAGGCTGACCATGTGAGAGCGACGCCCGGCTGATGGCGTCAACGGGGGATGGTATTCGAAAGGCCCAATGGCGATGGGGAGAGAAAACGGTGTGTTATGGGGCCACGCGTACGAAATGGATGGCGTGTGTCCAGACCATGGCCTGCCAAAAAAAGAAGTGGGTGCAGTTTACTCGTTTACCACCATACACAATAAAACAAAAGACACTTTAAATGTGTCGCGTGTTATTGATATTGCTCTATAAATCTATCGGGTTTTTAAACAATGTGTGGGCTGTTTTATCCCCAAGAAGTAATGTAGCTGCAGTTTCTGACATAGTCACTGCCAAAGTTATTTTACGCTGTCTCCTTATTTTATACCTGGGGTATCTCAGAAAAATGGCTTTCTATCATCTATCATCTAAGCTTATATACGTCTCACTATTAGGCTCAAGCCTCGTCCGTAATGGGAGCGAAATTGACCTAATACACCACGCTGGTCAAATATGTTGGTATAGGGTTTGGTTTCAATTTTGCCTTTTCTTCCATATGTATAATATATATTTAGATCCCTTAGTCGTCTTGTGGGTTATCGACCCACGGGTAAGAAAGGGGGTGGTGAAATATATTCTAACTGCGTAACCGCACGGATAAATATATAATAAATTGCTTTCATTACGAAAGAATTAATAAAAATGAATTTCTTGGTCCATATCGCGCTTTAGTAGCGTAGGATATCTTCAGATGGATATTTTTATTATAATGTCAAAGGATTTGAAAGACTGTAAAACAATAACATCATTATAGTTCATCTAATCTAAGAAGTGCATTTTGACGTTTCGCATTTTTTAATACACGATAACCTTGATCAAACGTACGTACGTACGATACACATGATTGCAAACAATAAATCTGAAATTTTAAAGAACTATTAAGTTATTTACATAATTAACGTTGCGGGTGACTTTCTTGTACAATAATCTAATGTTGAAACTCGTAAAACTAATTTAAAATTAAAATAACATGGTAAATAGTAATTATTATTGACGATCTTACAATGCCATGTCATCACGATCTATACAGTAGTGCTTGACAACTTCCAATTCACGAAAATCCAAACAATCGGTAAAAATATTAGAATAATATAGTTAATCGAATAGAGATTTTGATAGAAATGTACATTTCGACAATTTTATTGATAAGGAAATAATTATTAATATTCGCGACGAAGATAATTCAAGTAATAGTAGTGATTCTGAATAAATAACTATTTTCAAATGCAGTTTTTGTTTTTACTTAACCTAATCCTACTAAATATGATGAATAGATTTTTTGCTGCAATAATTAAATTTGTTTAGTATTAATTTAGCAATTAATTTATTCATCTACTTTGTTAAAAAAAATGTATATACCGATTATTAATTACGAAGAATCAATATCGATTTCTCCTTAAAATCGGATATTTTCGATAGCGATTATTTGGTTCACATACCTAGACAACTTACTCGGACAGCTGTCAAAGTGCACTTCTTAGATTAGATAGACTATAATAGCAAAAGACTCAAACGAATGGGGGTAAGGCTGTTACAGGCCTCCTCAAGGGTGTCATCTCAGCACTGATCACCTTCAACTGCTCTGCAATTGGCTTTAAACGTACTCTATGCTATCAACAGTGTATAAAAATCTAAAAAAGTAGGCCCTCGTTGTGCAAGGCACAATATGTAGCAACAGGCGCGCTGTGTGGTAGCGGCTACGAATACTACCAACCCTCCAACCCTTACTTTGCTCGTGGATGTCGTAAAAGACGACTTAGAGCCTTATAACGACCTGGGCCAACTACATCTGATGCCAATTGGTCAACTATTACATTCCCGAGCATGGTTGACGTCTGGCAGGCGGCCGGTCATAAAACTATTGCCAATAAATTTTACAATATGTACTATGAAAGAAGAGTAGGTACATATTGTATCTACCCCAAGTAATTCGCATAAGTGTAGGAGAATGATGAGGCGGCAGTAATAGTATTCACTATTGCTAAGGTGACTGGTGTAGTGATGGGTCATGGTTGCTTCGGCATGTATCTGCTAAAGGTCGCAAGGAGGGAGAGGATACCATCCAACCACTACTGCGATTGAGAGGTGGACACGGCGCTGCATATGCTCAAAGTTTGTGTGGCCTGGGCAGATTAGCGCCTTGAACTCATCGCAATCATCGATGCCAAACTGGCACTGTCGACCATCGCTAAGACGATGTTCGATAGCGTCAGGAACTGGTACTCGGTTGCCGCCGACAGTCGTTCCACAGAAGAAACAGCGGGGCGTGTCACAGAGGAGACTCTCCATGCTGACACACTTTACCTCGGCGCATCGGACGTTATAGGCGCGAGTACCTGCACCTGTTGCTATCTTAACTGAGGTCGCGGGTATATGGACCATGAGAATTAATCTACCACTCGCAAAGACACTGACGACGTGAGAGCGATACAACGCTGTTGTTTGCTGGGGAGTCGACGGCGGCGATACCTGAAAGGGTAAACCCCGGACTGCCCACGGATGTCAAGTAAACGGTACCAGAGGCCAGCCTGATGGCGATGGGGAGAGAACGCGATCAGTTATGGAGCCACGCCCTTCTGTTGCCTAGAAGGAATGGCCAAACAATAACAAAAAGGGTGCACTTTGCATACTCGCCCCAAAGTAGCATCTTAACTAAGAATGTACATTTTGTACGCTCTATGATGTAGTAACTTTTGAAAATATAACGAAAGATTTAAACTTAATTTTCAGCGCCATCTGTTGTTCATTTAATTAACTAAATAAATCATGCATTTTATTAATTTATAGCTAAATTATATACTATTAACTAATTAAAACATTATTTTTCATCACAAATAGTTTTAATATTTATTTTGACTACTTGATCAACGTTATATAGTAGGTATGTCAACTTCCGTTCAACACTGCAGGAGGTTTGAGCCCAGCAGTGGGATGTATATGAGCTGAATTCATGAAACTACTACATATTAAGTAATACAAATATTTTCCTTACGTTATAGATACATTAAATGATTATTTTGAATTGAACCTTCTAGTGACGTAAAAGGCGAGCGGTGATTTTAAAAACTTAAATGACCATAACTTTTTTTACAGACATCAGATTTCAATGAAACAAAGACTAAATGTTGCTCTGAATTGGGCTTAATCTTCTTATCAAAACTGCGAAACAATCCATTCAGTAACTTCGGAGATTAGCGATTACAGACATACAGACAGACAAAAAATTCCAAAAAAAGATTTTTGGTTTCTGTTAGTGTTTTCTTATTGCCTATGATTATTTTGAATTGAACCTTCTAGTGACGTAAAAGGCGAGCGGTGATTTTAAAAACTTAAATGACCATAACTTTTTTTACAGACATTAGATTTCAATGAAACAAAGACTAAATGTTGCTCTGAATTGGGCTTAATCTTCTTATCAAAACTGCGAAACAATCCATTCAGTAACTTCTGAGATTAGCGATTACAGACATACAGACAGACAAAAAATTCCAAAAAAAGATTTTTGGTTTCTGTTAGTGTTTTCTTATTGCCTAGATTCATTTTTTAATAAATTTATCAAATGTACAGACACGGGTTTTCTACTCATTTATTATATGTATAGATGATTATTTTGAATTGAACCTTCTAGTGACGTAAAAGGCGAGTGGTGATTTTAAAAACTTAAATGACCATAACTTTTTTTACAGACATCAGATTTCAATGAAACAAAGACTAAATGTTGCTCTGAATTGGGCTTAATCTTCTTATCAAAACTGCGAAACAATCCATTCAGTAACTTCTGAGATTAGCGATTACAGACATACAGACAGACAAAAAATTCCAAAAAAAGATTTTTGGTTTCTGTTAGTGTTTTCTTATTGCCTAGATTCATTTTTTAATAAATTTATCAAATGTACAGACACGGGTTTTTTACTCATTTATTATATGTATAGATGTAACGAATGTCATATTTTAGACATTCGCGAATACGAATATCTGCTGCCAACATTCGCGAATGCGAATATTCAGTTTTTGTTTAAATTTGACGCCATTTGTCTATGGCTTTATTTAGTTACACCACCAGCGAGTGTTCCCAACGAGCGCATATTTAGTGGCGCTGGACTTATTTACACGCCACATCCAAACAGACTTGAAGGAGACAGGTATCGAAACTACTATTTAAAAGTTTAATATTCCCCTTGAAGTGCAATTTTTATAATATGAAAAATATATATAACTAGCTTCTGCCCGTGGCTTCGCCCGCGTAAAGGGCTACTTATCTAAAGTTGAACTATTATCGCAAGGGGATTACCGGGATAAAAGTATCCTATATGTTAATCTAGGATGTGCTTGCAAAGGAAACATAAACATAAGTGATTTTACTGGGATAAGAAAAATTGGAAAATATAGAAAATAATAAAACAAAATTTATAGCTAACTTATTTATATATAATTAAAATATAAGATGAGATATCATAAAAAATTATAACAGAAAGATGATCGCAGGAGACAGCATTTTTGTAATTAGCTAACTATGGGTCTGAGCTGCGAGTCATGACACCTCGCAGAGCTACTGACAGCAGGCAGTCAATGCATGCAATAGCAGTACTATTTTATTTATATCTAATCAGAAGCCAAAAAAAATGATTCGTCAATCTAGCTTCTAAAATAACCTATTTCCATATAAACTTTCACCCGTATTTTTATATTACCCCCTTAAGGATAATTTTTTTACAAAATTTTAATGTCATATCTATTTATAACTGATCGACAGCCTAAAAATAAGTTTCAAGCTTTTGGCTTTCAAAAATTTCTTACAACTTTTCATCCCCCTTTACAACAATTTTTTTTTGTATTAAAAAAAACAGACAGAGTTACTTTCGCATTTATAATATTAGTTAGGATAGTAAGGATTAACTGTTATTTTTTTAAGGGAGAGAAGTATTTTTGTTTGAGAATCTTATTTTTTTTTTGTTTACGTTACGTGTTACTGATACGACGTGATTACGAGGTTAAGTTACTTTTTATTTGATTTAAAAAACATAAGAAATTAATGGAATTGGATTTTCTTATATTAACCAATTATTATATTATTACCTACTTAAAAAAAATATACACACAAAAACATTCGCAATAATTTCGCGAATGCGAATGTCCAAAAATATGCGAATATTCGTGAATGCGAATGCGAATATTCGTTACATCACTAGTACATATAGGCCTCTCCACGAGATTGCCACGCTCGGGTTGAGAGCCCATAAGGCTCGCCCATTGTCCGGTTCAGCTGTAAAAGCCCCAACGGCTAACAGCTCGCAGTTGGTTTTTTAGTGGGAATTCAGTGACCCCTTCAGGGCCTGTGAGTCCCACATACCCCGCCCGGGCGGGCATACGAAAAATGCATTTTTAGCCACTGCGTTACCAAAAACAAACAAAAAAAAAAAGAATGCCACTCAGAACGATCCTGTGCTACCCGCATCCAACGGTTTCTTGCGACTGTCAAGGTGACCAAAAATGACGATACAAATTACCTTTTCTACTCCTACTTTTTATATAATAGAATATAAAAAGTAATTTAAAAGTAATTTTAGTTCGAGCCATTGATTAATTCCAGTAAGGCTAGAAGAGTAAGTAGAGCACTACATCAACGCTTCGCGTAATGAGACGTGCAGTAGGCTAGATCATGTTATCTGAAAGAAGAAAGAAAGAAAGAAAGAAAATCATTTATTTCGGCTTCCAAAATAATACAAATTGATAATTACAAATTCAAATAGGTACATAGGATACCGAAAAAGGTCTCACCTCAGCATAAGCTGCATCACAAACGTGATACAGCGCTGATTTTCAGGTTAAACCTTTGAGAGAATGAGTGAGAGTATGTTTTCTTACAACATAAAAAAAATATATACAGGTGCAATATATAAACACAGTACTACTAAACACAGTGCCAAAATCATTTGTAACTTACATACAATATACATACACATACACGTTCGCACACACATACACTTAAACATAATGCATACATACATATACACATACATTCACATACATGCTAATAACATATACAACATGCAACACATACATACATACGCATACACATACACATACATACACACATACATATACATACCTACACACATACATAAACATACACACACATATGATTACCCACACGTACACGAATACATACACGTACAATTCACTTATAACTATATACACATTCACTTATCACTTTTATAAATTTAATAGATGGCTGTGGCACTGAGAGATAACAGAGAGTTAAAAAGTTTTGATCAATGAAAATATATCTTAGGACTTCTCATAATATATACATATATACGAGTATCAATAGTAGGAAAGTGTAAACATATTCATAGAAATAAGACTAACGCTTATGTATTTGTTTCATAGCAAAAGAAAATAAAGTTAAATATTTGATGAATTAAATAAATATGATCTTTTTTCTTTATTTAATAGATAGGTTGTAAGGAATATAATAAAATTGATGTAGAAAATGTATTGAACAAATGTGAAAGAACTATAAAGGTCATTTGTGCAATATATATTATTGTGCCTTATGCTGTTGATCAAGCAAATACTCCTTATATTTAATTTTAAAATTGTTAACCGATTTTAACAGGCGTAATGGAGGTGGCAAATCATTCCAGCATCGAGTTGCAGCGAATTTGAAACTTCCATGAAATGCTGCCGTTCTATGTCTTGGAGTTAACAATAAATAAGAGGATGCCCTCGTCTTTATTGCATTATAATCTTTTGACCATGATAATTTGCGATATAGATATTCAGGCATTTTGGATACAACAACATCAAACAAAAGGGTTGCTAGGTGAAGCTTTCTACGTGCCGTCATCTTCATTAAATTACCCTTATTTAAGAAGGGGGTGATGTGAGATCGTAGGGGGACGTTAAAGCAATATCGCGCACAAGCGTTCTGAACCCGTTGTATTAGTTTCTGCGTTTTGCTCAAAATACAAGTGCTATAAACGGTGTCTGCATAGTTTAATTTAGACAAAATCAATGTTTCACAAAGCATTACTCTAATATCTACACTTATATACGGACGGATCCTATACAATAATTTCAGCCTATAAAAACAATTACGCACTGCTTCAGTAATATGTGCTTCAAAATGTAACTGCCCATCAAATGTTACTCCAAGATTACGCGCTTCCTGCACTTGCGCAATCGAATGTCCCTTTATTCTAACATCGAACTGCTTACACTTTTTCAACATGTTCCTGGAGCCTATTACGATAAACTTAGATTTTTCAGGATTCAGCACTAAGGAGTTTCTGCCCGACCATTCCGAAATTCGCTCAAGGTCTGCATTAAGCTTTTTTATAGCTTCTTCAGCATTTTGTTGCTGAAACGATATATATAATTGAAGGTCATCAGCATAAAGATGAAATTTGCAATGAAGTATGCAGTTGGTGATGTCAGCAGTATACAGGATGAAGAGCAGTGGCCCAAGGATGGAACCCTGAGGTACGCCTCTACGAACCTCCCCTGGAGAAGATATAACATCATTCCCCTTCCTGCCTTTTATTAAGACTTGTTGAGAGCGGTTGGACAGATAGCTATGAAACCATTTTATAGTTTCTGAACTACAACCATAGAAAGACAGTTTAGAAAGAAGAAGTGAAACGTTGATTGAATCAAAAGCTCGGGAATAATCGAGGAGAACTAGTAGAGTTGTCATACCCCTGTCCCTGTCTTCTAATATGTTATCAACTACATCGAGTAATGCTGTGGTTGTGCTGTGCTTCTGACGAAACCCAGATTGGGTGACAGGTAGTATCTTAGATTCTTCACAATAAGCCCTCAATTGACTAAATACAACCTTTTCCAGTATCTTGGAGAGACAAGGAAGAAGACTGATGGGACGCAAATCCTTTATACTAGCAGGATTGGCTGTTTTAGGAACTGGTTGCACAATTTCCATTTTCCATAAGCTGGGGAAAGTGGAAGTTAAAATTGACCTATTAATTATGGATGTTATTATGCCAAGAGTAGAAGGCAACGTCATTAAGAGCATATCCAAAGAAATATTATCCGATCCTAGAGCATTAGACTTAAGATTGCGCAGAAAATGAAGCACATTTATCTCAGATACTGTCTGCATCTGGAACACATTTGCAGCTCGGAAGAATTCGAAGTATGTCAAATCGGATATTGTCACCAAGTCATTGCTGGGAATGTCTAAAAAATGTGTATTTATCGCATCAGGGTCATTACAGAAATGAAGTAAATTATTGTCTCTTTTTTTTGCAATGCATATGGTGGATTTTAATTGCTTCCATAATTTCTTTGGTTGTCCAATATTTTTATTAATGTGGGAGTTGAAATAGGCACGTTTTTCACTATCCATTGCTGCGCGAACAATATATTTGAGCTCTTTATAGGAGTTAAGATCGCGTTCAGATTTTGTTGACTTGTATTTAGTGTGAGATTTGTCACGTAGCTTCATCATTAATTTTACGGTATCAGTGATCCATGGGAATGACTTATTTCTAATAAGAACCGATTTTTTAGGAGCATGCAAATCAAATAGATTAAATATATACGTATTAAACATTGTAACCATATCATTCACATCCGCCGCGCTTTCTATGTTTTTCCAATTTACACTCTGTAAATCCTTATTAAAAACATCCATCATAATGTCTTTTATTGGCCTATAAGTGATCCAATGCGGTGAAGGTTTTTCTATTTTGAAATTAAGCTCCACAGATATAATTGCATGGTGACCTAATTCAGGTATGTGGGAAACTGTTACTGCATGTACCTTGGCATCAGTGCACACAATATCTATCAAAGTCTCGCTATGATCCGTAAAATGGGTAGGTTCATTGATAATTTGTTTTAAATTTGAGTATTGTAGAAAATTATTCAGAAGTTTAGTTTTATTATCAGATGAATTAAGAAAATTGATATTGAGATCACCAAGCAGAATGATTTTATCGGCGTTAGAGAAAGAAGTAAGAGATTCAGTAATCGCTTCAATAAAATGATTTACGTCGAACCATGGAGGCCGATATGCAGTACCGATGATGACAGAGCACGCGTTGACGTTTAAACGGAGCCACATTTGCTCGACGTGCGGCACGCGGGGGTGAGGGACGGTACGCACGCGCAAGTTACGGTGTACATAAAAGCCTACTCCACCGCCGCGGCCGCCGCGCACCTCATGCGTTCGAGGCACGTGCAGTAGTCTAATCAATCAACGAAGGCGCTCGCGCCTCTTCTCCGGCTCGGAGCCAAGTCTCATTAATCGCCATTATATCTACTTTTAAGTCCCTTACAGCTGCTATAAATTCCTCATGACGGGTACCCAGCGATCCCGCATTAAATAAGCCAACTTTTAGGTTTTTTGTTTTAAGCATGATTACTAGTGTAAATTTGTATGAATGGCTGAAATAGTATAATAATCAAGTGAATTTGTGAAATAGTGTATCGAAATCTCATATTTAGTTCCAATAGTATAATTTCAACATATTTAAATAATTGAAAACTTTTCATTATTTGTAGGATACGGTATAATAATTTATGATAAACAAATAAAACTGTATATGTAATGTATATATCATTATTAAAATAAAAAAATATGATTAAATAATAAAATAGAGTGTAAGTGACTCGGTCATCACCGATTGTTAACAAGGGAATATAAATAGTTAACTCTTCATGATATATCAAATGCCACAATAAACTAAATTCTACAAGGTAAATACAACATTTATATAAATAATCTGTTCTTGTTAAATAAAACATGCTATAATTAATTCTTATCTCTAATGATTTCAAGTCCAAAAACACGGTGCAAGTCCTCTTCAGTGCGAATACAATAAGTTTGTTTGCCGTCAGTCTGTTTGGTCAATATGCGCCCATATTTAGTCCAGGTGTATCTCCACCCCAGGCGCCCAGCAGCCTCACGAACGCGGTAGAATAGGTGCTTATTAGTTCTAGTCAGCCTTTCGTTAACGTAGAATCGACGAGGAGGGGAAGGAAGGCCGAGATCCGCGGTGGTTACGCCGCGACGCACGCGTGCTCCCTGTAGCATGGCGTCTCTGAGCGAGCGTCGTGCCAGCCGCACCACGATGCGACGCGGTCTCGGCGCACTTGCCACCTCCGCGGGTTCTCGCTGCACGGGAGATCCCACTCTCTGCGCGAAGACTATGTCACGATCCTCCATGCCAATCCCCAACTTAGACGCAACTAGTCCGACGGTGTGCAACACATTTTCACCAGGTACTTCCGCGATATTTGAAATCTCCAAATCAGTACACAATGCTTCCTGGTCTCTGTCATTTAGCTCATGCTCCAATCGTGTTATTGTATGCTGGAGATGGGTTAACGATATGTTTTCTGGCAAAATAGCAATCTGCTTGTTCTCCAGTGCCTCCAGCCTGACCTCCAACGCATCCACTCGTTGTATACAGTCTCCAAACGCAGTGTGGAGACCAGCCACTTCGCGGCGGAACTCTCGCAACTCATCCCTGACCTCTCGCAACTCCGACCTAAACATCTTGATTTCATCACGGAGGGATGGTAGGACGTCAGTATCCGTATGAGTAGTGGGTATATCTGGTGATGCAGCCATAGATGTTCGATCAGGTGACGGAATATTGGAGTCTCTTGACTCACCAGTCAGTTGTTTTACTGGGGCGCAACTGTTGTCGCCTTTAGGCACCTTTTTCTTGCAGTCTGGGCATTTCCAGTTGCTGTTCATTTGTGTCGTCTCTGGCAAGAGTAGACATGCAAAATGATACCTATTTGAGCATGAAATATTAGAACAAATTGCACCCCCTTTCGCTGCGATGTACTTCCCACAAGCTGCACACTTCACCATGATGTCAGATAGTATGACAGAAGATTAATATATCGCGTACGTGATAAAATATTGCACTGTTCGTATATTAGTTTTATTTATAGAGTGTCACTTCTCACTATGTAGGTATTCACATATAACTACGACTGAATTATCTCAGTTTTAGGCAAGATATTAGCTAATATTGCTACGAAAAAAAGTTAATATGTAAACTATTTCACAATATAATATAAATAAAAGTATTCGTGTCGTTAAATATGTACTTTTACTACGTTTATTTTGAACAGTCCGATCAGCTGATGTATGCTGTGTAACGACCGTAGCGCCACCGCAAGTACTGTACAAGAAAAAAGAAAAGATCTCATTCTATTTTTCTATTTATTTATTATTTATTCACCATCATTACAGCCCACAAATGTCCCATTTTTGGGTTCGGGCCTCCTCCGTAATGGGAAGGATATTAACCTACTATATCACGCTGATCAGACGTATTGGTATAGGGTTTTGTTTCGAGTTTTCCTTCTCTTGCATAGATATTATATGCCTTTTGTATCCCTTAGTCGTCTCTTACGATCACCCACGGGTAAGATAGGGGGTGGTGATTTGTATTCTTACCATAGATAATATACTATAAATTAGAAAATTCTTACTCCGTCACCACACGGATAATCTAATATCAATATATTCATAATGGATTCTTTGAGCCCGAACCTTAAGCATGAGTCGGACAAAAGAAATTGTTCGTATTTAGCACAAAATTTCACCCTCCTCTCAGTAATATTCCTTCCTTAATATGTAATTGGTAATAAAATTACGTAACGAAATCTTGAGTGCCTACGTCCAAACTACTAATTTATAAACTAGTCCTCCGATTTCCTATTTTGAAGGGAGTGACTCGGTTGTTGACCCTTAGATTTTTTTATGACTACCACAAGAAAGTCATTTTATTTTACAAAGAACACTGATTCTTACAACACAGTATGCAACTAACGTAGGAACTAGGGAACTCGGAAATATTTTTTTTTGGACCAAGGAAATTGTGGATCGCACAAAGTATTATTCTACTTAGGAATCGAACCCATATGACTGCCACGGTAGGTCGGTATCTTAACCACTGCGTTATCTGTGCAATCGAATCGAAGTCGAAATCCATTAGCAGTTATGTATTTCACCATTTCAGACTACAAATTAAGACTTAAGTATGAACTTGGTAATAGAGATAGAATTGATTATATAATCATCATCAGCTCATATATGCTTCACTGTGGGGCTCAGGGCCGGCTTTACCTATAGTGCAGAGGGTGCGGTGCACCCGGGCACCCGGTGTTAGGGGGCGCCGATAGCCGCTTGTAACCATCAACCTATTCCATTTTGTTCACCCACTTTGGTACAAGAGGGCGCCAGGTTATTGATTGCACCCGGGAGCTACATGTGCTTGAGCCGCGCCTGGTGGGGCTCGAGCCTCCTCTATAATGGGAGGGAAATTGACCTACTATACCACGCTGTTCAGACGTGTTGGTTGGTTGGCTTTTATTTCAAATTTTCCGTCTCTTGCATAGATGTTATATGCGTTTTATATTCCTTAGTCGTCTTTTACGATCACCCACGGGTAAGATAGGGAGTGCTGAATTGTATTCTTACTCCGCCACACTTGATTGATTATATAGTAGCTTATTATTACCAATTTACTTGACGGAGTCAGCAATACAGTTCACCACACTGTCTCTTGCTCGTGGGTGTCTTAAAAGACGACTGAGGCATATGATATAACATGTGTGCAAGAGAAGGAAAACTCGAAAGAAAACCTTATACCAACCCGACTGACCAGCGTAGTAGGTTAATCTACCTCCTATTGTAGAGAGGCTCGAGTCCGATGAATAACATAAGAAATAAAAAAATTAAAAGTGCGTACAAAGTACACATGTCGGCAGTGAAACTTCTTTGGCTAACTAATTTTTAAATCTCGTTTACATATATCTACCCATAGCGTGTATTTTTTCTCGATCTCCCTTTCTCTCCCGACCCTCTCATTCGCTCTCCCTACTCTCGCTCCATGGCTATGTGCGTTATGCGACGTTCGCCCTATCTTACTCTCTCTCAATCTTTCTTACTAGCTCTCTACAATTTTTCGCTCCATGACACTGTGCGTGATGCAACGTTGGCTCTATCTCACTCTCTCTTTCGATCTTTCTCACTCGCTTGCTCGCTACTCTCGCTCCATGACTATGTGCTTCATGCTATGTTCGCCTTTTCTCACTCTCTCTTAATCGGTCCAATAGCTCTCTCCCGCTTGTTGGACAAAAACGTTCCACATTTTCGTGTCACTTTAGTGCGTTTCACCTGTAAAAAAATTTACTCTCATACGCGCAAAAAAAAATCACTTCAAATCTTCACATCACATTCACAGTAGATAACTAAAAAAATGACTGCACATATGGCATACTGGTTAAGATTCCGACCGTCGGTACCAGTGC
This sequence comes from Lymantria monacha, assembly GCA_905163515.2. NCBI lineage: Eukaryota > Metazoa > Arthropoda > Insecta > Lepidoptera > Erebidae > Lymantria > Lymantria monacha. The sequence goes on along the minus strand of LR991090.1, from coordinate 27,537,934 downwards.
CATTGATTCGATCCCTACGCAGGACAATACTTTGTGCGATCCACAAATTGTTCTAGGTCTGGGTGTAATTTGTCTGCGTTAATTATATGCTTGTAAAGCTCCCACAATACAAGGATTATTTAACAGATTTTGGCCTTCTTAGTGTAAGGTGGTGCTTTTTAAGAAAAAAAATATATAGATATATATATTTATTAATATATATGATAAATATATTTACTATCGGAACCGATACTGCAACAAGAATTTATTATAAACAACAATAATAGCATATTACAAATTACAAAAAAATGTTACATTTGATTTCTACATATCTCAGATCTTTAATTTATTATTTCAATCGAACTAAACAACTTTTGAAAAATATTTTGTATATATATATACAGAGTGGAGACGTCAATACGACAATAAATTAAAACACCGTCAATACTAGTGTATAGGAGTATTTTGAAACTATTAAAAAAGTCCTCAGTAAAATTGATAGGCGAATAATTTTAATTTTTATACAGAGTGTGGAAATTGTTAATAATACAAAGTAATGTGCTGCGGCTAAACTATACGACATATTGTATTCAAAGTTTGTATACAGGCTGGGCAAGTTATCAGATACACTAGATTAAAATTATTGTCGTATGGTCGTCTCCACCTTGTATATACTCTATGTCAATTACTCTATGTCAATTACTCTATAAAAAAAATATTATTTCAGAGCAGCGGCACGGAAGACTGAAATGCTAAGATACATTTTAAGCCTAATAAAACAAAATGTCACAAATTAATCTCTCAATTACAGTTTTATTTAATCAATGCTTTTTTTATATTTTCTTTAAAATATTAAGTCAATTTTATATTTTTATTTAATTTTAAGTAATCGTGCATCTAATTAAGCTTTCACGTTTTTATATTAAATATAAGAAAACGGTGCGTTATATGTAATTTCTTTCTTATTGAATGTTTTAATTGTCTTTCTGTTCGCCTGGTGCACCAACAAGATACCATCGGGTTCGGGCGCGAACGGCCATATTGCGGACAAGTCTCTTCTTATCATCCAAAGATGGCGCTAAATCTAGCAATATATCTGGCTTATAAGGTAACAGCAACGAAGTACGGAATGTATTTGCTATATTATAAAGGCACTCCAGGCTTTTTATCCTTACATCCTGAAATTCAAAAATATTGTTTATAATATTTAATCTGTGTGGCTGTGTGGTAACGGCTACGAATACTACCAACCCGTACTTTGCTCGTGGATGTCGTAAAATACGACTAAGAGCCTTATAACGACCTGGGCCAACTCTATCTGATGCCGTTTGGTCAACAATTACCTTCCCAAGGAGGGTTGACGTCTGGAAGTCGGCCGGTCATAAAACTATTGCCAAAAACTTTTACAATATGTACTATGAAAGAAGAGTACATATTGTATCGACCCCAAATAACATACATACATCTGCTTCAGTCGCATGAGGATTTAAGACACGGTTTTTGACCATAAAGCTCTTCAGATATTCTGGCTCGAACTCTCGTTGGCATACTTAAGACAGCATTACGTTAAAATTACTCTACGGGGGATAGTAACCGAAAGGGTAACCCGTCGGGCTGGCCACGGAAGTCAAGGAAGCGGTACTGGTGGTCGGTCCAATGGCGATAGTGAGGGAATACGGCGGACGGAACGCCTACCAAAACAAACCTTTAAATTACTATGACTTCGTTTTACGCCATATTACGACTTAAGACCATACATGCTATATTCCACTAAGTGTTCATCATTTTCATCATTGTCACCATTGTAATCATTATCTGATGATCATCATCTGAGTTCGTTAGAAAAGTAAAAACTAAATAAATACAAACGCGGCAAAATCACTAATCGCTAACTCTCACGCCCATGATTTTTCCGTTACTAATACTACTTAAAAGCGAGGGTATAATCGTTATCGCAAGTGAAATGTAGAATTGTTCCCCCCTCGAAGATAGTTTGTTGTGAGCGTGCCATGAGCGAAAAGAATGACGTCATTACTGACGTTTTTACTAAGACCCCAATGTCCGTGGTCCTCATATAGAACGACTGAGGAGATATTAACAATGTGAATGTTAATATAGCACTTGTTAATAAGATTCTCATTATAAAGAAATGATTGATAATTGAAGAAAATTGAATAAGACTTGGCTTTATTCCCTTTGCCTGTCCATAAAGAAAAGATTAGAAATCCAAATTTCAGATAAAAAAAAAATAGATTAGAAATTCAGATGCTAAGAACCAAAAAAAATCATCTCTATGGTTACTACGTTATAGCGAGTGCGCTATATTCCTAATGCTACTGCTACAGCTATAAAAAAAAAGGTAGCGGCCTGGCTGTGCCCCTGGTGTTGCTAGGTCCATGTGTAACAGTATCACTTACCACTAGGTGTGCTGTTTGCTCGTTTGCCACCGTAGATAGTAAAAAAAAAAACTTCAACAGTTTTAATAGTTTTTCATCCTCAAAGATCTACTATCTTTTAGGACCCGCCTATTCGGACCTGGGACCTCGCGATCTGCAATTAGATACGGTTTAGTATCTAATACATTCTTTTTTTTTTCTTAACTTTTTTTTTTTTTATTTTTTTTTTTTTGTGTGTGTCTTAGTTGTTAGCCTCAGATGGCTATGACAACTTTACCCGGACTGTGGGTGAGCGCTGAGGGCTCCCAACCCGTATATCTAATACAACAACAACAACAGCTTTTATAGTAAATATTTGGAATCTTTTTATCCGTGTGGTGACGGAGTAAGAATACAATTCACCACCCCCTCTTTTACCTGTGGGTGATCGTAAGAGACGACTAAGGGATATAAAACGCATATAACATCTATGCAAGAGAAGGAAAACTCGAAACAAAACCCTATACCAACACGTCTGACCAGCGCGGTATAGTGGGTTAATTGCCCTCCCATTACGGAGGAGGCCCGAACCCAACAGTAGGACATACATGGGCTGTTATGATGATGATTTGGAAACTTACCATGCATTTAGAATATTTAGTTAAATTGGCCAATCTTGGCAGAATAGTTTGCAGGCTAGTTGATATCAACGGTTGAGTAGTTATTAAATGATTTAATACATCAAGTGAAACAAGCAACAACTCCTTGTTCTGATATCCTAATGAATCTATTACTATTGATGTGACCTGTAACATAAAAGAGGGAATTTTTTTATATAATTATCATGTGCTTATATTTTTACCACCACTAATTACTTTTCTTATAGGAGTCGTGAAAACTGGCTACGGGTTTCACGAATGGATCTTTTTTTGGTGTGGTCTCTCCCCGTCAAATCCGTCTGGGGCGACAAAAGAGGCAGCGGGCGACGCCATAGACCCGCCCTTCACGTAACTATCGACATTGTGCGACTGGCCCACCGGAACCCAGTCTTTGTCTTCGGTGGCCCATCCGGGGAAGAACGAGTCTGCCCTGACATTGTCTCCATTGGAGAAACTTATCATCTAATGGTCTTCGATCGGCTTATATGTACATAAAATAGACACTTTAACTCTTCTCTTCCCAAGCGACTTAAACGATTATTTTGATGATTTTTGTACTTGTTACTTTGAACTTCATAGTAGTATGTGAAATAACGGTCGCTTAAGCTCTTTTTCTCGCAAACGCGTCATACAAAATTGTTGCTGAACAGAATGCCAAACCTCTCCCATAAGAAGTTTAATAGTGGTAGGAACACGCTGTGGACAATTTTTTGTCTACAGCCGCGGGCTTGTCCGTCCGGGATAGCACCACACTCTCGTAGAAGATCGACGTCTGAGTAATGGCAATGTGCTATCGCGCTTCATTCGGTGAGCGAAAGAGCCGGAAGCCCAACTGCCGCTGCTTACCAATACAAACTCCAAACCCACCCGGTTTGGGGTTTGTATTGGTAGGCAGCGGCCTAGCTATACCCTTGGTATTGCAAAGGTCCATGGCGGCAGTGACACACCCCCCCTGATGTGCTGTCTGCTCGTTTGCCACCAGAAGTAATAAAAAAAATGAAAATCACTTTAAAAATACAACTCACCTTAACTGCCTCGTTATTAAGTACAGCCTTAGGTGTTTTAGCGAGTACATAAGCCCAGCTCAGTAAATAATCTTCTATAGCCTCTGGTTCCGAAGGTTGATGAACTAAACTAGCGAATGAGATGAACATTCTTTGTTTATACAGAAGACTTATTCTGCAGTGCTGCTTTGGACTTAAAATGTCAGGATAATCGATCATTATGATCCTTATGGCTTCTGATGCTTGTTTGCTGTATAATGGACTTTGGAGCATTCCTACTATCTGGAAATAAATAAATGGGATTTCATTTTTTACATATAAGACAAAACTTGTTGATCGCCAATGGGCCTAAGGCCTAAGGTCGCCTTTTAAAACATTCACGGGTAATATAGAGTAGTGAATTTATACAATTCCTTTAATTTACTCCGTCATTACTCGAAAAAGCCCTACACATTTATTATTACCCTAAAAATTCTCCGTGTGCTGGGGAAATAAAAATACAATTCACCACGTATTTGTGTTCCCGCACGTGTTGTAAAAGACGTCTATGGGATGAAAGCAGGCAACATTACCGCAAGAGAAGGCAAACTCCAAATAAAACTATTCTAACCCATCTGACTAGCATACTATAATAAACATGGTATAATCATCTCAGCTCATACACGTCCCACTGTTGGGCTCGAGCCTCCTCCATAATGGAAAGGCAATTGACCTACTATACCACGCTGGTCAGACGTGTTGTTATAGGGTTTTGTTTCGAGTTTTCCTTCTCTCGCCTATGCGAGGACATCTATATGTTATATGCGTTTTTATCCCTTAGTCGTCTCGTACGATCACCCACGGGATTGAGGATAACATGGTATAGTAGGTCAATTTCCCTCGTACTGTGGAAGAGCCCTGTACAATAATGCCACGCGTAGGATCTATGATAAAGAATGAATGAATGAATGAATGCGTAAAATTTGAACTGTATGATATCTTATTTTTGTATTTTTTTTTTGTTATATTATAACCTCGATAACTCGAAAGTTATTGAGATTAACGACTTAAAAAGTGTCTAATTATTATATAATTTGAGATACGAGGCTTTTATTATTAAAATTTCAAAAAGTTTTTAAGGAATGTCTTCATCCATTGCACGTGTAATAAGCACAAAAAATAAATTAGAAGCATTTCACATTTCAGATTGTGTTGCTATCCAAGCGAATCCAAGTAATATTTGATTATTTTACTTACTACGATTTACAGAGTCTGCTTTTTGAAATTGGAGTAATAGACTATAAATATTGTTAATAACACCTCGCAGGGATATAAAACTTTGCTAGAACAACAAAATCATAATAATTGATACCGAGATACCTCGTATTTAGAGGTTCAGCGGAAAGGTGTTGCATATTTTTTCGAGTTACTGAGGATTACGGCTTAACGAGAGTCGTATTAGAGAAATTTCACTGTATTACAGCATTTTTTATAAAACTAACAAGAGTTGGGAACTTTCAACTCACCTTCTTTAACCAGAATGTAAATAAATCACTGCCCCTCATAATCAGCGCCTTTGTTATCCACGCGTATAAATGCATTAACTTCTGACACAGTGTTTCCTCATCCCTACTACAATTAGACAAATATGTTTTTAGTAATTCATATAGCAACTCAAACTTTTGTCCGTATTCCACTTTATTTAAGAAATGAGCTATTAGAATACAAGCTTTAGTCCTTACTATCTCATATTCACTGTTCAAAGACATTTTCAGGGAAAGCTGCATTACTTCTTCAAATTTGGAAGTATATAAAGTCTGATGCAGCGGAGAGTACAAACTTTCCAAAACTAAAAAGTATATATCATTCGATTGACACTTTTCTAAAGCTTTGGACGTATGTTTAGATAAAATTTCCTCTTGTTTTTCCGGAGTCAAATTGCTAATAGTGTTTGCTACTAAAATATATCCATGGACTAAAGTGTCGGTATTACCAGTTGTGATTTCCTTATACAACCATGTTAAGACAGGCTCAATAAGACCATGATCGCTCTCAATTTGGGATACTTTTTCGCTAGAATAACAAGAAGCTATCGACATTGATTCACTCAACGCTTCTATAGCAAGATTAGTCTCCTTATCATAAGCTGATATTATTTTTAATATATCTTCTATAATGACCCTCGTAAACTCATCTATACTTGCTAAGTTAGTTAATAAATGTAATCGTTTCTGTAGCATAGATTTGTCTTGATTAAAATCATCTAAATTACACTTTCCTTGTACAACTAAACTCATTATCAATTCGGGATATTTTCTTGCTATTGCATGTATTGTTTCTACGCTGACTCTAAGAAGTTCCGTGTCCTGCGAATGCTGCACATTATATGTTAAAACTTCAACAAAAGGCAGCACTAGTTCAGGTTTTAAGCTGTCTTTAATTCTGATCAAAGTTTTAAAGCCAGCGATCTGAAATTCCTTCTCTGGATTACTTACCGCTGTTAGACACAGTTGTGGTATTTCATCCAATTGAGCGTTTACTAATACTTGTATTTCCCAATGTTTGACCACATCATACAAGTCTCCTAGAAAATCCAAACTACCAATCTGCAGTTTAGGTGATGTTTTAAAATTATAGTATGAAATAATTGCAGGAACCATACATTTGGTCATTAAGACACAGGATTCTTTAGAGGCATTTGCTGTGGTAAGAAGCACTTTGGATGCTTGAACAAACTGTGCAACAGTAGAAGCCTCCGCTATTGCAGTTTGATTTGCGATAAGTATACCTTTAACAAAATTCTCGAATGCTTGGTCTGTATTTGCCGTAGTTGCCAATTTTGCGACTAACGTCGAAAGAGCCACGTGTGCGGCCATTTTGATTTCGTCATCCATTTTGTGGTTTATGTCTCTGCTAATAGATGACCATAGAGCTTTTAAGAATGGACCATAAGTTTCTGCCTTAAATGTTCGACAGCTCTCGATCTAAAAATAAATGGTACCCCCTTCAGTCAAATGTACAATAGATACACAGTCCCTTACAATTTATTTGCTTGTGTATAAGGATCATCATTTCAGCCTATCGCCGTCCTCTGCTGAACATCGGTCTCCCTCATGTTATGCCACAGGGTGCGGTCCTGCGCCGCTTGCATCCATCGACGCCCAGCAACCTCCACCAGGTGGTCTGTCCACCTAGTGGATGGGCGTACACTGTGTCGTTCGGTACGTGGTCGCCACTCGGGAACCTTTTTTCCCCAGCTGATGTCTGTTCGTCAAACAATGTGGCCTGCCCATTACGACTAGCACGAAAAATCAGCACGCTGAGTGCTAATTCTTCGTGCTACGTCGGTTACACCCGTTCTTCTGCGTATTTCCGTGTTAAATACCGAGCATAGGACGTTCCATAGCACACGGAGCGTCTTTGGACTTGGTTATGAGGCCTACATTGTATACAGGGTGTCCCAAAATTCAACGATAAGCTGGCACCAGCAGGTGGACCTACATATGACTACTCGAGAACAGAAAAGAAAAAAATTCTACCTTGATTTTTTTTTTCATTACGACAAAAAAACCAAAATCTTTAAAAATGGACATCTTTTATTATATTATTAAGTGCTATTGCTACAGTTTTACAAGTAATTCTGTGATTTTTTTTGTATTGGCAAGGTAAGTAGCACTACTATCGATCACAGCCATTAAAAATTCCAGAATATCTATAGTTTTTACACAAAAATCAATCAAAACTATGTTTTTTTCATAAATTATGTAAGATTTTGACTTTCAGCTCACTTTCACTCATCATAGTGAAAAAAAAAAGTATGGACACTACTGTGGCAAATAGTATTAAAAATTGGCGCAACTAACTACAATTCTAAAATGGTATAACATTCAAGGCAAACTAGCTACAAAAATATACTTAGGTGTACTATTTCAAAATAACAACCATATTTCGAAAATTGTTAGTGTTGATAGTAATCACTTTTAGTAAGTAGCCAAAATGTTTTTGTAGCAAGTTCCCAGAATTTGAATGAGACATGTGCGTAGTCCGTAGATCCACAGTCTGAATTATTTTATGGCGAAGCTCGTCCAAGTTTGCAATCGGTTTGTGTAGACTCTGTCCTTTAGACAACCCCAATAGAAAAAGTCCAGGGGATTTAGATCGGGTGAACGGGGTGGCCACAAGATAGGACCAAGTCGACCGATCCAACGCCCTGGGTACTCTTGGTCTAAGTACTCTCGCACAGGACGGGCATAGTGAGCTGGGCAACCATCGTTTTGAAACCACATGGTTTGCAAATCACTTAAGGGCACATCTTCTAATAATCCTGGCAACTCATTTTGTAAGAAGTTTAAATAACTATTGCCATCTATGTTTCCTTGTAACTCAAAGGGCCCTATCACTTTGCCATTTATTATGCCAGTCCATAGGTTAACCTTAAATTGGTATTGGGATTGTCTTCTCTCACCAGGTGCAGATTTTCATTGTTCCAGCTATGAAGATTGTGAAGATTTAAATATCCATCTTTCTTGCAGGTTGTTTCATCACGACGACGTGACGTTTTAAAATTCTATGTGCAGTACTTTTTGGGATTCCCGTTGCTGCTTGTACAGCACGTACAGAGGTAGTTGAATCGTTTTCTATTTCAGTGAGAACTTCTTCATCGTGTTCCGATCTAGGTTTTCCAGCGTTTCGCCTGTCAGATGGTATACGATCCTCCGAAAAAGCTTGATACACGTTAATAAATACGCGATAATCCGGATACCTTTGAAGATTAGGGTACCTTGCTCGATATAATCTGCTAGCAGCGTTGGCATTGCATCGGCATTCTCCTTAAATTAGGTGCATATTAGCGTATTCTAACGCTGTGTATGGTAGCGGCATGATGAATGCTAAACACTTGAAAATAAGGCAAAACTTCTTTAAAAAAAAACACAAAATCACAGTCTAAAATAATGCCAAGTCAGGTCAATTTCCAGGTCACTTAATTCAATCCAAAAGTCGTCAGTACCAGAGCCACTTTAATTAAAACAGAACGGTGTGCAGTAAACAAAGAAGTAGAGCATACTGACTTGCTGTGCTGCTGAGGACATTAATTACTTCTCCACCTGCATTAATGTTACTAAACAATTAGCATCTATCTATCTCCCTCTAACGTATAATCTCTCTGTCTCTATCTAACTTATTTTATCTTATGGACTACGCACATGTCTCATTAAAATTCTGAGAACTTGCTACAAAAACATTTTGGCTACATAGTAAAAGTGATTACTATCAACACTAACAATTTTCGAAATATGGTTGTTATTTTGAAATAGTACACCTAAGTATATTTTTGTGGCTAGTTTGTCTAGAATGTTATACCATTTTAGAATTGTAGTTAGATGCGCCAATTTTTAATACTATTTGCCACAGTAGTGTCCATACTTTTTTTTTTCACTATGATGAGTGAAAGTGAGCTGAAAGTCAAAATCTTACATAATTTATGAAAAAAACATAGTTTTGATTGATTTTTGTGTAAAAACTATAGATATTCTGGAATTTTTAATGGTTGTGATCGATAGTAGTGCTACTTACCTTGCCAATACAAAAAAATCACAGAATTACTTGTAAAACTGTAGCAATAGCACTTAATGATATAATAAAGGATGTCCATTTTTAAAGATTTTGGTTTTTTTGTCGTAATGAAAAGAAAAATCAAGGTAGAATTTTTTTCTTTTCTGTTCTCGAGTAGTCATATGTAGGTCCACCTGCTGGTGCCAGCTTATCGTTGAATTTTGGGACACCCTGTATATATTGTATATATATATATATATTATTGGTGTACATCGCGGGGGCGCGGGGGCCAACAGCTTTAGCATATACCAAATGGTGAGATGGTGTGAAAAATTAAAAAAAAAATAGGTCACACACTATAGGCACTTTTTCTTTCACCAAATAATAGACAAATGTAAGAACGTGATTCATAATAAAGTCGGGGAGATAGAAGAACTTTTCTGTGAATATCTAAGCAGAGGACACACATGTCAATAATATATATGGACTTCCATTTTTGAACCTAGGTTTTGGTTTAACGCCATAACCACCACATTTGGTTTTTTGAGTTTCCAAGAACTGCTGCCCATTACGACTCCAACGGCAAAGTAAGGCGTTTTGCCTTTCATATCCTAAGCCGTCACCACAGCGGCACGACGATTAATAATATTTGAATAATTTTAACTGCTATTGATATTGCCTAGTAAATATTAACCCAGGATTATTATCTGATACTAGAACAACAAAACAACACACAAAAAATAATAAAAAAATACTAACCAACAGTTTCAGAGAATCAATTTTCGCCAATCTCAAACTAGAATCCAATTTCTCTATTAATAACACAAGGCACTGTTCTCCAAACTCCGGTATGGCACAAAGACATGGGCATAGAGCATTAGCTAAATCATCCCTGGCAACAGCTGCTGGATCATCCGGTGAAGGATGAAAGTCTATAGGATAGTAACAGGATATAACCTCAAACATTTCATCAACCAAATGACCTAAAGGTATCGTCTTCATGAATTCGGGAAGGAAATTGAATAGGAATAACAAATTACGAGGATCTCTTTCACCGTCCATTGCAGATATCATGCCATAAACGAGATCTGGTCCAAGCTTTTGACAAACTGTAACAAAACTGAATTTACATATTTATATATATAATAACCATATATTAATGCTGTGCGGTAGCGGCTCTGAATACTACCAACCCTTACTTTGCTTGTGGATTTCGTAAAAGACGACTAAGAAGAGCCTTATAACGGCCTGGGCCATATCTATCTGACGCCGTTCGGTCAACAATTACATTCCCAAGGAGGGTTGACGTCTGGCAGGCGGCTGGTCATAAAACTATTGCCAATAACTTTTACAATATGTACTATGAAAGAAGAGTACATATTATATCGACCCGAAGTAATATGAGTAGGAGAATGATGATAAACCATATATTATCTATTAAAAGAACAATCTGTGTGATCATTTGAAGGTATCCTATCTTGAACAGTTCTTATTTTGATTTTAAAATTCTTTTAAATATCTATCCTACTAGCAGATATGTTCCTATACAATCCATAACCTTATTACCTTTCTAGTAGATATCGTAAAAGATGACTAGGAGATGTAAGCAGAGCCTCACTACAAGAAAAGGAAAATTGGAAACAAACCAGATCATTTCTTATCCTATTATCTCATTCCAATTCGGTTTTTATAATTCCAGTGAAATTAAGGGGTGGTGACAATTTCAATTTTTTACCTATTCCTATATAAAAATTATCTCATCGAAAACTTGAAGGATATATATTATTAAATTACACATAATTATTTAATGTTGGTGTCTAAAAAATAGCTTAATATCGAAAAACCTACTTTGCATTCTATTGGCCTTTTTTAGGACCATCTATTGTTAACCATACCCCACGCGGCCGTTCTGGACGACAAAAGATCGGCCTGAATCTTATAACTCGACATGTATCCTTTCTCCGCCTTTTAAAAGCATCACCAATACCCTTGGTTTGACTTGTTCAATGCATCAACCAATAAATCTGAATGTGCACGCCCAAAGAAAAGCAGGGTGATTTTGGTTGGGCATGTCAAAATATTCATAAAATTTTAATTAGGTATTTAATCATATTCCGATAAGAAATTGATATGCTATGGATGTAAACTAAATATCATCCATAAATGAAATTCAAGGCAACTTGTTGAATAGGTATGTAATTACCTATTTACTCAGTTGTACCAATTGCTTCTCACTAAAGAATGTTAGCTATCGAAAGACATTTGTTTGGCAATATTTTTTGCCTCCCAGACACCGTTTTGGTTTGTAATTTGAAATAGAGACAATTCGTGGCCATTTAATACATGGCATTGAATTTTGAAGTAAGGTTTATTATTGCTGGGGTCAGGGGTAAGGCTGATGAACTGTGTTCTTACTCTGTGACTAGCTGGAGAATTTTAATACAAGTCATCATCATCATCATCACAGCCCATAAATGTCACACTGTTGGGCTCGGGCCTCCTCCGTAATAGGAAGGAAATTAACCTACTATACCAAGCTGGTCAGACGTGTTGGTATATGATTGGTTCTGTTTCAAGTTTTCCTTCTCTCGCACAGATGTTATATGCATTTTATATCCCTTAGTCGTCTCGTACCATAGTCCGGTGGTGAATAGTATTCTTACTCCATCACCAGACGGAAATTAATACAAGTACAGTAAATTGGTGGTACCATACAATAAAAAAAAAAAAAAATCAGCACTTACACACGGGATCCCTCTCCACAAGTTTTTGGATAAGCAAATAAATATTGTATCTGTCTTGGCGTAGCTGTGACTGGCAAGACACTTCTCTAAACAATGTTGTTAAGAAGTCAGCACTGCAATTCATATTGTAATTTTTCATTCCAACGATTGCTAAATATCCTTCTATAACTGTTGGTATCACACTATGATGATCTTTTAACCTGTCTATATAAAATTTGGATATAAAACGAACTTGCAAATCCGTTAAGAAGTTTTCAGGAATTTGTTTTAATAATTTTGAATAGAAGTTCATTCCTTTCTCTCGTTTTTCAGCTTGCTCATGAGTCAATATAGCACCCATGTTTTCAACTATAACTGCAATATCAATACGGCCTGCTACTATATCTGAAATATATTTGTTTAAGTTAAAGTTGAATAGAATTAAATCAGCATGTAAACAGAAACTTCGGCTTGTTTCCAATTGATTCATCAAGGACTGGCAATCACAAAAGAACTGGGCTCGTTTTGCTGTATATTTATTATGTATTATAATGTATACATTTTACTGGCCATCTGTATATAACAAATACAGAAGTAAATATAGAAATGTTGTCACCAAAACACATAATTATGTATCAAAAAACAGTATATTATATTTAATTTTTATCTATGTTCTGCTTTCATAATATATTTAAAGATATTTTCATACAAATAGGAAAATAGCAATCAAATACATCCATCCCTCATCCTAGCAATATACACTCTCAGACAGAGACCTCTTTAAGTGAAGATGATACATATTCACGGATACTTGGTGATGAGAATGATAATTACAGTTGGTGTTTAAATTTCTCAGTAGAGCAATGCTGACTGTTCTAGCAATTTCCCAGTTGGTTTTCACAACTCACTCAGATTAGTAATAGGTGATGACACAACCTGTCATTACATAGAGAGGTGCATGAATAGAAAAATGTAAATGATAAGAGCATAATTCTAAATGTCTATTTACTCTTTTATCTCATAACATTTGCTGTAATGGAAAGAATAATAACAAATTACATACTTAGTTCGTCATCAGGCGTTATGATAACATACTATTAATTATCTATTAGTAAAGAATAGAGAATAATAATAATTGTATGATAAGTTTCGACAATGTACTACTCATTAGAGTTTTTTTTTTTAAGGAATTGGTATAAGGTTACTTACCACTTACTATACTTCCTAATTGTTGAAATATATCATCATTATCAATTATAGCGTTTGCTAACTCTGGTTTAAACCATATAGATTCCATTTTAAATATATGTTAAAAATTATTTACAGCGTTTATAACTGTAATTTGAATTGGTAATATGTCTAAAATGCCTGAACTACTTAGCGTTAAGTGCTGGAACTAGGAATTTTGTAAAATATTCTGCAAATCCAAAAATGTTGATGAAAGTTACGCTAACTTTGAGGTTATTATATTATTTTTATGTCATGAATGTCATTTTGTCATATATGACAGCCGAAAGTGTTCTTTTTTTAATGTACTGAAACTTTGGCAACGGAGCTATCAGTTTTTTTTTTTTATTGCTTATGGTTTCAAACGATAACACCTGATGGTAAGTGTCACAACCACCCATGGACCTTTGCAATATTAAAAGTATAGCTAGGTCGCGGCGTACCAATACATACGTCGTATGTCTCTCTCGCTCACTGAACGAAGTGCTATACGTTGCCATTAGCCAGGCGTCGATTTTCTGCGAAAATATGGTACTATTCTGGACGGACCGGCCCGCGGCTGTAAATAGAGAACTGTCAACACCATGGTCCTACCACAAGAAAAGTTTAATCTGAATTACCAAACTCACAAGTACAATCATTTCGTTCACAACTTATAGATTTTTTTTTTGTGTCTCTTAGTTGTTAGCCTCAGATGGCTATGACAACTTTACCGGGACTGTAGGTGAGCGCTGAGGGCTCTCAACTCGTAAAAGTTAAGCGACCGTGCCCGAGGGCACCCCCTGTGGGGTACGGACCTCGGCTCGGGGGGTCGCTGGCAAAGTGGGTTCACCCACGTTTATGATTTGAACGCGACACGACTTCCGACCTCGACGGCGGGGACGGAATCGTGGTGGGCTGTGTATGCCTCCTTTTGGGCGAACGTAATAATGTCGTCGGGTTCGTCGAGTATTAATTGCGGCAATTTTTGAAGGGGTATAACTAGAAGTCCTAACCACTATGGGATTAGAGTGGGTGACGGCAGAGTCAAAGTAGCGACGAGAGCACTGCTTCATGTACTGCCTGATGGTCGGCAGGCCGAGATCTATGTGTAGATCCACATTGCGCATGTACCACGGTGCTCCCGTCGCACGGCGCATGAACCTATTCTGTAATGTTTGCAAACGGTGTAACCTGAAAGGTTTCGCTTGAGTGAACACAACGCTGGCGTACGTCAGGATGGGACGTACGCATGCGGTGTATAATCTAACTTTACTACTGAGTGATAGTGAGCTTGGCTTTGGCATGCAGCAAGCTGTGAAGGCGTCCTAGCACAAAATCTGCGCGCGCGCGAACTCGCTTTATGTGAGGACCGAAGGACAGGTGATTGTCAAGGGTGACGCCGAGATATTTGACCTGTTTGGTCCATGGGATGGACTGGTCGGACATCGTTATTTAAGGGAAGGAAGCCATTGGGTGTAGGCGATTTGTCCACCGGTGGAACATGATCGCTTAGTTTTTGTGGGGTTAATAGTAATTCTCCACTTCCTAGACCATTTATCTAGGGCGGTAGCCGCTCGTTGGAGATTACTGATCACTGTCTCACCCACAACTTATAGAACAATACCTATTATATTTCTTCATAATCAGCATCTTTTTATAGTCACGATCTGTGACACGAAGTATAGATACACTATGTGTGTATCTATACTTCGTGGGTTCTTGAATCATAGTGCCACAAACTTATCTGACCCGGTGACAGCGTCGCTGTTATCGTATTTAATGTTGCCACTAGAATCCATTTGCAATAAAATCGGTAAGTACTTCCCCATGTGGTAAAGGGTTTAGAAAACAATATTCTACTCCTTTACAGAATTTTCTGTGGAAGTCATCAAAATGGAATTATAGCATTTTCACTCGTGGGCTCACGGATGGGAAGTAGATAAATGTGATACAATAATACTTATAAACACATTATATTATGCTTACTAGAAAAATAAAAATGTAGTTTTTTATAAATAATTATATTTTAATACAATAATTATGATCTACAAATATAGGGCAAATTTTTTGTAATGAACATATTCCAGGTATGCCCAAGTCATTTGAATCGTCAGTCACTTCATCATATGAATCATCACTTACAGTCTCACTGTCACTCTCTAAAGTCATAATGAAAGGCTCCTCTAAATATGTATCCCTTTAGTATTCGTTTTCATAAATT
The DNA here is from genome assembly GCA_905163515.2 of Lymantria monacha. NCBI lineage: Eukaryota > Metazoa > Arthropoda > Insecta > Lepidoptera > Erebidae > Lymantria > Lymantria monacha. The sequence goes on along the minus strand of LR991090.1, from coordinate 27,522,232 downwards.
TTCAAGTGATTTCAGTGATTTTTCCATTCGTTTATAGTTATTTTATTAATAGCCTCTGCAATTAATTTAGGCGTTGTGGAATTAGAGATTTTAATATTCTGCTCTATTTTGTTTCGTTTCATTGAGCTCCAAATCATTTCAATTGGATTTAGTCGCAATGGTATGGTAGAATGGATTTCGTCAATTTCATAACTTCACTTAGACTTGTGTCTTAATTATTTCATAAAGCTGCGACTTTGTAAGCCGTTGATTCCATTTAAAATCTATCTTCTCTTGAAGTACAATCACAACATTAACTTTGGAATTGTGGGAATTTCTTTTTGCACACTGTAAAATTGATGTATTTTTCGTCTATTGACACTGAGATCAAAATCACCAACTTCAATTTTACCTTTCATCCTCTTCCGTCTTTTTCTTGGTGTAGAAATTTTTTCTCCACTCTCATCGGTCTGTCCTTTTTCCCTTTACAAGTTTGCTTACAAATCGTTCTCCAACCCTTAAAAAAATATTTTTTACATTAAATACACATTTATTTTCTGATCATAAACAGATAGATGTATACACAGAGATACATATACAGAGAGTATCAGAGAATGGAACAGCTGGTCAGAAGGATGGTGGGTAATGATGGTAGGAACCCACAACAAAAATTTCAAGGGAAAATCTCGATTCCTTAATGAATTAGAAACATTTGAAGTTTGCAATTTTGTCATAAATTTTTCGCGTGAAACTGAATGAAATGTATCAAGTAAATGATATCTAATCCTCAACATATTCATACTTTGTTAAATACATATTAGAACTTCAGTAAATTAATGATAACGTTTCAATAAAAAACTCAATCTTCGCCTTTACGACACTGCGAACATCTGACTGGTGAATGACCTATTTCGTTACAGAAATGCCTACAAACAGTTTTAAAGAAATGCTGACATCCAGGGATGTAGTAAGGAAAAAGAAATAAAATTAAAAAATTACCTTCTGATGTAGGGAAATATTCTTAAACTTATAAAAAATATATTAAAACAGTAGGTTTGTATCGGAAATGTAATTCGTCTCTGTATACTTTAGGCTATTAAAACATGTCAAAGGTGCCACAAAGACTTGCCGCCATATGTCCGTCCCGTTCTGCCTACTTTGTCGCTCACTCTTGCAAAATAAAGCTCCGCTTACACTGGTCATACACCGAACAACAAGCGAATAGTCTAATTCTTGTATATAACGATTCTCATCACGTGACCTTATTATTAATAAAATGATTCCCCGGTCGCCGGTGCCGTTAATCCTTCAGTTTCCTTATTAGATAAATTCCCAATGCACAATATAATGTTTTGCAATTGTCACTTTAATTTTTAGCTAGTTTTCGTAGTAGATTAGATTGATGGCAAACTGAATGGATCGGATAAGGCGTGAATGTACCATATACATTCACGCCCCATCCGATTCAACCAAAATGCCGGAGGGAACAGTGAGTGACCTCATAACCTTCCAGCACGTACCGGTCAGCGGTACCCGGTTCGTGTCATCGGTGACCCGTCCGATTGGTTACCCTTTCGAGTACTATCTAAAGTCGACGCTCCGGCATTGTACCCTATTGAGGCGTCGGCATGATAATTACATTCACAATACGATTTTGAGTAGTAAACAGACATAAGAAGTAAGGAACATACATTTATTCATTAACGATTAATTTTAACTAATGTGAGCTTACCTTTATAAAGAAATTTGTATGTTAAAAATTGAATTATTATTGTTTTATAATTTATATTAGGTTACCCCGGGTGTTCGGTCTAAGGACACGTACGAACGATTATCATCTCCTTAGACTTTTTTCGTGTATTAAAGATTAGTCTTTTAAAGTGTTTAGTAATATAGTGTGAGCGTTTGGTATTCCATGCACTCGCGGTGAACAAATGGTGTTTGTATTTTGCCTTGGCATGATGTGTAGCTTATGTGTTTCATATCAAAAATTAATGAAATATGAATTCTAAATAAATTTTAATATCAAAATTATAATGTTAAAACCCTACACTATCTGGACATGCCGTATATCAATATTGGATATTTACCACTATGGCAACTTTCACAAAAAGGTTAGTTCATCTTATTTATTAAAAATAAGTAGGTGTTACTACTCCCCGTGTAGCTATGGGATAGTATACAATTGTCCTTGCCCCTTACTTACCCGTGGAAGTCGTAAAAATCGGCTGAGTGTCTCACCAGGAGAGTGGGCAACGTCTCTCTTCTGGGTATCAATTACTCCTCACTGCGATCGCCAACTCGCCTGCCAAGCGAGGATTGTACCGTATTGACACAAATCTTATTCGTGAGGGCTACGTTCAGAAGTGGACGGTGAACGACTAAAAGATCATCTTTTAATGATCTGATAATGATAAAGTAGAAAATTAAATAACACTTTTCTTTTTCCCTACAGAAGCCTATATTAAACTATAACTCGAACAAATACATTTTAGGTATGTACCTATTCATACCGGCTCGTGACAAGGTAGGTAGACATAAATGACGTCACAATTTAAGGCGAAGTCCTAAAAAGCCATATTTTTGAAATCGCTATAACTACTATGTTTTACTGTTTTTTGTATAATATACATTCTAAATATGATCTACGACTATGATACTACAGCATGTTCAAAGGATGGTCACATAACCTGTATATACTAACTATGTACTTACAAGAAAAATATGTTACAGTTAATAACAATCAAGTACATTCATTACAATTAAATTTACATAAATAGAATACCATTGTATTATTTGTATAAATATATAATAATTCAAAATATAATTAGACTCTAAGAACGAATTAATTCATTATATTATAGTGTTCTTTTTATTTCAAAAACTAGCAGCACTAAACTGTGGCTGTTTATATAGTTTTTCAAAAGGTATTAATGATGCCTGAAGATGTTTTTCTTCCTTCATATAACTTAAAACTTGTAATATAACATTTACTGCATCACATTTGCATTTTAAAACCACAAAAAGTAAATAAATATGGAGTAAACAACCAACAACTGAAATATCAGTATATAGGGAGGACGTATGATGACATTCTAAAATGGCGTCATTAGTTCATCAATTTGCCACCGGATCAGATAAGTTTGTGGCACTATACTTGGCTAGACCACGGCGGGAACATCACAGTAAGGTGAAGCAACAGCCATACACGTGCACCGGGTCGACTGATTGAACATCAACCAAGTATCATAGATCGTTATGCGGCCGCGAATCGTGTGTTTCCCTTACTTTTTGTTAATTTTTTGATTATTCTATACAGTTGCGGCTACGATTGTCAACTTTAAAGTAACTTCTTATACAATACAAAAATATACAATTCACTATTTTTATTCTGTGTAATACCTAAGCAGTCGCCCCAACACCGGTTGACCATATTATCACTCTAATCTATTATATAATTTGGAAAATCCAAAAGTGCACGCCTCATAATTTTTATATTATTTATCATTTACTATTAGTCAATGCCAGAAATAAAAATAAAATTAAAGAAAAAAAAAGCCTTTTTTTAAAAACAAGCTTTTATTATTTGCTAATAAAATAAAAAGTTAAAAATAAATTAACTCTAATAAGACATATAACACTTTATAAGTTCATTGTAACCTTTAACGATAATTAAGCTTCTTCGTCTACTACAAAATAATTCCATATCATACATAATTATATATTTTTAACACGAAAACTTTTCAACATAATTATTAAATCTTCCCGTTTCTATCACAGTCTCAATTTTATAAATAAAAGCGTGTTACATTTTGATTAAAAACATTTAGCACCTTCTTTTTCCTATGGCCAGCTTCCAGGTCCAACATCAGACCCTGGTTAACATATAGTATCAAAGTACTCGACAAGACAAATCAAGAGCCTAAACTCGATAAGGTTGCGTCGTTTAGTTATGGAGTTCCTATGGCTAGCTTCCAGGTCCATGATCAGACCCTGGTTTCCATATAGTATTAAATTACTCACCAAGACGAATCAAATAAGCCCAATTTCGATAGGGTTGCGTCGTTTAATTACGGAGTTTCTATGGCCAGCTTCTAGGTCCATCGTCAGACCCTAGTTACTATATAGTCTCAAAGTACTCGACAAGACAAATCAAACGTTTAGACTAAACTTGATGAGTTTGCGTCGTTTAATTACCGAGTTCCTATGGGTAAGCTTCCAGGTCCATGGTCAGACCCTGGTTTCCATATAGTATCAAAGTACTTGCCAAGACGAATCAAATAAGCCCAATTTCGTTGGGGTTGCGTCGTTTAATTACGAAGTTTCTATGGCTAGCTTCCAGATCCATCGTCAGACCCTGGTTACCATATAGTATTAAAATAATCATCAAGACAAATCAAATGAGCCCAAACTCGAAAGGGTTCTTTAAATAGGGTCCTTTAATTACGGAGTAACTATGGCCAGCTTTCAGGTATATCATTAGATCAGCGCTATGTCACAATAGTATTGCATTGTCATCCGATTTGTATATGCATGCTAAATTTCAGCTCAATTGGAAACCGGAAAGTGGATCAAATTTAACTTGCAAGATTTGAACGGGACAGGTAAAACTAAATATAAGCTTGTAATGAAAGAAAAGAAATACTTTTGAAATTTCGTGCCATTCTCGACGTAGAGCTAAACATAGCTGTATAGGCTGAATGGGATTTATTTCCTTTGCCTGTCCGAATGGACGAACAAAAAAATGTAAACGAACGCAATTTTCATAAGGTATACATACACTAAAGACTAAGCAGTTTAGTTTTTTATTAATTGCAATTAAATGACAATGAATTACCAAGCCATTTTCGAAAGGAAACAGCGCGTTGCGATTATGAAGCTTTTAATAAAAGAAAAACTTCGATACATTCATTTTTACGGTCGTGATCGTACCAGATACAAAATATTTTCTCCGACGTCTTCGAATATTTTTTTTAATCAACTATTTGCTTACTTTAAACAAAATAATTGCTTTTTAAAAATATCAAATACGTTTAAACGAATGTTTTATCTTGACATATATATTATAATATTATACTATAAGTGCAATGTGAGAAAATTACAATCATTTTTATGTTTGAAAAGTGCTTGATTTTCATATGTCGAGAGCTGGGGGGGCACACTTAAAACATTACTTATTTTTACTGACCGTCGCGCCGCCTACAGATTGGTTGTACAAACTTAGCCGCTGCCATTTTGTCCTGTCTGTCAAACGTTTGACAACTGAGAATTGTTATTTTTTGTTCCTAGCGTAGGTACTTATTGTCATCGATCTATTTTTGGTTATTGATGTACTTTCTGAAAATTATCCCAACTCGATTACGAAATGAAAAATGATGTCGCAAGCGGGATTCGAACCCGCGCCTATTGGGATTCCGGCCCAATCGTGCTGCCACTACACTACCGCGACTAATTGTAGGACATGCAAATTTCATTTTCGTATTGTATTTACGTCTTAAGGTGACGGTGTGCTATCTACCCGACAATGTTTACACATTGTTATAGGCTTAATACTTCAAACTTTACAGTTAGAATTGTATTAAACGATGACACAACCTTGTTATTTAAATTACTGAAATTTAGCATTTAATATGCTTAATTATTTATAAAATCCGATTACGAAATGAAAAATGATGTCGCAAGCGGGATTCGAACCCGCGTGGCAGCACGATTGGGCCGGAATCCCAATAGGCGCGGGTTCGAATCCCGCTTGCGACATCATTTTTCATTTCGTAATCGGATTTTATAAATAATTAAGCATATTAAATGCTAAATTTCAGTAATTTAAATAACAAGGTTGTGTCATCGTTTAATACAATTCTAACTGTAAAGTTTGAAGTATTAAGCCTATAACAATGTGTAAACATTGTCGGGTAGATAGCACACCGTCACCTTAAGACGTAAATACAATACGAAAATGAAATTTGCATGTCCTACAATTAGTCGCGGTAGTGTAGTGGCAGCACGATTGGGCCGGAATCCCAATAGGCGCGGGTTCGAATCCCGCTTGCGACATAATTTTTCATTTCGTAATCGGATTTTATAAATAATTAAGCATATTAAATGCTAAATTTCAGTAATTTAAATTATCCCAACTTTCATTGTTAAGCTGATATTATATATTGTTTCGTTCTCAGCTGATATGTTTTTTTTATATTTCAGGGTAGATCTCATAGTAAAAGAAATATCGATATAATTACACATACACATGTAAATATCTATATATATTACTTCAACTTTAGTTCACCGCCTAAACTCTGGGTAGCAGCACTTTCCATACATGCATATTTTATCATCGAGTTGCCACTCTTTTTCAGTTTAATAACTTTACTCTTTGGTCGAGAGTAGAGCAAGACCTCAACGCTTCGCTTATGAGGCGTGCAATATATTTTGTGAAGTGTTAGTGAAGAACTTGATACTGGCAAATGAGACGATGCCAATTCCAATCCCTATGTGGGGTGGGGAAAAAAAAAAAGTGTTTGTGGGGTGGCCACAGAGCAAATACAAATAGTTTGTATATACTTTGTATTTACTCTGTGGGGGTGACTGTTTAGGACCCACTACTCGTTCTCCTTTTATTCCAACATGAAGTTTGGACGATAACTTTAAATTTTAGTGAAACTTGAAATTTCTTCACAATGAGCCTATCGGTGTCCAATGTAAGCATTATTATAAGTAATCCAAGCATATGTTTCTAGCAGTTTTCTTCAGATCTTAGTGTCACTTAGTGATAGTCCCGATACCGGGTGAAGTGACGAGAGTTTTGAATGTTATAGTCTTGACTTGGCACCGCATAGGATCTCTCTTAAATTGTATACAAGTCTAATGTTTTAAAGTGAAGAAAATCTTTATTTTAAAAAGATTTATGAATATTACTTGTAAATTCACTTTCTGTCAAAATTACAGGAGATACGGTAGAGCTTCGGTAGTAGACATGAATGCAAATGCGGTTAAGTTAGGGATGTTAACAAATAATCGATTTTTATTTTAATCGATTATTTTTTTCTAATAATCGATTTTTTATAATCGATTTTTATAGTAATATTAATCCATTTTAAAAAAATCGATTATATAAATTATGCGTTTTAATCGATTTTTATGAAAAGCGCCATCTATGGAACGGATGAATAAAACTCGAAATAAATCCATTATTATTTACAAGTTAAGAGTGCCATAATATATGTAGTTGTTGATAAACAATAAAAATGTCTTGCAATAGTAAAACATCTAAAACCGGTTGGCGAAAATATTTTACGATTAAGAAACATACAGCAATATGCAAGTACTGTTCCAAAGAGCTAAAAACTTGCAGTAATACTACAAATTTAAAACAGCATACATACATACCATCACGCCATGTCCCTTGCAGGGTAGGCAGAGTGCCAGAGAACTCTATCCTTGAATACTTCATTCGCTTCCTCAACATTCATAATTCTCTTCATACACGCTAGCCGGTTTCGGAGACTCTTGAAACCATCTTCCTTCAGTACATGACCGATCTGGTCTAGGTAGGTTAGTCTCGGTCTCTCCCGGTACCTACATCCTTTCACTTTCGCATTGTATATCTTCTTAACCAGACGTTTGTTCGGCATTCTTTCCCCATGCCCGAACCATCGGAGCATTCATTCCCTTTCGCATCTTTACACCAATACTCTCTTTCATACCTACTCGCTCTCTTACGTCGTCGTTACGAATGCGATCGATCAGCCTAACTCCACAGATTTTCCGTAGAGATCGCATTTCGACCGCATTAATTTTACTTACATACTTTTTTTCTACATACCCAACTCTCGCTTCCATATACATAGTAATGTTGGGACAAGCAAGTTATGTATTGCTACACGTGCCTTCTGGCTGAGGTGGTGGCTATCGAGAATTTGTACCTGTCCGCTCCGTTCACTCTGTTTCCCCCATTTACTCTTCGCTCTATATCAGTGGTGTACCTTCCATCTCGGCTAAATTCACATCCAAGATATACAAATTCATTCACTTATTCTAGTACATCATTACCTATTGTTACTCTTACATCTGGCTTCATCTCTTTCAAAGACCATTATTTTAGTTTTACTCACATTCATGCGTAGACCCCTTTTCTTACAATCTTCTGTCATTGTGTCGACTAGGGTCTGCAGTTCAGTCGCTGACTGCGCCAGCAGGACTGCATCATCTGCATAGAGTAGAGCACTGACCACTGAGTCGCCCATCTGGACTCCCACATTCATATCGTCCAACCTTTGGAGACATTTATCTAGATATATGATAAACAGCCTGGCTGATAGAACGCACCCCTACTTAACGCTGATATTGACGTCAAAACAAGGCGACATTCCATCATCCAGCCGCACACAAGCTCTACAGCCCATGTAACTGGATTGTACAGCCTGCAGCAGTTTACTTTTAATACCATACCCCGGTAAAATGTCCCAAAGTTCCTTTCGTGCAACCGTGTCAAATGTTCTCTCCAGATCCACAAAACTGCAGAAAACCCTCTGACCTAGAGCCAGATGCTTCTCCACAATGTTGCGCAGAGAGAACACTTGATCCATGCATCCCCTTCCACTCCTGAAACCTCCTTGTGCCTCACACAGTAAACCATTAGACTCCATCCTCATTCTCCTTTCAATAATTTTAGCATACACTTTTGCTACCAAACTGGTCAAGCTTATGGCTCAGTAATTTGCGCAGTCATAACGTGAACCCTTGTTTTTAAACAAAGGCACGATGACTGCGCTATTCCAGTCCCTGGGAACCATTCCCGAGCTCCAACATAAATTGAGGAACAACAGGAACGCCTCCCAGACACAGGAGCCACCAAGCTTGATCATCTCGGCAGACACCATATCAATGCCCGCTGCCTTACCATTTTTCAAACTTCTTATCGCCCATTCAACTTCATCCATACTGATGCCATCGGAGGACGCCGGTGCCAAATGTTGATCTACTAGACCACATGCAACACCGGCACCAACCCGAGTATCCGCATACATATCGCCAAAATATTCACTCCATCGGCTTAACACTTCTTGTATTTGTGTAAGAATGTCTCCACCTCTAGACCTTATTTTATTCATTCTGAAGGCTGACCACCCCGAGACCTCTTCACCTCTCTCCAAAAGAGTTTGGAACACCAAACTCTTCCACCAAACTTTTAGCCAGCCTATCTTCTGCACTCATATTTGTTCTATCACGTTTCTCTTTCACTAAGGCCTTGATGTCATTCTTACATTGCCGATATATTTCTTTCTTCTGTTCAGTCATACTGTCATTCAGATTCAAAGAAGAGACATAGTCCAGCCACGCTTTATTCTTTTGCTCTACGGAAGCTGCCACTTCCGCATCCCACCAAGCAGCACCATTTGTTTTTCTATGCTTCTTTGAGCTTCCACATACTTCATTCGCTGTATCTGCCATACTCTCTTTCAATATTCTCCAACATTCTTCTATGTCCGATTGCAGCCGTTCTCGAACACCCTCTTTCTGAACAGACCATTAAATCTCGCACTAACGAGATATTGGTCCGTATCGACTGTGGGGCCCCTGTAGGCTCTTGCGTCCAATATTTTGCTTCGGAGGCGACTGTCTAACAAAATTAAATCTATTATACTTTTCTGTTCATTCCTTCTCCATGTATACATATGAATGTCCTTATGTTGGAAAAATGTTTTTGACATAATAAGGTTTCTCTCCACGCATACAGCCGCAATGAGCCTACCTGCGTCGTTCACTCTCTTATCACCAAATGGACCAAGTACGTCCTCATAGTCGGGACGCTTGGTCCCCACACATCCGTTCAAATCTCCGCATACAATCATTCGTTCACTGGTTTCTGCCATATCCAGAACTGCCCTAACATTATCCCAAAACTTCTCCAGGTCTGATGCCACCGAGGATCCTACGGGAGCATAAGCTACAATCGTGAAAGGTGACACCTAGTTTTATACGGACCCAAAGAAGTCTGGGATCATACATTCCGTAATCCTTCACACCTGAGGCCAAGCGAGAGGACAACAGCACTCCTACCCGCATGCTGGCTCGATCGCTCTGTGATACACCAGACCATCCCGCCACCAGGAAGATCGCAGGCGTCGCTGCCCCTTCGCTTGGTCTCTGTTACACAGAGCATGTCTTGCTGTTTGTCCGCCATGACGGTCATCAGCTCGTGCAACTTACCTTCCACACAACCTCTTACATTCCACGTACCCACCCGGCACTCTGCTCTCCTCGACTCGCCTGACTGGGCAAGGCGTGATGGGTGGTGGCCTCCATCGCCGCATATGCCAATTTTCGTACCGACGGGGGCGGGTTGGTACGCGTCGCCTCTGGGGGACACCCAAAGAGTAAAGTTATTAAACTGAAAAAGAGTGGCAACTCTATGATAAAATATGCATGTATGGAAGGTGCTGCTACCCAGAGTTTACGCGGTGAACTAAAGTTGAAGTGATATATATACATATCTACATGTGTATGTGTAATTATATAGAATTTTCTTTTACTATGAAAGCTACCCTGAAATATAAAAAAGCATATCAGCTGATAACGAAGCAATAATAATATCAGCTTAACAATGAAAATTGAGATAATTTTCAGAAAGTACATCAATAACCGTAAATAGATTGATGACAATAAGTACCTACGCTAGGAACAAAAAATAACAATTCTCAGTTGTCAAACGTTTGACACACAGGACTAAATGGCAGCAGTTAAGTTTGTACAAACAATCTGTAGGCGGCGCGACGGTCAGTAAAAATAAGTAATGTTTTAAGTGTGCCCCCCCAGGGGACACCCTAACCCGCACTGCGGTACGCATATGAGCCGGATTGAAGTCCGCCTAGACTGGCAGGGGACGCGACGTGCACGCTCCGGACTATGCCCCCCTACACGCTCCGGACTATACCTCCCAAAAAAAAATCATTATCAAGTTAGGCTATTGCCGTCCACTGCTAGACGTAGGCCTAAATGTAAAATAGTACTGGACATTTATGGCATTTTTTTGTTGCGATTTATTTTTTAGTTTTTGAGACAATAAGGATCTTATTTTGTTAGGATGCTCATCATTTCATTTTCATGATAATAAAAAAAAAAATGTGTCAATAATTACATTTGGTTTCCTTATTCCTTACCTTGAAAATTTAAAGGAATATTCGCTTTGATGAATTTTTAGATTTGAATTGGTTGATTTTTTATTCATATAATTTTATTTGATTTTAATCTGATAAATTGTTAATATGCATCTCTTAGGTTTATTATTGTAATATGAAAAGTATACATTTTTAAATAATAGAAAAAAAAAACGATTTTTTCGTAATAATCGATTATTTATTTTGATTATAATCGATTTTTTTGAAAATCGATTAATATTAAATAAAAAAAAATCGATTTTTATTTAATCGATTTTTTTCCAGTAACCTCACATCCCTAGGTTAAGTAAAAAATAGTGTAAATTTACAAAGATTTGGCTTAAAGGTCTGTGTAACCAAGCCATAAACTCCAGAAAAAAATAAGCTATTGCCATTTTTTATAGGTTATGTTTTTATTGTTGGAAGAGAAAATGATGCAATAGAAATAGTAATAAAGAAATCATTATCGTAAAAGTTCGTGTATCTTTTTAAAAATAACTTTATTAATTATAAACTCAAACATAATGTCGCACAAGACACTAATAGACTTTGTTGTGAAATACCATAAACCTCGTTTGCTGAATAGTATGGTTTTCTTCCCAAGTAATGGAAATTCATACTTTGGCAGAAGATTGGTGGTTCCAGTACCAGCACCGTCTACAACACCATCATGCAGAACTTTCAACTCGACTAAGGCAAAATTTAATGACATTCAATTAAATACTGGACAAAAAAAGGAGGAAGGCAAATTTCAGTTGATGTTTACATGTAAAAAATGCAATTCGAGAAATAGTAAATTTATAACAAAATTAGCGTATTATAAGGGTGTTGTTATAGTGATTTGTGATGGTTGCAATAATAAACATTTAATTGCTGATAATTTGAATTGGTTTTCTGACATGAATGGAAAGAAAAATATTGAAGATATAATGGCTGAAAAAGGCGAGACAGTACAGAAAATTCTGTCATCAGATCTGGAGTTTATAGCATCAAGCTTAGCTAAAAGTATTGAACAAAATGAAGAACTAATGCTGTTGAAAGATAAACTATCAAATGACAAATAAAATATTTAAATGAAGTTAATGAAACACTGTTACAATCTGTATATATAATTCAGAACATTAGAAATGTGATATATATTTAATTTATTAATAAATAATATTCCATACTATATTTCTAGTTTGTCAATTAAGCCTTAACTTCAAAATTTATAGATATTTGCTGGAAGATCTCAACTTCCATATTATAATCATAAAAATAAATAATGATACCTAACACAAGCAATATAATCATTTCTAACTCTTAATAATTATTGTCATGTTATCCTGTGGTGATGGAGTAAGAATACAATGATTACTACTCCTTACTTAACATGTTAACAGTCCCCATACAAAATAGTCAGACCACCCAAGTAGTCCAAAGCAATTAATAGATAATTACAGTTCTCTATAATGGGCATATCATAAACATGACTTCGTCACAATTTTTCCATTTTCCATGATTTTCCTAGGTGACCTCAATGTAGTGCCACGGACTTGTGAACAAAAATTGGCGTTGCCCACTTCAGTTCTTTCTATCCTTCTATCAAATCTGTTCCATCCATCAGCTCCTCTCAACCCACCAGTTCAATTTCGAGATATTTCCTTATATCCATTTGCTGAAATTGCTAGGGAAAAGAAAAAACCGTAAAAGATATACCACCAGCTGTTACAAAAAGTTGATATCGGCATGATGTCTATCAAACTTTATCAAGAATGTAAAAAAGGTTATTGTCATTCTTGTTTCATGAATAAACATAGAAAAACTTGTCCTTTTTTCAATATATTTACAAATACAAGTGTTCTTGCAATAAGTTTTTTTTCACCCATGATCTCTTATTAATTGTAGACTTAACTTTCAGATAATCTGTATTATTATCACAGTTTTCATATGACCCATCCTTCCCTCATAAGTCCACAAAATTACGGAAAACATATAACTCCGCTTCAAAATTGATGAAGAAATAAACTAAGTCCTATGAACTCGTATGGTGCATCCATATGCATGTGAGGGTATACACTGCTATGGCCCCATATGGGTTCATAGGGCTGTTAACATAATTAAAGGGCATTAAAAATGATAAAAAAAGATTACGTGATTAATGGACAGCCCCTTAATACATCGCGATTGGTACACATTTTTGTGACATCGTCGATGCTGCTGATGATTAATATATGACCATAAAAAAAAAGCACTAATCGTAGGAAAGTCCACCTTTCTACACTTAGGTTGATTGGTTTCCGTCGTCTCGTCGGAGAGGTAAATTAAAAAGCAGCTGTACAAGGCTCTTATACTAATACGGTGAAGTCTTGATTTAAATTACAAATTTTAAAATATGATGTATACCTTTAAACTATTTGACAAAAACTTATGGCTACATATTAATATATATATTAATAATAATTGTAAATTATTGCTTGCTTTAAATTGTAAAAAAAAATCGCATATATATGTAAAAAATGGACTACATAGTATGGGTACGTCCCTTATCCCTTTGGAGATCGGTTATTTTTCTCAAAGCAACGACGCGCCGTTGCTTTGAGAAAAATATTATTTTGCTAAAAACTGAATTATTAACTTGAATTATTTTGCTAAAAACTTAATAAAAGCTTCCCAAGGAAGCTTTCATTATGCAGAATATTAATTGTACTACAAATGTGTTGTGCAATAGGATATAATTATATAAACGCCGCATAACAAAGAAAAATAAAAAAAGAAAGAATATATGATTTATTGTCATTCGTAGTTTAGGAGAATACAATACAAAAATATGGCCAACCTAATCTATCATAAATGGAATCTTAGTTTTATTTATATTAATACTATTATTTGAAAGCTTAATCCAATGAAATAAAATCTAAATTATCTCAGATATATCTCATATTCGATGTACATGGCTATTCACTATTACAGATCTCAATATCTTAAAATAAAAATATTTATACTAAACTTTAGTATACATCTATATAGAGCAAACATTAAAAAAAATATATTTATAATTGGCACCAAATGGTAATCATTTCTAAATATATTCTATAAAAAAATAAGGCACAATATAATCACATAAAGTAATACATCTTATAATCTCTTATAAATACATATGCAAATGTTTATTTGTGCGATAATTACATTAAAAATATACAAAAATCTTAAACATAATAAAGAATGTTAAAAGGAATGTAAATAAACTGTATTTGGAAGTCTATTTTACAGGGAATGGATTTATAATCATAGATAATGTGTATTTTGGATAAAAATTTCTTTAAATTTAGCTAGATTTACAATAATTCACTAGCAAAAAAAAAGAAAACAAAGTTGATAAAAGCAAAAATCCATTCCTGTTTCAAACATAATTAACAATACAAATTCGTAAAATAATCTTATTTCTAATAAACATGAATAATGGAGTTAACAATTACCGAGAAATTTCAGTCTTAACAATATTTTTTTTAAATATGTTTGTAATAAAATTATTTTACACTCTTTTTGGACGGCTTACAATAGCATAATCAGTGCCATTACAATTATTATGAGACATTTCTTCCAAACCTACTTGGTTTTGAAGAGCTTGAACTTGTGCAGCTGTGGGTACCTGAGGACCAGGGGTGTTCGGTTTTCTAATCATGCCATATCCAAGATGGGAGTCATCAGCCAATCTCGCAGTCTGCATCACATTTTCAACCTCATCATAATCATTCCAAGTATCTTTAATTTTAGGCTCATTAAGAGGTAAAGTTGTAGGCCGTGCCTCTATTTTTTTATACCGAGATGATTTATTCAATTTACTAGTAGAACCAAAATATTGTAATCTATCATAGTTTTCATCCTCTGGCCCAACCACAGGACTAGGCAGTAAAATAATTCTGGAAGCTTCTGGACCTGTTGTATTCAAATTATCTTGAGATCTAGATATGAGCTTCATGCAGTTGGGATTATCACCCAAATTAGGTGTGAATTCTGTATGATCTGGAGTCTCTATTCCTAATGTTTTCCATGCTTCATTTCTTACCTCAACTTTATCATATGGCACTGAAGGAGGACTATGTTCCCTTTGTTCTATTGGTTCATAATTATCAAGTTTTTTATAACGCCCAAAGTCTATACTTTCATCAGTAGAGCTTGGGAAATCCTTGTTTTTAGGAATATTAACTATTTTTCTGGGCGGTTTCAGAGGCTTTGGTTTTAGTGGAGGTTTTGGCATTAGCAAAGGTGCTGTATCTCTATCAGTACAGATGCTTTGCTGACTCGATACTGATGCAGTTTTAAATGATAATGAACTTAAATTCAATTCATCAGGTCTTGCTGCAACTAGAGGGCTTCTTGATCCAGGAAACAAGTTAGCACTTGGTTGGATATTAAATTCACTATGTTCCGGACTGTTAAGATTGTCATTGCCAATCATTTGCTTCATAGTTTTCATTTTCAACGACAGACATTTAAATATTTCAGACTGGTTTGGATGTTCTAAATGGAAAATTCCTTCACCAGTATCACATTTCCGTCCTGCTTCAAATGTAAATTTTCCCTGCCTATAACCATATCGCCTTATATACCTATATGGCCAAGTCGCAAATAATTTATTGTCATTTGCATCTCTTAGCTCTATAGTATTAGACGTAAGCAAAAGCAGGTATCTGATAGGTTCGAAACCACATCGTGTTGAAGCATCAGATGGACACATTTTAACAGAAAATACACCCTCTCCTGATGAACAATACAAATCATTATCTTCATCACAGCTAATAGGGCTTGAATCTCTACCTCTAAAGGCAACAGATTGTAAAGCAGTTACCCATTCTAAGGTTTCTGCTTCAGTTAGGGTACTAAGTTGTTGTGTATGAGATTTAGTGAGAATTGTTATTGTATTTGGACTAGAATGTGTTATTTTAATGCAATTTTCAAGTGTTATAATTTTAGGTATAGCACCAGATGACACTTCATCTTTATTATCATATATCTCAAGGCGTTCAATCCCTTGTTTACTGGCAGTGAATAAAATGCAGTGCTTCTGTTGCCAATTTTTCTGTGAATGAACAAAAGTTAGATTAGTGTCATATAAGACCTATCTTTAATATATTTATAGTTTAACTATTAATAACAATTATAATGTTTCTCCATTTTCAGCATACTTATCTTTATTGCGATAGAGCAATAATACAATTTATCATCCTCTATCATGATCATAGGTGTTATAAAAGCTGAGTAAATTATAAAATATGTGTATAATATCTATAAGCAAGAGAGGAAAAATTCAAATTATAACAAACAGAAGATTTTTTTTTTTTCTATTTTAAGAAAAGGTTCAAGTCCAACAGTTGAATATATATGAGCTGAGATAATGGAGATGTTTTATTTTTTAATTTAAAAATTATTATATTTCTTGTACAGCCCATATACATGAGATATAGAACTCATCCAATGAGGAAAACTGTGATACATAAATGTCACAAATGTGTGGTAGACTGTGTCAAATTTTACATGTAGGGCGTGTCTATGGGGTCGCACACCTCTTCTTCTGTCACCCCGGATGGATTTAGCGGAGTGTGACGACTCCATAGCCCACCACCAAAAAAAAAAAAAAAAAGACTGAAAATTTTGCTGGGTAGTTAAAGTGATAGAGGTATTTCGTTTTATTTAGAATCTTTCTATTCTTTTTCTAATCTAGGATGGTAACTTTAACATCCTAGATTAGTTATAATACTTATGAGAGAGAAATGTATTTATGATATTGTGACTCTCTCAACATAGAATTTTAAATACTCTTATATTTCAAATGTAAACTAAATTATTAAATAGAGACATCAAACTCATAGGTTGTACACAAACTCGCGACTTATGCTGCATTTGCTGTCATTAGTCACTAAATTCGATTCCACTATCATATGGTGGCAATTTAATGCATATAAGATGAGACAGCAAAATAGCACACACTCCTTAAATAATATGAAGAGAAATATCCCAGTATAGGAGGCATATTCGTCGCACTGTCTAGTTCACAATACCAGCGTGGAGTATTGATTGCATGTTTCGTCCACATAAATGAAATTACGTGAATATCAATGCTCTATACCGACTCAATTTCCATTGAAAACAAAATATAGAGATACCTTTTTCGGGAATTTATTAAACATGTTTCCTCCGGCGGGCGGAAATAATAAACAACCGGATTTGATCTCGTCGTCTTGTTCCATTTTTCAGTTTGTTTTCTTTGAGCCCAGAATAAATATATAAGAGTTTATCACCATAAAACTTAGAATAGAACATGAAACATATAATACTATATAAAATTCAGGTTTAATTTCTGACTAAACAGAATTATTTTTATGAAAAATGTTAATTATGAATAGTGAATACACAATAGGTCTACTTCGAATGAACTAATTTAAATGACAGATAAGGAATAACTGATAGAATGAATGATATTCAATGCAGTGATTTTTCTTAAACACTATAGAAAATAGAAATACTATAACTAAAGTCATTAGTTTCAGTTTAATAACTTTACTCTTTGGTCATTAGGTACGCGATTAATCTATTAAAACAAATTATATTAAATTGAAACCTCATAGATAATCAGTATTGGAAAGACACATATTTATACCTTTTTTGGTATTCAAATATTTTATTCAACTTAATTTCTATTAACAACTAGAATTAGTATAATAATAATTTGTATAAATATGAGCACCCAAATAATACCTATGTATAACTATGCGGATCTAATACAGTTTAATTTAAAAGAGTAAAACTTAGAATATAATATATTTATAGGTTAACGTTTCCTCATATTTTCAGTATAATGTGATTTCTACTTGTAAATTTAGTTAAAATTCAATTTATTGATTGGAAAAACACAAGGAAACGGTATTCTAAAAGAAGTACATATTAGAATTTAAAAAGATACAATCATATTGATGATTTATGATTCAGTAATCAAATTATACTTTGTGTAGTATCCATACTTTTACAAAATTGTGAAAATCAGTCCCTTTATCTAGCATAGATCTACATATTGAAAGATCCTTAGCCTAGGTTTGGTTAAATGGATTGGAGTACAAATATGGGCTAACCATAAAACATATTCTCTCATATGTAATTTATTCATATTTTATATCAAAACATATGTTAAAAATCTCTTCTGTAATCTGTATTCTTGGTTTCGTTATTGTAGCAGAGATCAAAGAGAAATCTATAGTGCCACAAACTTATCTGACCCGGTGGTAAATTAATGAACTAATGACGCCACTTTGGAATGTCATCAAACGTCAATCGTCCTCCCAATATGTGAATATTCTGAATATTCTGATGTTTCAGTTGTTGGTGGTTTACCCCGTGTTTATTTATTTTTTGTGGTTTTAAAATGCCAAAAGCGATGCAATAAATGTTTTATTACTAGTTTTATGTTATATGTAGGAAGTAAAACATCTTCAGACATCATTAATACGTTTAGAAAAATTGTTGGGTTGTTAGTTTTTGAAAGAAAAATAACACTATTAATAATCATTAAATATAGTTTGTTATGTGTTAAATATAATGAATTGATTTGTTCTTAGAGTGTAATTATATTTTGAATATAATTACATATTTATACAAACAATACAATAATATTTCATTTATGTAAATTTAATTGTAATGAATGTGCTTGATTGTTATTAACTACAACGTAATTTTCTTGTTAGTACATAGTGAGTATATATATGATCAGAAAATAATTATTGTATTTAATGTGAAAAATATTTTAATAGTGATTGGAGAAGGATTTATAAGAAAACTTGTAAAGGATAAAGAGCAGGGCGGTGAGAGTGGAGTAAAAATTTGTACACCAGGAAAAATATGGAAGAGGATTCAAATTTAAAGTCGATGATTTTGATCTCAGTGTCATTCATTAGATGAAAAATACATTAATTTTACAGTGTGCGAATAAAAATTCCCACAATACCAAAGTTAATGATTACTTCAAGAAGAGATTGTGTAAAATTTAACACATCGTTTTATATAAGATTTCTAAAGCAGGAAATTCATCACAATAATAAATAAAGAGACTATATAAAAGTATAAGAACAAACGTTTTATTTAAGAGTATATTTTACAACTTTCAATGGGTCTTCTGTTTTTATATATATATGTCAAATAAAAGAACACTTCGAGTTCTTATATTTGAAAATTATTCATACGAGACAATTCCTATACAATGCAAGGAGTCTCTATTCCTAACAGATTGATTTTAAAGAGAATCGAGAAACACTTCGGAAAATACTCTATAAAATTGGAATTCGATATAAAAAAACAAAATCGAATAAAAATATCTAATAGAACGAAATGATATTTCGTCATGGAGAGCAAGATATCTTCAATAAATTAAAGACAACGACGAAGGTGAACAAAAACCAGTTATATTTTTGGATGAGACTTATATTCACACATCTCACACAGTTGGACGTTGTTGGTAAAGTGATGGAATTGATGGTATGTCAAATCCTGTTTCTAAAAGAAATAGATAGATAGTTGTAAACGCAGGTGAACGAAAAAGCTTCGTAGATAACGCTTTATTAGTGTTTCAATCTTGTTAGATTGAAACACTAATAAAGCGAATACACAGCAATGAATAGCAATAATTTTAAGAAATGTGTGACTGAAAAACTTATACCAAATCTGCATCAACCAACATTAATTATAATTGATAATGCCCTTTATCACAATATTTATATAAATAAAACACCTAATTTAAATTACAAAATTGATTGACAAATTAATGTGATACATTACATTTAATGAACAGCTTACATAGCCGCAGCTTTATGAAATAATTAGAAGACATAAGCGTAAGCCAATTTATAAAATTGACGAAATCCTTAAACACCATGGGCATAGTGTGTTAAGATTACCACCATACCGTTGCGGTTTAAATCCCATTAAAATGATCTGGAGCTCAATGAAACGAAACATAGCAGAGCTAGGCCAAGCGCCGGGTCTTTTTTTTTTGCAACGTACGGGACCTGGTATTTTTTTTTGGGAATATGTTCAAGGTCGTCCCCTGAATCTAAATCCAAGTTGGCGCGGCGGGGGAGGGTTCACTTCAGCCGCCATCTTGGAAAACACGTTTTATTGAATATCTCGCGAACTGCGCATCGTACGACAAAAATTGCAGGAATCATTATTGTAGATAATAATATTTGCCATCTTTTTATTTGAAACTTTTTTTTGTATAACGAATAGGTTTTTAATTATAGCGAATCAAACTTTTTACAATATGGTTTTTACTAAATATTTATTTAATGGTCAATGATAAATTAAAAATAATGGTGACTGAATTGTAGAGCATGAAATTACCTATAAATTTTATAAAAACTTTTTCTCGTAGCATTTATAGTCTAAGAGCTGCAGCTTAGTAAAACTTGCACCTCGTACATTATCAGTGGCAATATTGCTCGCTGTATACGAAAACCATTTCATAACGCATAAAATGGCATAAAGTGTTCAAAAAAATGTCAATACCAGCTGTATTGACATTTTTTTGCAGCAAATCAATTAAAATTATAAATAATGTGGAGAACAACTAATAATTTGTCGATCTTTATTGTTACTTAAAACGGTATCATCATAAAAGATTGTCTATGTAGCAAAAAACAATAGTACATCCCGCTACATCGTAAGAATTGTAATAGTTATTATTTTTATTATTATGTATCTCCAATTGTTATCGAAATCACAAAAATGAAAAGAATTTTACGAATGTTACTTCATAAAAACAGAAAAAACATTTGTTTACACAAACAAAAAGTGGCGCATTATTTTACGGTGCGAGTCTTATTTTTTTCGATGTCGAGGGAAGATACTCATCGTCTTGTGGATCTATCTCTTCTGCCTCCGCCATATCCGAAGGAGACGAATCAAAGGTTAGGTCTTCGGTTGGGATGGCATCTAATATGTCTGGCACGTTGTCGCATGTTTGGCCGCTGCAATTGGAGCAAATAATCGAACATTTGAGAACAGCTTTTCGGCATCCGCAGGCAGCTCCGCAATTTTTGGTGCATTTGCACGAAATTATTTGCAACAAACTCGACGGTGCAGGAGCCATAGCAGTTCGAATTGGTTCAAGCCCTTGTGCAGTTCGCTTCCAACCCCATTTTTCAGCGTCGTGATAAAATCCAAGCCAAGTTTGAACCTGGTGGTACACTCTGAAAGAATGGTAGCGTGCCGTATCTTGTGTTGGAGATAGAAGTGATAAATTCAACCTTGTCTTACTCGCCAATTTCCCGAAGCATTTGTAGCGAAGCGAGTTAATAGAGACTTCCGATTTTGTAAAACGGTTGGGATTTATACCTGAATACTGTTGGAATTTTAAGAGGGAGAAATTCCGAACGACCCGAAATATATACTACAACTTATAGGGACATAATTGAATATACAGCATTATAATCTCATTTACAGCGTTATAGCTCTTAAACTATAAATGCTACGAGAAAAAGTTTCTTATAGAATTTATAGGTAATTTCATGTTCTACAATTCAGTTACCATTATTTTTAATTTATCATTGACCATTAAATAAATATTTAGTAAAAACCATATTGTAAAAAGTTTGATTCGCTATAATTAAAAACCTATGTGTTATACAAAAAAAAAGTTTCAAATAAAAAAGATGGCAAATATTATTATCTACAATAATGGTCTCTGCAATTTTTGTCGTACGATGCGCAGTTCGCGAGATATTCAATAAAACGTGTTTTCCAAGATGGCTGCTGAAGTGAACCCTCCCCCGCCGCGCCAACTAGTATTTACATTCAGGGGACGATCTTGAACATATTCCCAAAAAAAAAATAGCAGGTCCCGTACGTTGCATTACAAACCTACTTTTTTTGCTACGGCGCTTGGAGTAAGCAGAATATTGAAAAGTCTAATTCCAAAATGCCTAAATTAATTGCAGAGGCTATTAATAGAATAACTTATGGCGAATGGAAAAATCACTTTAATAACGTGAAAAAAATTTAAAACGAATACAGAAAAAGGGATACATATTTAGATGAGCCTTTCATTATCACTTTAGATAGTGACAGTGAGACTGAAAGTGATGATTCATATGATGAAGTGACTGACGAGTCAAATGACTATGTCCAATACCTGGAATATGTTCATTATAAAAAATTTGCCCTACACTTGTAAATCATAATTATTGTGTTAAAATATAATTATTTATAAAAACTACATTTTTGTTTCTTCTCTATTAAGCATAACAAAATGTGTTCATAAGCATTGATACTTGTATCCTTACCTACTTTCCATATGTGATCCCACGCGAGAAAATGCTATAATGCCATTTTTTATGACATCCACGGGAAATTGTGTAAAGGAGTATTGATTAGTGTTTTCTAAACCCGTTACTACATGGGAAAGTACTTACCGAGTTTATTGCAAATAGAATCTGGCAACACTAAATACGATAACAGCGACGCTGTCACCGGGTCAGATAAGTTTGTGGCACTATAGATGAGTGGATTTTTTTATTAATATTTATGGTCTATTTATTTCGATGTAGAATATAAACAATATTTTTCTTTCTGTAGCATAAAGTGGTCTGCAACGTAACTATTGGGCAAAGGCTTCATATACCGGAATTAATTAGCTCACTATATTGCCCAACGCTGATGGTTTGGCATATCGAAGGTTTTGTATATCATTTCCAATTGGAGACTTTTGACGGGAGTTTAAGTAGGACTTTTGACGGGAATTTAAAAACGTCATGTGATGCTCTTGTATTATATTCGATATCTTAGTGTTTTAACGTGTTATATTAGATATTTTTGATGGCATTTTATGTAATATGAAGCCGCGGAACTACTGAGATGTAGTGAATATTATATAAAAGTGCTTTACAACGTTTTCGTTTTCCATCAAAATTCCCTCAAGATACCATTAACAGTGTGACCATTGCACTGTTAATGGCGACAATTTGACTTATACAATGACTAACTTGAAAGACTAAAAACGTGAAATAATTTATAACTTGACACTGGCACCAATAGCTCGTATATGTAGCTGATTGCCAGTATATAAGATATAAGAAGAAGCAGAAGATCATTTCCAATTATTATACATATTTAGTCTGTGGCCACTACCTTAAAATAACTCCAGCGTTTAACTTCCTGTCAATGTCAATGCTCTCAACTATCAAGAATTCAGATTCGTTTGTTTATGAAAAATAACAAGTAAAGCTAATCTAATTAGCACAAGTTCATGCTAAAGTCTTACTTCCATTCTGTATTAAAAAAAATATTTTTAAAAAGTAATATACACTATGTCCAGTAATTTAAACCCTTTAGCGGGCACAGCTCATTTACTTGACGAATTGGACAGTACGTGTCTCAAAACATGACATTAGCTTGATATATTTCTGTATATATTATTATTTACAAAACAATTCTTGTTTTATTAAGAGAAACTTATGGTGCTACTGCGTGATGGGAGAACACTAATCGGGTATCTTCGCTGCGTGGATCAATTTGCTAACCTAGTTCTGCACAAAACTATTGAAAGGATTCATGTTGGCAGAGAGTATGGTGACATTCCCAGAGGCATATTTATAGTCAGGGGAGAAAATGTGGTACTCCTAGGAGAAATAGTGAGTAATATATATATTACTTTGAGTCGTATAGGAAGTGCATCATCATTCATCATTATCCTGCTCCAATCAAAATTACTTGAGTCGACGCATTAAGAGTTCTACTTCCATTGTACATATTGCAAAAGTTATTGGCAGTAGTTTTATGACCGGCTGCCTGCTTGACGTCAACCCTCCTTGGGAATGTAATTGTTGACCTGGTCAGGTGGGTTGGCCCAGGTTGATATAAAGCTCTTAGTTGTCTTTTACGACATCCATGAGTAAAGCAAGGGTTGGTAGTATATGCTACCATACAGCATTGATATGTATAGGTAATTCTAGGGTTGCAGCTTAATAAGCGGGTTAAAAGTTAAATAAGAGTGTTGTAACACTCAGTATAAGTATACTTCAGCGGATCCTTGGTGATAAAGTATCCTATATAAAATCCTAAAATTTAAGGAATAATTCTGTAATATAAAATGTAGCAATGATACTTTGCGAGTACATTCTTTTTATTTAATCTTGAAACAAAAAAAAAGTGATTAAGTCACGTAAGTTACAACATGAGAGTTGAATAAATTATTGCCTTTATTCTGCCCTTTAATAATTGCAAATTAATTTTGATTTTCATTTTATTTTAACTCGTAACTTTATTGAACCCAACTGCAATTCTGTCTTTAAATTATATGTATTTAGGACTAAGTTGAATATATTGAATTATTAGATATATGATATTACCTGTGATAGATTGAGTATGAGTCTCCATCACTCATTCTGTAGTATCAGAGAAATATATATACATGTACAAACCAAATAAAAAGACTTAGCAATTTTATCCTATTTTGTATTTGATTTTAAATTTCCTGACATTTTAAACACATATAGTATACACATACAGTACTCATGGTCACAAGAGGACTAAGGTGTCCCATTCCCAACAAGTCATCATTATGAGTATAACAGTTTTATTTTAAATGTCACTTAAACTCAAAATACTCCTGAAAAATTATCCCAGGTAAGCTAGACTAGGTAGCCATATCTAAGGTGGCTTGTGCCCCAAAAGTTATATGACTTTTAGTATTGAGAAAAAAGTAGAAATCTTTTAAACACCGATAGATCAGTATAAAAAGATGACTAATTACATTGCTTGTTTTCTTTTTGTTCTTTATGGTACAATTTTGTAACATCTACTACTTGACATATATTATGTTAATTACAAAACACTTACTATTTTTTTCAGGATAAAGATAAAGAAGATAATTTGCCCCTAACAGAAGTGTCTGTAGATGATATACTTGATGCCCAAAGAAGGGAGCAAGATGCCAAAGTTGAGCAACAAAAGTTACTTTCAAAGGCTTTGAAAGAAAGAGGACTCAACTTATTAGCTGAAATGGGACATGATGATATGTTTTGAAATGTCCACCTAGCTTCTGGCTTTTGCTATATGTTATTATTTATGTCGTAAATCCTGGCAAGTTCTAATTATTAATAAATTATACAATCAAACTTTGCAAATCTTTAGTTATTAGTGTTTAATTTTTTTTACTTATTACCCTGACAAAGAATGATCTTCCAAATTTAGCAAACAATATTGAGCCTTCATTTACACGCAGGGTCACTAAGATGATAACTCATAAATGTAAGAGATTTTATATTTAACTTAGACTCAAAGAGGATTATGCTATAACCACTTTGGGCTGAGAGGTCGGGAAAAACTATCACGGTATTCTTGTTCTTATCCCAATTTCTTGGCATCAACGCAATATGTACTTCCACAGTACACATCACGAAGTATAGATACAAGGAATCCGAACGGTATAGACTTTTCCATAGTATTCATGTACACAATAATAAACGTTCTCTTTTATGCCACTGGTTGCACTAGAATTTAGGACGTACAACGATGTATACCGATATAATTACACGTAAATACGTGTTGGCTTGCGAATGTTGAATTTAATTAATTCAAATATAAACTTCCAGAGCTGTCAATAGCAACAAAACTGCCCGCGTAAGGATTTAAACGAGTATTTCGTGAAAAGTGGCGCGCTCTACCGGCAAAAATTCTGTCCCCTAAATTTGTTCAACATTATGTTCGAATTTCTTGTATCTATACTTCGTGGAAGGTACATACTGCAAATAGTTATTGGCGATAGTTTTATGAGCGGCCAATTGTGTGACGTCAACTCGCCTTGGGAATGTAGTAGATACCTATGCATGGCCACCGGAATATATGAAGAGAGTACTTGCAAGGTGAGTCTATGGGATTGCGCGCCGCCTCTCCCGTCACCCCGAACGGATATGGCGGGGCGCAACCACATCCATAGTGTTGGAATAGCAAGGGGAAAAAAAGGTACCTGTGCATCGAAAAACAAGTTATATAGCAATTTGCCTTTCATCATTCCACCAGCATCCATTGTTGCCAGGCACGCTGGTGGTTGTAGTTAGGCTAGTGTAATTTTCCCGGGAGTATTGCTGCCCGTTTTCGTGATGTCTCTCATTTGA
Source organism: Lymantria monacha (assembly GCA_905163515.2). Taxonomy (NCBI): domain Eukaryota; kingdom Metazoa; phylum Arthropoda; class Insecta; order Lepidoptera; family Erebidae; genus Lymantria; species Lymantria monacha. The sequence goes on along the minus strand of LR991090.1, from coordinate 27,495,957 downwards.
ATTTTATGCCTTTTAGGAAAGTAAAGAGTGGTGGCTATCGCATTCTCATCATGCCAGATGGGCTGGTAATTTCTTTTACAATATTTGAGTGATGATAAATGGACTTTTAGTTTCGTAAATGAGTTGAAGACAAAATGTAGTTATATATAGGCAATTAAGATAGCTAAAGAAGTAAACACTTATCTCAATTTAGGACACAATGTTCAATTCAAATCAACTTCTACTCCACTTTGTATTTAATACTTTCTTATAAATTAAAATGGCAACATTGCGTCAAATCTGTCAATAGGCCCTACCATTCTTGTTTTGTCCGTTGCATTAAAGTGACATTTGAATTGAAAGAAATATTTGAATGTAAACATAAGTGATACTCATTTTTGTTTCTGTTACTAACATGCGGCCGATAAAATGATTGTTAATAGGATAATATAATAAGAAAAGCCTTTCGTCTTTATTTATGTCATTTACAATGTGTTTAGACATGGTTTTCTGAGTTTATGTTAATACATATTTCGTAGTGTTTATCTTGATAGAAAATGACTTCCACAGACCTAGCATTAATAGAAAGATTGCGGAAAGAGAATTTAGAACAATTTTTTACTTTAGTACGCATGCATTTGTCATTTGTTGTAGATATAAATTCTGACGAGTAAGTATAAAGTTTACGAAATCGTTATAACCTTTCTTGCCCAGTTTTGTTTTAATATATTCAATTTTTTTTTCTTGATAACTTCATTTAATACTTTAAAATCTTAAATGAAAGGCTTCATGTATGTGTAAATTCATTTTGCTGCATGCATACATAATGCATATTGCATTTGCTGCATGCATACATAATGCATAAATACAAAAATAATACTAAGTTTATGATATATTACAGATATTTTAAAATAAGTATTGAGTCTTTTAGTATGGAATTTAAAAATGCTGTGTTTAACTCTGCTGATTGTAAAGAAAATTTTCAGTGTTGACTGTTCAACTGATAAACCAAAGCAGTTCCGGTGGAACTTTCATAAGAAAATAAAGAATTCTCATACTAATTCTAGTCAAATAAATGTTAATGCCATAAAGAATTGTGTTGAAGTAAACTCTATCACGGAAGAAGGCTTACTTAGAGTGAATGAGCTTATAGATTTTTTGTCAAAACCTGACAGTAAGTAATGTGTAATTTGTTAGATTTTAAGGTGTTACAATTTATTAACAATGGCTATAGTATTTTTTCCAAGTTAATTTCTTAGAATTACTAAGGAACTGTTGGCAATCTCTTTCAGAAAATTTTGTGTTTGATAATATTCGGCTGTTTAGTTCATAAATTACATAAGGGATTTTGAATAATGATTTAGCCCCTTCCCCTAACTGTAAGTAATCTTACGAAGTCATAAGATTGCAACTACTCTCCTTGCACCTTAATAAGAATTTTCGTAAGAAAAGGCCTTATTGATCAAATATAACTCCGTTTATTCTGAGAATATCTTTTATTACAATCTTCTTATGACAAGTATCATTGACTCCCTGCAATAGCATTAATCTTTTAAATAATTTAATCCATCACAGTTTTGACCAAAATTAGTAATTTTCAATTGAATATCTTATGTAATGTCAGGTTCACTACGGCCCCACACCCTATCTACCTACCTATAGTAAGAAGTTATAATATTCAGTCAACAACCCCATTAAACGCCTTACATAATTTATGAATGGCCCCTTAGTAGTAGGTTTGTCCTTATTAATTCCAACATACAGTTATTATTTATCTAATTAAATTTATTGCATGTTCCTATATTTTCCAATAAATTCCATATTTAATCTTCAGTGTGCATGTTTGAATTAAGAATTATTCTAACTGAAATCAACAATTATGGACTTGGGAGACACAGCTGACTTGCTTTCTATTGACACTTACATAAATTAATAATTTAGAGCACTATTAGAGAATATTTCCTCTGGAAAGTATCTTTTTGTAAACTATAAATAAAGCTAATAACAAAATAAACTAAACATATTTCTCTTACGAAAATTATAGATGTAACCCAAGAAGGCATATTTCGGCGTACAGGCTCTTTATCACGGCAACAAGAGTTAAAAAACCTGCTTCTCACAGGTTCTAACCTTGACCTTAAAGATGGCAAGTTTACAGTCCATGACTGTGCATCAGTATTAAAGGGGTTCCTCGCTGAATTACCTCAGCCTTTATTAATGGATCAGTATTATCAAACATATTGTACTTTAGCAGGTAACTGTTCTCTTTAATTTTATATAATGTTTAATTTAGAGACAGCTGAATCACTGTCTTAGTGATGATATTCATTAGTATTGTTCAAGAGATGGTCAATATTTACTGCCTTTTTAGCATATACCATATACATTTCACTGGTGGGCTCGTGCCTCCTCCACTATGGGAAGGGAAATTGTCTTATTATACCATGTTAGACAAATGGTTTTTGTTTAAGGTTTTATCTCAAGCTTGCCCTCTCTTATGTAGATATTATTAGACATATGCCTTAATTCTCTTTTATGAAACTTATGGACATGAAAAAGGGTGATAAATGAAAATAGATGAAAGTTCAGTGGCTAGGATCTCATTGATGTAGTGTAACACTCAAGGGACCATGTGCGAGTTGACCAATATTAGTTTCCGCATTGGGTATGTGATGTAGCAGAATTACCTTTTCCTACTACTTACGACTTCGTCTTTACAATCTGCATGAGTATATCTGCATAATAAAATTGTATTTTATTTGTGCTAGTAGCAACGGATAGTGTTCAGAGCATTGTATCAATCTAAGGAAATATTTAATTAGTGCTCAGTTACGATGTGTCGCTAGCATATAATGATTTTACCGGTGGCCTGCCCACACGGCGTTCAGATGTATGTGCACAACAGTTTGTGGTGCCGCTCGGCGCCCTCTCCATCACCTTGAACGGGTTGAGTGGGGTTTGACTATCCTATGCCTGTCACAAAAAAAGGAGCTAACAATAATGAATATAACTCCCATTCACGTTCCCCCTAAGCCCTCATTTTATTTATTCATATAGATTACATGCTGATTTTATAATAACTATAATTTGCAGCACAATATCCACCAAATGTAGAAACATCGGAGGCGAAATTACTCACAGCTTTACAATTGCTACTATTATTGTTAACACCTTCGCATAGGAGTTTTCTGAAGAGATTATTGCGACTGCTACGGCTTGTTGCTGATAATGAAGCTTCAAATAGAATGTCGCCTGATACATTGGCTACAATGTTCACACCTCACTTATTGTGTCCGAGAAAGGTTAGTAGTATTTCGTGATTAACTAAAAAGTTGAGATTTTTTATTAATGACTTCAAAAAAGCAATAGGTTTTCGAGTCGACTGTACATGTGTATTTTAAGTGTTCAGGTGAAACTTTTTTGTTTATTGATGATTCCTGACTTTGTAACTGGATGATATATAAAGCAATTTTAATTTGTTAATTTTTTGTTAAAAAATAGCTATATTAATTATGTGCTTAAATGTTTTTTTTATATGATATATTTTTTATTATATAGTACCTATCTGTTCAAAAATGAAGGATTTCGAGTAGCTACCACTAATTAAGACGACGCATTGTAGGAACGTTTTCTATCAGGTTATCTGGTGACATAGTGAAAACTGAATATTTTTAATTGCAAGCGGTATTTGACCGCGCTTTACGACTTTCTCTGAGGGAAACCTCTGTATGACCAGCAGTGGAAGAAGAGCAGATAAATAAGTATATACATAGATTCTTTATTCTATCGTATTGTCTTGAGTGTAATTTGTCGATGAGACTTAGCTTTAAGGGAGATATCTACTACAGCCAATTCTCTGTCACTGTAGATTCGCTGTTACTAATTTGTGACGTAATAACACCTAATTCTGACAAAGAAAATAAAGATTTGTAACGTTTACGCGTGTATTACCTACACATTTGAAATAAGATTAGTTTTACGGATTCTACCGCGTTTGTATTTGATTTTTAATTGTCTGACGTTTGGAACACATTACAGCGACACAAACAATACATATAAACGCGATAGAATCCGTAAAACTAGTTTTATTTCAAAAGAAGTAAATAAATTTAAGCAATTAACCGCAGATATCGTTGCTTAGGGGCCGTTCATAAATTATGTAAGGCGTTTTGTTGATTACTAATTTTGGTCAAAACTGTGATAGATTATTAATAAGATTAATGCTCAATAGCATCTACTTGCAAGTAGCAATCTACTTGTAATGATACTTGTAATAAGAAGATTGTAATAAAATATATTTTCAGAATAAATGGAGTTATTTTTGATCAATAGGGCCTTTTCTTACAAAAATTCTTATTAAAGGTCAGTCGGGAGTAGTTGCAATCCTATGACGTCTTACGGTAGAGGGTGAAAGGGCCAAATAATTCTTCAAAATCCCTTACGTAAATTATGAACGGCCCCTTATTGATTTGGTCATTGTAAATCGGGTTTTTATATATTTATTTATGTATGTTTTTCAGTTATCTCCAGAAACGTTTCATGCGGATTCAATAGCTGTATCGCCAGTAATTAGTTTTATGATACGTCAATCTTCAAGATTATTCAATGCACCTCCTCAGTTGACTACAGATGCGGCAGCCTATTTCACAATTAGAGATAAACGGAGAGCCATGTCGCCTGACGTCGATTTGGATGAGAGTATCACTGATAAGTAAGTTGCCCACAATATTTACGTTAAATTATATCATTAATTGATTACGTTAGAACAGCTTTGGGCAACTTTAATCTCAAGTTTAATGTAATTCTAAGTCCATGTCAATTCAACTCCATACAAGGAAATATAAGATTTCTTGTAGTCTCCACTTCTTACCTAACATTCTATTTATTGTTTTGATTATATAACATTTCGTCACTATAACATACATACATACATATCATCACGCCATATCCCTTGCAGGGTAGGCAGAGAGAACAGAGTGCCAGAGAACTCTATCCTTGCATACTTCACTCGCTTCTTCAACATTCATAATTCTCTTCATACACGCTCGCCGGTTTCGGAGACTCTTGAAGGTCGTCACTATAAAAATGCCTATTATAAACATTCCGATAGACTTTTGTATATACCGTAGAGGAGGGCCTTGTATTTAAAAAAATAGCATTATTACTTTAAAATATCGCATTAGAATGTCTTACAAGACGTTCTAATGCGATAGCCTCACAGGCGTGAGGCTCTATATGCACCGTGACATTTATATCGTCTTACAAAAGAAGTGCCTTAGAAGTATCTGACCAAAGAAACATATTTAACATATTTAATTGTTCAATAGCGGTAGTAATAAAAAAATAACAAAATAAAATAAATTAAAGTTAATATTTTGTAACAATCTGTATATAATGTTTACATTTTAAACAAAAGAAATCATACGGCATTCCGCATGATAATGATTGGCTAACGTAATTACGTTAGCCAATCATAGCTACGAAGTCCCCTAGGACTACTACCCCAAAACGTACCTACGCTACGCTAGGTCCGTTACGATGTCCCAATCAGCTGTAAGGTGAATGATCGGTGCGGGCAGCGCAGTGTTTGATGGGACCAAAAAAAAATCCCTCTGCTGTTTATAGCTTTAATCGATCAAGGTATGCATTTAAAATGCACAAGTAAAACACCTACGTGTCAAATTCAAATACTATTTTTTTATAAAAATTATTGAACTTTGCGTGACCTTTAACTTTACATACATACATACCATCACGCCATGTCTTTTGCAGGGTAGGCAGAGAGAACAGAGTACCAGAGAACTCTATCCTTGCATACTTCACTCGTTTCCTCAACATTCATAATTCTCTTCATACACGCTCGCCGGATTCGGAGACTGAAGGAAGGTGGTACATGACCGATCTGGTATAGGTAGGTTAGTCTCGGTCTCCCCCGGTACTACATTCTTTCTTCTACATCCTTCCACTTTCGCATTGTATATCTTCTTAACCAGACGTTCGTTTAGCATTCTTTCCACATGTCCGAACCATCGGAGCATTCCCTTTCCCATCTTTACACCAATACTCTCCTTCATACCTACTCGCTCTCTTACGTCGTCGTTACGAATGCGATCGATCAGCCTAACTCCACAGATTTTCCGTAGAGATCGCATTTCGACCGCATTAATTTTACTTTCATACTCTTTTTCTGCATACCCAACTCTCGCTTCCATACAGTAATGTTGGGACAAGCACTGTGTTTATATATTGCTACACGTGCCTTCTGGCTGAGGTGGTGGCTACCGAGAAGTTGCCCCAACGCTCCGTTCACTCTATTTCCCGTATTCACTCTTCGCTCTGTATCAGTGGTGTACTTTCCATCTTGGCTAAATCCACATCCAAGATATACAAATTCATCCACTTGCTCAAGCTTTAACTTTAAAAAAATAAAATTAATTCTGAAAATGTAACTATCCAAGTTGATTGTTTTAAATAAATATAATATGATAAAACATCCCTAGGCACATGTTTTTCAATTTTTATTTTTGGAAAATCACGTCTGGATATTTAGTTATTCATTCTTTTCAGATTTTCGTAATTATTTTTTTTCTCCCTAAATACTCAAAAGAGGGACTTGTGACTAACATAGAAAGATAGCCCTTAAAAAGGCCTATCAATAATAAACTGTGGGCATTTGTAATAACTGACCACAGACAGTATACATTTTTTTATTTCAAATGCTAAAAAGAATTGTATATAAATATATATATAAATAGGAATAACCTTTTGCGCCAACCCTATTATACCGTACAATTTGACCTTAGAACAGAATGGTCAATTTCTCCCAAAGGCCGCGGAAGTGGCACATGGTTTTTTTATTATTGATAGGTCTTTTTAAGAGCTATCTTTCTGTACTAGTCACAAGTCCCACTTTTGAGTATTTAAGGAGAAAAAAAATAATTACGAAAATTTAAAAAAATAAATAACTACATACAGAAGTAATTTTCCAAAAATGAAAATTGAAAAACATGCCCCTAAGGATGTTTTGTCAGATTATATTTATTTAAAACAATCAACTTGGATAGTTACATTTTCAGAATTAATTTTATTTTTTTTAAGTTAAATGTCACGTAAAGTTCAGTAATTTTTATAAAAAAAAAAGTATTTGAATATGACACGTGGGTGTTTTACTCGTGCATTTTAAATGCATACCTTGATCGATTAAAGCTATAAACAGCAGAGGGATTTTTTTTGATCCCATCAAACACTGCAGCGCAGTAAACGGTCGTAGTAGGCCAAGCGCCGGGTCTTTTTTTTTTGCAACGTACGGAACCTGGTATTTTTTTTTGGGAATATGTTCAAGGTCGTCCCCTGAATCTAAATCCAAGTTGGCGCGGCGGGGGAGGGTTCACTTCAGCCGCCATCTTGGAAAACACGTTTTATTGAATATCTCGCGAACTGCGCATCGTACGACAAAAAATGCAGAGACCATTATTGTAGATAATAATATTTGCCATCTTTTTTATATGAAACTTTTTTTTTTATAACGCATAGGTTTTTAATTATAGCGAATCAAACTTTTTACAATATGGTTTTTACTAAATATTTATTTAATGGTCAATGATAAATTAAAAATAATGGTGACTGAATTGTAGAGCATGAAATTACCTATAAATTTTATAAAAAAATTTCTCGTAGCATTTATAGTCTAAGAGCTGCAGCTTAGTAAAACTTGCACCTCGTACATTATCAGTGGCAATATTGCTCGCTGTATACGAAAACCATTTCATAACGCATAAAATGGCATAAAGTGTTCAAAAAAATGTCAATACAGCTGTGCAGTAAATCAATTAAAATTATAAATAATGTGGAGAACAACTAATAATTTGTCGATCTTTATTGTTACTTAAAACGCTATCATCATAAAAGATTGTCTATGTAGCAAAAAACAATAGTACATCCCGCTACATCGTAAGAATTGTAATAGTTATTATTTTTATTATTATGTATCTCCAATTGTTATCGAAATCACAAAAATGAAAAGAATTTTACGAATGTTACTTCAAAAAAACGGAAAAAACATTTGTTTACACAAACAAAAAGTGGCGCATTATTTTTATTTATTTATTTTTAAAAGACACCTCCCTGCACTAAGGAAATAATCCTTGTATTGCGGGGGACTTTACAAACATGCAATTAACGCAGACAAATTACACCCAGACTCAGAACAACACTTTGTGGATCGCACAAAGTATTGTCCTGCGTGGGAATCGAACCCACGGCACTGGCACGGAAGGTCGGTATCTTAACCACTACGCCATCTGTGCAGTCGCAGATTTTACGGTGCGAGTCTTATTTTTTTCGATGTCGAGGGAAGACACTCATCGTCTTGTGGATCTATCTCTTCTGCCTCCGCCATATCCGAAGGAGACGAATCAAAGGTTAGGTCTTCGGTTGGGATGGCATCTAATATGTCTGGCACGTTGTCGCATGTTTGGCCGCTGCAATTGGAGCAAATAATCGAACATTTGAGAACAGCTTTTCGGCATCCGCAGGCAGCTCCGCAATTTTTGGTGCATTTGCACAATATTATTTGCAACAAACTCGACGGTGCAGGAGCCATAGCAGTTCGAATTGGTTCAAGCCCTTGTGCAGTTCACTTCCAACCCCATTTTTCAGCGTCGTGATAAAATCCAAGCCAAGTTTGAACCTGGTGGTACACTCTGAAAGAATGGTAGCGTGCCGTATCTTGTGTTGGAGATAGAAGTGATAAATTCAACCTTGTCTTACTCGCCAATTTCCCGAAGCATTTGTAGCGAAGCGAGTTAATAGAGACTTCCGATTTTGTAAAACGGTTGGGATTTATACCTGAATACTGTTGGAATTTTAAGAGGGAGAAATTCCGAACGACCCGAAATATATACTACAACTTATAGGGACATAATTGAATATACAGCATTATAATCTCATTTACAGCGTTATAGCTCTTAAACTATAAATGCTACGAGAAAAAGTTTCTTATAGAATTTATAGGTAATTTCATGTTCTACAATTCAGTTACCATTATTTTTAATTTATCATTGACCATTAAATAAATATTTAGTAAAAACCATATTGTAAAAAGTTTGATTCGCTATAATTAAAAACCTATGTGTTATACAAAAAAAAAGTTTCAAATAAAAAAGATGGCAAATATTATTATCTACAATAATGGTCTCTGCAATTTTTGTCGTACGATGCGCAGTTCGCGAGATATTCAATAAAACGTGTTTTCCAAGATGGCTGCTGAAGTGAACCCTCCCCCGCCGCGCCAACTTGTATTTACATTCAGGGGACGATCTTGAACATATTCCCAAAAAAAAAATAGCAGGTCCCGTACGTTGCATTACAAACCTACTTTTTTTGCTACGGCGCTTGGAGTATAGTACCTACACAGTATGTAGGTTATGTCGAATGCCTACACTCGCTATATGCTGTTCTCTTATTATTTTAATTAGTAATTATTTATAATAATTTTTAGTAAAAAATATTCCAGTAAATATTTTTTTTTACCTTTTAATTCTACGAATGAATAATAGATACTGAATACGTTAACTGAACTGCTTTTGTAAGACGATATTAATGGCACCGTGTACGTACGTATTGAATCCATTTACAATATGATAACTTACATTGTAAATGGATGCAATACGTACAGACCATACAGAGGGGTAGGCGTAGACTACGAATTGTCCCAAATCACAATCTTGACATATATCCATCGCCAATCGTAACCATCCCACTCACACTTGGTTTGTTTACTTGCTTCATCAACCTTTCTTCTGCAAATACGTTTTTATCAATAATTAATAATATACATGCGATCTCTGCGGAAAATCTGCGGAGTTAGGCTGACCGACCGCATTCGTAACGACGACGTAAGAGAGCGAGTAGGCATGAAAGAGAGTATTGGTGTAAAGATGCGAAAGGGAATGCTCCGATGGTTCGGACATGTGGAAAGAATGCCGAACGAACGTCTGGTTAAGAAGATATACAATGCGAAAGTGGAAGGTTGTACCTACCGAGGGAGACCGAGACTAACCTACCTAGACCAGATCGGTCATGTACTGAAGGAAGGTGGAGTCAAGAGTCTCCGAAACCGGCGAGCGTGTATGAAGAGAATTATGAATGTTGAGGAAGCGAGTGAAATATGCAGAGATAGAGTTCTCTGGCACTCTGTTCTCTCTGCCTACCCTGCAAGGGATATGGCGTCATGATATGTATGTATGTATGTAATAATATACATGATGATTGGAAACCGTTTATTTCAATTTTCAGGACAGCAGCCAATACAGTGTACACATTTGTAGACCGACATCGAACGCGAGTCGAGAATGAAACTAATCCCACGGATACAGCCCTCGCTCAGCTATATGCTCACATACAAGCGTTACCAGACTCGCATCACAAACGAAGACTTATCAAACATTTTAACAGACAGAATGGATATGGTAAGTCATGCTAATGGATTATTAAACACATCATCATTCTCCTACACTTATCCCAATTACTTGGGGTCGATAAAATATGTACTCTTCTTTCATAGTACATATTGTAAAAGTTATTGGCAATATGACCGGCCGCCTGCCAGACGTCAACGCGCATCGGAAATGTAATTGTTGACTAAACGGTATCAGAAGGAGTTAGCCCAGGTCGTTATAAGGCTCTTAGTCGTCTTTTACGATATCCACGAGCAAAGTAAGGGTTGGTAGTCTTCGTAGCCGGCTACCACACATACAATGTGTTAAAAAAAAAGAATTTGAGAAATTCTTTTTAAAAAAAAGAAGAACACTCCCTATTAATGAAACAAACCTTGTATTGCGAACTTTATAGATATAATTAATTGGCGCAAATTACATCCATAGTCAGAAAAAAATTGTAAATCGTACAATTTGTGTGGGAGCGAACCCTTGATATTGGTACAGTAGGTTGCCATGAACCACTACGCCATCTGTGCAGTCAACAGTCAAGTTCCCGTGGAAGTTGTGAGAATCGACTGAGATTTTTTTATTTTATTCTTTATTGCTCTAATCTTCAAGCCGACTAGATGTGGATAAGCGTGATATTGATGGTAATTCTGGTTTTTAAACAGTTAACATATTAGGCGTTCATTAGTTTTATTGTTTTCAGTGCACAAATGACTTAACAATGCCTTTGTATTCTCAATATTACATTGCATTTAATTAAATAATAATTATAGCATTCATTCGATTACAGGAACGCCTATACAAATCCAAAGGACAGGTAAAATGGCCGGTTCGAGAAGTTTCGGCGACTCAATCAAAAGACATATATTTAATAAAGGGTTACTCAACAAAACGCCTAAGAAAGGCTCCGGATCTAGTATCAACGTTATAGAGGAGGTAAGTCTTGGAGTAAATTGTTTATATTAAAAAATAAAAACTATAATATATAATAAATTAATTATTCTGGTAATACTCCGTTTTATCTTCTAACCAGTGTAACTTTAGAGAGAGGCCTGACACCCATACCACAAGTTTAATCTTAGTTTGGTGGCCAGATCTAAATACAATGAGACCTTAGAACCTAATAGAAATTCAACTTGTGTGTATAAAAATATGTTTTTGAAAGATAATATTGATTTTATTTATTAATTTAATAATGGTTTGCTAACTAAAAATCAGCGCTGGATGACGTGTAATCTAGCTTATGCTGAGCTGGCTACCGTTTCCAGCAAGACAAATCTTTTATTATTTATAATATGATCATAATTTATCTTTTGTTCTTTTAAGTTCTTTATTTTACTGTGTCATTTTGCTAGTATAAAAATTTCTTTCTTTAATAAGATTTAGAGGGAAAATATAATTGAATGAAAACATTGATGCCTCGTTATTTATTGGTGTCAAGTTGATAATTTCTAAACTGTTTCATTTTATAACTAATTCAACATATTTTAAATATTATGACCCGATTCATACTAAAATATACTCTCATTTTTTTAATAAAGCATGAATGTCTATTGTCTGTGTCACTAACTCTGTAACTGCATTGTGTTTGTCCACTGTCTGTGTGTCTGGTCTTCTTCCTAACTTTCTTACCATGCTTAACGCTTACAGAAAACCAAAGGAAAACTTAGATTCAACGATGATAACAAAGTAGACGTGTCACATAAAAGCATTGTACTTAAAAACTTGGCACATAAAATTGCAAGTACTGAATCGTTAGATGATGATTACGAATCAGATGCGAGCAACGAAAGTACACTATCCGAAGGTGCCATAAATGTTCCGAGAAAAATGAGTCCAAAATTCGTATCAGAACCTAATTTGAGTATGTTAGATTGTGTTGAAACTCCAAAGAAAAAACGGGGGACCAGACTTTTTAGATCGAAAATTGTATCGAATCAAAATATGAATAAAAAGTATCATAAACGCAATAGCGCTATACGCAGTACGCCCACTTGCGTATCGTGTTTTGACGATCAAGATACATCGGAAAATGACATATCCTATCAAGAAAATAAAGTTTTAGATGATACACCTAAGAAAGAAATCGAGATTGATACGAAGCATTATCTAACTAGTACGCCTGGTATTACTGATGCTGTTTTTGATGAAGAATGCGTAACACCATATACGATGAATTTTCGGAGAGCCTCAATGTCGCCGATTACAAAATCCACACAAAAGTTGCCTAAAGCGATGCAGGTTTGTTCATACGCATGTTTGCATGTTTCATCTGTGTCCGTTTGCTTTTAAGTGTTTTAGGAGCTTATTTTGTGAATGCGTTTGAGTCCCAAGTAATTAAAGTGCTTTGTAATATCATAATTATCGTGCTCTTATCCCAATTACTTGGAGTCGAAGCAATATGTATTCCTATTCCATCGTTCATATTGTAAAAGTTATTGGCAATGGTTTTATGATCTGTGCCTGTCCGACGTCAATCCTCATTTGGAAATGTAATTGTTGACGAGACGCATCAGGGCATCAGATGGAGTTGGCCCAGGTTGGGCAAGCTTTTAGTCGTTTTTAACAACCTCAATGATAAAGTAAGGGTTGGCAATATTTGTAGCCGCTACCAGACAGAACTGCTTTGTGGCAATTCATCAGTCTCCTACTCTTCTTCAAATTATATGGGGTCGATACAATTTGTACTCTTCTTTCATAGTACATATTGTAGAAGTTATTGGCAATAGTTTTATGACCGGCCGCCTGCCAGACGTCAATCCTCCTTGGGAATGTAATTGTTGACTAAACGGCATCAGATGGAGTTGGTCTAGGTCGTTATAAGGTCTTTTAGTCGTCTTTTACGACATCCACGAGCAAAGTAAGGGTTGGTAGTATTTGAAGCCGCTATCACACAGCTTGCTTTATGGCAATTGAAATATAATTGTTGCGTTATTTTGGATGACTTGTGCTATATAGTTGTTATAATCAGAAACTTCAGATTTGTAAAACGAAAATTAGTTAAATAGATTTATATAAGAACGGGTGTAACCGCCATAGTACAAAGAATTCCATCCATCCATCCATCAGCCCGTAAACGTCCACTGTTGGACATAGGCCTCCCCACCAGAATGCCATCTGTAACGGTCCTGTGCCACCTGCATCCAACGGTTTCCTGCGACCTTGATGAGGTCATCAGTCCACCGAGTGGGGGGTCGTCCTACGCTGCGTCGTCCGTACAAAGAATTAACACGCTGAAATGGCAGTGAACAGGCCACATTACTCGACGAACGGATTACCTATGGGGAAGAAAGGTTCACGAGTAGCGATCGCGCATCGGATGTCGCAGTGTTGGTGAAGGTTGCTGGTAGTCGTTGGATGCGGGTGGTACAGGATCGCACTTTGTGGCGAGTTGCGATGACAGCAGCGGATGACAAAAGGCTGAATGATGATGATGATGAGATTTATATACCCCATAGATATCTGTTTCGCAGTCTATAAATCATGTTAGATTGTCAATCACACACTAGTCTCGTATTAGACCAGTAGTAACAGTAGTCTCGTATTACGCTTATTTGCGTGGCTTTAGAATTCGCCAATTTATTACGTTATCACAAAAATAAGATACAAGCTAGCCATGTCGCAAAGAATCAAGTTATTTTATTAGGCATCTTGACACCGTAGCAGGGTTCATCCATTTACTCTGGAAACGCTATGGTCCTCAACAGTACGTTTTCTATCATTTTTCCCAGGTATATGCAGGATCTGGAACGAACTAGCTTTTTTTTTGCGGTGGGCTATGGACATGGTCGCGCCCCGCCAAATCGGTCTGGGGCGACGGAAGAGGCGGCGCGCGACCCCATAGACCCACCCTGCAAACACCTCTCTTCGCCGTGCGAGCGGGCCACCGGTACCCGATCTTTGTCTTCGGTGGCCTGGAACGAACTACCTGCTGCTGTTTCCCGAGTGCTATGACATGTCTTTCTTCTAAGATTTGAAAAGAGCACGGTTTTCGCGGTTGGTTGTAATTTTGCTGTGCCCCATGGCATTGCTAAGGTCCATGTGCAGCAGTATTACTTATCATCAGGTGTGCTGCTTTCTCGTTTGCCATCATAGGCAATAAAAAAAAACTCATATAGAGTTACTGTCGCTATTGTCTTTATTAATTTTAATTTTATTTACAGGAATCAATAATGACACCACGTTCACGCAAACCTTTAATAATAACATCGGAACAACGTGACAGCATGCCAGAAACAGCCACGAATAAAAATGAAACAATAAAATCTGATGGAATTTATCGTTCTATATCACCTAAGAATGATAGTGATTTTGTATCGTCCGATGACGACAATGACGTCACTAGATCTACCTTCTCTGATGAAAGGTAATTGTACAGTTTATCAATTGCTTATTTGTATATAGTTTTATAAGTTGATTGGTGGGTTGGATTTGCTGAGGTGCTTTTTTTTTTGGCGGCGAGTTATAGTATTGTCACACCCTGCCAATCCTTTTGGGGCGACGGAAGAAACGGTGTGTAATCTCATAGACCCGCCCAACAACGTGCTTCTCTATGCCTTGCGAACGGGCCATCGGAACCCGGTTTTTGTCTTCGGTGGCCTTGAAGAAAGATGCTAAGAGTCGTTCGATGTGGCCTGCATAGTACCGCACTTTGTGGCGAACTATGAGGGAGACTTATGTCTGGCAGTGGACAGTAAAAGGCTGAATGATGATAGGTCGTCTAAAGTGTTATTGGATTTATTGAATTAAGCGAGACCTGGCGGTAGGCGAGTCATGGTATTATTTTGAAATGAAGACTTGTCCTCCTTGAAAGTGTAGAAGAAGTAAGTCTGCTGTTGGGGACCCATCAGAATTTCGTGTGTTATTTGGTATACACATTATTGCTCGCTATATCATATTCATACAATTTTAGTACTAATAATATAGCTTCTTAATATTCCAACACTTCGATTATTACTTTTCAATATTTAAAACTGCGAGTATTGAATCAACATTCCAAGTTCTGCCTAAAATTGCGCCCAACTGCTCTTGTCCCCACATAAATATCCGCGGTTTTGTCCTCGCCGTCGAGGTGCGAAATCGCGACGCGCAAAAATCATAAATCCAAACGTTGCCCACGTTGCCACCAGCGACGCCCCAAGCAGAGGTCCGTTCCCCACAGGGGGAGCCCTTGGGCGATGTCGCTTAGCTTACTTTAATCGGGTTGAGAGCCCTCAGCGCTCACCCATAGTCCGCGTAAAGCTGTCAAAGCCATCTGCGGCTAACAGCTAATCACTCACAAAAAAAAATGCTCTTATCCCATTTACTCGAGGTCGACCCAATATGTAATCTTCATCCATCATACATATTGTAAAAGTTATTGGCATGTCAATCCTCCTTGGGAATGTATTTGTTGATCAGACGGCAGCAGACGGAGTTGGTCCGAAGTCCAAGTGTATGTAAAGCTCTTAGTCGTCTTTTATAACATCCACGAACAAACTAAGAGAACTATATTCGTAGCCATTAACAAAGTATACTTTGCCACAGGAAACCTCGAAATTAAACTCTATGCTAACCAATCGGGTCGGTATGATTGAGTAGAGTAATTTTTGTTATCTAGATCAGGTAAATGCCCTAACAAAGTATGGCCAGAGAAGAGAATAAGAATAGGAACATTTAAAATAAATTAATGAATGAATTTAAATTCACAGATCGAATAACTCAGCGGGCGCTTTACCTCGAAAGCCATTCGACGTTCGATCGATGAACTCAGTTGGTGATATCAGTCCTCTAAGATCGGAGAACACACGATTCGTAATTAGTCACGAACGACCGAATATTGTCGAAGATCTAAATACAACACTATGTGAAAGCGAACAAGGCCTACCAAAGATAACGATATTCGATTCAAATTTCGAACAAAAATCAAAATGTCTACCAAAGATAACGATATCCGATTCAAATTTCGAACAAAAACCGAAATCACTCACAGATCCATTCAAAGAATATCTATTAAGCAGATCGGTATTAACCGCTACGCCGATCGATTTATCGATATTAAACAAATCGAATGATACTGACGATAATATTACAGATTCGCTACTCTATTGCTTAGATGGTAATGTTCCTACAGATTTAACGTTATCGATAAGCAATTTAGCTGTCGATAGATCACAAACTAGATCGCCATTATCGAATATTAATATGAATATCGATAAGAGTCCTAATAGAAAGCGCGGTGCGAATACCTTAGCCCGTTCAGATGAATCTACAGTAGAAAAGAAAGCGTTAGTTGAAAAGGAAAATTTTAAGGAACAAATTTTCGAAATACGCGAGACTGAACTATAGTTTATTTTTTTTTAATGCAGTAGCATATTGAAAACTTTATTTATACTCGTCAATTTCTTTTAATCTGAAGAAGCTTGTGCTACGTTTTAGGTGGTTTGGCGATTGCAGATGGTTTTTTAAATACCCCAGGAGAGTGCTGCTGTTTATTCTTCTAGTAGTTTCTCAGCGGGTCTATAGGACTCCCACTAGAAATGAATAGTGAAACCATGTATTTTCAGCCCTTCAATACACTCGTATGTGACGGCGAATTAAGAGGTCAGATCTTTAGATATAAAAGGTGTGTGCATACATTTTGTTCTTAGTAAGTTAATTCGGCGATATGCTGGAAGTCAAATACAGATTAGTTAATATGATTTTTGAAGAAACCTTCATATGGGGTTTGGAAATTCTGAGCCATACCTTTTATGTGTTCTGGAAAGTTCGCGGAAAAAAAACGTATAGATTGCTATATCGTGTACTAATGCGTATACGTCATATATTTTTTCGCAATGAATTGAAAAATATATGACGTACACGCATACGCAGTCGCTTAAGCTCTTTTCTCGCGAATTTGAGTTGAGTAAAACGTACACTCTTCCGTATTCATAATTCTATTCAAATAAATGAATAATAAACACGATCTATGTTACTTAAAATTTATTGATGCAGAATTAAAATGTTTCCCTATAATATAAAAGTTTCAATTCTGTCGTTTACATCGTTTAGATTTTTTATTTTTATATAATAACTACGAGGTTCTAGTAACCAGATTATTACATCGAGTAGTTAAGGTCAATCAAACTCCATTTGGTAATTAGAACTATACATTTACAGGGTGGAAGTGGATCGCTCCCGAAAACAAGGATAGGTGACCCTACTAGTACTACTTGTAATGATAGGCTAGAAAAAAATCGATTCGGATGAAAGAAAAAATTCTTTTCACTACGGCTTTTAAGTTTTTTTCATATTCCATCGTATTAGGACAGTGCCATGTAACGATAATTTCATAAAAAATACGTAACTTTACTCAGATAAGAAAAGATACAATTTATTCAAAACTCACGATCATATGTTCAAGAGTTCAACGACCTCGCGTGGTGAAAAAAAAATTTTTTTTTCATCCGAATCGATTTTTTTTCTAGCCTATCATTACATGTAGGACTAGTAGGGTTACCTGTCTTTGTTTTCGGGAGCGGTCCATTTCCACCCTGTATAATTTTTATACTATTGTTCTTTAATATTAATCAGTCATTTATTTAAGTATCATAAGAAGTCCTGTTGTCCGTTAAAGGTAGGCAGGTGGACCTGTCCTGATACTGATATTCTTTGGCTTTGTTTTCACAACCGTCTTCGTATATTGTTGAGTAGCGGGCGTCCATTAATTACGTGAGGTATTCAGGGGGAAGGGGGAGGCGAATATTACTAAACCTCACTTGGAGGAGAGGGGGTGTCTAGGCAAATATCACGTAATTTTTTTTAGCAGAAAATAGTGTAAAACTTGAAAGTTAAGTTAAATTAAAGTTAAATGAAAGTAAAAACCTTTATACCCAAGTACAAGTTTTGAAAAATCTCACGTGAGATTTCAGACGTCAAGGGGGCAGAAGGGTCAATAAATCCTCAAAAATGCCTCACGTAATTAATGGATGCCCTTTAAGAATTCGCTGGTCACTAGTACTTCAACTTGTAAATACGTCGGACGCGGTTTTATTTTCTTTCTCCATTACCTTATAACAGTTTATTTATATTTTCTCTCTCAATCTTTCTGCGTTCTTTTTACACGTCTCTACTTTTTTCTGTAGTCTAGCGTTTCTTTATAATTATCCTTCAATATATACCACATGTAATAGCATAGACCTATGTTATCATATCTTTGCCTCGTATTCAGCTTTTGGTATTAAACATGTAATACTCTTCTCTTTTCAACCTAAATTTGCCCCACTGTTTGTTAAAAGTCCCGAAAATAAAAGGGGAAGACATTGCTTGGGTTTGATTTTGTTTAGCATTTTCTTTGTCTTGTAGTTTTCTTGAATGGTGAATGTATATGGTTGTTTTTGTAGTCGTAATGATAAATATTTTATGCGAGTAACACATTTGTAATAAAACTATTTTTACAGATTCTATTGCGTTTGTATTTATTCTTTACAGCGTTCATGTTTACGGGAGGCCTGTCCTCCCGTTTGGAACGTTGGTTAATTCAAACGGGAGGACTGTCTTCCCGTTTGAAACATTGATTAATTCAAAATAAAAAACGCGATAGAATCCGTAAAAATAGTTTTATTTAAAATTGTATAGTCGTTTTTTTACAACACTTGGCATTTTACAACACTTGATGAAACATTATTACTTAGTCAGCGTCACCATAAAGGGATAACTACAAGCCTTATATAATGTATTATTATTATACTATTGGGGATTGGCTTCTACTACAATGGAAGAGAAATTGACCTACTACGTCGGTTAGACATGTTAGTAAAGGATTTTATTTTCAGTTTTCTAATGTGAGCTATAGTTTGGTGATCATATTGACCCACAGTATGATCATCATCATCACAGCCCTTAAATGTTCCGCTGTTGGGCTCGGGCCTCCTCCGTAATGGGAGGGAAATTAACTTACTATACTGCGCTGGTCAGACGTGTTGGTATAGGGTTTTGCTTCGAGTTTTCCTTCTCTCGCATAGATGTTATATGCGTTTTATATCCCTTAGTCGTCTCGTACGATCACCCACGGGTAAGATATGGGGTAGTGAATAGTATTCTTACTCTGTCACCACACGGAAAAGCTATACCCTTGGTATGATCACCCACAGTATAGTCACCCACAGTATGATCATCAAATTATAACTCACATTTCAACATTAAGGGGAGGCGTATTACACGACATCTATGAGAAAATGATTGAGAATTGTTAATAGATTTACACGCCATCTATGAGAAAATATTTACTGTGAATTTTTAAATAGAAAATATTTATTGGGAATGAAAGTTAAATTGAGGAAAATATTTAATTGAAATGATTATTTAGAAGAGGTTTGAATTAAAGGGTTTCATAATTGTCATTCTACTGACTTTCTTTGTTAGACATAGGCCTTATAATATGACCTCAATGGTCAGTCTTGGCCGGTCGGTAATCAAACATCGTTGGTGTTTTTGAAGTTTCTTGGAAGCTGCCAAATTAACTCGTCAGGCGATTTTTACGATTTCCACAGAAAAATAAAGGGTTGTGACATTGTAGTTCGTTAAATGAAATAAAAATATTTTCTTTGCTTTCATTGTGTTTATATTTTTATTTACAATTAGGATGTTTCCTGATATTTTTAAAGGTCGCGAGAAGGTTTAATGTATTTGACATCGAACATATTCTTTGTAGCACATGTCTCTATGATTAAAGAAAATTAAGCCGTAAATCCATAAGAATTGTTTTATGTCATATATTTATATGAATATTTAAATGGCTAACGTTTTGAATTCATTCATTATCCCGCTGTTATCCTTGGGGTGGACGCAACGTGAACTCCTCTTTCATTCGTACATATTGCAAAAGTTATTGGCAGTTTTATGACCGGCCGCCTGCCTGAAAATCTTCTTGAAAATGTAATTGTTGACAGCATCAGGTTCTCTCCAAGCTTTATAACTAAAGCTTTTAGTTGTCTTTTACGACATCCGCGAGCAAATTAAGGGTTAGTAGTATTCGTAGCCATCATCACACATCAAGCTAACGTAATGAAGATGAAGATTTAATAAAATTTTATAACCAGTGATATTTTTATATTAAGTTCTCTTTGAGTTTCTAAGTTTTGAAACTATTTACCAAAAGTAATTATATTTTATGATATTACTCCTAATAATTCTAGTTTATAATAACGTTAGATTTATTTAGGTCGTTGTACAGTATATTCATTTTATAAATAATTAATTCTTAAATTGTAATTCTTGCGTTGATTTAATAATATGTTAAAATAATTATTTGTAACTAATTGATTATAAGTAATTACACTTTACAAAATATATGTATAGAAAAAATATTCTGTAAGTTATTTTATCACAGCATTTTCC
This sequence comes from Lymantria monacha, assembly GCA_905163515.2. Lineage (NCBI taxonomy): Eukaryota > Metazoa > Arthropoda > Insecta > Lepidoptera > Erebidae > Lymantria > Lymantria monacha. The sequence goes on along the minus strand of LR991090.1, from coordinate 27,475,174 downwards.
TTTATTCCCTTCCCATCAACAGAAATAGGCTTTTATCCCCAAGTTGTGATGAACAAAAGTATCTTCGAAATGTATAAAAAGCTAGACGAAGAAGAAAGACTACTGACAGTTGGATGGTAAAATATATTTTGCTAGCTAATTCAAACGGGTTTCACACGCATAGCTCACATTCCCGTATGAATACGGGGAAGAATATAGCGTATTTTACTCACTGATAATGTAGCTACTCATACTAGTTTATTTCGTAAAACCAATTTACATGTCAATTTTATTGTTATTTAATTATTATTTAGCCTACTTCAAAAATTCGTTATAAGTGTAGAAAGTTTGCTCGACCAGCCAACGCTTAAGGCGCGTCTTAATAAAAAAACCCAGTAAAGTTGGAAGTCATGGTGATTGTGGTCGGCAGCTTGTTATACACAGCGTTCGTTTTATAGAAACTAATTTATTCACGTTTCTAGTGTTGTACGAGTGAACATCATTGTGTTCAGTTAGATTTAATCTTACATATGTTGCCACCTGAAAGATGACAATGGAGGGTACAGTCATAATGTCTAGTTTTTTAAAATGTGGTCTAGCAGAGACTGACTTTGGTATCCCAACAATGGCTCTAATGGCCCTTTTTTGCATGCGAAAGGCTCGTTCCCATTCGGCTGCAATACCCCATAGCTCCACACTATATTGGGGAATGGAGTGCACAGTGGTGAAGTAGCACGAACGTGCTACTGAATGTGTCACCATACGAGCGACTCGTTGTAGCGCGAAACATGCACTGCCTACTTTGCCACAAACTTTCTGGACATGCTCATCTCACTTAAGAGCAACATCTATTACAAAACCAAGAAAATTTATTGTTTCGGTTTGTTGCATCTGGTATCCATCGACAGATACGATCAATCGTCTATTTTTTTACCGGATAGACAGAAGTGCATAAAGTTTGTTTTTTTTTTAAATTTAGAGCTAGCCCGTTAATGCGGAACCATCTCGCGAGTTGGGAGGATGCTAAATTTAGCTTCTGTTCAAGCAGGTCAACGGAGTCAGCACAGACAATTGCAGCTACATCATCTGCATACATTAAGATGTCTGCTGCCGTTACCGGCTCTGGAAGATCGTTTAAGAGTAGAGAGAACAGTATATTAGATAGAGACGAACCCTGCGGAACACCCACTGCCGATGTTGCAGGATCAGACCTAGTCATCCCTTCATTAGTAACTACTATCTGCGATCTATTCCTCAGCATATCGATGAGCAAGTTAAAAGGAGCTCTGTGTAACCCATAGTGCTGTAGTTTAACCGCGAGTACCGAATGGTCGGTGCCGTCTTCCTTCACGAGCAGTTTTAATACGACGTATCAGTTCCCTAGTCAAGGTCGTCGTGGACCGACCCTTGCGATAGACATGTTGGCAGTCTGCTAATATCTTAGTAGACGCCACAAAGCCTAATAAGCGGGAACTTAATCCATTTTCGAAGACCTTTGCAATGGCAGGAATAATTGAAACGGGTCGATATGCATCCATATCCGATTTTCTACCTTTACCTTTATATATAGGTATTACTTTGGCAATTTTTAGAGATTCGGGGTATATGCCTTCTCTCATACAGTCATTAAAAAGTTCAGTTAATGGGCGTGACAGTGGAATCGCAGATATTTTAATCACTTTCATGCTTAACCCGTATATATCCTTAGATTGCTTTGGAGGTAGGTATACGTGTAGTGATTAGGCGGTTCACTTCTTCTACACTGAATGGTTGTAGTCTGATTGATCTAGTTGCTATCGGCCTGGTCAAAAGCAGTGCAAGCTGAACTTTTACCACATTTGGTGAGGGTGCTCCACAAGAGAGTGCTGCAGTTATGAACCGTGTGTTCATTGTATTTACTGCTTCTTGTTTATTACTGAAGACGGAATCATTCACGTTTCTTATTACATCAGTAACGTCTAACCTAGGCTTCGAGCTCTTTGGGCCACCGAAGTTAAAAATCGGGTCCCGGTGACCCGCTCGCACGGCGAAGAGGGAGGAGTTTTTACGGTGGGTCTGTGGGGTCACGCGCCGCCTTCTCCGTCACCCCGGACCGATTTGGCGGGGCGAGACGCATCCATAGTCCACCAAAAAAAAAAAGGCTTCGAGCTCTTTCCTCTCTCTTTATTGGCTATTGACCACATCGCCTTAGAGGCATTTTTACTTGTCCCAATGTAGTTGTTATAATAATTAAATTTACTATTTTCATTAAATTGTCATATACTAATTTCATGTCAATAATAATTTCATTCAATAAATAATAATTTGGATGTTGTTTACATAATCTTACAATGTCAAAAAGTATCCATGGGTGAAAGAATGTTTAAAATCGGTTTAGTGGATTAGGTGTGAAAGCATAAAAAACAAACATTCGCATTTATAATATTAGGATAATGCTTATATTTATCCCTGTGGCGACGAAATATGAATACAGTTGTCGCCCCTCATTACCCGTGGGAGTCATAAAAATCGACTCAACTTTGCCAAGAAACGGGCAGTGCTCTCCTGGGAAACGTACGACACCTTACGTAATAAACGTATAACCCGATTTTCAAGCGAAGCCATTTTGGCAATAACCCCAATGAATTCCTTGATTGCACAGATGACATAGTGTTTAAGATATTACTACCCACCGTGCCAAGTGTCGCAGGTTTGATTCCTACGCAGGACAATATTTTGTGATCTACAAATTGTCTGTGTTTGATCGCAATTAGTGTCCGTTAATTATATGTTTGTAATATCCTCCATAATTCAAGTTCCTTAGTGCAGGGCGTTGTCTTAAAAAAAACTAATGATTTGGAGAAAACGAACCATATGGCATTTTATTTTGTAGATTTGTATTCATCAGTGAACATCTGAATGTTGATGAATTACATTTATTTAAGATTTGTGCAATTTGCTGCTTCGTTCGAGGCATTTCCTTGAGAGTGACAGATTTCCCTCAGGGATACAATTCATTCATGGCGGTAGCCCGAGCTGTTATTACAATCGACCAACAAAAATATTTTTTTTTGATCTCTCGAGAATAAGATTTTTCTTGCTAATCATTATAATGCTGGACACCTTGTCAAATATACCGGCTGTTCTTAGGCGGTTAGAGTTATTAGCAGGTTGTATGGTAAGCTCCCACTTTTAGTATTTAGGTACATGAATATTTGCATTGATTTTCCTTTAAAAAGTACGTAAAATTGTAAATTACGCATCCGTAGCGCTGTGCAGATGGTGCAGTGGTTAAGATACAAACGTGGCGTACCAGTGCCGCGGTTTCAATTTCCACGCATAACATTACTGTCTTTATGTGATCTGCAATTTTTTATGAGTCCGAGGTGTAATTTTTGTCGCCGGGCGGGCCACCGAAGTCAAAGATCGGGTACTGGTGGCCCGCTCGCACGGAGAAGAGAGGTGTTTGCAGGATGGGTCTATGAGGTTGCGCGCCGACTCTTCCGTCGCCCCGGACCGAATTGGCGAGGCGCGACCACGTCCATAAACCACCGAAAAAAAAGGTGTAATTTGTGTCCGCTGATTATACGTTGTTTTCTTTAATACAAGGATTACTCTCTTAGTGTAGGAAAAAAAATATAATCTAGAATTTTGAAATGGTGTAGGTATTATCTAAGTAATATAAATCTTTGATTAAGTATATTTTTTATTTGAAATAAGTGCGTTATGAAGTCGGTTAAAAATACAAATTCATCTATGCTTTATAAATATAAATTAATCCCCATGGTGGTTCATAACTCACCTTATTTTGTAGTGGACAGAATTTTAGCACTGAGATGTTAAATGATAACCGTTATTTTTCCAAAAACATTAGTTAACCGTTCAATAGATATTAGAACCGCTTGCTAGCTCTTTTGACGCTTCCAGAACTTTCCATCGGTTAGGTGATCGCATTTCAAGTTTGAAAATATAGTATTCTATTACGCTTCGTCCAAAACTGGTTTGCAAATAGATAGGTTTTTTTAAAAATAGATTTGTAGGCACCGAAAATGACAGATTGGTATCTTCTTCTTCTTGATGAATGGCTTCTGTTAGCGATTAACCACAACTTCGCCAATGTAAAAGTAAAATAAGTTTAAAAAAATAGTAGATTTACATTTTAATCGTCAATCATGTCATTCTTCCTAGTCCTATCTCATAGTATGTACTACTCAAAAAAAAATCCAAGTTATCTACATAATAAATTGAATGGTCTTTTTAAACAGATTGGTATCTAAAAAGTAATTTCTCTTTACGACGAACGAAAGAATTACCTACTCTTTATTTTTTTTACATATCACGTTTAAAATTTCTTTTTCTTTAGCCTACCTTTTAATTCTAATACCTGTTTCTTAAACATGATAATGGCCTTTTAGTTTTTGTGCCATTAAAATGGAAAAGTCATTTTTGGTGATTTTACTGGCACTATTTTTCGAATACGCCTAAATATTTGGATATTGGACCGTCTCAGTGATCACTTAGCAAGCAGCTTCTGTCATTGACAAGATCTGAAAATAAGTATATTTGAATAAATTAAGATTTTCTGTGTGGGTCACCACTGTGGATAGGAAAGGGGTTGGTGAATTGCATTCTTGGAATATAATTCACCACTTGTTTTCTTGCCTGTGGTGATGATGATATTTGAATAATCCAGCGTAAGTTCTGCCGGTTTGATATTAGAGCTATCTTTTATTTTATAGGGATATAATCTGAGATCGCCCAACTATTCAGGGCGAAAAATCGCCTGAAGGAGAGAAGTGTGAAGCAGTGATCTCCTGGGAAACTATTTCGTATTCAATATGGATAGCCATTTATATTTCCATATAATCTTGTTCGTTGAGTCAATAGCATTATAATATTTAAGGGCAATGCTTACATTGTGTTCTGGCTGACATGACAATAATTAATTCTCCCGTTTAATTCACTGCCATCATAATGAAGTATTTCTTATTTATCAATATACCATTAATTGAATTGACAAAAGCGACGGATGAGAGACGACTGCATGTAGCGGAGATGCGAATGTTGAGATGGATGTGTGGTGTGACAAGAATGGATAAAATAAGGAATGAACATATAAGAGGAAGTTTGAAAGTTGCGCCAGTGATGGAAAAATTAAGGAGAGAAAGATTGACATGGTATGGACATGTGATGAGACGGGATGAAAGTAATGTTGTGAGGAAAGCTTTAAGTATGAATGTTGAAGGCTTAAGGGGTAAGGGAAGACCGAAGAAAAGATGGATGAACTGCGTGAAACATGACATGGATAGACAAGGAGTGACCACAGAGATGACGTCTGATAGAGTTTTATGGAACGCGAAGACATATTGCGTCGACCCCAAATAAATTGGGATAAGAGCAAGTTGATCAGATCATACCATTAATTGAATAATTCAGTATTTATTATTTCTTATGTCAGCACTTCAGACTTCATTATTACAATAATTGTATTCTAAGATTATTGCGACTCTTCCATAACATTATAAAATGTATATATCTTTATATGAATATAAAAAATATATTTTGAGGATTTTGATCCTTCAAAAGTCGTGGTTCAACATTGTTCTGTACAATTTTGTGCGTTTTTCTTTTCATTATTAATAATTTTTACATTCCTACCAAAAGAAGACAAAAATAAATATTGAGTAATCTGTTATTATCTGTCTGTTTTTCTAAGTCAACCATAAATTAACTTTCGCTTTTATGTGGCCTCTTTTACGTAGATACATAAAGAGGTCAGAAAGTACTTTGACTTATACGATCTAGGGTCAATATAACCACAACGACTTTATTATTAGAACGTTACTAATTTATAATATTATCCTATCATAAATCATGACATTGAGCTCTAGGACATTATTATAGGGTTATAAATTACTACAGTACTAGATTAAGGATTAAATATTGGGAATAAATTACAGCTGTCAGTTTTGTACCATCTATATATTTCTCAAAGGTATTTTTTTATCGTTATGATATATCTCCCATAATATAACATCAATTTTAATGGTTGATATGGTATTTTGAAGAATATTATCCATTCTAATGATGAAAATTAAGTACCTATATATTTTAAAATTAAAGATTTTTTTTTGGTAAAAGACACCCCACGATAAGGAAATAATCCTTGTATTGCCGGGAACTTTACAAACATATACTTAACCGAAACCTAATTAGGAATCGAATCCACTGCACTGGCACTACGCCATCTGTGTTTCATTCTATAAATCAGCTGATTCGCTTGTATCAACGTTTGAGAATATAAATTATGTTTATTAAAGTACCAGCGACCCGCCCTCGCTTCGCTTAGGTTACGTCAGTTTAGTTGTGTAATTTACTTTCGCTACATAAAATTCCTTTCGGAAAAGAATTTCTTAAAATTCGTTCTTAGTTGATCTCTACTTGGCGAAAGGAATATTCCTACCAAATTTAAAGTCTGCAGGCCTTATGGGTCCAGAGATATCGTGATGAGTCAATACGTAGGTAAAAATCTCTTATATATATATATATATATATATCATCATCTCATCTCAGCTCATATATGTCCCACTGTTAGACTCGAGCCTTCTCCTTAATGGGAGGATAAATGACCTACTATACCACGCTGGTCAGATGTTTTGGTATAGGGTTTTGTTTCGAGTTTTCCTTCTCTCGCATAAATGTTATTTGCGTTTTATATCCCTTAGTCGTCTTGTACGATCACCCACGGGTAAGATAGGGGGTGGTGAATTGTATTCTTACTCCATCACCACACGGAAAATATATAGAAGATAGATAAGCAACAATGTTTAGCACAATTATGTTTATCAAAGTACAAACATACCGTTTCTAGGTCTAGGTTATAATTATATAAGATCGGGTACCGGTGGCCCACTCGCACGGTGAAGAAGAGGTGCTTGCAGGGTGGGTCAATGGGGTTGCGCGCCGCCTCTTCCGTCACCCCGGACCGATTTGGCGAGGTGCGACGTCCATAGCCCAACGCAAAAAAAAAAGGTTATAATTATATATATAATAAATCCTCTACTAACGATGCGAAGTATTCATACGGTTCTGCTAATGTTATCATTTTACGTATTTAAGCAAAAATGACTGTACACCAAAACTACAAAGTTTAAATTGTATACTAAGCTAATTAATTGTTTTAATTACTAGTTTTACACAATTAGAGTTTATAATGTAAAGTAAAATTTCATAGTCTTTGTAAAAGGGGTAACTAATTTTAACAATGTTAATTTCTGTCAATGGTCGTGCTCGAGGGACTCGCTAACAAGTTGGTTTCTGTCGCCTAGTGAACGGCAACAAGCTGTGATTTAATTTGTCTGACTATTTATGACTAATTCTACATTGGTGCGGCGCTAGAACTTGAAACTATAATATAACTGATAATATTATTATAAAGTTAATCTATAATCTATATTTTTTCAGTAAGAAAACAGTTCACCACCCCCTTAAGGGATGTACTATGCATATATAAGAGAAAGTTTGAAAGTTGCGCCAGTGACGAAAAAGTTAAGGTATGAAAGGTGGACATGGTATGGACATGTGATGAGACGGGATGAAAGTAATGTTGTGAGGAAAGTTTTAAGTATGAATGTTGAAGGCTAAGGTAAGGGAAGACCGAAGAAAAGATAGATGGACTGCGTGAAACATGATATGGATGGACAAGGAGTAACCACAGAGATGACGTTTGATAGGGTTGTATGGAGGTAGAAGATATATTGCTTCGACCCCAAATAAATTGGGATAAGAACAAGTTGATGATGAATATGCATATGGCACCTGCGCAATAGAAGGAAAACTCGAAATTAAACCCTATACTAACACGTCTGACCATCTTGGTATAGTAGGTCAATTTCTCTTCCATTGTGGAGGAGGCCCGAGCCCAACAGTGGGACATATGTGGGCTGAGATGATGATGATGATGATGATGATGAATCTATAAATACATAATTATTATACATATTTGAAATAAAACTACTTTTAAGGATTCTATCGCATTTGTATTTGATTTTTAATTTCCCGACGTTTTGAACACTTTACAGTGATCATGGTCACTTTACCGTGTAAACGGTAAGCACGGTAAAGTAACTCTGATCACTGTAAAGTGTTCGAAACGTCAGGAAATTAAAAATCAAACACAAACGCGATAGAATCTATAAAAGTGGTTTTATTTCTATTATGTGTTACTCCAGAGGGGGCCATAGTCCGGAGCGTGCTCGTCGCGTCCCCTGCCAGTCTAGTTAGACTGCTAATCGGGCTCGATGTGCGTACCGCAGTGCGGGTTAGGGCGTCCTCCGGAGGCGACGCGTACCGACCCACCCCCGTCGGTACGAACATCGGCAGATGCGATCATGGGGGTGGCCACCCATCACGCCTTGCCCAGTCAGGCGAGTCGAGGAGAGCAGAGTGCCGGGTGGGCACGTGGAATGTAAGAGGTTGTGTGGAAGGTAAGTTGCACGAGCTGATATCCGTCATGGCGGACAAACAGCTACACGTGCTCTGTGTAACAGAGACCAAGCGAAGGGGCAGCGACGCCTGCGATCTTCCTGGTGGCGGGATGGCTCTGTGGTCTGGTGTACCACAGATCGATCGAGCCGGCATGGGGGTAGGAGTGCTGTTGTCTTCTCGCTTGGCCTCAGGTGTGAAGAATTACGGAATGTATGATCCCAGACTTCTTTGGGTCCGTATAAATCTAGGTGTCACCAAGGTATTCATGGTTGTAGCATATGCTCCCGTAGGATCCTCGGTGGCATCAGACCTAGAGAAGTTTTGGGATAATGTTAGGGAAGTTCTGGATATGGCAGAAACCAGTGAACGCGTGATTGTATGCGGAGATTTAAACGGATGGGTGGGGACCAAGCGTCCCGACTATGAGGACGTACTTGATCCATTTGGTGATAAGGGAGTGAACGACGCAGGTAAGCTCATAGCGGATGTATGCATGGAGAGAAACCTTATTGTGTCAAACACATTTTTCCAACATAAGGACATCCATAGGTATACATGGAGAAGGAATGAATAGAAAAGTATAATAGATTTAATTTTGGTAGACAGTCGCCTCCGAAGCAAAATATTGGACGCAAGAGCCTACAGGGGCCCCACAGTCGATAAGTATTGCGAGATTTAGTGGTCTGTTCAGAAAGTGGAGGCACTGGCGAGAGCATGTCCACTTCGGAGGGCTTGAAAGAATAAAGGTTGAAAGGTTGCAAGAAGAGTGTGTAAGAGAAAATTATGCAGAGGGTGTCCGAGAACGGCTGACGATGGCAAGCCAGCCGCAATCGGACATTGAAGAATGCTGGAGAATATTGAAAGAGAGTATGGTAGATACAGCGAAAAAAGAATGTGGAAGAAGTTCAAAGAAGCATAGAAAACCAAATGGTGATGCATGGTGGAATGCGGAAATGGCAGCTTCCGTAGAGTAAAAGAAGAAAGCGGGGATGGACTATGTCTCTTCTTTGAATCTGAATGACAGTATGACTAAACAGAAGAAAGAAATATATCGGCAATGTAAGAATGACACCAAGGCCTTAGTGAAAGAGAAACGTGATAGAGCAAATATGAGTGCAGAAGATAGGCTGACTAAAAACTTCGAGGGTAACACCAAACTCTTTTGGAGGAAGGTGAAAAGGTCTCGGTGTGGTTAGTCTCAGCCTTCAGAATGAATAAAATAAGGTCTAAAGGTGGAGACATTCTTACACAAACACAAGACGTGTTAAGCCGATGGAGTTAATATTTTGGCGAAATGTATGCGGATACTCGAGTTGACGCCGGTGTCGCATGTGGTTTAGTAGAACAACATTCGGCACTGGCGTCCTCCGATGGCATCAGTATGGATGAAGTTGAATGGGCGATAAGAAGTTTGAAAAATGGTAAGGCAGCGGGCAGTGATATGGTGTCTGCCAAGATGATCAAGCTTGGTGGCTCCTGTCATGTCTGGGAGGCGTTTCTGTTGCTCCTCAATTTGTGTTGGAGCTCGGGAATGGTTCCTAGGGACTGGAATAGCGCAGTCATCGTCTCTTTGTTTAAAAACAAGGGTTCACGTTATGACTGCGTAAATTACAGAGCCATAAGCTTGACCAGTTTGGCAGCAAAAGTGTACGGTAAAATTATTGAAATGAATGAATGAGAATGAGGATGGTGTCCGATGGTTTACTGTGTGAGACACAAGGAGTTTACAGGAGTGAAAGGGGATGCATGGATCAAGTGTTCTCTCTGCGCAACATTGTGGAGAAGCATCTGGCTCTAGGTCAGAGGGTTTTCTGCAGTATTGTGGATCTGGAGAGAGCATTTGACACGGTTGTAAGAAAGGCACTTTGGGACATTTTACCGGAGTATGGTATTAACGGTAAACTGCTACAGGCTGTGCAGTCCAGTTACATGGGCTGTAGAGCCTGTGTGCGGCTGGATGATGGAATGTCGCCTTGGTTTGACGTCAATATCGGCGTTAAGCAGGGGTGCGTTCTGTCAGCCAAGCTGTTTATCATATATCTGGATAAATGTCTTCAAAGGTTGAACGATATGAATGTGGGAGTCCAGATGGGCGACTTAGTGGTCACTAGTCTGCTCTATGCAGATGATGCAGTCCTGCTGGCACAGTCAGCGACTGACCTGCAGACCCTAGTCGACACAATGACAGAAGATTGTAAGAAAAGGGGTCTACGCGTGAATGTGAGCAAAACCAAAATAATGGTCTTTGAAAGAGATGAAGTCTGAACCGATGTAAGAGTAAAAATAGGTAATGATGTACTAGAGCAAGTGGATGAATTTGTATATCTTGGATATGGTTTTAGCCGAGATGGAAGGTACACCACTGATATAGAGCGAAAAGTGAATGCGGGAAATAGAGTGAACGGAGCGTTGGGACAACTTCTCGGTAGCCACCACCTCAGCCAGAAGGCACGTGTAGTAATATATAACGCTGTGCTTGTCCCAACATTACTATACGGAAGCGAGAGTTGGGTATGCAGAAAAGAGCATGAAAGCAAAATTAATGCGGTCGAAATGCGATCTCTACGGAAAATCTGTGGAGTTAGGCTGACCGACTGCGTTCGCAACGACGACGCAAGAGAGCGAGTAGGTATGAAAGAGAGTATTGGTGTAAAGATGCGAAAGGGAATGCTCCGATGGTTCGGACATGTGGAAAGAATGCCGAACGAACGTCTGGTTAAGAAGATATACAATGCGAAAGTGGAAGGATGTAGTTACCGGGGCAGACCGAGATTCACCTACCTAGACCAGATTGGTCACGTACTAAAAGAAGGTGGAGTCAATAGTTTCCGAAACCGGCGAGCGTGTATGAAAAGAATTATGAATGTTGAAGAAGCGAGTGAAGTATGCAAGGATAGAGTTCTCTGGCACTCTGTTCTCTCTGCCTACCCTGCAAGGGATATGGCGTGATGATATGTATGTATGTAATACTCGCGTAAACTTCAGAAATTATTATTACATTATTGTAGAATTAAGTTTAACCTCTTAGTTGATGAATTGTCATTTTGCTGTCAGTAAATTTTTAGTAACTACTAGAAAATGTTGTGTGGTAGCGGCTACGAATACTACCAATCCTTACTTTGCTCGTGGATGTCGTAAAAGACGACTAAGAGCCTTATAACGACCTGGGCCAACTCCATTTGATACCATTTGGTCAACAATTACATTCCCAAGGAGGGTTTATGTCTGGCAGGCGGCCGTTCATAAAACTCTTGCCAATAACTTTTACAATATGTGCTATGAAAGAAGAGTACCTATTGTATCGACCCCATGTAGTGGGATTAGAGTAGGAGAATGATGACTAGTTACTCGAAGTGTCAATTTTGACATTTATTACACTAGATCGAATCTGTCTGAATTGAAACACTCGTATGACTCGAATAACTTCATTAATAATGCTTATGTACCATTTTTATCTATATAAATCGGTTGGACAGACCACAATTGCCGCTTCCAGTTTCCGACCTAGTGTCGGCATTTTTACCTTAATTACTTCAGTACTATGAGATTTCAGTGAATGTGCGGACAATCTTGATCACTAACGCAGCCACACATATTCTGAGCGATAAGCAAAGAGTAAAGTTATTAAATTGAAAAAGAGTGGCAACTCGATGATAAAATATGCATGTATGGAAAGTGCTGCCACCCAGAGTTTAGGCGGTGAACTAAAGTTGAAGTAATATATATACATATCTACATGTGTATGTGTAATTACATAGAATTTTCTTTTACTATGAAAGCTACCCTGAAATATAAAAAAAACATATCAGCTGATAATTAAACAATAATAATATCAGCCTAACATTGAAACTTGAGATAATTTTCAGAAAAATATCAATAACCGAAAATAGATCGATGACAATAAGTACCTACGCTAGGAACAAAAAATAACAATTCTCAGTTGTCAAACGTTTGACAGGCAGGACAAAATGGCAGCAGTTAAGTTTGTACAACCAATCTGTGGGCGGCGCGACGGTCAGTAAAAATAAGTAATGTTTTAAGTGTGCCCCCCCCAGGCGATAAGGTACGTCGCTCATACTTGAATAGTCTAACACACGTGGACTTACTCTGAGATTCGGCTTAAACATGTGACTGTGATAGAGAATGGAATAGCATAATTTTATTATAGTAAAAGGACACTAAGTAAATAAATCATAGCTTTAAAAATAATTGATAAAATTAGATAAATCATGCATAGTGCCAATTTTTACCACAGCTCGGTCCTAACTTAGCAGTATGTTGGCCATAAGTAAGCAACGCTGAACGAGTTCTAAAGCGAACTAACGAGTCTGTCGAAATGATACCATTCATTCAAAAATAGACTCAAATACCTGGAGTTATTGTACATGTTTCAATATAATGCTTTGGATAATACCATATAATTATCACAATATTGATTATTATCTGTACCTAGTAACTGATGGAATTTATAATCATAGTATATTAGTACAAGACCAACATTGTATAGAGGTAAAGTTTGTGTGGTTTTAAATGTAGAGTTCGGGAGTAATTTCTAAAACTAATTATATCTAGTTTGTAAAGTTATTTTATTATAGATATTAACTTTAAAAGTTGTTCTACTAACACTACTAGTGTATATTTGAGTAATTTGAGTATTTTAGGCAAATTTTTCTCGAGATAATATGTAATTTACATGACATAAGTCCCAGAGTTGTCAAAATTTTATGAATAAAAAAAAAAGAAAAAGTGGTTTGTTTTACTATTAATAATTAGAGAAGTGCTGATTAGTCAGCGACTAGTCGGTAAAATTGACTATCAGAGAGATAAAGAATAGGTGTGTTGCTTGCTCGTTTGCCGCCATAAGCAAAAAAAAATAGTATAGTATAGTTAGTTAAAATAGTATAGTTGGGCTTCCGGCTCTCTCGCTCACCGAACGAAGCGCAATAGCACGTTGCCATTACTTAGACGTCGGTCTTCTGCAAGAGTGTGGTACTACCCCGGGCGAACCGGCCCGCGGCCACAGATTACTTAATAAATAACAGATACTTCACTCACTACAAAATTACCAATACCTACTGCTATAATAGCCTAGAGCTGGCTGGCTGACTCGCGTCAGCAACCGCTGCATGCTAAAATGTGCCTAAATGCTCAAGCGTACAGTTGTGATTGCTTCGTATCGCGCGATCCCACAGCAATCGAAGGGCTGCCTCTTCGATAAAATTAACATAAATAATTATTTGTGTCTATTTTATTGAGAACTGTGAATATATTCTGACTATAGGTGGTAGTTTAAAATTGTATCGTTTATAATATATTTTTTTTTATAAATAGGTGCTGACTGTGCAATACATCTAAAACATAATTATAGAGGTCAGTGTGTAGGTAAAATAAAAAGAATATTTAAAAGTTACATGTGTTTTATATTTATATATTTTTAAAAAAAAATTGATTATTGACATTTATCAATTTATCGTTACTACGCGTTCACTTCAAGATTGCCGTCGGCGGTCGTTACGACGTCACAGTTGTCAACACCATTGCCAAAACAATGAAATTATTGTTGATTGATTTTGTTACACAGAAATGCTTGGCAACTTGATAAAATATAAAATACTATGTTTATCCTTACTAATATTATAAATTGAAATGTGAGTTTGTTTGTTATTCGCGTGTTATTAGTTAACTCGACCCATTATAACGAAATTTATTACAAGTTATTATCATTATTAGATGTTTCAATAGTACAGAAAAGGATAGAGGATACTTATATTAACATACCACGCGTGCAAAGTTGCTGGTGGAAACTATTACTTATTTTTATGTAGATCGATCGATCAAATCGCATAAAGCCGAATCACCCGTGTTTGTTTGTTTACACTAACAGCACAAGTTAAGACAGGTCACTGCGCGCGGCTTGTGTTGAAAGTTTCGTAGGTAGGTATTTGCGCGACTGTCCGTCAAATAATATCACAATTTTATTCTAGTAAAAAAAGCTTTTTAAATGTTGTTAAAATAGCTTAAGGGGGTATTCTGGTTTAGAAGCCCGAATTTTAGGTATTTTTTTCGACGAAATATAAAAAAAACAAAAAATATTTTTAGTATCCATTTTTTTACATGCTTTTTATTGATATTCTAAGAATACAAAACATTAATAATATAAGAAAAAAAATTAAACTTCAAAAAATTGCAGGTCGGTGAAGTGGGAACTGATGAAACATTGGCTTGTTCTGGTGTGCAGGATATAAATCCTTTCCGTGACCTGAAATGAAAATTTATGCAAAATCCGTGAAGAGGAAGAGTGTAGTTATCGCACTACGAAACGTTTTGAAAAAAAAAAATTACAAAATGGCGGAGGTTTGAAAAAAAAGTTTCGTATTTTCCCTGTTTTGTTGTTGTTCGGAATATTTTAAAAATATTTTTTTTTTTTGAAAACTTTTCGTAGTGCGATACTATAATGTATAAGGAAGCTCTGTGTAAAATTTGTGAATCGGTTGAGTAGAACTTGAGATATCATGCACACCGTTTCTAGAAAAGTAGTTATGAGAAAAACGAGTTTAAAGTTTGAGGACTAGTCGCGCGCAGTCGGAGTCGTTTAATGACGTGTTATACTCACTTCTTATTAATCAGCTATCCCTGCTCCATACAAAGTACCTTCTTCTACTTCAAATGTCCTGTTTAGTGAAGCCCTTTCCGATGATTAAAACAAAAAATACATCGAGTACAAAAGACCTTGGCAGCCAGAGCGCCAGAGTTTCCCGATCGTCCCGACCCGGTTGCGAAACGTTTTGTCGGCGCGTCACAAAATGAGCTGTAACTCGGAAAATAATTTGAATTTCGAAAAATCCTGTTAAGGACATTTTTTTGAAGGGTCATACTATAAAAATATGCAAAAAAAACAATTTTTTTGAATTTCTAAACCAGAATACCCCCTTAAACACAAGTTAAGTATGACGTTTCTATGTAACAAAAATATGTCAATCTGTATCTGAAAGGCAAGCTAATGCTTACTATACCTGCCTTTTAAAAATAATAAAGAAACGATAAAAATAATAATAGTTTATCACTTAACTTTCTTCATTGACAGGTAAATGGAAAAATGTTAGGTGTTTATCCCTTCTTTTACTTGATTTGCACCCATCTACTGAACATAAGGCACCAGACGGCATCGTACGTACGCGTATAAATGAATGGAACGAATAAAGTTGAATCGTATGCGTGCGCTTCGCTTGTGAAAACCGCACTGACTTTGGTCCGCAGACGGTCCGCAACCGCTTGGCCAGGCGGTAGGTAATTATAGCGCGTAAGTACATGGAGTGACGTAGGCCTGCCGCGGCTCTAGACAGGGAACTGCCAACAGCGTAGTCCTACCACTAGTAAATATTTATTTAATTATATTATTCATTAAAACAGATAGGTTTAGCCAAATAGTTGGTTTCTTTAGTACCAACTAATCGGTTACTCGGCCAAGATTATAGACGTTGTGTCTCTATTAATAATTTGATAATAATTTAAAGCCGCTTATTTACATCGACGAGTAATATTTTTGAATTTAAAAACAACCCTTTTAAGGTAAATCCTAACAATATATTCATAGTATATTTTCAAATGCAGTAAATACATACAGAGAGAGCCAATGCCACTTACGTACCTACATATATTCTACCGATGTCATGCATTGCCTTTCGAGTGGAAAAGCTTGTTGAGAATGACGTTCAACCTTTTCGTGTAAGTGAAGCTCAGAGATTTTATATCGAAATGGACTTAGAATATACAATAAGTAGGGTCCTCTTAGAAATAAAAAAAAGGTTATTTATATACATATATACTTACTAGCAGACCTGGTCACGCGTTGCTGTGGCTAAGGTATACTCAGTAACAGATGGTGGTTATGCTAATAAATTATAGCTTATATGAAATGTTTAACATAGCACCATCTATTAAATACTTTCTCAACCCAGTCAACAGATACCGCCATCTGTTAGAATCGCTTGGAAATAACAGATAATTGTGACTGTCAAATAAAGACAAATAATTTGCAAGAAATAAATATTGCGACTATAAATTGAGATAGAAGCTATGCTATCATTTAAATTGGACCAAACTACACATGCTGGGCAAATTTGATTAAAATCGGTTAAGTACTTTAGGAGTCCATCGCGGACAAACAACGTGACGCGTAATTTATATATATTAAGACTAGCAGACGCGGCCACGTGTTACTGTGGCTAAGGTAGTCTCAGTAACACGTGATGGTTATGCTCATAAATTGTAGTTTATATGAAACGTTTGTACGTTTAACATAGCGCCATCTATTAAATACTTACTCAATCCTATCAACAGATACCGCAAACTGTTAAAATCGTTTGGAGATTACAGATAATTGTGACTGTCAAATAATAGACAAATAATTTGCAATAAAATAATATTGCGACTATAAATTGAGATGGAAGCTATCCTATCTTTTAAGTTGGATCAAAGTACACATGCTGTGCAAATTTGATTAAAATCGGTTAAGTACTTTAGGAGTCCATCGCGGACAAACAACGTGACGCGTAATTTATATATATTAAGATAATATATATCTAACTATAAATGTATTGTATTGCTTTATACAAAGAGTATTTTAGTCATTTTTATTACAGTTATCTTGGAAAACGATTACTACATAATGTGTAGTGATTACATATTTCTTTTTTTTTATTGCTTATGGTGGCAAACGAGCAAACGGCACACCTGATGGTAAGTGTCGATGCCGCCCATGGACCTTTGCATTACCAAGGGTATAGCTTAGGCCGCTGCCTATCAATAAAATCTCCAAACCCACCCGGTTGGGCCTCCGGCTCTCTCGCTCACCGAACGAAGCGCAATAGCACATTGCCACTCCTCAGACGTCGATCTTCTGCGAGAGTGTGGTACTACCCCAGACGGACCAGCCCGCGGCTGTATACAGAGAACTGTCCACAGCGTGGTCCTACCACGTATATCTATCCTGTATATTATGAGTGTACAAAATTATAATATTTAAGTAAAACTGCTTTGTGTAAGTTATTTGCCGTGCTATTGGCAATAGAGACGGAGGAACAATAGACGGTTGGACCATAGCTTATCAAAAACCAAAAGCATGTGTTCCATAAACCGTTATCTCGCTCTTTGAGCGTACGTATTTAATTAGGATCATGTATTATATATGTAACTTTTGCAGTTTATCTAACACCGTCTGACGCCTAATACATGATGATTTTAAGTAAAATTGTTGAGTGTAAATCAAATTTAAATCAGTTATTAAGTGTAAATACCGCGGGGACATTTAAACATACAAATTTTCCGTTTTACTTTAAATTAATTGAAATAATTATTACTGGATCGGAATGCGACCACATTGAAATAATCCGGCAAAAACTCGTGTTAATTAATTAATTTTGGTTTTTTTTAAATTGCATACAATATTCTTATGTTTTATTAGTACGTATTATATGGTAGTCTTTGAACCATGATATAATAATAATTTTCAAATAAAATGCACAAGATTATGGCTGGATCAGATCAGATAAGCGGCTCCTAATTACGAGTTATTTATTAGAGTAGCCCTCACTCCCATTTCTTGCGATTGTCGTAGAAGATTCTTAAGAAATGTATGTAGAAAGAACATTTCACTGCAACGCAATAAAGACTTGAAATAAATTCACCATATTTCAATACCTTTTGTATCAAATCACCGAGAGTTGACGAACTAGAAGAAGAAAATGATCTGAAGCATTAATTCGTTTTCTTAAGAGTTTTTTCTTTATAATCATAATCAACATCCCAATTATTTAGGGCCGATGCAATATGTGCCCTGCTATTATAATATACATACATACATATCATCACGCCATATCTCTTGCAGGGTAGGCAGAGAGAACAGAGTGCCAGAGAACTCTATCTCTGCATACTTCACTCGTTTCCTCAACATTCATAATGTAATATACATATTGCAAAATTTTATGACCAGCCGCTTGCTGGACGTTAAACCTCCTTGAGAATGTAATTGTTGATTTGACGGCATCAGATGGATTCGCTCAGATCGATGCACAGCGGCCACCGAAGACAAAGATTGGGTACCGGTGGCGCGCTTGCATGGCGAAGAGAGGCGTTTTGCAGGGTGGCTCTATGGGATCGCGCACCGCCTCTTCCGTCGGTGAACCGATTTGGCGGGCCGAGACAACATCCATAGTTAACCGCAGAAAAAAAAAAATAGAAGTCGATACACAGCCCTTAGTCACCTTTTACGATGAGATATGCTAGGTTTGGTAATATTCGTAGCCGCGTAATTATTAAAAACATTTGATCATATGTTCTAAATAAGAAATGAGAACTGTAGTATCAGATGACATATTTTCGTGACAGTCACCTGTATATTCATTGGTTCCTTGAAATTATACGGACGATAAGGTTTATGTATGTTACAATGTGTAAACAAAATGAATGTATACTGATATAGATAGTAATATCCCTTCTAGATATTATATTGGGTCAGTGAATAATTGAATTTCACTAAAATTATAATATTTATGTTCATCATTCATTCAGGATGTTAAGATTCAATGTCTGGTTTAGAAGATATACGATGCGAAAGTGGAAGGATGTAGGTACCAGGGGAGACCGAGACTGACCTACCTAGACCAGATTGGTCATGTACTGAAGGAAGGTGGAGTCAAGAGTCTCCGAAACCGGCGAGCGTGTATGAAGAGAATTATGAATGTTGAGGAAGCGAGTGAAGTATGCAAGGATAGAGTTCTCTGGCACTCTGTTCTCTCTGCCTCTGCAAGGGATATGGCGTCATGATATGTATGTATGTATGTATCATTCATTCAATTGTAGCGACCCTAAGTAATTGGGATAAGAGTAGAAGAATGATGATTCATTTAGTTCATATTTGTCCCATTGTTGGTCTCCGCCTCTTCATAATGAAAGGGAAATTGACCTACACGTTGGTGAGACGTGTTGGTATAGGGTTTTGTTTCCAATTTTTTTCCGCTCTTTCATTAATGTTATATGCGTTTTATATCCCTTAGTCGTCTCTTACGATCAGATGGGTGAGATTGTAAGAGACGATATAGATGATGGTAAATTGTATTGATGATCTTCACACGGTAAATATTTATGTTTTTAATAAATAATAATGGTTAATTCTTCGTCTGAATGAAAGTCTTACAAAATGTAAGTGAAGACTCAGTCTCTAATTTGGTCTTTTATTTTGACAGAATATGCGTACTAGCACGACGTTGGTAATGTTTCTTTTTTTTTGTTTTGCATCATTATTTATTTGGACACTGGTACCCAATGTAGGATTTAACTTGTGGTATGGACACCAGGCCCTCGCAATATTTACAATAATTAATGTTGATCTATATTACAATAAGAAATGTATGTAAAGTGAGTGTTTATGTGTGACGTGGTTGATTATATGTGGCGTGAGTGTTTGTGTGTGCCGTAGATGATTATGTGGGTCGTGACGTCGTGAGCTCTCGTCAGAGAGTAGTATGTTACTTGGTCGTGAGTGTTTAGGTGTGACATGGGTGATTATATGTGGCGTGAGTGTTTGGTTATGACATGAGTGTTTGTGCATGACGTTTGTTTCTACTATAATATATTTTTTTGAAATTATAATTTCAGTCACTCGTTTTCTAAACTTTTACTATACATGCTTTTGGCAGCAGTTTTATGAATTATATTCGCAAGGAGGATTGACATCAGCCCGACGGCCGGTCACAAAACTATTGCCAATAACTTTTGCAATGTACAGGTACATATTGCGTCGACCTCAAATAACTGGGATAAGATCAGGAGAATAATAATGATGATGATTTAACAAATTACGATTTCATACAAATATGTTATAACTTTAAAAACTTAGAAGTGAACATCTAAATTCGAATCAGAGATCTCTGTCTATAGGTCACTCCACTAAGCTGCTTCTGTTTAAACTTGTATATAAATATAAGGACATTTTATTTAATAAGTAGTATATATAACGAAGTTCTACTTACGCATGAAGTGGACATTGAACAGGCACGTGCAGACAATACTCGTATCATAGTGCAATCAAGCGCAGTTATGTTGTTATTATTTTTATTTTTCTACCTACAGTGAACAATGGAAGGACTTGTATTATAATAGCGACCGCTTCGCTTCGATTTTCGGTCGGTACGGTCCTGTGCCACCTGTATCCAACGGTTTTCTGCGACCTTGACAATGTCATCAATCCACCGAGTGGGTGGTCGTCCTACGCTGCGACGTCCGATTCGTGGTCGCCACTCGAGAACCTTTCTTCACCAACGATTGTCGGTTCGTCAAGCGATGTGGCCTGCCCATTGCCACTTCAACGTGCTAATTCTTCGGGCTATGTCGGTTACACCCGTTCTTCTACGGATTTCCTTATGCCGGATATTATCACTATAAATAAATTATTGATTTTATCACTATAAATAAATTGTTTAAATTTAATCTATTATAACTTCTAAGATATTAATTTTAATGTTATATTGTAATAACAATTTTGATCTATATTAAATGCACAATGTATTTGAAGTATTTAATTGAATAAGGAATAATATTGCATTGTTTAAAATATTTTCATATATAACACGTTATTTTTTTTGTAATATGTATAAGATAAATTTAATGTTGTGAGAAAAGTTTTAAGTATGAATGGTGAAGGCTTTAGGGTATGGTAAGACCAAAGAAAAACATGTCTTAATTACGTAAAATGACATGGATTGAAAGGGAGTGAATGCAGAGATAACATCTGTTAAGATTGTATGGACAATATATCCTTTTGTACGAATGGACTTCAGTAATTAGGATAAGAACATGGTAATTATGATGATGTACAAGGTAAACATGGTTATATTCAGGAAATAGATACAAAACTCTTTTTCGGATATTTTTAAGACATATATTTTGTAATAAAATCTTGTAGTCATTTTATTTTTACATATGTGGTAAGATTTAGCCAGCGTTCGCATTTCTTCTAAATTCTCAGCTTCGCTCTTCTATACATCTATATCTATATCTATATTTTCTATATATATAATAAATGAGTAGAAAACCCGTGTCTGTACATTTGGTAAATTTATTAAAAAATGAATCTAGGCAATAAGAAAACACTAACAGAAACCAAAAATCTTTTTTTTGGCATTTTTTGTCTGTCTGTATGTCTGTAATCGCTAATCTCCGAAGTTACTGAATGGATTGTTTCGCAGTTTTGATAAGAAGATTAAGCCCAATTCAGAGCAACATTTAGTCTTTGTTTCATTGAAATCTGATGTCTGTAAAAAAAGGTATGGTCATTTAAGTTTTTAAAATCACCGCTCGCCTTTTACGTCACTAGAAGGTTCAATTCAAAATAATTATTTAATGTATCTATAACGTAAGGAAAATATTTGTATTACTTAATATGTAGTAGTTTCATGAATTCAGCTCATATACATCCCACTGCTGGGCTCAAACCTCCTGCAGTGTTGAACGGAAGTTGCCATACTATATAACGTTGGTCAAGTAGTCAAAATAAATATTAAAACTATTTGTGATGAAAAATAATGTTTTAATTAGTTAATAGTAAATAATTTAGCTATAAATTAATAAAATGCATGATTTATTTAGTTAATTAAATGAACAATAGATGACGCTGAAAATTAAGTTTAAATCTTTCGTTATATTTTCAAAAGTTACTACATCATAGAGCGTATAAAACGTACATTCTTAGTTAAGATGCTACTTTGGGGCGAGTATACAAAGTGTACCCTTTTTGTTATTGTTTGGCCATTCCTTCCGGGGCAACAGAAGGGCGTGGTGTGGCTCCATAACTGATCGCGTTCTTTCCCCATCGCCATCAGGCCGGCCTCTGGTACCGTTTACTTGACATCCGTGGCCGGTCCGGGGTTTACCCTTTCAGGTATCGCCGCCGTCGACTCCCCAGCAAACAACAGCGTTGTATCGCTCTCACGTCGTCAGTGTCTTTGCGAGTGGTAGATTAATTCTCATGGTCCATATATCCGCGACCTCAGTTAGGATAGCAACAGGTGCAGGTACTCGTGCCTATAACGTCCGATGTGCCGAGGTAAAGTGTGTCAGCATGGAGAGTCTCCTCTGTGACACGCCCCGCTGTGTCTTCTGTGGGACGACTGTCGGTGGCAATCGAGTACCAGTTCCTGACGCTATCGAACATCGTCTTAACGATGGTCGACAGTGCCAGTTTGGCATCGATGATTGCGATGAGTTCAAGGCGCTAATCTGCCCAGGCCACACAAACTTTGAGCATATGCAGCGCCGTGTCCACCTCTCAATCGCAGTAGTGGTTGGATGGTATGCTCTCCCTCTTTGCGACCTTTAGCAGATACATGCCGAAGCAACCATGACCCATCACTACACCAGTCACCTTAGCAATAGTGAATACTATTACTGCCACCTCATCATTCTCCTACACTTATGCGAATTACTTGGGGTAGATACAATATGTACTCTTCTTTCATAGTACATATTGTAAAATTTATTGGCAATAGTTTTATGACCGGCCGCCTGCCAGACGTCAACCATGCTCGGGAATGTAATAGTTGACCAATTGGCATCAGATGTAGTTGGCCCAGGTCGTTATAAGGCTCTAAGTCGTCTTTTACGACATCCACGAGCAAAGTAAGGGTTGGAGGGTTGGTAGTATTCGTAGCCGCTACCACACAGCGCGCCTGTTGCTGCATATTGTGCCTCGCACAACGAGGGCCTACTTTTTTAGATTTTTTTACACTGTTGATAGCATAGAGTACGTTTCAAGCAGCTTGCAGAGCAGTTGAAGGTGATCAGTGCTGAGATGACACCCTTGAGGAGGCCTGTAACAGCCTTACCCCCATTCGTTTGAGTCTTTTGCTATTAATGATGTTATTGTTTTAAAGTCTTTCAAATCCTTTGACATTATAATAAAAATATCCATCTGAAGTTATCCTACGCTACTAAAGCGCGACATGGACCAAGAAATTCATTTTTATTAATTCTTTCGTAATGAAAGCAATTTATTATATATTTATCCGTGTGGTTACGCAGTTAGAATATATTTCACCACCCCCTTTCTTACCCGTGGGTCGATCACCCACAAGACGACTAAGGGATCTAAATATATATTACACATATGGAAGAAAAGGCAAAATTGAAACCAAACCCTATACCAACACATTTGACCAGCGTGGTATATTAGGTCAATTTCGCTCCCATTACGGACGAGGCTTGAGCCTAATAGTGAGACGTATATAAGCTTAGATGATAGAAAGCCATTTTTCCTAGATACCCCAGGTATAAAATGAGGAGACAGCGTAAAATAACTTTGGCAGTGGCTATGTCAGAAACTGCAGCTACATTACTTCTTGGTGATAAAACAGCTCACACATTGTTTAAAAACCCGATAGATTTATAGAGCAATATCAATAACACGCGACACATTTAAAGTGTTTTTTTGTTTTATTGTGTGTAAATATGGTGGTAAACGAGAGCAAACTGCACCCACTTCTTTTTTTGGCAGGCCATGGTCTGGACACACGCCGTCTATTTCGTACGCGTGGCCCCATAACACACCGTTTTCTCTCCCCATCGCCATTGGGCCTTTCGAATACCATCCCCCGTTGACGCCATCGGCCGGGCGTCGCTCTCACATGGTCAGCCTCTCTGCGAGTAACGGACTATTCCGCGTTCCAATTACCCGCGGCTTTGGCTAAGGCAGCATTAGAGGCAGATAATCGCACCTGCGCTGCCCCGCCGCCTCCTTCAAATTGCCACTGTTCAGACATTGCTTTTCTGCAAGAGTGGGGTACTAGGTCCGTCTGGGGGGTCGGACCGGCCTGTGGCTGTAGACAGAATACTATCAACTGTGGCTTTTACACTATTAGTGTTTTTATTTAGGATTGCTGTCTAATCGTTTGCGATAATAGGATAAAAAAAAAGTCGTAGACGCCGATCGAGCACTACGAAATATTGATTGTAATGAAAAGCCAATGGTGCTTTTCTTTGAGATTTTAGCCAAATCCTTCCAGTTTAAACCCGAGGAAATAGAACCGATGAGATCAATGCTTCACTGAAGTATTCTTATCTGTGGCCCAAGTAGAAAAGCTGACCCTAACCATCAACATGGAAGCAAAGCCAAGGTGGCCATTCACATTCATGTTGCACAAATGCAAGACCAAGACTTGCTGCAAGAGTTTCGCAGTGCTCCCTTAGACAGCATTTTACGATTGCCTTGGCAAAGAAACGATTGTCAACATTTTGTATTCTTAATACCAGTACACGGAGAAATAATAGCCCCACTCCCGTTAAGTGGTATGTACCTAATTATTGATAGTTGTACAGTTACTGCCAATAGATGAATAGAATTTCATTAATTTAATTGGATTTTGCATTTCTATGAGGATTTTTTATTTCTATGAAAAAAAAACGACTGTGTTATTTCAACAGCGAAAGTTGCAACACTAATTCACGCTTAAGAATTTGCCTATGTTTTAATGAAAATGGTTAAGTGGCTGCCAGAAGTACTTGGTAGAATTAGAATTTTTTAAGTTTCAAACAGGGTGCGTAGTTAAATTGAATGTCACGCGGACGAAGTCGCGGGCATCAGCTACTTTATAATATGCATGCATTATACATATAAACCTATCCTTTGACTCATTCTGTGCATTAATGAAAACCGCATTAAAATACGTTGCGTAGTTTA